>BTRK01000001.1:32834106-34034106 GCA_036245805.1 Pristionchus mayeri
GTTGAGGCCAGAAGGAAGCGGCGGGCGCACCAACGGCTCCGGCGGCCCCACGCCAGCCGGCGTGGCCTTGGCGCGCGCCGCGCGTCGCGCCTTCCGCCCCGCGCCCACATCCGCATGCGACCGCGTCCGGCGGCCGCTCGAGACGCGTCGCCAGCTCACGCATTGAATGGCTGAATGAATGAAAGAGGGAGCATGGATCGATGGATGTGGATCACGCGAGCGAGATCAAGGTGGCGGACGAACAATAAAAAAATACTGCGATAGGAAATTGGAGCCACATGCCGCGATGTGAATAAGAGCCGGAGAGGGGGGGGGGGAATTCATGGATTGAGGCGGATGAGCAGTAGAGTTCGATAAGCGATACCACGGCCTATTTCATTTTATGCATCTCTCGACCGGTCGAGTGGTGAGGTGGTGCACAAAATGAAGAGACCGTGGTATAATATCTCGAACTCAAATGAGGAAGATGAGGGAGCTGGACAGGGAAAAAGGAGGAAAGGGAAGATCATTCTAGACTAGCGAAAGGGGTGAAACCAGAGATGCGCCCCGGAGGAGGGTAGGTCAGGAGGTAGTAGACGAGATCTCATTACGACGTCATTCCGACAAAATCATATCTGTTCTGCAGTGTGTCACGCAAGCGGCGGGGCAAAACACATGTTAGAGGGACTTGGAACTAGACTTCGTAATTTTTGAGTAATGTGCTCTTCATTTCCGTTTCTTTTGTGTAGAAAGAAGATAATCAACACTCTTACTGAGAGCTGCAACGAATAATTGCGATTTTTTGAACTAAAATGACGGTGACCCGAATTACCAAATCTACTTGGAACTGGAGGAGGAGGGGAAGGAATACGGCGATACATGTAGTTCTTCCGCCGATTACCTACATATGGCAGAGGCGGGCGGGTGGTGATGAGGAATGTCTCTAGAAGGTGAACGATGTGAAAGACGAAAGAGAAGGGGGGAAGCAATCCTCTCCGCATGTTGAACGCGCTATCGTAGGTCAGAGACAGCGACTGAGCACGCAAATAGTAGAGGTTTAGACGGCCGAGAGAAAGGAGGCAGAGGGAGGGAATGCCTCTTAGTCAGTCGAAGAAGAAAAAGAAGGAGACGTGAACTGTGGGTGAGTCAATCTTTCATATTGAAGCAACGACGATCAAGCAAGAGGTAGGGAGAAGAAAGAGAGATGGGTTGGCAGGAGGTTTCAGCGCGCCCATAAATCGGGAAGCACCAGCGCCACTGATAAAAGTTGATAGCTGGAAGAGGGAGAAGGAAGAACAACTGTCCCTGAGGGCGCGTAGAGCCGGGCGGGGGGCTTACGAGTGGTGGTGGAAGAAGAAGGGAAGCGATCACTTGGCGTGGAAGAGATGAGAAAAGAGGGGTCTGGAAGAGATACGGAAGGACGATGAAGATAGAGAGTGAGATACGGGGGATCATTGGTGAATGAAGGGACAGTTGGTCCGTGCCGCTTGTCACACTTATGCTCGTTAGTACATGTTTTGATCTGTCGTAGGTCACAAGGGCTACTAATGAGCAACTTCCGAGATTGGAAACCGGGAAGCTATGGACCATGTAAGACGACGACGCTACGATATAGTGGCGGGGAGACATTAAGGAGCGCGCGGCGCAAATAGCGAACGAAAGGGCAAATACGATACGATAGCTGTGTGTGTGATCTTATCGCCATCCATTTGCGTTCACACGCGTCAGAGCGCCGGGCACAACAACGCTACGTCGGTCTGCATATCTACTTTATGCCTGAGCGAACTCGAAATGTCCCCTACATTACGATGTGGGGAACGACAACAATTCGCGCCAGCGGCAAAGGGCAACGGCCAATGTGCTCGCGGCTATTCAATCAATAAGCATGGGATGGGAAAAAGGGGGCTGTATTCTTTTATTTTTTTTTGGAACTCGAATGACTGACTTCAAATACAGAGTTCTAAAACTACCAGTTCTATGTTGATAATACACCCCCGGAACGATGAGGGAGAGGGGAAAGGTTCAGGAAGTCCCCTTGCCACTCTCCTCTCATCTCTGTGTGTGTGCCAACATGTCCACGATGGTCACTTTAGCGGACGAAGAGCGGAGAAGAGAAGGGAGAAGAAGAAGAAGAAGAAGAGATGGCATAGGAGCATAGCGAAAGAACAACGATGAGCTGCTGCTTGATCGAGAGAGCGGGCAGATCGAAGAGGGCGCAGAGAAAGCAGATGGTGAGAGATCAAGCAAAATGGAGAGAGCGCAGTGAGATGCTTTGGCTATAGGAGAGAGAAACTGCCCTCAGGGGCGCTTGCCGTTTCTCGCCAAAGGAATGTGAGAATGGAAGTAGACGCCCGTCGGCTCAAGGACGGAGGAATACCTTCCGGATCATTACCAAAAAAATACTTTATTTTTTTGACAATGTGGAAACCTACGGTGAAGATTCCAAGGTCGCTATTATTGGTACTCATTCGGAAGGTTCTCTTACATAGTGCCCCCAGCAGCCAGCCTACTAAACTATTCTCACATCATCGGAGACGATGATTGCCTCCTTATTCTTAGTGGCGAGAGGGTTTATAGGCAAGGGGCATTCCTCGCCATTCCGCACGAACTATGGTGTTGTGGGCGTACCGCACAACAAAGAGTGTACCAGTTCACACTTCGCGCCCTCATTAAAATTCACGACCGTCTACCGATCAAACTACAAACGAGGTATGCATCCCTAATTCCGGCATCTATCTAATTGGCTACGTCGACAATTCGTATGACTCGCTTCCTTTTGCATTCTCTCTTTCGTTCTCTAACCTTCGAGAAAGTGTGCAAACTGCTACGTCAGAGGCGTCTCAGAATAGAAATACTGCGTAATCGTGGACCGAAAAGGAGGAAAGGATGGCGTGAGCCGGCGGTGTGATTGTTATTTGTCCTGTGCGCATTCGTGATTGTTCAGGGGTTGGAAGAGGAGGGAGAGGAGGAAGGAAGGAACATGCGAAAATCGGTGTCGGCAACACAATGATTCCCTTCCACCACCACCACCCTCTCTTCCCTTTTTTCGTCGCCTACCGAGAGCGGGGAGAGGAGATGGCGGAAGTGTGAGAATGCAATGCCGAAGAAAGAAAGACTGAGCGTCTGACTCTCTCCCGATTGCATGCTCTCCAGCTTTCTCTGACCGGCGAGAGAGTGAGAAAATCGAGAGTCAAACCAAGAAAGGGGGAAGGAGCAGGAGCAGGAGACATAACGATGACAACTTGGCAGCAAAAGAAAAAGAAGAAGATAAACACGAGTAGTGATACAACACAAAATTTATTGGCACTCGCGCTACGATATCACTAGTGTTGTATGGTGCTCGACCTTCAAAACACACAGATGAGAAGGATTGCTGCTGAGTTTCAAAAATCCGGGAGCGGCGCATGAGATCAGACACAAAACCAGTGGGGTTTGCAAAAAATGGTCCCGAAAACTGTTAAAAAAAATATGACAGGAACTATCCGAAAAAAAGGAGCGCCTTGCTGTTTGCAGAAATGGCGTCCACTTTTGATCCAAAGTAGCGAGAGATCGCACGAAATCGATAGGGTGCGCGCGCGCTAAATCACTACACTGCGCCCCCTATAATCTCTAATGCGTGGTGATCACTACGCTCCCTTATCACCACATACTATCGAGATAGAGACGCAAATGACGCTCGTGAATAGAGTATTCGTACCAGCTCCTTCGTCAGGAGAATTACGAGGCATCGTTGCAGATAAAGGAGTTCAGATCAATTGGCTACTATAAAAAACTACTAAACTCAACATTATGCTAAACTTTGAGTTGATCACCATATTCAGCAACTTATAATTCAAGCCTATGTATTTGCTGCAGATTGCGAGGAAAAATATAATCACGCCTCAAGCTGAGGATCAGCGTGCCTAGAGCTGAGAGAGAGGGATAGATCGAGAGTAGCACAACTACTACACTCCTCACGGTCCGAGACTGCGCTCCATCTGCTTCATAAATCCCATCCATTCACTACTCTACGAATGAGCGAGAGGAAGAGGAGGCGAAAAGGCAGGAGCGAGAGAAAAAAAGGACAAAAAAGTTTCCCACAAGACTGAAAAACGAGAGAGAGAGAGATAGAGAGCGCGGCTAAACGACTTCTTCGCTCCCTTCTACCCAATTAAGCACGGCTGCTGTTCTCCATGACTTCTCGGCTACAGTAGATTGCATGTTTCAGTAGGTCAGAAGCCGGGCAAGATGGGTGACTCGTTGTGATAACACAGAGATAGTGACAGTGTGCCTCTTCTTGGTGCTGAGCGGGAGCGGAGAGTGGGGGAATGAGGAGGACTACTCGGCGTAAGCAGCTTACCGGACGGAGGAGGGGGGGTACTAGGTCGGATGAGATACCCTTCCTTCTGTAGCATTTTCACAGAATCAGTGTTATCACTGTGCGAGCGTATTCTTAAAATACTAGAGAAGGGCATTTTTAGCTCTCATCCGATCTAGTACCGAGGAGGGGGAAGCTGCGATGATGCGGGCATCTATAACTACACACAAGCATTTTAAGGCTAGAATCTTTGAATCATGGTCATATACATACATATACATATACATCGTTAGGTCGCGCATCACTATCCCATCATTCGAACGCATCAAGAAACTATCGCACAATGAATAGATAGGGAGGGCACCGCATATTGCGCAACCACGCGCGAAAGGGCGCATTTTCCTTACGATACTAGGAAGTAAGAGGTGTATCATTTTAGAACTGGTCATTGGAATTCTACACGGGTGAACAAATAATATGTTCCACATTGATCATTGAGCTCAAAAAAACAAAAAATGTCTAAAATGGCCAATTCTATGACGATACACCCCCGTAATCGACGATCGTCAGATGTTCGCCCTCCTCCTCCTCCTCATCTCGACGGACAAAGTTCTCCCCCCCCCTCCCCCTCCTCCATCTCGCATTTCGGGGTCGGTAAGGAAGACGCGGGGGAGATAAATTGAATGAGACACTGAAGCAGCCGAGTAGAGGGGGAGGAGGAGGGGGGAGAAGATGCATCTCGAGAAGGTCTTCTCTCGAACGGCACTCTTGGCTAGTTCACACTATTCTCGGGAGGAAATCTAAACGCAATTTTCCGTGAATACGTGATGAGAAGAGAAAGGAAGCAAGGCGGGGAAGGGGGGAAATGAATAGGAAAGAATGAAACTGAATGAAACTGCTGCGCCGGCTATTGGGGTCGATGTGTCGTAGGTGGTGATTGCTCCGATTAATCGAATTATCGACTGGATCTACCGTTACGGAAGGACGAAAAGAGGGACGGGGGGAATTGCAAATGAGAGTAAGCCGCGCCCAAACTATTCGAATGCGTGCAATGGGATGGGGATCAATTAGAAATCGCAGAGAGAGAGAAAGCGAGAACACTTGTCGGCTAGGAACGGTTGATAAGTGGAGAGTGCAGAGAGGAAGGGGTCATGCGAGGGCTCGCGCTGAATCGAGAGACCGTTCGCAAAAAAGCGACCGAGATGCACAGGCTAGTCCGCTCGGTGGGGCTGTTCTTTGTTCTGAGAGAGCGAGAGGGGGAAGAAAAGCGAGAACGGTGCTGATATCAACCATAAATCTTCACTTGCGACGAAACCGAGAGAAACACAGTACCGGCTATACCGGAAATGAGCGACGATTGGGAGGGGAGAAGGGGAAAGGAGCCTGCGAGTTATTTCTCGCACCACTCACTTGCAGAACCGCGCCATGGTTTTCCACAATTCTCTCTATCAAAGAGCTCAGACTGTATGTGGAAAAAAAGAGAAAGAATAGATAAGAGCTTTCGCTCAGAATAAAGACTGCGTGCTCGCACATCAGACAAGCCCACTTATGAGTGGAACGTAGCGAGCCAAGCGGAACAATGAGGCAAATGTGACGTCAAGATTGCCTGAGGATCTGAGGAGCGCCCTCCTCCCAGATTCACTTCTGTATGCCCTCATCTCCTCTCAAGTTGACATCCGGCTGAGAGCGCAAGAAGACAATGCGCGAGAGTGCGAGTGGATCGGAGAGAGCGGCCATAGAAACCATACACCACTCATTCATTCCCTCACATACACTACTCTCGCTAAGCTGCCAACAGATGGGAATGATGATGATGGGGGCAGTGTGTTGAGATACAAAGCGAAGAGAGCAGAGGGCAGAGTTCAAGAGTCGTGAGTGCGAATCGCACTTGTAACATGCCGCTGCTGCTCACAAACGCAATGCAATTTCGTTCTCGTCGAGCACTTCGCTTTGGAATAGAAAAGAACGGAAACGCGAGACAATGGCCGAGAAAGGGGGGGGGGTCGTTTCACCTCAACCACAATTACCCGAAAGCGGCGTGTGAGAATCGACACTGATGACGGAGCGAAATTCACGGGAAAATTGCATAGTTCGAAATACGATTCCTTTCATCTCACCGATTCCCATATGACTGGTCTAGGAGACAGCGTGTGGGAAAAGAGTATGACGACAATTGAAAATCTAGACTTTAAATATCAAAATAAAAGTGATTCCCACAGCGGTGGCCAAAAGAGGAAAGGGAATCTCTTCCAGAGTAGCCTCTCTCTCAAACCGAATCAGATGGACTATTGTGTCTGCTGATGCTATGCTCTAGTCGCCCCTCCAGCGCCTTTCACACGCCTTTCAACGTCGAGAGAGCACAACAAAAACTCTAATTCTTCCCCTTTCTCGCCTAGATTGACTCGTCACAGTCATACGAAGGAGGGGAGCAAGCTAGTTTACGCTTCTCTTCCCGTTGTCCTGTCGACTATTCCCGATTCGAATAATAATAGGAACACACACAAACACAGTCAGTCTTCTATCTGTCTGAGATAGAAAGAGGAAAACTGTTTTTATACACTTAGAAGGGAAATTCGGGAATGTGGAGATGAAAACACAAACAGCATGGGTACGCATGACCTGCACGAGGTTTCTGCAGCTTTCCAAACATTCTGGAGCAATAATTGCCTGGGGCCAAATGAATTCTCAGACGCAAACACATGCGCACGTTTCAGGCTCCTCATCTACTTAGATTGAAATTGGCAGAGGCAGGAGAGGAGGCGGCGGAGGGCCAGTCCGTTTCTCAGGATTTGCAAAATCGTGACGAGAAGGCAGAGGAGGAGGAGGACGAAAGAAGTGGAAGGAGGAAAAAGAATAGGATGGCGAGTTCACAACAGGTCCATTCGCGGAAATCGTTTCTTCTATGAGCTATGAGCAGTGTGATAGGCCCTCAACGACCTCCTCATCGCGCGTTGCGATATGCATGTGATGTGGTCGAATTGTGTGCAGGCGGCGCGAGAGGCAAGGAGCAAGCGAGAGAGGGAGGAAGGACCGAGAAGCACAATCAAAAGTCTCGTGATAGATGTCTCTGGAATTCGCCGGCCGAGAGACCATCACTCACGAGGAAGCCACTCGGGCATGCGTTTTAACGGTCTGGTGAATCGAGAGAGAAACATCCCGCTGATGTATGGACTCACCGACAGAGAGCAACAAAGCGCTGATGTCTCTCAAGAGAATGGGGGAAAGGAGCTGGCGGTAAGTGATATCTAAGAACAGCACTAGGGGATCACAAAGAGAGGCGAGAGACCGGGGAGAGCGGAGAGGAAATCTCTCCTCGGGACACTCAGGGAGCACTAAAGTATGAGAGAGTCCAGAAGGCGGAGGATCAGATTGCACGAAGTAGCTCTTTCTCCATCTTGCTGCTGTAGTACAGTGAGGATAAGAGAAGAAACCGAGAAGCGATGACTCGGATATAATGCCCAAAGTGCATCCTTCTAATGAAGGTTCACTACGTAAGAGTACCACAGCACTTGATGTTATCACACTTCTGCAAGTTGTAGTCACCTTCTGGATTCTGAAGCTGAACGTCGCCGTGGGCTCGTCCTTGTTCACCTTGTAGTTCGTGTACGCCGTAGCCCGGATCGTTGCGCTTGCTACAATTTGCTCCATTTTGTCTTCAATCACGTCATTTGCCAAAACTAAAGTACTAACCACTCCTCTCTGGCGGCTGCAGCGGGTTGACGGCTGCTGCAGCAGCTTTGGATTGTTGATGTTGCTGGATCTGGTGCAGATTGTGCTGGTGCAGCTGTTGCATCGGCTGTTGCGGTATGACGCGACCGCTGCCCATGTCCACGTGGATCACCGGCTTAGTACGGAAGACCGTGGAGCGAGGCGAGAGCGGCGCCGTCGCCCGCTCCTCCTCGCGGTGTGGCGGCTGCAGCTGCTGCTCGCGCATCATACTGAATATTTTTTTCAGTTCTCATGAATATTACCAAAAAACTAAATCTGACCGAAGGTATCTATCATACCTTCCGGCGGGTCTCAATGTTGGCGTGCCGGGTCGCTTTTCTAGTTCCGAGATTCGCGACGATACAGAGCCCGTGGTGGGGAAGTTGGGTCGATAAATGGGCGTCGGGTTATGCAAGCTGCTGATTGACGACGATGAGGATACCTTCAATAGTACTGCTATCCTTCCTTGCCTTCCCATCTACATTGTACGACTAGTCTTTCCGTAGATATACTATAAGAGATTCACTATAAGAGAGGTCAGCTCACTCTTGCCAGTTGCTCCATCACATTGTGCCGCGGCTTGGGATGCGGTAGTCCGCTGGGCACACCGTACGACGACGCCTCGGACAGCGAGTCAGGAGAGGGCGAGTGTACGCCATTTGTTCGAGGCGCAGCCGACGTGGACTGCGAGTAGAGCGCGCCAAACGAGGATGCGAATGCAGATCGGGCGTATGGCGGCGGTGAGAACGCTTGGTCTTCGGTTGGAAAGCGGGCGCATCCGCCTGATACATAACATGTTTTGCTCGTATTGTCAGTTATTATCTCATTATGTGTGGGGTTGTATGATGAAACTCACTTCGTGTAGGCAGCTCTGCGACCGCTCTGTCGAGCGCGGCAAAGTTGGGTGCCGAGGAAGAGGAGGTGAGGAAGGGCGCCTGCCGAGAGGCGATCGAATCGGTGCGACGAGGCACCAGCGGAACCGCGGCTGCTGCAGAAGATGCTGCGGTGCTGCCTCCATTCCTGCTGCTGCCCGAGTCCGCAGGCGACTCCTTGAGTGCATTGAGCCGCTCCGCCGCGCTCATCGCTGTCGGAATGCGGCGCGAGGGCGGCGTCGGTGACGACGCACGAGCCAGCGTCGCCGTCCAGAACTCGTTCAGCTGCGGCGTCGTGCGGCCAGACTGCGCGTCCGCGCGGCTTACCGCGTCCGCGAGCAGCGAGCGCTCGCTGATCGACGTAGCCGACGAGGATTTAGGCAGCATCAGCGTGGCCGAGGTGGAGTAGCCCTCGGAGGGCGAGGCGGGACGCGAGCGGAAGTGCTGCTGAGCACGCTCAAACGACGACCTCCACTCATTAGTAGAGCGAGACATGGTAGAGGAGGGCGATCGCTCGTAGATTAGGTCGTCTGGAAAAATGTCAGGTCTCAAATATCGTAGACTATTCGTTTTCGCACCTAGAACGCTGATGTCGAGCGGCTTGAGTGTAGTAGTCGACGAATAAGCGTCCGTCCAAGTTTCCTTGAACGAATACAACTATAATCCGTATGGTAGGTCACCGGCAAACCTGATTGGCTCCGCTGTTCGACGATCGCGGACTCTCGTCGGAAGGCGTGAAGTCGCTAGGTGTCGTGTACGGATCGGAACTGCCGTATGATCCGCCCGAGTGCCGATCTAGGCTGCTGCTACCGTAGTCGGATCGATATTCGTCGCGCTGCATGAGCCAATGATCGATCAATACCATGATGGAATAACAGTATACCTGCTGGTGGTAAGGCGAGAAGGTCTGCTCCTGTCTGCTGGTAATCAGCGTGCGCTCATTGGGCAGTGCCTGACTAGATATGGAGCGGGAGAGGACCGAGGCGCGCGCAGACGGATACCTATCGAGCCTTTCAATAAGGACGAGGTTAGGATAAGTAGTTTATGATTCACAAACAAGTATATAAAGTGGTATCAGTTGTATTATTTGGGCTTCCAAAAAGTACCGTACCTTTGTAGTAGATCAAAAAGAGCCGTTGATGAGGGCGGACTGCGCTCCTTTAGCACCCGTTGGTTGAAGGAGCGCTGGTACACTCCAGGCGAGACGTCTCTTACCACTTCCTGATAAGCGAAAATTTAACATTTAGCCGGATACATGAGAGAATGAGATAAATCGTTGGGGAAGTCATAGCTATTCGTCTCTTCTACCGCAAAAAATATTGGTCCACTTTGAATCACTCTTGCCAATCAATCAATATTGGTTGAGAAGAGTATCAACAACAAAAAACATGATTACAAACCTGATATGTGGGCGGATTGGCGTGCGATGCGGTCCTGGCAATAGTGCGGCTAGCGTAGGGCGGTGTCGATTCTCGCGGGGCTCGATTGGCAGAGGGGAAGGTCGAGTAGGCGGAGGAGGAGGATGAGGTGGAATAGCGGGGAGGAGAGGAGAAACGAGAGGGTTCGGCGGCAGAGGAAGGAGAAGAAGAAGAGTGCTGCAAGAAGAAGTCAAACGTGATGTGTGCTTGGACACAACAAGGATCACTCCACCGATCCATCATTGCCCCATCATTCACTGATAAATTGGAGAGTTGTCGTGTGCGTACCTCCACAAAGGATCGTCGGTGGTAGTCAGATGAGGAGGGAAAGGTGGGAAAGGTGGAGCGGGGATAGACACCTGAAACAGATGTGATGGTGGTAGGTCACGGTCGATATCAAGATGAGATCAGGCTGGCGACGAGGCGCTTCCTCTAGTGACACACGTGGCGCCTCGCTTCTGCATGCCTACGCACACACTCATTCGCTCATCAAGTCCAGATGCGACGCTTTTTTATCCGCGAAATTGCATCAAGATCGCCGAGCAACATAGCAAAGCAAAACAACGTACCGTTCGAGGGGTGAGGAGGAGGAGGAGTGGGGGTCGGCGAGTGCCGTCCGTAGTGCATTCGATCGGCCGAGGTGTGGTGCGCAGAGATCGTCGACGAACAGGCACACACTACGCGACCATCTGCAGCGAGTTACTGTACCAACGGGAAGTACAAGCGATCGATCGCGAAGTGATTTCATAATTGGGGTGACATTGCGAGAGAGAGTGGCGAGAGATACAGAGATAGAGAAGGTGGATGAGGCAGAGAGAGATGAGAGATATTGCAGTCCTGAGGGGAGCAGAGCGGACGAGAGTGTAATCGATTAGGATAGAGGCCCTCGGGGGCTTCGACGATAAGCAAGCGAGAGAGCGTGCGGATCGCGGAGAGCGGACGGCGGGGGGAGCGGGCGAGTGGACAGGCGGGGGGAGCGGGAGGAGCGAGGTGTGTGTACGAGAAAGAGTGGACAGCTGACAGTGAGAGGGGGGATCGGGCTGCGGGTCTCTCGGTCGGACTCGGCGAGAGGAGCCGGGAGGAAGCCCGGGAGGAGGGAGGAGGTAACAGGAGGAGAGGAGGAGGCGAAAGGACAAGATCTCTCAATCAACTCGACTCATCTTCTCGCCCCCCCCCCCCCCCCCCCCCCGACGAGAGAAACAAAAAGTAGAGAAATGCTCGGGCACTGACGCAAGCGCGCAACTATATCCTTGTCCACCGGAAATCAATCACATTTACGCGTCAACATTTCGCTATAGATCAGCAAAAATCGATAATCAAGCAATCGATCAGCGGCCAAAATGAGTCTGACGGCGCTAAACGAGTCTGCTGATTAATGGGCAGGAACCTATCAGGGACGACGACTCGCTCGGTCAGAAGTTACAACACAGGGGAAAACGCTCGGAGAGGGAGATAGGGAAAGGGTGGAGGTGGAGGAGAGGAGGAAGAGGAGAGGGGGGGGGGGGCAAGGGAGTGAAAGGAAAGCCCCTTGGCGAAGAATAAGAAGCTGCAGCAAGAGGATGGGGAGAAACTAGAGAGGGTGGCGATAGCCACCAGGGGAGGGGATGAGTGATACCGACTGACCCCCCTTGGCGAGCGGCGCTTATCAACCGGGGTTGGCGCGATTCGAGTTTTCGTCGCTTCCCCTTTTTCGCACCTTCTTAGTGATCACGTAAAGTGCGAAATATGCAGAAGAATCCATTGATATTAGAGTTCGAGAATCGAGATACCGCGCTCTCTTCATTCTGCACACTTTCTCGAAATGCGACAAGTCTAGAGGATGTGGGAAATGACGAGACAATTACTCGAATTACGAACTCTAATCAATGCAATGCAAAGTTATGGAATTCGCGAGATTTCGCATCACTCACAAAGCAGACGGCGCAGTCATTCTTGGCTTTGCCTTTAAGCTAGAAAGTCATTCAACCGAGTCTCTGCATAACGAATGGCAGAGAGGAAGAAGAGAAGGTGCTGAGGCAGAGCAAATCTCGGTTCTCGAAATTACCCGAGAAAAAATAGCGCTGGAATTTACAGCAATGAGAAGACGGCAGGGCGTAGAGCGGCGTGGAGTTATTTCTCCGGCGGCAAAAACTGCGGCTCGTATAAAACTTCATTGGGCTCGTAGCAGCTTCCGGTCGGAACCTCATGACTCCTTCTATTTGCGCATGGGATTCCGGAATATATGCGCAGATCAAGTGAAATTCGAGACCATAATATTGGACCAAGTTGCGGCGAAATGGAACGAGAGGGTGCATTCATAATCCCGCACTACTCGCTTGCAATAGGCCATCAAGCGTATGTACGACACAACAATTACAATACCTCTTACTCAATCAATCAAGCAATATTTATCATATCCATGGTTTACATATATCAGATCTACCGCTAGATGAGAATGTGTCAGCAGTCACCGGTTGTCATAGGCCACCAGTGGGAGCCAATCCTCGGCATCTGCTTTGCAGAGATGCTTTTTGTTCGCGCCTCTCGCCTTGCGCGATATCCTCTCTCTACTTTCTTTCGTCATCTCTTCACGTGTGCGGTCGCCCCTCTCGTGTGAGAGCCCAAGTGTTAGCCAACAAACACAATCAGGAAGCGAAGCGGGAGGAAAAGAGAGAGAGAGAGAACGGAACGAGTAGAAGTTTCTAGAGATCGACGACCGCAAAAACTTTGATCGCCTCTGATTGTGAGAATAGTGAGAATGGTCTCTTCTCTTAATTCTCACGCATTCTGAACTTGCTGATGCACTCCAGTGGTGTACGATAAATAAACAGAATGCATCTAGTAAGCGGAAGTGAAAAAATATTGCGAACGATTCAAGGACGAACGTCCTCGGCAGACCTCAGGTCTAAACAGCAGCAGCTGCTGCTACCCACAGCCCCTCAGGCAACAATAACACTCTGACTTAGAGAGTGGGTGCAGAAGCAAAAGCGAGGGTGGAACGGATATCGTCGGAATGGTAAAAAGTCAGGAAAAGTGACGGTGAGATGAAGAGATCGAGAGAGAAAGAGGCAACGATAAATCCGCAAAGTGCGCGAAAGTTAGACGTGATCAGGAGGGGGCAGGTAGGGTCGAGAGAGAGAGAGGAAGGGATAGAGGGGAGAGAGACGGGAAGAGGATAAGAGACGACGTCCCTTTCCTTGTTGTAATAGTAGCAAGCCGAGTCAACTCTCTCCCTCTCTCGCCCAGGCGGGAGGGGGATAGAGAGAGAGAGAGAGAGAGAGAGAGAGAGAGAGAGAGAGAGAGAGAGAGAGAGAGAGAGCAAGTGTCCCTATCTCTCTGATCATCTCAGTCTCGGACATCTCATCAAAATGATGACTCTCGATGACTCTCCCTTCTCCCAATTTTCATGTTATATCTTCTCGGAATTACACGTAACGAAATACATAGGTCAAACAAGCACAAGGGAAGGACAGCCGATCACCGACCGTGATAAGTGAGCAAAAGTGACAGTATTGGCGGCTGTTTCAGCAAGAGAGAAGAGAAAGAAGGAAGAAAAAGGAGGCGGTGGAATGCGTCTCTCGAGAAAGACAAGAACGCTACTGCTCTGCCAAGCATGCCGTCGCGGGCTGGTCAATTCATTAGGGAAGGTGAAACAACGCAACGAGCTGCGATTGGGGACGCAACGGAAAGGGGGAAAGAAAAGATACGAGAAAAAACGTGAGCCTAATTGTATTGAAGGAGCGTTCTCGAGCGCAAACTCGGCGAGCTTTGTCTTTGCGCGAGGGGTTGTTTACAGTGATCTAGGAACGGCTTAGCAAGAAATGACTAACTTCATCTTATACAATCTCGCACCGCTCGATCGGTCTAGAGATTGCATGAAATAGAGGGATGGTAGCCCGAAAAATCGACTGTTTACACTGATCAAGAGGCGAATATCTCTCTCGAGTGAGCTTAGGAAGCCGAGAGGGGCTCCAAAATAGGTCCCTACTGTATTTTCTCGACAGTCGGTGAACACAACAAAGGAGTACTATTTATGGTCAAATGGCGATCATCCGGGATTGAAGAAAAAATGGCGCGCGAAATGCGCTGGAGATTCGTATATGATTCAGAAGGCGGCGACGGCGCGTCAACATTGTCACCACCTGACAAATTTAGGGGAAATGCGAGAGGTTGGAGAGAAAGGAGAAAGGAGCGCGCTAGATTGCAGAGAAAGCAGTTTTCTGCCATGCTCATTCCATAACACATGTCGTAGTGAGGTAATTGAACCGGACGGGCTCAACTTATGATGGGCCAGTCCAATCAGGCAGTAGAGTCCAGCATTTTCGAAAAAAAATTTTTAACGCGCAAACTGCGCGACGAAAAGGCTGCAGCATTTGAGCAGCAGCACGTTGAGGAAACAGAGAGTGCGGGTTTTAAAAGTCAATAAATTACTGATAATTATCGATTAATTTTTAAAAACTACCGTACCTCGATGGATCCCAGCACGAGCCGAGGCGACAGCGTCTGCGGGAACTAGAATTTTAAAAATTATTAATTTAAATAAAAACTAAAAAAATATTTTTTCAATGGTACCCTTCTTTCATTTCAATAAACAACGTTATTCTCCGCATCGTTAACGGGTTGGCATAACGAGCTGCATGCTATGCGCTACGCCTCTTACAGCATTCATACAGCCAAAGAAAGAAATACTGTTCTGCCAAGCAAACAAACAGATCAACAGGAATAATAATCAGATTGCAATTATCACAGGAAAAACTATATTGGATACGCCTAACAGCTAGATCTAAAGTGTAAATAAATATACAATAACAAATATTATTGCTCACCTTGGTCATGACCGGAGAGGCTAGACTGAAGCCCGGCTGCACCTCGAATGCAGAGCGCGGCGCTGAAAATACAGTTTAAATTACTTAAAATACTTTGAGAACAGAAAGCGTAGTCCGTGGTGTGGTGGCGAGATTTACTACATTTGATTCTAAATATGCGCGAAACGCGGAGGAAAAAACGTTCCGCGAATATTTTCAGTCAAATGTACTAACGCCCGCCACCACACCACGGACTGCGCTTTCTGTTCTCACAGTAATTAACGTGTGCATTATGTGATTTCCTGAGAGAATCAACTTATTCACAATAAAACTTTTCAACTTTTTCAAATGATGCTCTCAGACCATAGGTGGACCGGGGTTGAAGCTGGGAAATGAATTCCGGCGGGGTCTATGGTCACAACTGGGGGGGGGGGGGGTGTAAGCAAATGTATTTCCCTGGTTTGGGGCTCCAAACCGGTAGGGTCTTGAAGCTGGCTTCAATGATGCCCATCTATGTCTCAGGCTACCGTATGCGATATCGTGAAATAACACATTTCCTGAATACATTTCATGCAGTTGTTGCTATTTTCGTATGCGGCAACGATGTAAGATCACGGTGAGTGATGAAAGCCATTCCACTATTACTACCGTACTCACTTCTGGGCGATCGATCCTCCATCGCGGGCTTCTCGCCCAGGCTCAGCACTGATCGCGGAGAGGGAGGCGGTAGTTCTGTAAGTTGATCTTTGATCTTTCATGTCTCTCAGTTCCAAACCCCTTCCTCTTCTCATCAAGCCATCTCTCTCACCTAGGTGCTCTGGTATGGTTTCCCTAGTAGGATCCTACTCATTTCCCTAGTAGGCTCCTACGTAGGATTCTAGTAGGGTGCAGAGTAGGAACCTACTGGGGTGTGCGCACTGAGTAGGATCCCAGTAGGGTGGAGAGTAGAATCCTACTAGGGTTTGAGTGGGATTCTACTGGGATGGCAGGCTCTTCCTTTGGCCTTGGATACTGTAAGTCAAATCGTCTTTCGGTGTCTACTACTGTGTGGAAACACTGGATATGCATTTTATTTCCAAATTTTCAACAACTGTATTTAAGGAATAGCACAAATTAGGAACAATGGGTAAGCTCACGGAACGAATTACACGTAAACGAACAATATACTTAACAATGAGAAAACAATCAAAGAAAATCTAACGAGATAAGAAAAGGGAATATATAGATGTCTTCTCACAGTGCCTCCTTGGGCATTCCAGTTGTCGATGCATCGAAGAGAGGCGAGAATCCCCCCGAGTAGTCGTTCGTCTCAGCTCTTGTGGTGGAGTCGTACCCGCTGTAATCAGGCATATCAATATTACAATTGCAAACATTTTTGCTACCCTAATCCCCAAATGAAAACACTAATGGATTCAGGGTACGCATTACGTTACATATAAATTGAAAGGAACGTGAAAGTAGTGAATATCACGCCTATCACGAGAGAATTGAGCCGGATAGAGCTAAAATGGGAATGGGAGCAAAAGTCAGAGTTGGGATTTTCATGAATTTAGGGTTCTCTAGGGATGTACCTTCGACCCCCAAAGCAGAAAACCACATCTTGATTCCGGGCTCCATGGCACCGGGTTGGTCGTTCTGGTAGCTGTCTTTCAACGCGTTTATCTATCTTATGGTGCGTTTTAGAGATAAATCCTCCGAGCATGACCCCCATTTATTTTCCACGCTCTATCGAACTGTACAAACCAGAACTTATAATTTTGACTCTGAACAACGCTATATTCAGGGGTGCTTTTCTAAAAAGTGTAGGTAAAGATTCCGTTATGCTTTGAACGATGAATAGAGCTCGCCATGCTCTTTAAAATGAGTGGCTTGCGGTTAAAATATCTTACGACTGGGGTGAATTATGCGCTGTTCGAGAAGAAAAAGTGTTCGACAAGATTTGAAGTCTATTTCATTCCTTATTTCCACCGCCCCCATTATCTGTGAACAGTGTGGAATACAAATAAGAGATATTTGAAATGAGTTTCACGTAATACTTAATTGAAGGAGACTGAGTTTTTATTAACACCCAGTGAAACTCAATTTAATTTCGCATCATCCGTCTTTCATTTTCATTCTACACTGCTCACAGATAATCGGCTGGTGGAAATAAGGAATGAAATGGACTTCAAATCATATCGAACGCTTTGAGAGGCATAACTCACCCCAGTCGTAAGATATTTTAACCGCAAGCCACTCATTTTAAAGAGCATGACGAGCTCTATTCATCGTTCAAAGCTTAAAGAAGGACTCTAAAACGCACCACAAGATAGATAAACGCGTTCAAAGACAGCTACCAGAACGACCAACCCGGTGCCATGGAGCCCGGAATCAAGATGTGGTTTTTCTGCTTTGGGGGTCGAAGGTACATCCTTAGAGCACCCTAAATTCATGGTAAACCCAACTCTGACTGTTGCTCCCATTCCCGCGGTCAGCTCGATTCTCTCGTGAGAGGCATGATATGACTCCCGTTTTATCTAATTTCTAGGGATCACACCCATACGTGTCCACGCCGGCGGCGAGTTCTGACCAACCCTGTGGGTCTGGGGTAATGCGGGACAAAGCTCAGATATGATACCCCACGTTATCTACAGTAACCCAGTATACATCATTCGACTACCGTAACCCTCATTACGGCCCTAAAAAAATCTGACAGCTCTTAGTCTTCAGATGGGCCTCAGAAAATCTAAAATTTTCCATCTAATCAGGATTCCATCTAAAAATTCGGACGGCCCTCAGAACATTCCGACGATATCCCTGATAGCCTTCTGAGGTCTAAAGAGGCCTTCGGAATATTTTGAGGGACGTCGCATGTCTCTGTGCACCTTCAGAATTTTCTTAGTGTGGTCTGCATTTTTTGAGGGTTGTGAGAATTTTATGATGGCGTTTGAATGTCTATGTGGCCAATCAGTTTTTTGAAGGCCTCTCAGATTTTTTGAGCCTCTCAGAAATTTCTTCGAAAATTCCAACGGCCTTTAGAGAAATCCGACGGCTCCCATAAGAGTCCGATGAAGCTCCAAAATTTCTGAGGCTCTCAAAAAATCCGACGACCTTCAGAAAATTAATATGGACTTTTGAAAATTCCAAGGGCCCTCAAAAATTCTGATGGCCTCTTTAGACCTCAGAAGGCTCTCAGGGATATCGTTGGAATGTTCTGAGAGCCGATGGAATTTTTAGGCGGAATCCTGAATTTTTTGAGGCCCATCTGAAGATCTGAAGAGCTGTCAGATTTTTTTAGGGCCTTAATGAGGGTTACGGTAGTCGAATGATGCATACTGGGTTACTGTAGATAACGTGGGGTATCATATCTGAGCTTTGTCCCACATTACCCCAGACCCGCAGGGTTCGTCAAAAATCCATGACCCCCACCCTTATGTCCCGCAGGGTTGGTCAGAGGCGAGAAAGTACGTTTTCTCGTGGAATGTCTCTTAAAGTGATATCAAAGTGACGTCGAATAGAAGAAAATGGTTCCTAGGGACTAGTAACCCACTCGCTTTAGTTGGTAATGTACAAAAAAGCTAAGGAAAATAGACAAACCTTGAAGAGGTGCTTGTTGTGGTAGATGGAGTTGCGGTAGGTGTTGGTGCGAACCCCATCCTTGAGCATCTCCTAAAATGTTTGAGTGAACTATCCGTGCGACGAAAAGAGGTAAAATCCAACCCGCTGAAAGTGCATGATTTGCGCCTTCTTTACCTATATCATGTACTTTAAGCGCTTTGAAAAAGATGAAACTGTTGCTTACGATGAAAGGTCTTTAAGATCGCATAATAGTATAACCACACTGCATTATAAGGATGAAAAACTTACAAACCTCGTGGATACCGAAGTGAGCGTAAGAGTCGAAGTATTCCTTGCTCGTCATCTCATTGGGCGGCGGCCTATCGCCGCTAGCCTTCGCTGCTGCCTCTGATATGCAAAAATAAAGTAAAATATGGTTTTCCAGACTAAGGATCATGTTTCAAGGCTCAGTACTTTGTCTTAAGCCAATCTGGTCGTGCGAAGTAGTGTTTTTACCGAAATAAAATATAAAAAAATATTTCAAAAAATAAAAATAAGCCAAAATTAAATGAAAATGAACGAAAACGGAGCAAAATAGGTCAAAATATTACCTGGAGTTTGCTGATGCCGATGTACGTCGGGCACGGCAGGCGAAACTCGTTGGAGTTGTGCAGCGAGGGCGCGGAGTACATCTGGAGCCAGGGTAATTAACAGCGAAATCAAGCAAAAAGGATATAGTAATTAGTGCTTCGAAAAGACGCGGAATTCGAACGAGCGACGGCGGGAAAGTGAGCTGAGTACGGTCGGAAGGTGGTTGAGCACTGACTTTATTTTTACAATATGTTTCTAATTTCACTAAACTTGCCTGAACTCGCAGTCATAAAATGTTGAAATATGGGCAATACGGAGCAATAATGCAATTCAAAAAGTAAGGGAAAAGATAAGTTTTTGAAATGACGCAATCAATATATTTAGTCGCGGTTTGTAAAGAATATAGCCCTCAGCAATCCCTAATATTCATGTCAGAACAGCCCCAGGCGCCGTATGAGCACATTGGAAATGTAAAACAAATAAAAACAATGCTATCAGAGAATGAAAATCAATAATTCAGTTCAAACAACGCCGAGGCGCCTTGAAAGCGCACAACAACTTGTGCACAAGTATTGTCCGTCACACGAAATGTGCACTTGGTTCCTAGTAGGGAAAATGAGTAGGGACCTACTGGGGATTTGCCTCTCCCCCTCTCCCTACCGACAGAGTAGGATCCTAGTAGGGATTACGCAGTAGGTTTCTAGTAGGGTCTTTTAGTGCTCCACTTACCGTACACAGAGTAGGTTCCTACTAGGGAATCGACCAAAATGACCAAATGAGTAGGATCCTACTGGGAAAACCATACCAGAGTGCGCCTAACACCGTTTCGCTCAATGTCTATTGAAGTAACGTGAGAGGTGCTTATGTTGTATCTCAAAATTCACGCAAAATTCACCCATTGCAGCATATTTCGTGGGAAATTCTCGGGGTGAACTTCTACTTTTTTAAAGGAGTAATCGTCCAACACTTGTCGTTTTGCCTGCTTTTCATTTTCTCTAACCAACGAGAAAGTATGCCAAACGAAGAGATGAGGATTGCTCCTATTCAAGGAGCGAGGCTGCGGAAAGACTGCGGGCAGGGCAGACAAAGGCATGAAAGGCGAATGCGCTACTCCGTCAGTCTCCTTCGTTTTACACCTTCTCTCGCTGGTTAGAGAAAGCGAGAGAGCATGCGAACAGGGGAGAGTCAGACGAGTGCGCCTCGCTCACGTCCACGTGCTCACGTGCACGTCCAGAGATCCAGGCAAGAAATAATTACCCAGTCACTGCCTAGCAACTATACACATACCAACGAAACAAGCACATTCATGCTGTCTTAGCCAACAATTCATCGCATAAACGTAAAGGCACATCCCGTTTTCGAGACTGGGCTCGCGGGAGAACACCGCTGGATGAGTTCAAATTTTACGCACAATGAGATATAAATGTCACTTTAACTAAGAAAAACCTCATCATTTAAATAATTGAAGTAAAACCTTGAGTTCGCTATGACATAGCCAAAAGGCTAACCTACTCCCCTGGCTTTATCTTAACTGCTTAAAAAATAAAAAGCACTGACTGCTGCTTCTGCCGGGCGTCCTCTACCGGTATTCTTATAGTATTTTAATTAAACAAAATCTAATTACCTAAATAATTAATTTAAAAAATCCACTCACTGCTGCTTCTGCCGGGCGTCCTCGTGGCCTCCTGGTTGCTCGCGCTGTCGGGCTGTCGGAGGGGAGGCGTGAGGGTGGTGGTGGGACGACTGTCGACGACCTCGACGGGAGGATCCTCGAGATCCGCGAGGTTGAGGCGGTCCTGCAATCAATCAATAAATCGATCAACCGATCGATAAATCAATACATATAACGTAATGCTACATAATGCTACGGTCTTAAAACGAGCAAAGTTGACACCACGCAAAACGAGTTTACAAGTAGAGTTGGAAATTTGGGTAATTTGGTTCATTGCACACTCTTTAGACCGCTCGAGCGGTGAGAGAGCGCATAGAATGAAATGATATATTGTTTATCAAACTCTAATCGAGAGAATTCCGCGGTAATTGGAGCGCAATTCATGTAGGACATTTGCGTGGTCATGAGGGTTAAGAATTACTTATCGTCTAGTTCGATTTATCATTGCTAGCGTGCGAGATGAAAATGCGCGAGAACGATGAGGGATGAGAATGGAAAGTCAGGAGAGCCAAGGGCATGATAAGTTCAAAGGCGTGCAACGAACTGTGACACTCACGCCTGCCATGAGCTCTACCTCTAACAATGATTCACGCAGATGCCATAGCTAAATTGTCAGAACTTCAAGTGAAAGATCATGACGGACTGATGAATCATTGCGTATACCTAGTTCATAAATTTAGCAGCGAAATACTCGTCAGAAGCGCGATCTCTATGAAATTTTCAAAGTAGCAACCTAATATCCCCCTCTAATTCGACGCTTTAGAGGCAAAGATTAATGATCAAAGGAGAAGAGTGAGCAATTAGAACGATAAAACTTGTAAATAAACGATAAACTGACGATTCCGTGTGGCCGCTCCGCAGTTAGGGTCGAGTCGGCGTCGATGAACTTGAGCACGTTCATCTCATGAATGAACGCCGCTAGCGACTCGCGAGTCACCTCAAATAGATCGATAATCGAAAAAAATCGATAATTCAAAAGCGATAAATCGGAGAGACACGGTACACGACACGATAAGGGCTAAACTTTAGAAAAAGAGAGATGGGAATGGCTTCCCACTCCCTCCCCACACTCCATACACACGAAGGGAGAAAGTGGGAATAAAATGGCGAAGTGGGAATCAGGGACAAAAAAACGATAAAAGCAATCGATAATTGAGGAGCAAGAACCTTATACGTAGCGTCAGTGACGGGCCGGAGAGAAGTGCTCATGCGGAGGATGGGAAGAGGTCGGCGGGAATCGATCGATCGGCTGGAGGCTGTCTCTGCAAAGGAAGGGGTAGATCACAGGATGACCTGGGGGCCAGCGGTGAGGGGAAAGTGCACACGGGCTCTTTCTCGTGGTCACACGCGCTATGACCACGAGCGATTAACCGTAAACACGCATCAGGCAGATTAGCGGAAATACGGGGAAATGCAGGTTAGCGGCGAGATTTCTCACGTTATTAGAAGCACCGCGCGAACGCTTTTTAGCGCTAATTGCGTCTGCTTGTGCACAAAGTCATCCGGATGGAAGGAAAGAAGCAGAAAATCGAGCGAAAACGGCAATAAACAACCTAGTTATGATAACATAAATCAAAACACAACTCGGGAAGGATTGCAACGTGGAGCGCGCTTTCATGTTACTCGATACCGTAAGCAGGCTACCGTAATCAAATAATTTTGTGCGATTTTGAACACTACCGTAATCGAATTTTACATTTTCCTTTTTTTAATATTTTAAGATTATTAGCAACATCAAATCATCATGCAACGTCTCTAAAAGAGTATACGTGTGAAAGTGAACATCGCGTTTCGAAAAGTGCTTAAGATTCCAAAGACTTTCGTGACCCTACTCCATAATTCATCGCTCCTCCATCATCAGGCTTTCCACACTCTACAGGCCATCTAATATACGTAATAGCTTACGGATCTGCGGATAATCCACCGCAGATTTCACAGAGATTTCAGCAGACTAATGACGGCGGAGGATGAGGTATGAGGACCGTTGAATAGCTGCTGAATCCTGAGTGGTCTGCACGAGATCAGGTAACAAATAGGCTCGAATCTTAGGCAGGCTTTAGTCATATCTCGCAAAAAATGTCCTATAATTCTCACCCGATTCTTGAGCACGTCATTTTGGGCAGAAGCGAGACAGTGAAGATAAATATTATGAAAAAAACTTTCACAAATGGCTCTCACAGCGAATTTCGAAGACGCTTTTCTGGTCATATCTACGCAACGTCGCCTTAGCGGACGCAGATGCGCGCGGAAGCATGAGAACTGTATGAGATCAGGTAACAAATAGGCTGGAATCTCAAGCAGTCTTTAGATCTACGCAACGTGGCCAAGTCACAGCATGGAAACGCGGAAGCATGCCTCCATTTCACCATGAAAATGTTATCGGAAAGGAACGAAAGGGCGCGACATCGTAAATTCATAGTGCAATTTCGGCAAAGTGACAGCGCATTTGAGGGAGCTTTGGGACGAAGTAAAAGGAGCAAGTGTTTGCCGACTGAAATAGCGAAGAATTTGCAATCGTTTCGACTCTCCTAGCGGGTTAGAGAAAGCGAGAGAGCATGCATATGGAAGAGAGTCAGACGAATACTCGAGGCAAGGCAACGCAAAGCTCACACGCCCCCACGAAAAGAAAAGCAAAGGGGGCATGAATGGGCGAATCGGTGGGTTAGACAACGCGAGAGATCACGCGAAATCAGGAGAATCAGCGCGCAGGCTTTTCACTTTATGAATGTCTCTTTAAGAGTTGCTCGAAGAGACTAAAATGGCTGAACGACTTTAGCAGAAACACATGGTTCGGAAATAAGTGAACCAGAAACGACAAAGAAAATTCTACCTGGTTGTGGATGTTCGACTGAAAATGACGTCAAAGCGAATATCTTGAAGAGAATGAATGAACGACTTGTGCAGAATCACAAAGTCCGGCAACCAGTGAACCATAAACGGGCGAAAACACACATTTCTTGCTGGCCCCGGTTGCTTATGAGGAGTTCAAAAGCAGCTAATGGAGGTAGGCGACCAGAGACCGGGAGGAATATTTACACACGCGTAGGTGATTCCGGAGACTACGACATAGAATTTCGAGACGAGAATCATCTCGACGACAACTAATGAGTTCTGATGGAGTGGGCTGAAGTGAGGCAATTGATGGATTTTGAGGAAAACTGGTAATCACTATGATGGAAAAAAGCAAAGGTAAAGGAACATCCCGTCTTCGAGAATGTGCTGGCTGGAGGACACTGCCTGACCGGTGTCAATTTGGGCTGAGTCAGTCTGGAGGGCACCAGGTCTTTAGTGGAGAACTCGAACGAACGGACCTCAAACTTGGGTAATTAAACCCGCGCAACTTTATCACGCGGAAACACAGGGATGATCAATACAAGAAATCCTAATGTGAATGGGGAAAGGGGATAGAGCATAACTATCGCCAAAAAGGGGTTGGCTTATATACTGACACATCTAGATGATAGCAATAAACAAAGGAAGGAGAAGGGGGGCGAAATAAGTGTCATAAAAGTCCACGGAGAAGGAGGAAAAGGGAAGGAAATCTTACGTCGTCGAGAACGACGACAAGGTCGGATGAGAACAAAACAATTATGTACTTCCGTAGTATCTTCGCAGAAGACGTTTTGACAGTGCGTGAACCTACTGATAAAATACATGAGAAGGGTGCTTGTATGATTCTCATCCGGTGGGTTCTCGTCCGAGAGCAATTGTCTCGCTCTCTTCATATCATACACTCTCTCGCTCGCTCTGATCGACGAGAGAGCGTATGGTTTGGAGAGATTCAGACAATTCCTTAAAAGACCTGGTGCCTCAAGAACGCGTGTGGAGTGAGAGAGTGCGTGCAATGAATTTCGAATGAAAAGCTGGCTCCGGAAGGGAAATTCAGGAATCTTGCTTCCTGCTCAGATCTGTGCCAAGCGCACTTGATTGGATGAGCACTTTGGGTGGCGAGAGACAGCCGTATGCCAGAAAAGGTGTTGAGAAATGGTTCTCATCCGGCCAAGTGTCGTGACAGGTTACGGGCGAGGCGGGCCGTAGAAAGGAAGGCAAGGGTAAGCCGCGTAAGTGGTTCCACGAAAGAGTCGGGAAAACTGTATCACGGTCCTTCCTTTCTACACTCCTTTCTACGTACTCTTGCGATTTCGCCAAGAAACTGCGCAAAGGGAGAGTAGAGTTCATGAAAAGACACCAATGTCTCTTCAGTGTATACGCTCTAACAACTCAAACGGCCTAGAGAGTGTGGGAAATGAAGAATCGGATTCCGAAGTATCCTTAGCAGAAAACGGTCTAGCCATTCAATACGCTCTCTTGCAACACAGCCGGTCGAGACATTGTGCAGTGTGCAAAGGGAGAGACGACGAATTTCGAAGTATATCTAGCAGAAAACTGGCTAACATAACATACCTAACAGAAGTAGACATGGACTAGCACTGCTATCCGGCGAACCCAGTCTGGAAGACGGAGTGTACCTTTACTTTTTTCCATTCAACTAAACAAAAAGCTGAGAAATGCGGTCAAGCTGGCTCGAAGGCCGGCACGCGACGGCGAAGAGATGATGGAGCAAAAGAAACATTTCCATGGAGACTGCAGAGAAAGCGGTAGAGGAAGGTGGAGAGGGCCAGGGAGGGGAAGGAAGGATGAGGAAGGCGAGAGAGAGAGAGAGAGAGAGAGAGAGAGAGTGTGTGTGTGTGAGAGAGAGAGAGAGAGAGAAAGGCGCGAGAGGGCGAGTCAGGAAGGCAGACATAAGTGCAGGTTACGGAAGAGTGCAGGTGCCTGGCAATTGGGAAGATGAGGGGAGAGAGAGATGTCCGAGAAGGGATGAAATAATTGACTCTTCATTTTTCGCTCTCTCTCGCCAGCTTGGTCGCTGCGAGAGCACGGAAAATGAAGATATCCACTTCTCTACTTCCTAGTCTGGCTGTTCTAGCCTGCACCCAATCCTTTCCTATCTCATAAATCGCAATGCAGTTGAAAAATAGGTTCACGTGTAGGTGGACCTATTATCAGAATCACTTGACCAATGAACACTGTCAACAACAAAGAGTTAACGAACAATTCAGTTGTTCACATTTTCACAGTGTAATTTTCCCATAACATTCAGTTCGCGCACAATTAGCACGCTCCCTCACTAATCAGACAGAGCGAGAGAGCACACGAAAAGAGGGCACTAGGTCGGATGAGAACCGTCTGATGAGAACCAAAAATAATGCCATTACGTAGTATTCTCACAAAAGGCGTATTGGCAGTGTAGAAACTAAATGTGAAATTACTGGAGAAGTGTTCTGTTTGAGGTTCTCATCCGACCTAGTGTCGAAATGAGAGTCGGGGAAGAGTTTGGTGACGCTCTGGCCCTTACTCTTAAGCACTCGGTGAATTGGGTTTGTCAGAATAGTGAGTCATGCATAAAGTAACGAGTGCGTCCTGCAGCTTTTGCAGGCTATTTCTAGAGCAATTGTGCATTTCTGACCACGGCTTTCTTCAGGAGAAGACTTTTGGTAAGAATGAAAGAGACAATATCTCGCTTTTACATGATCTTTGTCACTCTCATTGAACATTTTTCTGCAACTACGCCAACAAACCACTGTTTTGACTTGTTAGTAAGAACGTGGAGTCTCGAGAGCACTAAATTGTCGCACAGCTCTGCTTCTCAGTGGAGGAAATCACACTGCGCTTCCCAAGTCTAGCCTATTAACAGGGAACAGAATCAACACACCTATTGCATCTACGTAAAATGCCCAAAATGGTGGGAGATGTCTGAGAGGTACTCAGACGTTGTTGTTCAGGATACATTCTAAAGCGTTCGGTGTTCCGCGTACACAATTGCTCGCATAACATCCGATAAAAGTGCAAACATATCCCGAGAAAAGTGGTTGTTCTAGCTGAAGCGGAAATGATCATTTTGGTACCGATATGTTAGGAAGGTAGAGAGAGAGAGGAGGGGGAGGCATAGAGAGAAAGAACGAGAGGTAGCAAAGTATTCACAAATGGATTGTGATCAAAAAGCAAAGAGCAAAGATTAATCTGAGACACTAAAGAGCAAGAAGACTTCAAAACGACTACTACTCTGAATAAATAAAGAGAAGAAAATGAGAAGACCGATTCTATCAGCAGCAAGTTACAGTAACCAAAACTAAAGTAGCCATCCTAGATTTCTCGATCCCTTCAATACTTAACCCGATGTCCCGTGCTTCGGCAGCAAAAACAAAGATAATACAAAAACCTTTATTTCGCTCAAGGGTTGTACTCGATGGGGAGGTTCTTTCTGCGGACCATACCGTCTCCCTGGAACCACTCGCGGCGGAACTGCTTGTCGGCTCCGTCGGGGGTGTTGGTCCACTCGATGGTGATACGGTCGTTGTTGGTGTCCTGCAGAGAAAGAGATCAATGATGGGAAGGTACACAGTGTAATATGGTAGCACATGATAACAAAGAGGGCCTAACATACAGTAATCGATGAGAACGCTATCCGAATCTCAATTATCTTGAGACCAGGTACGTTATTCTAGGCAGGGAATGGGAAGGGGAGGGAAGGGTGGGATACCGTACCTCCTGTCCGTAGGCGAAGGCGTCGCAGGAGACGGCGATGAGAGCAGCCTCCTTGGGGTCGAGGACTCCCGATCCGGGGTCGTCTCTTCATGTTGGTCGTCTTGAAGGCCCATCCGATGCGACGAGCAGAGAAGTTGGTCACCTGGAATCAGGAGGGTTACTGTAGGGGAGTACGGGTGGAGGGTGGAGGGGGTAGTACGAAAGGAACGAGAGAATCGGAGAAGGGTATCCTTCGGAAGGGAGGGAGGAGGCGCCGAGGATGGGGAAGGGGTGGTGTGGGTAGAGAGGGTAGGCTACAGTACCTTGATGTGGTAGGTGTGCTTGTCATCGTAGGGGGCGTTGAAGACGATCTTGGTGCCGGGCTGGGTGGCGATGTCTCCAGGAGGAACGGCCTGGGCCATGTCGACGACTTGGTGTGAGGAGGAGACCGCGTGGAGGGGCATTTATAGGCGAGAGTGGATCGATTAGCATCGAGGAAGGGCGAGTCAAAGTGGGGGATCAGAGGCGAGAGATGAAACTCTCTTCATTTGACTGCAATTAGTGGGTTGTTGACTGTGAAATGAGATTGACCTTTGTGATCTCGATGCTAATCGATTAGAGTGATCTCTGAATTCATCAAAAAGCATCGATTTGCACGTCATTCTGAAAGGGGGGGGGAGGCGAGAGGCCAAATATCAACCTTCATAAAGACAGTATACTGAGCGTCCTCGATGTAAAGGTCAATTGAAGGCGTCCGCATTGCGTAGGAGAGAGAGAGAGAAAGACAACTCTCTCACTTTGCATGCCATCTCGCCAGTGGTTCCAGGAACGAAAAGTGCTGGCATTATCACGGATCTCCTGTAAAAATGCAGGAAAATGAGACCCCGTTGCGACAGAAAAATATTTTGGGTCATGGATTTCGCTGAAAACATTAGGACTGACCAAAGTGACACGCCTATGAACTTCGTTTTTCAAAATTTGCATATTTTGACCTACCACTTTGGAAGGCTGTATCTCCGTTAATTTTGGACCAACAGCGACCGCATTTTTTTCCAATCGATGCGCATTCAGGTACCCTACAAATAAGTTTTGTTGTGCTAAGTGCAGAAATTACGCATTCACATTGTTTTCCTCACGAAAACTGATTTTACGGTCGTGATCTACCTTTCATGATGAAAACCTCTCGATTTGTATCTTTGATTCGGATTCCCCACCCCAAAATTAGGGTACGTACATAGTTCATTGATCATAAGACGGGGCTTATCATATCGCCGCTCAGTAGGCAGAATGAGAACCTGGTTCAATTTTTTGAATAATGCACTTTCCTGTGTGTATCTCACTTACGGATCATGCAAATTTGCAAAGTAGGACTACTAATCGATAGCTCTAGTGCAGGTCTTCAAGAATAACTAAGAGGACCAAGATGCGAAATTTGCCCGTTTTCGAGATACGGCGTAAAAACGAATTTAGCAGAACACCGCTCCACTGTAAATCGGTGACAGAGCTTTTCACGCCGTATCTCGAAAACGGGCAACTTTCGCATCTTGGTCCTCTTAGTCATTCTTGAAGACTTGCTCTAGAGCTATCGATTAGTAGTCCTACTTTGCAAATTTGCATAATCCGTAAGTGAGATACACACAGGAAAGTGTATCATTCAAAAAATTTGAACTGTTCTCATTCTTCCTACTGAACGGCGATATGATAAGCCCCGTCTTATGATCAATGAACTATGTACGTACCCTAATTTTGGGGTGGGGAATCTGAATCAAAGATAAAAATCGAGAGGTTTTCATCACGAAAGGTAGATCACGACCGTAAAATCAGTTTTCATGAGGAAAACAATGTGAATGCGTAATTTCTGCACTTAGCACAAGGGAACTTATTTGTAGGGTACCTGAATGCGCATCGATTGGAAAAAATGCGGTCGATGTTGGCCAAAAATTAACGGAGATACAGCCTTCCAAAGTGGTAGGTCAAAATATGCAAATTTTGAAAAACGAAGTTCATAGGCGTGTCACTTTGGTCAGTCCTAATGTTTTCAGCGAAATCCATGACCCAAAATATTTTTCTGTCGCATCCATTCCTGCATTATTACAGGATATTCGTGTTATGTCAACACAACGTAGTGTATACGGTATGATGCCGTGTACACAAAAAGCGCCGTTTTCACGCGTCGAAACTGGAAAAAAAAAAGATTCGGATCGGGAATTGTTTCTCGATCTCCATTCTGCAGTTTCGCACGAAGAAAGTCGATGATGCTGACGTCAGAATAAGAAAGAATAGGCCGCTGATTTCCTGCCAGAGCTTCGATGTTTTCTTCGCAGAGGAGAGAAGGTGCAGAGTATTATCGAAACTATGTCTTGATTTTTTGGAGAGACGCGAACAGCGGATGAGGAAATGTCTGAATACATGAGATCGTGTATGCAAGGGCGCACAATGATGACTCGTCAGTTTGAGGGCAATGGTAGAGTAGGGGGATGGCATAGCAAGAAACGACTCACTTCAAGTTTAGCACTAGGCCGGATGAGAACTATGACGCCGTGCTTCCTTTGATATATCAAAATCGGCATGACGTCATTGTTCTAACCGACCTAGTGCCTTCTGAGTGAAAGGGGTGAACAGCAAGTCCCCGCACCTAGACGATTTCAGCTAGAACAGAAGCGATAGCGTAACCGCTCAGGCAGGTTGGTTTTTTGCTGGATGAGACTTTTCTCATTAGTCAGGCTTGACCACGTAATTGCGGATGCTGTTCGTAATTTTTGAATGAATAACCGAACAAAGTTTTATGATAGGCAAGGTTTCCTTAGATTTCCGTGCACCAACACCACCTCTCAGTAGGGTTGGCAATTCGAAGTTCGATTGCGAAATCGCCTCCCCTCGCATATTGCGAAATCCAAGGAGGGGGAGGCGTATTCGCAATCTGAATTCGAATTGCCAACCCTACCTCACAGTAACAACCTAACACGCACGAAATATCATGAGAAGCAAAGGTTCGTCCTTTTTGTGTGCTTTGTGGAGACGTGCCGATTTCCATTGCGAGACAAGAGGATTATCCTCTCTTCAATTACTCATTCCTCATTTGCCTGCCTCATTCCTCCGAGTATAAAACCCCCAGATCGGTCTCGCCCCCTCATTCGTCCTCCCCTCTCTCCCTCTATGACGGTCCTCGCTTGGCTCCTACTCTGCGCTACAGTGGTACGATTTTCCTCTATTTTCGTGCTACAGTAACCCACCCTCGTCCCTCCTCCAGTATTTGAGTCTCACGCTACAGTATCCCGATCACTACCTTCTACAGTACACCGAGAGTTGGTAGAGGCGCCACCCCCAAGAATCCAATTTACTACAGCAACCCTTGCAGATCCAATTTGGCCGCAGCAACCAATCGATACCAACAGGAGATGGGGCGTCTCCCAACTCCGTTCTGGCCTATCCCTCTAATATATTATCGCAAAGAAAGAATATGAGCAATAACTACGAAAATTTGACATCCAGCAGCAACAACTACAGGGCCAAGGTATCAACTTGTATGAATTGAACAATTTGACCCTGGAATACTGTAACATGGAGTACTGTAAGGTTACTGCAGTGTGTTATCAACATCAGCCTTGGGTTGTTTTGATGAGTGGACCATTCATTCTTGCACTCACCCACCGATCGACCCGCCCGCGTCCCTCGATAATGTGAATGGAAATTTGGATAAGATGACGTGTCAATAAAATTGGATACACAATTACCATAGGAGATGGGAGGGGTGGTAGGTAAGGTAACAGTGTAAGGACACGGTACCCGAGAATGGTAGGGGCATAGTAGGGAGGACTGCGATAGATTCAAGCGTGATGCTACGACACGCTACCGTAGGGCTGCTGTAGGGATACGGTAAACAGTGTTATTGATTTTGTATTTGCACACAAGGTGGGGATAATCCCTCATCTCAGCGTGTCTTGCTGATTCCCTCTTTGCACTCTTCTCAATGGCTAACTCTTGGGTGCAAGTGTATCCTCTATCTATCTACCTTCCTTCTATGACAACTTTCTCATCTCATTCAGATCCAACTCGGCCGCAGCAACTACTCGATTCCAACCGGAGTTGGAGCATCGCCCTACTCGGTACTATTGATCTACCTCGATTATCGATTGATCTATCCCTTTTCTCAGGTATTATCTGAAACGAAGGAAACGAGCAATAATTCGGAAAATTTGGAATCAGATCACAAGTAAGTAATACAAAAAAACGGAACTGTATTTCTTGATAAATATAAAATAAAATAAAATAAAAAAATGATAAATTAAGTTTATTTTCAAACATTTTTGCTTCGCAGAGAGAGCATGCGCAAGCTCTACATCGCGTTGTACGTCATGGCGGGCATCATTGTGATCTGTATGGCTGCGGGACTCGGCGTCTTCCTGTTCTACAAACGCCGGAGGCGGGCTGCTGCTGCTGCACGGAAGAAAGAGCTTGTGGTGAGCAGTAGAGAGGAGCAAAGATCAAAGATCAAAGATTAGAGACCTAATAATAGACAGGAAATCGATTGAATGACAAGAGATAGCAGTATCGGCACCGTCGCTGGGTCTTTTCTAAATATGCGCAGGAAGGTTACACGAGAGATAAAGTAACCTCCGAAGAGATATCGTATCCCTGCTAAAAATACCGTACCCTCCCAAGCGATACCGTATCATCCCAAGATATACTGTATCCCTCCAAGGATCCCCCTTTCCATCCCTCGCCGTCTCAGAGTCCAACAGGCACCTTATAGTGCCTGCGGGAGCTCATAAATTCACCTCTGGAGATACAGCGCTGATGAAAAAGATGGCTGCTGACCTTGAGAAGGGCTTTTTCTGTTTCCTCCTGGAAGAAGTTGGAGAATGCGCGTTACTTCGACCTTCCCAGCTAAGCATCCATCTCTCCCACGGTCAGGTGCCCAAGGCCCCGCTCAACAAGCGGGACAAGAGAAGGTCAAGCAGTAATGAGATCCTCGCATCAATCAAGGGATCAATCCCTTCGTCGGCCCTCTCATCAATATCACCCAAGCAGTCCCTCTTCTTCATTCTCGCGGTCCTACCGTATCTGACCATACCGTATCTTACCGTACCTACTATTTCCGAAGCAGCTCTGAGGACCTCTGTGGTTCCAAGAGGCTGCCCTTTCCCATCAACCCCCCCACCAATTACGCCTTATTTGTCTGCCATAAGCATTTCGCGATCAATTAGGCAACAGTACCCGTCTGCTACCATGCCTCGGCTACAATACTTCGCAAAGAAGTTCTCGCTAATTAATATATTTTTTCAGAAGCTCATCAAACTTTTCGATTTGTCGGTTTCAAGCTCCTCTCCAAACGCAACCTCGAAGACTACAACGTCCTCTCCAAGCTGTACACCTCAGGTTCGATGCCTCTGCATTTACTTTATTCCTATTTATTGTAAATCGATATTCCGATAGATCAAGAGATGTTCCATGCGCGATTTTCGCTCCATAATACTAACAGTTTGGTGTAGACTCAAAGCAAACTTTTCAAGTGAAACATATTTCCGGCTTTACATTGCCCTATTGTCGCTGGTGTTTATCTCATTATAGTTTGTGGAATGTTTTGGAAATTTTTATTTGTTATTATTTTTTAAAATTTTATTTTTCTTGTCATTAACATTCGCACGCAAATACGAGTGAGCTTTGATGTTTGGTCTTTGGTCTTGGCCATGCGAACATTGCTGCACAGTGGTGATCTCGACTAGCGCAATGCTACTGTCACTGCTTTTGTGCTGCATTGAAAGATTCTAATTTAAAGTGTGATGGGCTGATTCAATGATAATTGGCTAAAGGTAAAGGTACATCCCGTCTTCGAGGCTGGGATCGCGGGAGAACACTGCTAGGCCAGTGTCAATTTTGGGCAGATTCAGTGCCCACCTTTCCAGACCTATTTACCTGATCTAGTCACTACTACCAATTCCCCTTCCCCAATGGGTAGGTGGGGCGGAGAATTGGAATATATCCAAATATATTTAAACGATTAATATTTGTTGGAGATATTTTTGAAAAAAATCACAATTTTTAGAACAATGTATCGCGGGCAAATTTCATCTCCATTCTCCATCGAATAAACTCGGAAGACGAAAAGGAAAGGTACGCCATATGAATTTATTTTTTAAATATCAAATTTATATCTTTTATAAATTTCGGAAATATCGGAAACAACTGTTAAATACTATTAGGTTGAGTCATAAGTTTTTTTCCAATTTTGGAAGTGCAATTCAAAGTCACCTAAAAAGCGCTCTTAAAATCCTATCAGTACTGATCCGTAGGATAATGTAGGGGTATAATTCACACTTAAAATAATATGTTCGAATTGTGCCATGCTTTTAAATCCTTGAAGTAATCGATCGTTAACCACGATCGATTTTTTTACGAAAATTTTGAAAGAGTTGGGCTCGCTGTTTCTTTGCAGGGAAAATAGGCTGGACATCTTCACATACATTATTGAGAAGCCCCTTGAATGCTCTTTCAAAAAAGTGGTGGAAAGCAGTGCTAGCTTACTCAATCCCAGGATTAGAGAATTGCAAATGAGCCATGTAGAAAAGAAATCACACTTGAGTTGGCAACTTTCTTACCTTTTTATGTTATAGTGACTGGCTTTTGTATAGGAGCGCTTTAAAGGGGTGCTCCGGGGAATGTTCCGTCACCCATGGTGACAGTTTGGATATTGTAGAGGACACTGACCCGATCAGAAATCACTTTGTCCGAAGTTCCACAGATGACTCTGAGGCTATTTACATACGCGGAAAGTTCATTGATTGCGCAGGGTTGTGACTGATTCTTTTATGTTTCACTTGCTCTTCTTCACGCTCGCCTCTTTCTCGGGCTAAATTAGCTACAGTTTCCCATTGAGAGCGCAGAGTTTTCGTGGTGGAACTCCCTAGCATTCATTCCCCGGAGCACTCCTTTAATTTTATTATATGGGGTAAATTTACCATTCGTGAAATTTGGGATCTCGCGTCATCCCATTTTCAAAAATGAGATTTATTGAAAAATCCGGATATTAACATCACCGATTAAAATTTTGAATTTTAGTGGTTATTTTTGGAGTACCATTTCTGAATTCGCAGGAATCCCATGACTATACGAAGCTAATGAGGGATAGTACGAGGGTAGCTGATGCTGATAAACACAAAAATGTGGGACCTCCATCTATCATCTAAGCAGGAAGCTTTGAAATACACTGATTTCGATGTGTAAATTTCATAATATTAGCGTCGATGACTGCAGCTTGTGATTGTAATGATGACAGCCCACCATAAAAGCCCCTCATGTAGGAAGCTTTACGATGAGATAGGTTTGATTTCAATAGGCCAGTGTGTGCGGATGCGCAGTAAACGAAACACATTTTGGTCATGGCGAACTGAAAACGACTCTGAAATTTGCACCTTATTTGAACCGGTCTTCTGTGCCAAATCCGAATCACATGTATTACTGTGATGTACGTTCATCACACTTCACGATCGTGTTTATTATTTTGCCCAATCACGACTCACTGGAAAGATTTAATCTGAGAAAGTCGCAGCTACATTCGTAGCTGTGGATACTTTGACTTCAAACTATGACCACTAGGCCCTCTCAAGAGGCCTGGACTAATTTGCGCTAAAGAGAGCCATCCATGCACTAATATGTAAATATCAAAATGATAATCAATTAGAACCAAAGACCAGAATATGCGAAACATTTAATAGTAAAAACTGGAAAAAACTTATGACTCAACCTGATATTTTAAAAATAAAGCACACTGTATATGCGATGTAAGTAAATGCATGTGAATTTCTTTAACAATTTGCATCTTATTCTTAGTACTGGCCAATAGTCTGGATGTAAAATAAATACGTAATATTATATTAAAAAAGGAGAAAAAAGAATACAAAAATTGGTTCAGTGAATCGGCGGAGCAGGAATACGATATGATAAATTATGGCTGCAAGTTTGGCTACCTCTACAAGCTGTTCATGGGGAACGAGATTAGAGAGGTATTTGGCAGTGCACATATTAGAGTTCGCGGCACTAGGTCGGACTGAAAACTCTTTTGTTGAAAAAATAAATATAGTAAAAGAAAATTTAGTAAATTTGCAGTTACGCATGACGTGCGTTGAGCTTCTCATCAATGCATTTTATTACAAACGAGCCAGAGAAGCAGTTTGCATGCTGTGGACCAGTCTGGAAATGGATGCATTTCGAGAGGAGCTTCTACGGGTGAGTTTCCAGAATAGTCGAATCCAATGCAAGATTTCTGCAAACTTGGACAGTAGTAGTGATCGTCTCTTCATTCACTCTCCCTCTCTCTCTCTCTCTCTCTCTCTCTCTGGTGCGCCCTCCTCTCTCTCTAACATAACATATTTTTCACTCAATATATTATTTTTGAAGCGCACCTCTCCAAGCCGAAGTGTACCTTAACCTCTGCATTGCAGGTCGTGGTTTCGGAGAAGGACGAAGAGGTTCAGTACGTGCTAGCTGACCTCTGCGCGATGCTGCACGGATATACTGGTACTGTATAATAGGGCACAAGGTCGGATGAGAACCAAAAATAATCCTCTTCCATCGTATTTTCGCAGAAGACGACAGTGTGGGATGTTAAAAATACTTGAGAGGGGGACTTTTTTTGGTTTTCATCCGGTGGCTTTTCATCTGACGATTCTGACCTCCGACCTAGTGGCTATTAAAAGAAAAAAGAATAGGGGGCGAAAAAAGTAGTACTATAGGATATATTGCACCACGATGAGATGTATTCAGAAAGTCTTGAAAAATAATACGTTGGTGATGGTGACCGATAGATACTTACTCTGACTTATTTTGAACAGCAAAAATGTAAAAATTAGCCAAATATAGCATAATACCTGACTAGCGGTCGATCGTTTCCGAAAACATACCCGAAATATTAATAATTAGTGAATATGATATGTTTGACTAATTTATAACATTTTGCTGTTCAAAATAGGGTTGACAAGGACGATACGAGCTCGTTATCCTCCCCTTACTCTTATTTCGCAAGTCCGAGGAGGGGGGAGGTCTAACGAGCTCGTAACCTCTTCTCGGTTTGCCAAATCTAATTCAAAATACATGATGATCAGTATCTAATTCTTTCGTCCACCTAATCTTTGCTCTTTCAGGATGGGCGCTCAATGCATATCTGGAAAACTGGTCGATATCGAATGACGTCAATCTGGAGGTGGCGGCACTTAGCATCTACGATCGCCTGCTAAAATTCCTCGTGACAAGCAGCAACTTCCCTCGTCGATCAATCCCTTACTTCACACGTTTTGAATTCCAAAGGTATGTTTCCAATCAGTTTTTTTCATTCTTTTTTATTCTATGTCTCTCACATCTTCACAAGCCACATAACATTTTGAAATGCTCCTTTATCAATTTTCTTATTTTAATTATTTTTCTATCACCTACCACTTATTTATGCCACTTATAGCGCCAAGAAGACGCCGTACGCTGTACAATCGATCGCCGCTATGGATGTACTCGTCAAGAAGGGAATATTCGCCAATAAACTGCGTAAAGTTGCGCTGCGGCCTCTCTGTTGGATGATTTGGACTGGCCTCGACGACGACGTCTCCATTCCTCTCGCAGTTCTGCTCAAGGTTCGAGTTTTAGTCCTTAGTTCTTAGTTTAGTTACTTAGTCAGTTCTTAGCTGACTTAGCATTTATTTGAGTAGAGTTCGAGCAATGATACCACGGTATCTTCAACTATACTATTACGCTCTCTCACCGAGAGAGGTATTAGAATGACGAGATTCCCTCTAGCGCATAGAATAAGGACACTGTGGGCTTCGTGGACTCGGGCACTCTTGCTTCTCGCATACATTATTATTGTTAATTTATTAAGTAATAGTAAGATTAGTTAATATAATTCAGATCGCCTCGATTAAATGCATCGGTCCTGAGGAGTGCGCTTGGGAGCACTACGAGGCGTTGCAATGCATCTTGGCAATGGCTCTGGGAAAGGTCAATCTGGAATGGCTCAAGGGAAAGGTCAATCTGGAATGGCTAATCAGGCATGGATTATACCGTGTTCATATTGCAGATTGGATTGTCAGACGTGGACGCGGTGATTGCTAACGTGGCTGCAAGGTAAAGAGTTCGCAATTCGGAAAATTGTCTCTTCATTTCTCTACACTCTCTCTCTACTTGACCAGTTGGGAAAGGGTTTAGAATGAAGTGACCTTCGAGCTTGCACTTCGCAAAGTTAATTTTGCATTCATTTTTGTTCTCGATCTCATGCATATCATTCCTAGTGAGTGACGTGTGAAGCAGCTAGCTGTACGATTGAAACGCTCGTTTAGTTCATCCTTCCGCCCTCCAACAATCCGTTTTAGCAAATTGACAATGCGTAACAATCACATTTTGTAAATATCCACACTTAATAGATTGGAAGATTCAGAAACATTTGTTTCCTGAGTAAACTTTTACGACCGTTTTCGTGCTGCACCGCGTCGCAAAATTCGAACGCTTGCTGCTTCACATAATGTTATGTTTTTTTATGATGCCTCTCGGTTTTGAAATAGACAATACTGAATTTTCTTTTACGAGGATTATGCATGAAAAAAATTGTGCAAATTTCGTATTTTTTCCTCTGCGAATATTCCTCTTATCGCGCTGCTTGAGATGGCCAATTAATTTAAAAAAAAACAAAATAAAATTTTAAAATTTACAAATTCAGATTTTCCGTAACGACAACAACCCGTGCACAGAGCACGACGTCTTTACGGCGATGCAAATCATGACCCTGCTCTGCGAGAATTTCGCAACGCATGTCAAGCGACGCCACATCGCGCAACTGAGTAATTCTTCACACATACTTATTCAAAAATTTGAAATTTTGCTGAAAAATAAAATTAAAACATATACTTTGCAGTGGTTGGAGCACTTTACTGGATTGGAGATGCCCTGCGGGACGATGAAGTGTGGCGAGCTGCACCTCACGATTACGAAACAAATGCGTGAGCAGTTTAAATTTATTTAGAAAAAAGATTCCTGCTTCCATTCCATCCACCCTCAAAAATCTCCTTATCGATTTTGACAGCTGCGGGAATTTTGGCAAATATCAATTCAATAGTAGGAGTGAGATCGTACTAATTACAACATTCAGTTCAATAAATGTTCCGGGATCATCAACCAAAATTCGTGGGGCTAAATCAATATCGAGTGTCGGCATATGTTGATAATAAGGCATATGTTGATAAAAGCATATGTTGATAATAATGATGATAAAAAACTATATTAATCTTCGAATTGAAGATTTAATTTCGTCGAAGCCAACTTCTTGTCCATAGTCACGAATGTGCGAGATAGCGGTGATGAAATAGAGCGCCGCCATTTCGAAGCTGCCTTCACCGAGTTCATGCACTGCGGTGAGCTACAATTCGTATTCTGTGAACATTTTTTTAATATTTGCAAATTTATTATAATATTGCATTCAGAAAAGTGGGAACATCGTGCATCTGGCGTGTTCGGCCTTCTCGTTGTGGTGGAGATTGAGGTACGCTGGAAAAGCAAGAAACTAGTACCTTCAGTGTCTCCTTTCCAATGGTTCCCCTGTAAGGGAATTCGATATCTTGAAGGTGCATCCCTTTAGAAATTGCACTTCCGTCGAGAAGAGTCATGAATTTAGTAAAATATTCGATTTATCCACAGTATGGTTGCAAAATGGCCAGTTCTTCTTGAGACAACATTTTTTTTAAATTTCCTGCTATGCATTCGAATTAAATATTTTCATTGTATTTTATTTTATATTTTCGATATTTTCGGCGATCACAATCAAAGGAAACCTCTCCTTTGGATGGATGTTAGGCTCCTTTTCTCGCCACCCGACTTAATAATCAACTGATTTCGGTTACTACTGAAAGGTCATAAAGTCTATGGTGATATATTGATAGTCTAGAGTGTGTGATATGATGTCTGGGATACCCGAAGTTCGGAGAACACTAAACGGACGACTATGGCAGGATTTCGACTTCTTCTACGATCGCGAGCACAAGAGGGACAAGGGGATGGTGTCACCCCGCATCCTCTCGCACATCGTCAGATCCGCACTGGCAGACAGCGTATGCTGTTTTTGTTATTTGTTTTAATGTCGTTTCTGTTTGTGTTTTGTCCTAGAGTTCGAGTTCCCTATCGCTAAGAGGGATATATTCGCAAGAGGTGTCTAACCCATTTGTTATGCGGAAATGTAGAGACTATCTCTTGCGAAGTCATTCATGCTCTCTAATAATGCTCGAAACTCAGACAATGATCGTCTCTTAATTAGCATCATCGATTGGAAATACGGGGGGGGGGGGGGGGTGCGCCGATAGTCGAACAACTTCAGGCATAATTTGGTAATTTGTAGCACTATCGCGTGCGGTTCCTTGGGTGCCAATTAATGATCTACACTCAAGGGCTGTACGACAAACGCTCGAATCCTCTCTCTCTCTCTCTCTCTCTCTCTCTCTCTCTCTCTCTCTCTCTCTCTCTCTCTCTCTCTAAGCATGAAATGAGGACAGCACTCGCCTATTTGCCATCCATCACTAGTGGAATGCTGTTCATTCCACAAAGTGAAAACAACTTTGAACAAAGAAATAGCAATAAGTTTGGTCAGAAATGTTTTTTGCGCATAGAGTGTGCTGATAATATCGTAAATTTATAAAAAAATATTTCTTCTAACGCGTTTCAATTGGCGCAGGATGCACTCCGGGCGAACTACGATGAGCTCATGCACCTCTTCTGCGAGAAGATACTGCAATACCCGGAAAACGATCAGGTTTTGTGCCGGCAGAGTTCGAGAAGCGACACGGCCTGTTCATTGGGATAGAGTGTGGTATCGTTTCTCCAACTCTGTGTCATCACCATTCCGATGTTCACTTAGCTTTTCTTTCAGATCTACACCAATTCGAGCAGGAAGGATAAATTTCCCGACGGTCTTATGAGTCATTTCAAGCACGTTGAAATGCTCGACGGAGAGCGTGTCGTCGACCGCCGTGCGCTGGTATGGTTGGCACTAGGTCGGAGGAGAACTGTGACGTCACGCCGCCTTTGATGTGACGTCATAGTGACGTCATACTTATCATCCGACCGACATGCTCTGACATGGTATTTCGTTCGCAAGTAAATGATTCAGGTAATGAGATTCCGGGCTCTTCCGCTTACGCAGCTGTTGAAGCAGCAGGGGCGGTCACACCGATGATGTCACTATTACTCGATTATTCCTTTTTTCGTTTCGTTAAGATTCGTTGTGTAACATTTGCTATTGATTGCCAGTAGTTTATGCTAGATATCAACTAACTGAGTGATACTTTCACACGATGACAACGGCTAATGAATATAATTAGTTTATTTTAAATTTATTTTAAATTTTTCCTTCACAGGTTCTTTTGGTGTGCTACTGGCGCGGATTGCGTCTACTTGCGAAGGCAGGGGACAAGGAGCAGTTCCGGCCCTTCTTCACTCAGGTATGCTGAGCAATCGTATGACTCTCTTCATTTTGCACGCTCTCTCGCCGGTCAGATAGACGAGAGAGCGTGCAAACTGAAGAGAGTCAGACGATTGCTCGGTATGCTGGAGAGCACGGCATTAAGTCGGATGATAACCAAAAATGGACTCTCTTGTAGAACTTTCACAGAAGCCCTTCTGACCCCTTCGAAAACCGGCTTTGTTCGATAGGCAGGATCACAAAATAGAGACGGCATCACAAGAAATGTCTCTCTTTATTCTACGTGCTCGCTGACCGACTTGACGGCACTAGGTTGGATGAAAAGTTTGACGTCATGATATATCAAAGGCGGTATGACGTCATAGTTCTCATCCGACCAAGAGCCTACCTGGCTCGCGAGGGTACAATGAAGACTGTTTAAGTGATCTCGCTCCTTTAAGTTGACCGAATCGCTGGGTGGTCGACGCTGCGCCAAGTACAAGGAGATCTTCGACGCTGCTGACGGATTCGACAAGATTATCGATGATCTCTACATCGAGTACAGAAAAGGTGCGCATCTGGTAGCAGGATTAGGCGTAAAATTGTTTATTTTGCGGATCCGTAAAACCGTAAAATTTACGGTTTCAAAATTTATAAAAACCGCAAAATCCGTAAAATTTTTGCCAGTTGTAGCTGGTAGAGGTCGAAATGCGAGTTATCGCCTCTTCATTCTGGGGGATTTATCACTTTAGAACTGATAATTTAGAAATCTTTGTTGTTGAACTCATATATGAACCATCTGTATAGTTCTAAGACGATACACCCCATTCATTCTCTCTCGGCCAGTTTTGATGAGAGAGTTATATAGAATGAACAGATTACGGGCTCAAATATTATGTGCTTCTGGTAGTATTAAAGTTACCGGACGAGGACTAAACCCTGATCTGACCCTGATCTGATCGCGTGTACGAGAGAGTATGCGAAAGTGAGAGAGCGCGGGATTACGCTGATCATTTCCGGCTTTCCCTTGAGGCTATTATTCATTTTTAGCATTTTTGTAGCTGCTAAACTAATTCAGCCATCGGCTATTCGATGGAGGACAAAAAATAGGGAGTCAATTTTGTCCTCATCCGGTAACTTTAATACTCGAGAATCGGGCCATTTTCTCTCCGGTTCTCATATTCTCTACCATTTGATTAATTTGCGATTTTACATGTGAAGATTGCAGGAATTCGAATCTCCGCTGTGATTTATGATGCGAATAAATCAGAGATTGACTCCAACTCGGAATCAAAGATGGAATCCATGTCCGGATCCACCACCGCATCTGCCTACGGATCCACTACCGTGTCCGAGTCCTGACCGACCGAAACCAATTCCGAGTAGAGCCCAATCGAAGCATCACATAGCAGGCTCCTCCCTAACAGACATTTCGCGATATATTCACAGCATAATTTCTCATTATTACTCATAAAGTGCGTTTTCATGCAATTCACTCGTACAATCACATCAGCAATGCGGACACACGAAATATTGAGATTACAAAATTCTTTCATTCAGTGGGGGCTCTCGCCGGTGAGACAGTGCGAGAGCGTGCGGAATGAAGAGACCGTAAAATGTTTGCACAACCCAGGTGGGGGCATGCTTGGCAGTGATCGAGGAAAGGATCGGAAATGAATGGCAATGAATGAGATCGATTAGAAAAGATGAGAGAAAAATAGTGCGATTTGTTTTCTCTTGCTATGCTCACATCACTCCTTTCTCTTTTTTCCCTTTGAACCCCTAGCAAATCGAACGGGAATTGCATCGTTGTTTGCTGTTCCGCGAGCTGTGGTCGACAACAAGTTAACCAATTATTTGCTTCACATAAATCAAGAAACCATAATTATCTGCATTTTCATACGCTCGGACGAAATTTGGTTTGCGATACATTTGGTGCAAATTTCACCTCTCCCCGAGCGAGGGTGGAAGCCTCCGAGGCCTTCAAGACCTCCATTTTATTATTTTTATTATTTTTTATTATTTATTTTTAATTTTATATTTTTTGTTGGCCCATGAGGCGAGCTTCGGTAATGGCACCCACGATTCTCTCCTACTTCCATGAATTCTCGTCGGTTAGACGTAGCGTGTAGAGATGACCACAGGAAGCCATGTAGCGATTTGGCACTACGCCAGATGAGAACGATGACGTCAAACCGCCTTTGATATTTCAAATATGGCGCCATGACGTCACTGTGCTCATCAGGACCTAGTGCCTTCTGATTCGTACTTTCAAGCTGCACTCTTTATTCACCACTTTCAAGAAACGGTATTCGGCAATTGAGAAATTCGGCAATTCTCTGCAAAGAAATTCTCATCCGGACCTAGTGCCAGCGACTGCTGCGCCCTCTCCCTCCTCCGATTTCGCGTTGGAGAATCACGTAATGATTCCCCACGTGGCATCGTTTGGCCTAGTAACGGAATATTACGTGATTTAGAGAGACTTGATCGTTTCTAGCTGATTGCTAAAACAGAGATTGTTTTCGCGTGGCGTGTTCAACATCCGGACGGATGGCTTTGCAAGCAAGGACTCTCTTCATTCCGAGTGCTCTCTCATCTGTCTGACCTGCGAGAGAGTGCGCAGAATGAAGAGTTCTAGAAACGATACCATTGTCTCTTCATTTTACACGCTCTCTCACCGCTCGACCGGTATAGAGAGAGCGCAGATTAAAGAGACGATTTCATGTGAAGCCGTCCCTACATCGGGAACATGTTCTGTTTGCACACCCATGCATGAAGATGCACAATATGGTGTTTGAAACCCCATGTATTTATTCTACGAGATTTGATCAAACTTGAGGGATTGCGATGCGTGGAACTGTGCGATGCATAGGAAGGGCACTAGGTCGGGTGAAAACTATGACGACATAACGCCTTTAATATAGCCTTTAATATACGCGCCTTTAATATACGCGTATCACGAGTCAGTGAATGAAAAATTTACCAGTCGAGAACATTTTTAAATTTTTGTCTCAAATTTAATCCATATTGTGTTGGTATAATACCCTGGAGTAATGATTTTGAAAAATGTAGGTCATTGGTTCCAGAGCCGGCTTTTAGGAATTTTCCGGTTTTGCCCCCGGCTCTACTGTATTTCAGCTCCCAGTTGAGCTAGAAAGGTGGCATTGGTCTTAAAATGCGCGGAAAATTATTTCCAATAACTTTTATGTTGGCGACTTTTTTGTGCGGAAAGAAATAAAAATGTCAGCAGCGAAAAACCATTTTTTGAACAACAAAAAAATTTTTTTTTCTTAAGCCTGTTACTATATACAAAATGTTTTTGCTGATTATAGTAGAAGGAGTCATTGCGTGTCCAAGAAAAATAAGGGCGAGGTGCTCAACCTACCACCTTGTTGTCATTTTTTTGATCAAATCATGAAATATCCAAAAATAGAAAAAAATAGTTTTTTTTGAAACCTTTGCAAACATGTTCCGCGACGTCAGAATGGAACAATTAAAGCAATATTAACGACATTTGAGTGTTTATTACTAAAAAAATACAACCTTGGGAAATATTACGACGTTTTAAATAATGCCTTGTTTTCACGGCGTATTTGATATTATTCTCTCTCGCTGTTGAATAATTCGCATATTTATTTTTTCTCAGTATTAACGAATGTTTATTTGAGAACTTTAAATTGTGCAATGAACTTAGAGAGTATCTCTCGGTTGTTATTCTCAAGTCCTGCGTCGCACTAATACTTCCTCGTTCTCCCTCCTTCTCCCTATTCATCTCTCGCCTGTATTGTCCTCCTCGCCATCTCTCTCACAAATTCCTCCGCGTACTTTTCTTTCTTTCAACGTAAATAGCTGATTTCCTTCACTTTCGCGGCTAATTCGTTCACAATTAAAATAATTAGTGCGATTTTAGGATGAATCTGCTATCCAAAATTCTCATTCTCATATTCTTCGCGTGCGCGAACGTCAATTCAGGGAAAAAGTCTGTGGTAAAACTTTTTATTTTATATTTTCGAAATAATTCATTCAGGGCGTGAAGAAATCATGCTACTTTGGAACACCGAAGACAAACATCCCTCGCCCGAAATCTGCAGTCACCAAATCGTCCTGTTCGAACAAGTTTATCGAGTAAGTATTGAATATACGTAGCTTGTCGATTTGCATATTGCAGTCTCGTCTCTCTGGCAAGCAACAAGGAAGGGCATTACTTCGGAGCTCCAGATGAGGAGGATCTCATAATAGCCAATTACGAAGGCGTGTTCCTGGATGAGCACTCCGATCGTTTGAGATGGCAGAAAGAGAAAATCTGCACCAAGCATCTCGACGTGCTCTCAAGAAATTTCAATAGAGCCGTGTATGGGCATCAGAAGATAAGGAAGAGCGACGGGAGAAGATTGTGTGGATTTCCTGAGAAGGACCATAATGAAGTAGCTGCACGTGGACTCGAGTTAACCTACAGTCAGTCGAAATATCTACTGGAAAATCGCGGCTCCTGTTTCCGATCTATTGAAGAGCCTGAAAGGAAAAGCTGCTCCTGAACTACCCGAAGGATGGGCCCTGAGATTCGGAAGGAAGACTGGACGATATCCCGATGCAACGAAGGCATTCATCAAGAAGAAGTTCGATGAGTATGCAAGACACAACAAGAAGCTGAAGGGGGATGAGGCTGAGAGGCTCATGAGAGCGGAGAAGTCGATCCAGCCAAGGGATTGTATGACCTTGAATCAGCTGAAGAACTACCTCAACACACTGAGAGCAGCCCTGCAGAAGCTGAGAGTGTTCAGACGAGCAACGGAACCCGATGAGGACGACGATGACTTCCATGAGGAGGTGGAAGTGGAACCCCAGGAAGAGGATCTAATCTACACAGAGGAAGGTGTTCATGAACTTATCACTCTTGATTTCCTCAACAAAGTATTTACCAATGTTGATGACCCATACTACTCCCCAATCCCGAAAAAGGCAACTGAATACGATTGATACAAATTTCGTTCTATTGTAACCATTAACCCGCTTCTATTAATAAGGAAATATTTTTAATCCATATATTACTGTTATGATCAACCAACAATGAACTTTCCAAATCTAAGGTACTCCCAAAAACACAATGCACATCTTAGCGAAAATTTATTTAATTTTTTTTGTTGAGATTTCGTGATTTGAATTTTAAAAAAGTGAGAACTAGTGCGACGCAGGACTATAACAACCGAGAGATACTCTCTAAGTTCATTGCACAATTTAAAGTTCTCAAATAAACATTCGTTAATACTGAGAAAAAATAAATATGCGAATTATTCAACAGCGAGAGAGAATAATATCAAATACGCCGTGAAAACAAGGCATTATTTTTAAAACGTCGTAATATTTCCCAAGGTTGTATTTTTTAGTAATAAACACTCAAATGTCGTTAATATGGCTTTAATTGTTCCATTCTGACGTCGCGGAACATGTTTGCAAAGGTTTAAAAAAAAACTATTTTTTTCTATTTTTGGATATTTCATGATTTGATCAAAAAAATGACAACAAGGTGGTAGGTTGAGCACCTCGCCCTTATTTTTCTTGGACACGCAATGACTCCTTCTACTATAATCAGCAAAAACATTTTGTATATAGTAACAGGCTTAAGAAAAAAAATTTTTTTTGTTGTTCAAAAAATGGTTTTTCGCTGCTGACATTTTTATTTCTTTCCGCACAAAAAAGTCGTCAACATAAAAGTTATTGGAAATAATTTTCCGCGCATTTTAAGACCAATGCCACCTTTCTAGCTCAACTGGGAGCTGAAATACAGTAGAGCCGGGGGCAAAACCGGAAAATTCCTAAAAGCCGGCTCTGGAACCAATGACCTACATTTTTCAAAATCATTACTCCAGGGTATTATACCAACACAATATGGATTAAATTTGAGACAAAAATTTAAAAATGTTCTCGCACTCATCCAGTGGCTCGCGATACACGTGATAAAAAGCGGCATGACGCAATAGTTCTCATTTGATCTGGTGCTATCGGAAGGTCTTATCATCTTCCCCACTATCCATGTCTTTGCCTTGCTCCTGCATTGCTTTTATCAAGTACCGACACCAATATTGACCAATTCAAATTGACATGTTTAGGCAAATAGTGGGCCAAAATGTGGTCGTCACTAGTGCTTCTTCTTGCATTGGTGACCTCCATTCGTGCTGCTCAAGTGCGAGGTACGTAATCTTTTGTTCGTTTAATTTTTTCTCCTTTACTTCTGATCGATTATCATCTCCCAAACGACATAGAAAAGGTACAAAGCGCGTTTTCGTGCACTAGATCGGACGATAACCCTCCGTATGCTAACCAAACATGGTATCTTTCTGTAGAACTTTCACAGGGGCATTTTTTAAAACTTTTGGTACTGTGAGCTCCGTTCTATTGCCCTATTATCGTGTTACAATTTTCCTGTAGAAATGGCCGTGAAGAAGTGCAGCTGCGACCCGGGCGCAATGAAGATCAACCAGGGAACAACTATGCCGAACCAACGGGTAAGTGGTAGAGTGCGCTATGCGGGTAATGGTCTCTTCATTTCCCACACTCTCTCGACCGTTCGAGTGGTGAGACAGTGTGAGAAATGAGGGGACCATAACCAAATAGCGTACTATAGCTATACTACACTATAGCTATACTATATCGAATAGCGTAATTGGCTGTAATTTAAAATATAACTGCAAAATGGACAACGTTAGCTATATCTGCGAGTTGATTGCATTTTCCGGTATTTTAGAGGATTCAACTTATCGGGAACTACAATGCCGAACCAAACGGCGATACAATTTTGATTCAGATGGAGACAAAGGTGTCCACACCACCAGACCGATTTATTGGGGGGGGGCGACATTTGCGCAAACGACATTTGCGCAACTAAGCACCTCTCGCTTGGCAGAAGGCGTAGTAACTTGGGAGTTGTTGCATTGTTACCCTGTACTACATTTTCATATATAAATTTTGTTACCAGGCGATATTGAGTTTCAACGTATAGGGGGTCGTGGAAATCCGCATTCCATGAACCCCGGGTCGTTGATTTGGGGCAAAACTCAATATCGCCTGGTAACGAAATTTATATATGCAAATGTAGTACAGGGCATACTAGTAACAATGATACAACTCCCAAGTTGCTACGCCTTATGCCAAGCGAGACGTACTTAGTTGCGCAAATGTCGTTTGCGCAAATGTCGCCCCCCCACCCCCGATTTCTTCACTGCCTTTGGACTTCTCTCCTGTGCGAAAATTTCGTTCCGTTTCAGTTCGCTAACGTCACCATTTCACCCTCAGCGGATGGCTGCAACTTGACAGTGCATTGCAAGGTACTTCATCTAACATAAAATTCGTAATTTCCTGGTCTCTGCGCGGGCGACGAGCGGCCGAGTTCGTCTTTCCTCCTCCATCCCCCTCCACCAGGAGGTCCTTCCCCACTTGCCATTGGTGCGGCCGGGGTCGTAAGCACCGTCATGGGCAGTCGACAGCCCTTCTTCATGGCTTCATTCAACGCCCGCTCACTCTCTACCCATGCACGTCGAGCCGAGTTCGATCTGGCTCTCTCCAAGCTCAATTTCGACGTAATTGGAGTCACTGAGGCAAGGATTGTGGGCAAAGGGACGGTGAGTTTACACCTCTCTTCCTCGACCTTATTCTATAGTGGTGGCACTCAAGCTCACAGGGGTGTTGCCTTCGTAATTAAGGATCGATTAGCAAGGACTGTCAAGTTTGCTGCAATCAGCGATCGGGTCGCTACTCTCCAATTGCCCACGCTAAAAATGCACCTTGTTCTAGTCTATGCTCCCACATCCTCCTCCACTGATGATCAATACGACCAGATTATCGATGAAGTAGAAGAAATCTCAATGCAAGAGTGAAGAGAGAGCAAGGAATAGAGAGGCTCGTCGGATGTTCTACCTACGCACCAATGAATGACCGTGGAAGGAGATTGGTCGAATTGTGCACAAGATTGCGTCTGAGGATTTGGAGCACTTGGTTTACTTCGAAGCATGAAAGGAGATGGACATGGCGAAGTCCTAATTGTACGACAAAACATCAAATCGATTTTGTGATTGGACCGATGAATGCACCCGTCCGCAACTGTCAAATAATCAATCAATTCACGTTTGACAGTGATCACAGAATGGTTCGAATGGTACTGGATCTCGGAGCGAAACGCACTTGGCAACCAACCAGAAGATCAGTGATGGTCTTTGACAGAGGAGCGTACAGGAGAAATGCAACCATCCTAAGTGAACTCAATATACCCGATCCGGAAGATGCCTCTACGGCCTACCAATCAATTGTAGCTCTCACACAGGTGACCGCAGTGGACTGTTGGAAAGAAAAACAAGTGGAATCGAAAGTGTCTCCCGCCACTCAGCGGTTGCTCGAACAGAGGCACAAATACAAGGGTGATCCCATGAAGGCAGTGCAATATTCAACCACATGCAAAGCAGCAAGAGCGAGTTTGTTGGAAGACATAAGAAGGAACAAAGAGAGGCAACTGCTGAATGCGATTGAGAAAGGGAGGAGTGTAGCCAGGTTGACGAAAGAAGAAGCGATGGGGAAGAGACGTTTACTCATCTCTGACCCAGCAACTGGTTTCGCATCGCAGGAGCACACGGAGGCTGTAGTCAAGAATTTCTTTGAGGAAATCTACACGCCTACAGTTCCCCTGCCAATCCCTCTTCCCAAGTCATCTGAACCATTGCTCCCTTTTCTGAAGTGTGAAATTGAATACGCAATCAACAGTCTACGGATAGGCCATGCAGCTGGAGAAGATCGAGTTAAACCGGATATGGTCATCCTATCACAAGAAGCTGTCGCACCCCTTATCACTAGAATGATGAATGGAATACTGGAAGGAGAAATGTTACCATCTGAGCTGCTGATATCAAAAATCACTTTGCTACACAAGGGAGGGGAAGCAACCGATGTGAATAATTTTCGACCAATATCGCTCCTCTCTGTCATATGCAAAGTTGTTACGAAAGTAGTGCTGAATAGAATACTGCCTCACTTGGAGCAAGCTGAAGACTGTAGTCAAGCAGGATTCAGGCCGAGCTTTTCCACAATAGATCATATTCACGCTGTTCACCAACTTATTGAGAAGACGACAGAATTCAATATACCTCTTCATATGGCATTCATTGATTTTCGGAAGGCGTTTGATCGAGTAGAATGGAATGCAGTTTGGCTCGCCCTTCACTTACAAGGAATCCACTCAAGTCTAATTCAGTTACTGCAACAATTTTACGAAAATACCCGAACGAAAATTCAAGTTAATGAAGGAAATGTCGAGGTCAAAGTACGAAGAGGAGTGAAACAAGGTGATGTGATCTCGCCCCGGTTATTCAACGCTGTACTACGGATGGCTCTGGACTCGATTGATTGGGAGAATTCTGGGATCAATATAAATGGAGTCATGCAACCCTTTGCTACGCCGATGATCTGGTAGTGGTGGCGAAGAACAGGAATGAATTGGCACGAATTCTCGAAAAAGTTGTCGATGCTGCCGGAGGAGTGGGATTGGAAGTTCATCCTACAAAAACAGTGCTGCTGACCTCAAGCCAAACAAACAGAAAGATGATTGAATTAGGATCAGGAATGAAATTCGAATACCGAGATGGAGCAAAATACCTCGGAACATGGATTACATTCCCACTAAATCCCTCGCTCGAAGTGAAAAGAAGGATACAATGTGCGTGGTTTGCCGGGAGGAATATCGTGCATCTCTTCCGACACCCGTCAGTCGGAAGAAACATACGGAGACGCGCATTCAATGCTTGTATAATGGCCACTGTTATGTACGGATGCGAATCGTGGACTCTGAAAGCCTCTGACAAAAATGATCTATGTGTAGCACAGCGTAAAATGGAACGAAGAATGATTGGAGTTAGTTGGCGAGACAAATGGAGCAATGAAAGGGTGCGACAAGAAACTGGAGTGATCCACTGGTCGGAAGAAGCGACTAGAAGAAAGATAAAGTGGGCAAATAAGATTAGGAAGATGAACGACGATCGATGGACGAGGCGAATGACGATATGGATACCGTACAATCGAATCGATAAACGAGCCCAAGGACGACCAAAAGAGCGGTGGCGAAATGAGATAAGGAAGAAGATGGGCCAAAATTGGTGGAGCATTTCTAACGAAGAATGGGCCCGTCGGCTAACCTGATCAGCGCTTTTGCGACACCTGATAAATTCTGATTCTGATTCTGATAATACTCTATTCATTCTACACTACACTTTTCTCTTTGTCTATTAGAACGGTTTTACTCAGACAGCAATTTCATAAAATCGTTTTCTCGAATCATTCCAGGGCTTGTCTCCACTGAGCATCGATCTGTATTACTCATCGAATATCGAAGGAAACACTCCAAATTTTAATTCTGTGGTATCGTTAAAACTAAATCGACTGTGAAATAGTTCCGAACAGGCAAACTTAGCGGAAAGAGACGAGAAACGGAGTGTACAAACGAACGTTGCTTTCCAATCTATGAGGTATTTTCTAATGTTTTTGTGTGAATACAATACGATTATTCTTGAAGATGCGTTAGCGGGAATTGGGTTCCATACATGCGAGAAATCGATTACCTCCCCGATAACTCGCAATTCGCGAATGACCCGGATCAGTGGATAGCCTACAACAATGTCTTCTGCATCCGTAAGTCAATGCAAATATACACTTTTCACAGTTAACATAATCATTATTTTCAGAACCTCAAACAGCATCAGCAATCGCATCAACAAGTCAGGAAATTTCAATTTTTTAAACATTTTGGCGAAAGCACAAATTCAGAAAAGACTCCAACAACCAGCCGAACGACTTTCACTTCGACAACACGACCTACTTCAACTACGAGGAAAGCCACGACGGCTAAACCTGGTTAGCAATTTATTTTAATCACATCTTTAAATTATTTTGTATGACTGACTGAAATTTAAAACATTTCCAATTGGGTCATTGGGATAGTGAACCGCCATTACAGCATTTGAAGGGTCGATCGCTGGCCTATGATATTCAAAAACCATACCTTTGGTTCTCACGCTTAAAAAAGCACTTTTTTCCGTGAAACTACTGTACTATGATATTTTGATTACCCATCTCTTTCATTCGTCGATCATTTTCCAATCTAATGGCATTACAGATGGCGTTTGTGTGGACGAGTTCCTGACTGTGGATAGACACGTTGGATTGCAAGCTCTTGACCAAGGCAAGTTCTCGACGAGGAATGCGAAAGATTGTAGGGACGATTGTGAGAAGAAAGGGAGAGAGAGGGGGAGGGAGAGAGAGAGACAAATAAATAGAGGGTATCACAGGCACATATGGAGGACGCTTCACCTACGAGAAAGCGTGCCGTGAACAGTGCGCGAACGATTTTCTGGGGTGAGCAAAGTTGATGCCAATGATTGAGTTCATTTAACGGTGTTGTGACCTCGAAATAACATCACTACTAGTGATGTTAGAACGGATTTTCAAGCCGACTCGAAACCGACTTCAAAACTTAAGGAAGCAGGCTTGGAAGCATATCAAAGCCAATTCAGCTTAGTCATCTCTAATTACAATTATTTTATGATGTCATTCATGCTAATTTAGAAAGTGCACAGCATACACCTACGAACCAAACAACCATGGCATGTGCAGACTGTTCCAGAACGATGAGATCGACTCGAAAGTGGGATTTTTTTAAAATCAATAAATAATCTTCTAATATGATACTGAGAGATTGTAGATCTTCACTCGCCTCAGCGACCCTAAACGAAGAGCGCGACTCGTCATCAAATGCTGATGCTTGGAATGATATTCGATGTAGAAAAACTCGTGCAACATACGTTTCTAAATATTTCTATGTGTTTGGGTATAATTGTTTAATATGTTTCAAATATTTATCGAATACATTAATCGTTCGTCGTCTTACTTCTTTTATTTCGCTTCATCCCACCAAATCCTTCTGCTGCATGCCGACTACGCTATCAGTAGCTTGCACTAGTTCGGATGAGAACTATGACGTCATAGTTCTCATCCGATGTAGTGCCACTCATACTGTGTTACTGCCTAAGACTATGTTCTTTCTTAATCGGAAATCAATCAAATGGAGGGCAAACTAATTTCTTCTTGGCAACACAAATATATTTCGTACTCAAAATATTAGGGTGTCCGGAAAGTTCGTTCATGCCTTTGTAAAAACTCAGTTTGTGATCGAATTTCGCAATCACGCAATGTTATTTGTCAACCAAGTATTGCATCATCCTGATGCTAAGTGGTGAGAGGATTGAATCAATCGCTTAGTTTCTACATCGATTTTCGTGATGGAGACTCACCTTTACCTCCGCGCAGTCTTGCTACATTATCACCGCCTTGGCCAGTCGGTGAGGCAGGCCCATTCAGCCCTTGCCCAATCTGAAGGTGACGATGTCCCCTCCCTTCGTTTCTGCCAGAAGTGGTTCTCTCGCTTCAAGAACGGAGAATTTAGTCTCGAAGATCATCCCCGTTCTGGACGCCCTCCGACCCTCGATCAGTCTCTTGTCCTCAGCACTCTGAAGAGGAAGCCCAAAGCCAGTGTGCGCGATTTGAAGAGAGAGACTGGCACTCCTAAATCGACGGTGTCCGATATCCTTCATCGAGTGGGAAAGAAGCCCAAGCTCCCACAAGTGGTTCCCCATGATCTCTCTCCGGCACAACTGAAAAACCGTGTCGAGATCTGTCATGAATTGCTCCATCGCAGAACAAATCTTGGATGGGTTAATTCAATTGTCGCCGCAGATGAGAAGTGGATCGCCTACGATAACCTTGAGAGGAAACTACAGTGGATCGATGCGGATAAGAAGCCCAAGCCAGTAACGAAGAAGGAAGAGCATGGAAAGAAGGAACTCCTCTGCTTTTACTTCTCCGTGCTCGGTCCGATCTACTGGGAGATCCTGTCCCCTGGCACCAACATCACTGCCGACCTATTCTCCAACCAACTGGAAGAAGTCGCCCATAGAACCCCTCCCAGTCTCGTGAGCGAGGGCAAAATCCTTCTTTTGATGGACAGTGCTCGCCCTCATCGCGCGAAATTGACTCAGAAGAAAATGGACGAGCTGGATATCGAGAGGATTCCTCACCCACCGTATTCTCCGGACCTCTCTCCTTGTGACTTCCACTGTTTCCGCTCTCTCTCTGACTTCTGCAAGGGGAAGAAGTTCAAAAATCGAGATCAAGTTGTGAGGGCTTTCGTGGAATGGATGATCTCGAGGACTCCCGATTTCTGGGAGAGAGGAATCGCTACTCTGCCCGATCGCTGGAAGGAAGTGAGGGGAAACATGGGATCATACATTGATCACTGAGAATTGTAAAGTATTGAATAAAAAATAAAAACAAAAAATGAACGAACTTTCCGGACACCCTAATACATCGGAATTGTTCTAGGAGATTCGATCAAACTTTTTAATGAGGTGGGATTGCGGTGCACTGAACGATGGGTTAACAGATTCGAAGGGATTATACTCTTTCGCGAGCTCGAGAAACGAACCGTTTTCCCCATTCTTCGTGTCTTTACCTTGCTTCTAGATTGCGTGTTTATCCTGAAGTTGATCAATTCAAAATGCAATTTTCAGGTAAATTGTCGACCAATGCATTCTACCCGAATTCTTCTTCTCTCCTTGGCTACCATCCTTTGCGTTGCTCAACAGCAAGGGGCGTAATCTCAGTTCTTATACTTATACTTATACTTTATTCACCATCAGGGTAGGAGAGAGGTTATGCCTTGAAGGCGTCGTAGAAGGGTGATCAGGTGGTATTTTGGGCTCGGAGGAGCGTGTGGGTGGGAAATGTGTGGTTCATATGTCATTGTCCTCAGCACGAACATCTCACCAATTGCATCGCTTTCGGTTATGATGGTACTTCCGAAAATGTTGCAATCGAAGCATCACATTATTTCAACAATTTCAAGGTTTATCTCCACTAACTATCGGTCTGTATATCTCATCAGATATTGAAGGAAATACTCCTGTTTTAAACCCAAAATATGTGGTATATTTTACACTAGATTGATAATACATTTGCTTCGAACAGGCGATAGTAGCGAATAAGAAAGAAACACGGCATGTTCGTACGAATGTTGATTTCCAATTTATGAGGTATCTTCAATTATGTTGCCTTTATATTATGATTTATGTTGCAGATGTGTAAACGGAAATTGGGTTCCATATATAAGGGACAGTGATTACCTCGCTGATAATGCCCAATCCTCGTATGACCCGAGTAAGTGGGTCGCCTACAATAATGTGTTCTGCACCCGTGAGTTAATTGAAATACCTGAAAATTTTCCAGTTAAGCCATTCAAAACAGTCAAAATTTTCAGAATCTCAAAAAACATCGGCAGTGACACCAGCAAGTCAGGAAATTTTAAAAAAAGATTATTGAAAACAGGCGTTAAAAGTACATCGGAGTGAAAGCTCTGGGCAAAGGTGAGATCTCAGGAATGAGAACGGCATTGATCGAGAAACGCTGTATTTATGCTCTGCAAACTTGGAAACCTCTCACGCAATCAGTCTCAAAAGTGTACAAAATGAATGAGTAGTGGTATCACAGGCAAATCACATTTGTGGTGACCTCGCGAAAGGTAACCCCTAGAAGCACTTTGGATAGTAAGCATAAGTCGTTCTAGCAGCAGTGGCTTCTCCAGATTGTGTGTCGATCCATTTGGCGCTGTCGTCTCTTAACAACTGTAAAATCGCTTGACATAGCTGCACCTTTACCTATTTTTAGCCAAATTCGCCGGGAGCTTCACCTACGAGAAAGCGTGCCGTGAGCAGTGCACGAACAACTTTCTAGGGTAAGCATAGTTGATGCCAATAAATGTTTTGTTACGCAATCACGCGATTTTATTCAGAAAATGCACAGCATACGCCTACGAGCCAAACAACAATGCCATGTGCAGATTGTTCCAGAACGATGAGATCGACTCGAAAGTGAGTTGTTAAAAAAATATCACAGATATTGCGATATTGAAATCTATTGAGCAATTTTCATTAGCAGATTGTTGTACCTTTTCTTGATTACTTCAAATTCACGGTAATAGTAGTAGTAACTAACAGGAACCAAATCGCAGTATACATTTCTCGAGAGAGTCTTATGGGTATGAAAAAGTTGCAGCCGATAGTTCTCATCTGCTACCTAACATACTAGTTTTGTAGATCTTCACTCGCTTAACCGATCCTAAGCGAAGGGCCCGTCTCGTCATCAAATGTTGAGTGGAATGATAAGATCTTCTGCGTCAGATATCAACAATTAGTGCAAATAAATATTGCAATGTCTGTGTTCTTACAGTTGCATATGATTCAATTATTTATCGAATACATTAATCGTTCATCGTTTGTACAGATAGTCCATTCTTCTTACTCCATCTCTCTCCATAACTCTACTTCCTCCTGCAGCAAAGTCTCCCGCTGGTGCACGCAGCATAGTTCTGCGGGCAGGAACAACCCTTCTGCTGCGGCGTGCACACGATGAAAGAGGGCTGGCAAAGATAAATATTAGCGTTTGTAATTCGGGTCGCCGCCTCTTTTTTTCTCATATTCTCTCGTCGAACTGATACCTGGTACACGGGCACCGTCATGGTAGTCGTAATTGGTGCCAGGGTAGGAGCGGATGTTGAGGGAGAGCACTGAGCAGTGCAGGAAGACTGACACGCCGGCTGGCACTGCAAGGACATTTGAGTTGGGTTCATGGTTCCGGGTATCGGTACCATGCGATACAAGATGATAAACGGTGTCATATGGTACCCGATGCATGCTGTGTTATCCAGCGGTACCATGCGCATGTTGTGGTACCTGGTACCTGACTGTACCATACGGTACCCGATGCATGCTGTGGTACCTGGCTCGGTGGGTAGCTCATCTGGGCGCACTGCTGGTTGCACGTCTGCTGACAGGCTGGGTTGCACTGGGCGGGCGAGGAGGCAGCAGTAGCGAAGGGAATCGTGATCTGGAAAGGCCCTGGTTTGGTACCAGGATCGGAACCAAGTCAGAAAATGGTTCGGTACCCGAAAAGGAACTGTACACCAGGTTTGGTACCAGAATCAGTACCAGGAACCAGTATCTTACCTTAATATGAATGGGTTTCTCTTGCCGCTGCTGTGGGGCATCATACACGACTGGAAGCTGCTGAAATGGGAGGAGATTGACTACTGGTTCCCGGATCCCACATGGGTTTTTACCTGGTACCGAGCCACAAATAGGTTTCTGTCTGGTACCGGTTCCCAAATGGATTAATGTCTGGTTCCGGATCACTGTTGATTTCCAAGCTGGTACCGGCCCCAACAAGGGATCCAAGATGATACCGAGCCATAAATGAGTACCTGAACAGGCGCGGGCGTTGTATCGGCGACGCACTGAGGCTGGCATGCGGGCATACAGACAGGCACGCACTGGGGCGTCTGAAAAGAACATTGGATCTCTATGGTGCCAACCAAGTTGGGTACGGTTCCTGTTGGATATTAACCACGTCGTGTAAGGTGCCTATGGTACCAACTTTGTATCGGGTACGGTACCTGTGGGGTCGTGATGGGTGCCAGGGTAGTGGTAGTGGTAGTCGCTGCAACGCACTGGGGAGTGCAAGCGGGCATGCAGAGAGCGATGCACTGGAACAAAATTTCAACGTCTTCTAGAGTTCGAAATTCTGGTTCTGGTCTCTTTTTTCTACACAAAATTAAAAATTAGTCGTTGCGGAGTTCTGTAAGAGTTCTGTCTGACTCTCTTCATTTTAAGCATAAAGAGACCGTGGTGCCGAATTCCTACCCTATCATCCTAAGGCTGTTTTCAATTCGGGCTCCACATACCTGGTACATCTGAGGAGCCGCAGTGGGTGCCAGAGTCGTGGTAGTGGTGGGCGCGGGGGTCGTGGTAATGGCTGCCAGGCACTGCGGGGAGCAAGCGGGCATGCAGACAAAAACGCAGAAGGTTTGCTGAAAATTCGTGGGTCAAGGAACCAGAATCAGTGGTACCTGGTAGTACTGGACCGGAGCCTGCGTGGGTGCCAGGGTCGTCGTAGTCGTGGTGGGTACGGGAGTGGTCGTGGTAGTCGTTTGCTGGCACTGCGAGGAGCACACGGGCATGCATCCAGGAATGCAGATAATGATCTCCTGAAAGGTTGAGTTCTACATTTGGGTTGTCGTTTCTTCATTTTCATAAATTTGGGTCACGCTCTCTTTTTGTACAGAAAATTCGCAATTAGTCATTGCGGAGCTCTGCAAGAATTATGTCTGACTCTCTAACTCGGGTAATTGCCTCCACATTTTCAATACTCTCTCACCGCTCTATTTGTCTAGAGCGGAATATTGGAAACAAAAGGATTTCAGATCTGACCGAACTACCTGATACAGAACCGGAGCTTGGGTGGGTGCGGGGGTCGTGGTAGTCGTGGTAGTCGTGGGTACAGGGGTAGTTGTGGTAGTGGTTTGCTGGCACTGCGGGGAGCAGGTGGGCATACATCCGGGAATGCAGATTACGATGTTCTGAAAGAGAAAGGGTTGGAACTTCGGGAGAATGCATCCTCTTCTAGAAACTGTAAATGATGTGTAAAGGAATGAGTATTTTCAAAATTTTAAGCCCTACTCCAAGGATTAGGTGAAAGTGGTCTAAGAATGAATTTACTTGCTGTACCTGGTACTGAACCGGAGCTGGGGTGGGTGCTGGGGTCGTAGTTGTCATGGTGGGTACGGGGGTGGTAGTCGTTGTGGTAGTGGCCTCGACACATTGGGGCGAGCATGCAGGCATGCATACGGAAACGCAGATGTTTTTCTGTAAACGTCACAATATATTAAATCAGGAACCAGAGTATGGGACCAACTGGGTCCCAAACGGGTTTCTAGCTAATCTAGGATTGACTATCGATCTCAAGTTGGTGACGATAACCAACAGGATTTCATCACGATACCATCGCTGATAGTTGTCATTGTGGCATATACACATGCAACAGAACCTGGTAGTACTGAACGGGAGCCGGAGTGGGTGCTGGGGTCGTGGTAGTCGTGGTAGTCGTAGTGGTAGTGGCCTCTACGCATTGGGGCGAGCATGCGGGCATGCAAGCCGGAAGGCAGATCAGGAAATTCTTCTGCTGGGGCTGCTGAAGATCAAAGATAAATATAAAATCCCTGTTTTTTAAGACCATAAGGTACGAATTTTTAATTGTAACCTCCAGCGATATGAAAACGGAATAAAATGAACAATTCTAAGATGAAATTCCCTACTATTCACTCTAATTAGTGACGATTGCTATTGAGTGCTTTCTGGTACCATACAAATATGTGGATCCCGTACTTGTTTCACCGGCTGCGGCGTGGTGATGGGCGGCAGGTACTGCTGAGTGGTTGTGGCCACTGGTGGTTGGGTCTACAATCGGATTTGGGTTCATGGGTTCCGGTACCAGTGTGGTACCTGCGGGGTGCACGCGGGAAGGCACGCGGGCTGACAGGCCGGGGCGCAGTTGTTGTTGTTGTTATTGCTGCCGTAGTACTGGGGTGCAGCCTGAAATATGCAACTACTGCATACCGAATACCAAAAATAATAAATTGAATATTTTTGAAATATATCTGTAAATATAATATAAATCATGAAGGAACGAAAATTTATGAGAAATATTTTGCAATACCAGCTCAAACTCAGAAGTTGTCTCTCACTATGCAGAGTTCTCATCCGACATTGTGCGATAGAAAATTTTGCAAAATGAAGATTACTCACAGTAGCGCAGATAGCCGTTGCGAGGAGGGAAATGATGAGCTTCATTCGACTCGGAGAGTAGATCACTGGCCACTTCCGGCCCGCTCATCCTCTTATACCCTCAGGACACACGCCCAGCCCCTCCCAATTACCAGTAAAAAAGCGAGTAAAAACTGATGTTTGAAGCCAGGGCTATTCTTCTTCCCTCACCTAATTCCATACCCACTCTGCGGTTAGAAAGTGCGAGAGAGCACGTGATTTGGAGAGACGCAAAAGATAATAATCTCGCTAATTGCTCAAACAGAGAGGGTTTTCGCGTGTGTTCAACATCGGGAACATCCCTCTTCCCGATTGCTGAAGGGGCACCAAAAACTTATTTGCACCATTGTCTGATCTGATCGATGGGCATTCTAACAACGTCGTTGAGGAATGCAGGGATGAGAACAATGCCGAGAATCTTACACCATACGTCGAGATGAAAAGAGGAATCCGATGCCTTTCATTCAGTGCTAGGAGAATACGAACTATTTTCACAGACTTTCTTAGTTTGGGTAAGAACCCCCATGTCTTTCCAAATGTCTTTCCAAGTGTTATTGCAAGTAATGCATTTAAGTTCGCAGGAACTAGCTCTAGGATAATTTGCTGATGAAAAAACATTCTCTTACGGTTGTTGAAAAGAACAGGATGTAACTTGTGATGCGGCTTGGAAGTTTTCATGTTTTCATTCGCGTACTCCCTCGTAGTCAAAGCTGTGAATTTAAACTATAAACTGTGTTTTGTTGCTTGTTTCCCCTACTTATCAATCAAGTAATCGACCAATTGGCAGAAAGAGACAAATCATATGTGCACATTTATCGATTCACATAGCCCAGTGGACTAGTTCTTCTGCTGACGTTGTCGCTGCTTCTCTACGTATTCGATCAACTCCGGGCTGTATCTGAAATCAAATAGTGTTCGGTAAAGTTCATAGTTTGCATTGGCGTCCCTTCATATCTTCCGATAGGCTGACCTCTCAATCACCGATCGAATCGCTCCCTCCGCTGTCTCTGGGTAGGTCACCAGAGTGGGCTTGCCCTCGACCATCGATATGTTCGGCTGGATGAGCAGAACACGCTCTCGCATCCTTTTCTTGCGACGGATCGCGCGCCACTCCAGTTCAGTTTCGCCAACTCCATCGTACCTGAAGTCATTATAATTAATTAATTAATTAATTATTAATTAATTAATATTAATATTAATAATATTATTAATTTATTGATCACATAGTGCTCAGGTGAGGACTTGCAATCGGGAAATGGTATCTAACAGACTTCGTAAATCAGATAATCGTCAGACTCTCTTCATTTTGCATAATCTCTCGCTTCCTCTAGCCTGCGAGAGAGCGTGTGATATGAGGAGAGTCAGATCATTGCTTGGGTCAACGCTCTACACCAGTTAGGTTGCAAGAGAGTGTATAGAATGACGAGAACGTGGTATCGTTTCTCGAAATCTAGGATGTAATTTCACAAGTGTAAATGTACATTTAAAATAAATAATAATAATTAAGATTACAAACTTGTTGAAGAGCGCAGTCGCCTCTTTGACATTCGCAGTTGATTTGCATCCCTAAATTTACGATTTATTTCGAACAAATGCTGGCAATCCCCTCTTCACTTCACAATTGAAGAAACCGAATAACGAACGCTAATATCTCGCTCATACAAAGTCCATTCTGGTTTTCGAAAAAATCCCGGACAATAATCAGAATCATCATTAAATATGTGTGAAAATTCCTAAAAGAGTGCTTATCGGTATTCTAGTGACTGCCTTAACCCAATGTATGATGAGCATTCGTATCCTAATATGGAATCGTAGTGCAAATTCATTCGCAAATGTGTCGTTGTCCGGGCATTGAGCAGAAGCGCCGATTATCCATTATTAATTTAAATTAATTTAACTTTTTAAAATTAATTTAATTTTAAATTTAAAAAACCCATTTTTAAATTAATTTAAAAATCGCTAACCTGTACCAATCTGAGAAACTGCGTAATCGCTGGCAGAGCGACGTCACCGATCTTCTCACGGTCCAGCACCACTTCCAAGTCATCCTCTCCCTTTGAATTCACGACCGGAAATGAAGTCATTTTGCGATGCCAGCCGATGTCCTACCGTATACCTTCTTAACCATGAGGCAGTCCTCGCCGGCCTTGAGCACCACCTTGAAGAGCACGAAGCGGGCCCAATTGTGGCCCTGAAGCGGTTGCAGAAGATGTCTAATCGATCGATAGATGTACCGTACACAAATGATGCAAATCGATCAATAGAGACACCGTACATTGTCCCACGTCTTGCTCTTAGCATCGAAGGAGGCGAGAGAGACCAGTCCGTCCCTCATCATATTCAGCCAGATGACATACGCCACATGTCTTCCGTTGTCTCCATTGTTTTCAATCATCCTGCACTTATTTACATTTTTTTTCAATTTTTGAAAAATGCATAATCGAATCTGCAGTGGCGAAAACATGCAATTGTCCTAGAAGGGGATATAACAGAACCGCAACGACAGCTCTATACAGGAACACTCATAAACGTGGCGTCGCGATTTTGTCGTTACTGTTCTGTCATGCCACCTCCTACAAGGGCACTGGGTCGGATGCGAACTATGACGTCGTGCCATGACGTCGTCGTTCTCTTCCGACCAAGTGGCCCTGAAGAGTAATTGTCTGACTCCCTTCGGTTTACATGCTCTCTCTCTTTCTCTGACTAGCGAGAGAGTGTGCAAAATTAAGAGAGTCAGACCATTGTTCCCTGGCAAGCACCCACTTGAGAATCTGCTCATCCCAGCAGAGTACAAGTGCGACTGCGAACGCCCTGGCCTCCTCGAGGGGGCCTCCGAAGACTGACGAGAACGTCTCGCCCGGCTTGTACCATGAATTCACCTAAACATTTGGCTAAATCAATCAATCAATCAATCAATCAATCAATATTGATCATTTCAAGCGTTAACGCTAGATAGGATATGCATCCCCCATCTAGCGTTAAAAAAATTGAAATGTTACTGCAAATATCTTCACTCACTTTTCCTCCAGTAAGGATGTCCACAGTCTTGCTTCGATCGAAATTGAATGTACCGAATGGAATTTCCTGAAAAGAATTGTCTAATAATCTGTCACACGGCTAGTTAAGGCAGTCCGCGCACGCAAAGAGCAACTGTTTTATCATTTTATCATGCATTTCTTGCAAGTAAATTAAATTACAGATTATAGGTGGTCAATGAGGTACATGAAATTATGCACGAAAGCGCGACGAGATAGGAAGATTATTATGGCGCAGAAAGCGTTGATGTTTATTTGCTTGTATGTTGTCTTTAGCGACTGTTATTTAAAATAGTAATAAAAAAAATAATTATTAATATGTTTGTTGCCTTTAGCTCACCATGAATAGCTGGCCGCCACGACTATCGCGAAGTCTGCGCAAGCGCGCATCCATGAGCATAGCACGCGGATCGATTTCACCCAGCCGTTCCTGTGAATATTTACTTATTTATTTTATTTATTTATTTTATTTATTTTTTATTTATTTTATATATTTTTTCTTCTGCCTGATGCTTAGTTACAGTCGCGCTCATAAGTGAGTGCGCACTTTTTGACCAGGAAAAGCATAATTCTGAGACTAAGGTATGTTCTATCAAATTCATTGGAGATTATTACCACAGTATTTGGGCATGACGCAATTGCCCCGTTATTGCGTTGTGATGACGCAATCAATATGCACTTTTTCAAAATGGCATTATCCTTACATGAATTTTTTTCAACTCGCCAAAGTTTCTGAATTTAGAGATATGCGCGGGACATACCCAGAAAAAACTTTGAAGTTGCTGCGCGACCGTACATTTGCAGCAGCCTTGCTGTAAAAACAAGGTCTGTAATTTGGAAATCAGCTCCTAGACTAGCTAGAGACTCGCTCAAAACGCCAAAATGATCGCCATCATGAGTAGAGTTGATCCTGAGAATATGAAAACGATATTTCATAAATTACCCTCAGGGCATGAAAAAATCACTTTTTTGCATGACCATTTCTTGGACTTTCATAACTTTAGGGGAACGTTAGATGAAAATCTGGTTTTTGCATAGGAATGTTCAAAATGTATTGGAGGCAGGATTCTTAACTTTTTAGATTGATTGAACATCTTTCCTGCCCGCGGCATGCGTTTTTCGGAGGCATACTAGGTCGGAAAACACCCTATTTACCCCTATGGCGAGGGAGTAAAGACGACGAGAGTGCGTAAACAGGGTGATTCCCGGTAAATAGGATGTTTTCCGACCCTAGCATGCCTCCGAAAAACGCATGCCGCGGGCAGGAAAGATGTCCAATCAATCTCGAAAGTTGGGAATCCGGTCTCCAATACATTTTGAACATTCCTATTCAAAAACCAGATTTTTACCTAACTTTCCCTTAAAGTTATAAATGCCCAAAAAATGGTCAAAAAGTGATTTTTTCATGCCCCGAGGGAAATTTATGAGATATCGTTTTCATATTCTCAGGATCAACTCTACACACGATGGCGATCATTTTGGTGTTTTGAGCGAGTCTCTAGCTAGTCTAGGAGCTGATTTCCAAACCTTGTTTTTGCAGCAAGGCTGCAGCAAATGTGCGGTCGCGCAGCAACTTAAAGTGTGCACTCACTTATGAGCGCGACTGTATTTTTTTCATGTTAGTTTCGTTTAATCGTCTACTATCAATTGATGTATCGGTGATTCGCTTTTCCCGACTCAGACAAAGCCGATGTATACATACAAATTCCATTACATTTTCGCAATTCCAACAGATGAATAGCGTCCTTTATGGATCAATGGATAGAGTTCCAAATTACGGTCACCGCATCATCATCTAGCATACTCTCTCAAACCGTCTTTTGGCGAGAGGGAAAGAGAGAAACATGAGGAGATTCGGAACTCTTACAGAGAGTCGCAACGACTATCGCGAAATTTTATGTACAAAACGAGAAAGCGACCCGAATTCCGAATTCTCTGGCTCACCTCGAACAGTTTGCCACTCGTGTGGCCAAGGAACTCGTGCAAGTAAACCGCCAGCAGCAATGCACGCTGATAGAATTCACGCAGCAACTTCTGATAATATGAGTGAATTAGGTATTTAGTTAATTAGTTAATTAGTGTTCAGTGCCCATCGAATCGTTACTATATTATCTGAAGATTTCATTATGAATTCACGATAAGACATGGATTCGTTTCTGACTGGATGTCGATAAAAGATAAAAGACAATGGTTTCTCCATTCTATAGACATCCTCGCGCTTTCTCTCCCTCTCTCGTGCAATATTCCTTTCGTCGGGGAAAGTGAGAAATCGAAATCTAATTAAATTTGACCTGGCAAGATGCCAGATTTTCTCTCTACGGGAAAATCAGGGGAAAATAAGCGTCGATATTTGAAACGGTTCTGAAACCTATCGCAATTCTCAAATTCGATCACAATTGAAAATATTTGCGTTTCATAGTCAGTGTGAAACGCAAGATATTAAAGGAGTAGTAAATGCAAACGCGAGCCCGGTTGGAATATGTTTCACATAGGGACGCACTCTCTTCAAGTCGCGTGCTATCTCGCCCCCTTCCCTGAACTTTCCCTGATCTGGCTCCCAGCCAATTAGCTAAAACTCTGTTCGGAATGGAGATATCAATGTGAAAATTTTGGAGCTTCTTATCGTTGTGGAGCTCTAGGCAGTGCATATGATAGCTTCAAAAATTGAATTTTGAGTTTACTCCTCCTTTAAGCTCGTGTTCCAAACATAATTTGTAAAATTGAGATATGTTTCAAATGCACATCAAGTTTCGACTTTGTAATTTGATTTCGAAAATATCTCCCCGCTTTCTATCGTTATGGAATGCTGTGCTCGGTTAGAGGGCGTATAGAAAGAAGAGGAACCAGTAAAAAACAATGTCTCCAACCTGGTCCTCGATCCTGAGGAATATCAATATGGGCGACGAGGCAGCCATGACGTTCGAGAAGGCGACCGCTGATTTATCCTCGGCTGAAAATGTATTTAGTTATATTTTATTATTTTAACTTACTTACTCCACCATAAGGTGGTCAATTCGAGGCAAGGTAGCGAGACCAATACTCCCCCTGACTCCTCACGGTGAACAAGACTACAACTTCAGAAGACTACCTTCCAGAGAGTAGACTTTATATGTCTAATTTTTAGTCCCACTTACACGCCCACGTTTTGTCTTTATATTAGGTCACGATAATTGACTTTCAAAATTAGACTTTTTGAGACCGCTGGAAGGTAGATTTCTGAAGTTGTAGTCTTATTTCCCTGCGAGTCATCGGATTGCGAAATTAGGCGACTGACTGGAGGTGCAGCGGCCTCCCCCTGTCTCGCATCGGGCAATGGCCTGACTCTCTTCAGTTTGCACGATCTCTCGCCGGTCAGAGAGACGAGAGAGCGTGGAAACTGAAGAGAGTCAGACGATTACTCCTCGCCTCGCATTGCCATCCCTAATATCACACATCAAGCAGGTGTTTCAGTAAGGTAGAAATGGCCGAAAACCGATAGAGGAAAGCGGGAAGGGGGTTGCGAAAAGGAGGAGAGACGGCACTAGGTCGGATAAGAACTATGACGCCATGTCGCCTCTGATGTATCAAAAGCGGCATGACGTTATAGTCCCATCCGACCTAGCGCCAGAGGAGTCCATATGCATCGGAATCATCATTTGTCGCCTCGTGAGCGTGGGAGTGGCTGGCAATTGTGTAACGGCCCGACTCTCCTCGATTTGCAGGCTCTCTCGCTTCTCTATCCGATGAGAGAGTGTGTGGTTTGGAGAGAGCGAGACCACTGCTCTGACAATTACAACGAACCCGTGTTCAATCCGGACATGCCGCGTGAGCGAGCCGCGTAAACGTCAAATGCAGCGAATTCTGGTAGTTGCTCGTCCGTTTCATACGATCGATCCCACGGCAGTCTGAACAATCTTTGATCGATATCATAACTTCCGCTGCCCGAGATCCAGTTCAGGTAGTAGAGTTCGATAAACGATACCGCAATTACTTCATTCTACACTCTTTCTAGCCGATGAGTGATGATTGTAAAATGATATCATTTCTTTAATTCTAATGCTAATCAAATCGTGCAATTCATAGATCATCATTTAAAAATAAATTAATTCATATTTATGTATTCGAAAAAAATATGACGACACACTTTTTGAGAATGTCAACCGTTCTCGTCTTCCAGTCAGCAAATAGCTTGGTCGATGATTGTTTCTCGTTGCGCGCGACGACCACAGCAGTACAGTCGCGATATGCATCTATAGTGACTCTATTCGTTTTAAAAATAGTTATTTTTTTAAAATAAAATTTCGAAATTATAATATTTGCAAGATAAGGTTTTAGTGTATTTGATTCGTTATTTCGGGTAATCGTCTCTTCGGTTTGCGCAACTGTGACGTCAGGTGGCCTTTGATATATACTATTTTTATATACTAAAAATAACTATTTTTAAAACGAATAGAGTCACTATAGATGCATATCGCGACTGTACTGCTGTGGTCGTCGCGCGCAACGAGAAACAATCATCGACCAAGCTATTTGCTGACTGGAAGACGAGAACGGTTGACATTCTCAAAAAGTGTGTCGTCATATTTTTTTCGAATACATAAATATGAATTAATTTATTTTTAAATGATGATCTATGAATTGCACGATTTGATTAGCATTAGAATTAAAGAAATGATATCATTTTACAATCATCACTCATCGGCTAGAAAGAGTGTAGAATGAAGTAATTGCGGTATCGTTTATCGAACTCTACTACCTGAACTGGATCTCGGGCAGCGGAAGTTATGATATCGATCAAAGATTGTTCAGACTGCCGTGGGATCGATCGTATGAAACGGACGAGCAACTACCAGAATTCGCTGCATTTGACGTTTACGCGGCTCGCTCACGCGGCATGTCCGGATTGAACACGGGTTCGTTGTAATTGTCAGAGCAGTGGTCTCGCTCTCTCCAAACCACACACTCTCTCATCGGATAGAGAAGCGAGAGAGCCTGCAAATCGAGGAGAGTCGGGCCGTTACACAATTGCCAGCCACTCCCACGCTCACGAGGCGACAAATGATGATTCCGATGCATATGGACTCCTCTGGCGCTAGGTCGGATGGGACTATAACGTCATGCCGCTTTTGATACATCAGAGGCGACATGGCGTCATAGTTCTTATCCGACCTAGTGCCGTCTCTCCTCCTTTTCGCAACCCCCTTCCCGCTTTCCTCTATCGGTTTTCGGCCATTTCTACCTTACTGAAACACCTGCTTGATGTGTGATATTAGGGATGGCAATGCGAGGCGAGGAGTAATCGTCTGACTCTCTTCAGTTTCCACGCTCTCTCGTCTCTCTGACCGGCGAGAGATCGTGCAAACTGAAGAGAGTCAGGCCATTGCCCGATGCGAGACAGGGGGAGGGCGCTGCACCTCCAGTCAGTCGCCTAATTTCGCAATCCGATGACTCGCAGGGAAATAAGACTACAACTTCAGAAATCTACCTTCCAGCGGTCTCAAAAAGTCTAATTTTGAAAGTCAATTATCGTGACCTAATATAAAGACAAAACGTGGGCGTGTAAGTGGGACTAAAAATTAGACATATAAAGTCTACTCTCTGGAAGGTAGTCTTCTGAAGTTGTAGTCTTGTTCACCGTGAGGAGTCAGGGGGAGTATTGGTCTCGCTACCTTGCCTCGAATTGACCACCTTATGGTGGAGTAAGTAAGTTAAAATAATAAAATATAACTAAATACATTTTCAGCCGAGGATAAATCAGCGGTCGCCTTCTCGAACGTCATGGCTGCCTCGTCGCCCATATTGATATTCCTCAGGATCGAGGACCAGGTTGGAGACATTGTTTTTTACTGGTTCCTCTTCTTTCTATACGCCCTCTAACCGAGCACAGCATTCCATAACGATAGAAAGCGGGGAGATATTTTCGAAATCAAATTACAAAGTCGAAACTTGATGTGCATTTGAAACATATCTCAATTTTACAAATTATGTTTGGAACACGAGCTTAAAGGAGGAGTAAACTCAAAATTCAATTTTTGAAGCTATCATATGCACTGCCTAGAGCTCCACAACGATAAGAAGCTCCAAAATTTTCACATTGATATCTCCATTCCGAACAGAGTTTTAGCTAATTGGCTGGGAGCCAGATCAGGGAAAGTTCAGGGAAGGGGGCGAGATAGCACGCGACTTGAAGAGAGTGCGTCCCTATGTGAAACATATTCCAACCGGGCTCGCGTTTGCATTTACTACTCCTTTAATATCTTGCGTTTCACACTGACTATGAAACGCAAATATTTTCAATTGTGATCGAATTTGAGAATTGCGATAGGTTTCAGAACCGTTTCAAATATCGACGCTTATTTTCCCCTGATTTTCCCGTAGAGAGAAAATCTGGCATCTTGCCAGGTCAAATTTAATTAGATTTCGATTTCTCACTTTCCCCGACGAAAGGAATATTGCACGAGAGAGGGAGAGAAAGCGCGAGGATGTCTATAGAATGGAGAAACCATTGTCTTTTATCTTTTATCGACATCCAGTCAGAAACGAATCCATGTCTTATCGTGAATTCATAATGAAATCTTCAGATAATATAGTAACGATTCGATGGGCACTGAACACTAATTAACTAATTAACTAAATACCTAATTCACTCATATTATCAGAAGTTGCTGCGTGAATTCTATCAGCGTGCATTGCTGCTGGCGGTTTACTTGCACGAGTTCCTTGGCCACACGAGTGGCAAACTGTTCGAGGTGAGCCAGAGAATTCGGAATTCGGGTCGCTTTCTCGTTTTGTACATACAATTTCGCGATAGTCGTTGCGACTCTCTGTAAGAGTTCCGAATCTCCTCATGTTTCTCTCTTTCCCTCTCGCCAAAAGACGGTTTGAGAGAGTATGCTAGATGATGATGCGGTGACCGTAATTTGGAACTCTATCCATTGATCCATAAAGGACGCTATTCATCTGTTGGAATTGCGAAAATGTAATGGAATTTGTATGTATACATCGGCTTTGTCTGAGTCGGGAAAAGCGAATCACCGATACATCAATTGATAGTAGACGATTAAACGAAACTAACATGAAAAAAATACAGTCGCGCTCATAAGTGAGTGCACACTTTAAGTTGCTGCGCGACCGCACATTTGCTGCAGCCTTGCTGCAAAAACAAGGTTTGGAAATCAGCTCCTAGACTAGCTAGAGACTCGCTCAAAACACCAAAATGATCGCCATCGTGTGTAGAGTTGATCCTGAGAATATGAAAACGATATCTCATAAATTTCCCTCGGGGCATGAAAAAATCACTTTTTGACCATTTTTTGGGCATTTATAACTTTAAGGGAAAGTTAGGTAAAAATCTGGTTTTTGAATAGGAATGTTCAAAATGTATTGGAGACCGGATTCCCAACTTTCGAGATTGATTGGACATCTTTCCTGCCCGCGGCATGCGTTTTTCGGAGGCATGCTAGGGTCGGAAAACATCCTATTTACCGGGAATCACCCTGTTTACGCACTCTCGTCGTCTTTACTTCCTCGCCATAGGGGTAAATAGGGTGTTTTCCGACCTAGTATGCCTCCGAAAAACGCATGCCGCGGGCAGGAAAGATGTTCAATCAATCTAAAAAGTTAAGAATCCTGCCTCCAATACATTTTGAACATTCCTATGCAAAAACCAGATTTTCATCTAACGTTCCCCTAAAGTTATGAAAGTCCAAGAAATGGTCATGCAAAAAAGTGATTTTTTCATGCCCTGAGGGTAATTTATGAAATATCGTTTTCATATTCTCAGGATCAACTCTACTCATGATGGCGATCATTTTGGCGTTTTGAGCGAGTCTCTAGCTAGTCTAGGAGCTGATTTCCAAATTACAGACCTTGTTTTTACAGCAAGGCTGCTGCAAAATGTACGGTCGCGCAGCAACTTCAAAGTTTTTTCTCGGTATGTCCCGCGCATATCTCTAAATTCAGAAACTTTGGCGAGTTGAAAAAAATTCATGTAAGAATAATGCCATTTTGAAAAAGTGCATATTGATTGCGTCATCACAACGCAATAACGGGGCAATTGCGTCATGCCCAAATACTGTGGTAATAATCTCCAATGAATTTGATAGAACATACCTTAGTCTCAGAATTATGCTTTTCCTGGTCAAAAAGTGCGCACTCACTTATGAGCGCGACTGTAACTAAGCATCAGGCAGAAGAAAAAATATATAAAATAAATAAAAAATAAATAAAATAAATAAATAAATAAATAAAATAAATAAGTAAATATTCACAGGAACGGCTGGGTGAAATCGATCCGCGTGCTATGCTCATGGATGCGCGCCTGCGCAGACTTCGCGATAGTCGTGGCGGCCAGCTATTCATGGTGAGCTAAAGGCAACAAAAATATTAATAATTATTTTTTTTATTACTATTTTAAATAACAGTCGCTAAAGACAACATACAAGCATATAAACATCAACGCTTTCTGCGCCATAATAATCTTCCTATCTCGTCGCGCTTTCGTGCATAATTTCATGTACCTCATTGACCACCTATAATCTGTAATTTAATTTACTTGCAAAAATGCAGATTGACTTGTTTTTTCCTCACTTTGTTTTTGCCTACAAGGGAGACTCATATTCATCGGAGACCTATCAGAAGGGCACTAGGTCGGTTGAGAACTATGATATTATTTCTCATTTGGTATACCAATGGCGGCTTGAAGTCATAGTTGAAGTCACCCGACATAGTGCAATCAGAAGCTAGTCTAACGAGGAATGACCGCAAGGGTAGGTTGGAGTTGTTTTTTTAAAATTTACATTTAAAAAAGATAAACGTTTTCCCAATATTGCATGACCTATGACATGCTTCCTACTCATGCTCTTTCCACTTTCAGCCCTGACGCATCTCTACTATCCACTAAACGCGTCTTCCTAATTTCGTTACCCTCCTGTTTGTGCAGTACTTGGAGCACTAGGAAGTGTTTTCGTCTACAAAAATTCTTCTTAACATGATCTTTACTCTTTACACTTTACTCTTTAATCTTTATCACCAACGCACCGATGATGCATGACATCACCGGTGATGGCATCGATGATTTATCAAAAATTTAAATTTAAGAGACCCTCCACCAGAGAACGTAACAGGTCCACGGGTGGTGAACAATTCGATAATTTTCCAAACTTTTTTTCTGAAGTGTAGGTACCGAGTGCCGATTGACGGCCGCAATAGCTAAGGTCAGAGGTCGATTTTGAAAAAGTTTCAGATACTCCCATTGTTGGGGGTCGAAAAAGTTGATATCCCAGAATGATATGACAAATACATATTCTGGTGTATTTTCACTCGTAGATAACGAATTTGCGTGTTAAAAAGCGAGAAATTTCGAAACAAAACAGCTATCGCCAAAAAAACATTTTTTCGACAATATTTTGGACGATCGAAAAAATTTCGGAGTGTTTGCACTATGATTTTCGAATTCTACGCAAAAAATTGTACTAAATGTGAATTTTTCAGATTTAAAAAAAATACACTTTTTGGGAAAGTTAATCGAAAGTGCTCCAAAATGGCCAAAATGCTGTACAGGGCGCAAAATGCTGTATTGGGCCAGTTCTTGCACCCATTGGACTAGAAACAGTTTTAAATATGAAAAAATACCATTTTCCGTCTTTTGAGATATGTGGAACCTTTGAAAAGTGATTTCTGAAAAATTCTGAAATTTCATGCCGGACACAATAGTATGATTTTTTGAATTTTTGTCTACAAAAAATTGATGCATAAGCGCATCAAAATCAAAGCCTATCAAGCTAAGATTGATCTGTAGTATTAGAAAATATTCCAAATACCGCTTCCCAATACACGTTCAATTATCAATACATCAGGAAATCATGATTTTTGGCCAAAAATCAAGAATTTCTGTGCCTACAAACTTTCATTCTCGTTTTGGTGCGAAAATATTGGCAAATTCGTCTTTTACGGGTCGAAATACGTCAGAAAATCTTTTGTCCGGCTTACTTTGTGAATGTTTAATTTTTTGGCCTCACAACGAGGGAACAAAAAATGAGTTTTTGAATTTTTGTTTTTTTTCGGTATTTTTAGATTCTATCACAATAAAAAGGTTACTATTACTTATTTAGAACTGTTTCTAGGCCAATGAACGCTTAAGGTGGCACAATATTCAGAATTACCTGGCGCCCTGTACAGCATTTTGGCCATTTTGGAGCACTTTCGATTAACTTTCCCAAAAAGTGTATTTTTTTAAAAATCTGACAAATTCGCATCTAGTACAATTTTTTGCGTAGAATTCGAAAATCATAGTGCGAATACTCCGAAATTTTTCTATTTTTTCGATCGTTCAAAATATTGTCGAAAAATAGGTTTTTTGGCGACAGCTGTTTTGTTTTGCAATTTCTCGCTTTTTAACACGCAAATTCGTTATCTACGAGTGAAAATACACCAGAATATGTATTTGTCATATCATTTTGGGATATCAACTTTTTCGACCCCCAAAACTGGGAGTATCTGAAACTTTTTCAAAATCGACCTCTGACCTTAGCTATTGCGGCCGTCAATCAGCACTCGGTACCTACAGTTCAGAAAAAAAGTTTGGAAATTATCGAATTTTTCACCATCCGTGGACCTCCGCACAGTTGTTACGTTCTCTCGTGGAGGGTCTCTTTAAAATAGACAAAATGATTAATCATCGATGATCCATGACAACGCGCGTGTCCCAGATTCAGTGCTATCCTTGCTATTTTCTGAATATTTAAGCCAATTCTCACTTTTCTTCACATTTCGCCTTCTTTGTAATTTATCTACGTCACTCTCGTGGAATCAACCCTAGACTAAATAAATAATGCAATACTGTCTTCGTTCCATCAGTCTGGGTGTCGAGACAATTCGGAAGATATTAATTCATCCCACATTGACAGCCTTCCGCATAGAGTTCGGTATAGAGTTTGAGAAATGATAGACGATCTCTTCATATTACACGAATTTCGAGGTCTACTTCCGTATTTGTTGTGGAAATCGAATTTACAAATTCATGGTTTGTTCCAGACAGCCCTCAGCCAGGTCTGACAATATAGCCTAATGAATTCATACTACGTGTTGTAGTCTCGGGAAAATTCGTATTTTCTATTGTTTTGATATGGCCCACACTGATGTTCCATTTCCCAAGAGGTTGCGACCTTAAATTTCCCGCCCACTCTTGTTTGACAAAGAGAGGTCAGAGATATAGCAGAAAACAAGCCTGAATGCATGTTTTCTGCTTATTTTGCACTTTCCTTCTTCCATTTCCTTATTGAAAAACGTCTAAACGTCGGGAAGTGCCCTATTTTTGTTCCCGACCTCCCCGAAATACGCCCAGAACACTCGGGATATCCAGTGACCCGTGCGAAACACGCGTTTCAGACAAATTAGCTGCCGCCCTCGCTTTGTGGTTTGTGTCAGACTTGACGTGATGTGACGGCGAAAACCTATAAAACTACAACAACAGCAGCGTGGTCAATTCCCCTGGAACTGGGGTATTAGCAGCTGGGGAATTAGCGCGTGTATTCAATTATCAGCCCCAGTTTCTTTTCTTGTGTTCTGAACCATCCTCCTGGAACATTTTTCATGTGTTTTAGCGGAAAGTGGAGGAATTCTATCGTTTCTTGGCTAAACGTTGTGTGTTTCTTCTCACTTTCTTATTTTTTGCTGATAATTCTCACGTTTCGAAAATGCGGCGGGGCTAGGCGCATAACTCACTCTTCCCTGTAATTTCGGGCTGCAACGCGCGCCCTTCTCTCTCTCACACACACCCTCTCTCTCTCTCTCTCTCGATTTCGATTTATGAGGCGGCCGTGACATCAGCAGGGAGCGGCGCCACTTTAGGGAAGGTTGAGGGGTTGAGTAGGAGGCGGAAGGACGAGTGAGAATTGCAATAGTTTCAACGCGGTGTGATCCGGAAAGATCGTGTGGTTGCAGAGAATCAAAGTTCGAGCAACGTACCAGTGTATCTGGCAGTAGGTCGGATGCGAACTATGACGTCATGCCGCCTTTGATATATCAATGACGTCATAGTTCTCATCCGACATAGCACCAGTGTATCTTCATGGTCTAGTTTCTCTCGCAACTCGAGTGGAAATGCAGAGGTGGCCTGATTTTCGAACAATATTGCAGAGAATGCGCGGATAGAAATCGCTCTACTGCAATGATATTGCATAAGCAGCTGAATTCCCTGGGGCATCTGATATTTTCCCTGTATTCTACAACAATCACACTGCAATAATTATGATGTGTTATCTGCTTTGCAGTAGTGTTGCATTCGCAAGAAATTGTCCATTCATTATGAGCATTCACGCAGGTCGGAGGGGTGAGATAGGAGGCAGAATGAGAGGCACTAGGCCGGCTGATCACCGTCGGATGATAACCTTCCGGATGATAACCACAAAATGAGCCCCTCCACAGACCTTTCACAGAAACATTTTGACACTTTGGAAACTTAGTGTGAACATAAAAAATAGAATACTTCTATAAAAATAGGAAGGATTCTATTTTTGGTTATTATCCGGAAGGTTATCAGCCGATCTAGTGCCGAACTAGAACATCCAGTTCCTACGAAGCTATCAAAAAGCAGGAATCTTCACTTTTTTCATCTTTAAAATACAGTTTGATCTTAACGGCACCCATTCGCATTATCGCCTAAACAAAGCACAGAATTAGCTAGCAAATTCGAGGCGGAGGAAGGAGGCTGGCCAGACTAATTGATTAATCTCTCAATCATCAATCTCTCATCTTTGAATATGCTCAACAACGCCCACACGCGCATTTTCTCAAGTGTTTCGCAGTGTTTTGTGGCCTCGGTTGTTCTTTGCTATTATTTCTCTTGCATGCCACATTGCTCATTACGAATTCCTAACAATGGCTGGCCCATCCGGCCCTTCTGAATATTTAGAACACATCCATCTCCATTTATCACCCGCTCGTTTCAATCGAATCTTGCCCTTTTGGAAATATTTTCGGAGACATCGTAAATGTCGTAATGACCGTATCCCTTCGACTTTTAGGTTGTAAATTTTATATTTGTGCCCAGTTTTAAAATCACTAGCTCTAGACGGTCAAAAACGAAGCTACGTGAGTAGAGTTCGGTACACTATATCCCAGTTGGTCGGTATGGGAAGGATACCATGGTATCATTTATTGAACTCTAAACGTGAGCACGTGCTACTTGATAACTTCCTTGCTCTTTTGCGGCATGATTCGAGTAATCTCCCGATATCGCGTGGTCTAAATCCATCTCGTCACGCAAATTGTCCGGCAAATATCGCATATCATATGCTAATAACTTCGTTGCGATACACTGACAGAGAAAAATTGAATAGGCTACATTTGCAACAACAAAGTTCTTCGCATCGCGTTGACGAAATAACCGAGGAAAAAAGGTTTGGTTCAATTTGCTCGAAAACATCATAATGTCTTCACATTTCCTCCGCTCTAGAGCATCAAAATTTGACTTGGAAATGATACCACGACCTCATAATTCGCTACGATTTCTCGCTAACGAGCCATTGAGGGACTGAGCGAAATGAAAAGACGGCTACCAGTAATGTGAATTATATTCTGACTCATCGAGTAAAGCACAGTGTTCTCCAATCGCCGGAATTTGCACTTAGAATCGCATTGTCCACTCATTGCTGTGAATCTAGGACTAGAGAGTGATGATTTTCCTTCCGGGAATACTGCACTAACTCGATCACACTTCTTGCTCTTCCTCTAAGTGCAAGAGAGCTCTAAAAACTGCATGTTTTCAAGAGTTCGAAATTCAAGACAACAACAATTTTTATATACAAAGTTCGCAATTAGCCATTGCTACTTTCTGCAAGAGTTACGAAAATCTTTGGAGAATGAAGAGACATTGGAATATTTTCTCGCACGTTCGAAATGCAGGTCACAGTCACTTATTTTCTCAAAATCACTCTACAGATTGAGTTGCGCGAGAAGTTGTACAATGACGAAATAGTGGTGTCCTTTCTCGAACTCTCTAGGAGGGAATGATACTCTTTCCCTTCCGGGAATATAGCGCTAACTCGATCAGGCTTCTTGCTCTACAACCACGTGAAAGAGTGCTCTATGACCGCCATGTTTCCCCGGACACATCCAGACACTGAGTATTTTTGAACGCAAAATTTGCAGTTAGACCTTGCGGCTCTCTGCAAGAGTTTCTAGAGAGTAGAACTCTCATGCATATCCTGACACTTCAAGACACACAGTTTTGTCTGATGTTTACTAGAAAGGATGCAAGACGCTCTTTTAACGGCATCCCCACACCTTAATGGCACACAAAAAGCGGAGAACAGCTTCGTGTAAGTCCTAAAATAAAGCCCAAAATGCTAAATAGGAAGTATTTGAGTGGGTTCAACAGCTGCTTAACTGTGTTTACGTAATATAGTATGCCATTTACCGCCCTGGCTAGACAGCTCACTTCGCAGCACGAAATGCCTCGCAGACTTAATCTCACTTCACCTGTTCTTCTTCAGACCACCGAAATTTGTCTGCACTCTCTCCATTTCACACGCTCTCTCGCCTTCTCTTACCTCCAGTGCGCATTATTCTGGAGAGTGTGCACGCTTCTCCCCCCCCCCTCACTCCTCTCCCCTCTCTACCTTCTCTCCTCCCCTCTTCGCCTCCTCCACTCTAACCAAGTGGGCGGAGCCAGGAAAGCCGATCCTCCCACCCTATTTGAATAGCTCCCCACGCTAACAGCCCCGTTTAGTCGAGTGGGTCCTCCGCTCCCCAGTGCGCCGGTCCTGATTTATCTGTTCCGCGCCTACCCATCCATTCCGCTTTCGTGCCCTAGACTTGCGCTCGTTAGCAACGACTCTCTTTCAGGTAACACACACACGCACGCTCATAATGCGAACTCTGCACGCTCTACTCGTCACACTGGTCGTTATTTTCACAGGTACGGTACTCTTGTTACGGTAGCTCCACAGTACCCCCGGGTTACTGTAGCAATACGTGAGATTCGCTACTATTTACCTGTATTCATCAACCAGAGTGGTTCGACGTACCGTGCCGTAGATCATCTCTTCATTAGTCTTCTAATCCCGACTGTGACCGTCTAAAATTCGAGAAGCCCCAGGCGTAGGTGGACAGTCCCTCCAACAAAATCAAAAGTAGCCCAGTTTTACATGAATATCTGAAAGCGCTGACCTTTTCCGGGTCCTAGACTGCGCACTCTCGAAAGGGTCCGGAGGATGATTTGAAATTCCCCCTTCCCTTCCGCATCACTGCCTTCTAGTTGTTCATCTCCCCCTCCCCTCCCTTATTCTCCACCCTTGAAACCTCTTGCGTAATTCAAAAAGCGACGCGTGCGTTCTTCTAGTGGCGCACTTCTCGCGTCATCGAAATTTCCCGAAAATCAGGCGGTTTCATTAGCGCCCTAACCGGGCCAGCACCGCAACTCGCGTCATCGAAATTTCCCGAAAATCAGGCGGTTTCATTAGCGCCCTAACCGGGCCAGCACCGCAACCGCGTCATAATTTCGAAATTACAGTTTGCGCCGCGGCACCGGCATCACTTGAGATGGACGACATGTTGTACCCGATGCGACCCATCTACCCGATCAATCGACTCGCTAAAAGGTAGGTCATAGAGCACCTTGACATACGTTAATCAATAATTGGACAACCTCCGCCCCTTGACCTACCCTAATAGAGAATCTCGCAGGTGGTCGCGTCTGGAGCCGTCTATTCGGTTTGCCGGAGGAAGTAACGCCGCCTGGTTCGTCTAAATTCTCGCTCGAAAGAAGTCACCAGAGATCAAAGATCAAAGTCCATTCGCCTTGCTCCTCTCCTCTCCTACTCTCCCACTCTCCCCGTACACGATGCCCCTCCCTTGCCCCATTGTCCCATCTACCCACCCCCCAACGCTCTCATCAGTACATTTCGTGATTCTTTTACCTGTGTTGTAGATTCAGCTACTCTTCAGAGAAAAAAAATATAAAAACGCAACATTTTAACAGTTTTACCGTACCAATAATTCTTCTAACATGATTGAAATGGTCGTTGAATGGAAATTTTCCAGTCCTCAATTGTGATCGATCGTCTGTGCGTTTGCTTATAAACGAAGGCCCGTTATCGGTTGCGAGAGACCATAGATCACCTGGAATTCTGCCGATTTCAATTCTAGTTGCCCGGAGCAACTAAAAGTCTCGACATGGGCGGCTAAATTGAAGACAGGGAGAAGAGTTGTGCTCCGAAGAAAGGAACGAGAATATTTCAAGTGGAACGCTTTAGGAGACGTGCTTTTGTTTTCTTTACCACCGTTCCCATGAGAGTGAATATCTAGTACAGATTAAACCCGCAGATGTTGGGATAACAAATGATTATATTGAGTTATGCTATACATGAGCTATTTCGTCATTATTTTTCTCAATCCGTCTCACTGATTCGCATGTGTTCCACGACTGATGATAACAATCTGCATAATACCGAAAATAGTCTTTTTGTTCAGTGTTTTCCCAGTAGATTCCTTCACTGGCATAATGTCTTCCTTGAAAGCACAGGAAGAACTGTTTTGTTATCACCGACGTAATACTGTGTTTTCTATTTTCGAAAATCTGGCCAGACCGCTTACTTGGAATGGGCAGCAGTGTTGACCCACATCATAATGGGGCATATTTAGCTCATCCCCAGGCTAAAAATGCTGACCGGAAGATGATGCCGGCTCTTCCGGTGGCTTAGCCCGACTGTGTATTCATGTACTGTTTGGAGAAGCCCTTGAGACTAGAGTTAGATAAACGGGCCTTCGTCTCCTCATCTAGACCCATCTTTCTCTCTCGACCTCGTACATCCTAGCGCTATGCAAGGGTGTAATTTAGATGTAGGCAACAAACGCATGGCTGCCTCGGAATGTCAGTAACTGAGAAGGAACGCCAAACACTAACCTTATTCAGTTGCAATCCCTGTTTCGTCTAATCTGCCCGTTTTGGGGGAAATCGGGGTCACTTTCCTCCCCGTGCCTCCAATAATAATGAGACAACAGAAGCTCTGGATGATGACGTTATTATGGGATTTAATTGCGTCATCACAGCAGGTTAAGAAATAGTATTCTGTACGTTTTATCCGGCTAAAAACGGATGCATCTGTTGCTCAATATGGCAATATAGTTACGAAGGTAATCCAAAAGTAATCCAAAGTAATAAAAAGTAATCTAGTATATGCATAATCAGTTTCCACGGGGGATAAGCAGATGTCTCTGGATTAGCAATGCCACTCAATTACAGTTTCCCAGGCTCCTATGATCACATGAATATTGATCAAACTTGGCATTCTGTGGAGAACACTGATGAATACACGAATGCCTACAGATACCCATAGAATTTACGAGAAATGTTGCAAGAAGAATGCATCATTACTTTGTCATTCGCACTGCAAAACCAAAGCATCGTGCAAACGTGCACCCGGGGGCCGAATCACGAGTGAAACGTCGTCTCTCGTTCATTTCCTTCTCGATTCTCGGCAATAAATCTCGTCCTCTCAACTGTCAGAGCGCTTCTCATGACCAGAGAAGGCTCTCTTCATTCTGTGTGGTCTCTCGCCGCTCAAGAGGGGTGAAAGAGCACGCAAAATGAGGAAAGTCAACGCATCTCTACTCATGACGCCGTATGTTTGCCCTTGCGGCGGCGCGCGGCTTCTCATTACGAAATCTACACTTCATTTCGCAAACTTCGAAGTCAGATGCCACCATTCAGCGCCGTCTTCGTCAAAGGGTCGAAAACACCTGCAACAATACCCCTGTCTCTTTCTCTTCTTTATCTTTCTCTAACCTCGGGCAACTACTCTCTACATATTGCCTACTCTTTTACCGGCTAGAGCGAGCGAGAGAGCATGTGAGATTGAGAGAGTCAGAGGATGGCTACAAGGCTGGAAACACCTGCGACAATACTCCTCCTATCCTACCAGCTCTCGCTTTCTCTAACCGGGGAAGAGAGTATTGAAATGGGCACACACTCTTTAGACCATCCGAGCAGTGAGACATTGCGAATGATGAAGAGACCGAGGCCCGCATTTCTGTTTCTTCAATGGAAAGAGCACAGCACACCTGCATAGTGAAAGGTTGCGTTCGCTGGTTCACACATGCATTATTGATGCATGATTCTAGTAGTTGTGTTATGAAATATTCAAAGCTCCTCGTATTCTTCAGCGCTTTTTATCTCTCGAAAGTTGATGTGAGTATCAAAAAAGTAAAGGGAAATGTAATTCGTCTTCATGATACTTTGTCAATGCCCGGAACATGCGTTACAACATCGCCTTTTCTCGGCCTGTGGGCATCTATAGATATATAGTTTAGGCTGATATTAGGTACCATAGAAACAGAGCACCTCTATTTCTGATTTCAATGGTTTATTTTTATTTTTGTGTCCATGAACTGCGTGAGAAAGCATTCAAGATATGATTTCATTGTTATTTTCAATTCACAAGTGTGAAATCTATCAAGGGGCTGATTGAGTTGAGATTGAATAGGGTGGTGAAATAACATGTGTGAAAGTCTCTCATGACATGAATATTCCCGAAAAGTCCTCAGGACTTTTCCAACAGTTCTAAATCGGTTGGAAAATCCACAACGGCATATTTATGGATACATGATCTACGAATGACTTCATTTTGCTGTCTTTCTTTGTTGCCTGAACCCATTTGAAATTTTCGAAAACAAACAGCAAATGAACCGCCAAGGAGCGACTTAACTTGCACCAACTCACTGAAAGGATAATCGCATAATTTTTGAACACAATTGAATGTTGTGAATACACATTCGTATTTGTATTCGTATTCGTATTTGCATTTGTATTTGCACGAAGTTAACGATATAAGCGGGGGCGAGGTGAGCTGTAATTGAAAGTTCTCATTTTGCAGCTGCAGTCGCTCTGTTCTCTGAGGCCTGATGCATGGGGCATTATAGGATACTAGATAGGAAGAGAATTATTGCATCAGTCCGTATTTAAAATTTCAACGGCGCCATGACGACTACTAAGCTGATTTCCAGTACGGATTTTTGACGGTGAAGGTGGCATGTTGTCAAGCTGTTCTTGCATCACTAGCATGTTCAAATTTTCGCTGGATGTAAGTAGAAAATAAGGGATGAGAGTATACAGAGGTGGCTTTTCATCCTGCATTTCCACACTGCACGCTCAATTGGATATTATGCGACATAATATGTCTCTGACCTACATCACGAAATTCAACGAGCAATTCATCATTCTCGCTACTTTGACCTGAATCTAATTAGGTCGTGCACGAATACTTGATTATTCAGTCTCTCTCTACTGTGAAGCCATATTGACCTTCGAGTGACAAACATATCAATTTCTCGGTCTCTCTCTCTCTCTCTCTCTCTCTCCCTTTCTTTCTACTCTGGAGCGTATCAACGAGCACGGAAGCAGTAATAATTCGTCTGAAACAGCGCGCTACTCCTTCATTAGACGATAATTGTGGGCACACGCTCGACTTTTCATTTGAAAGAAGGAACTTTGCCCCTGGGGGAACTTTGCATCCGTATTCCACAGTTTAGTCTTATGTACAACAGCTTTGCTTCCCTCTCATTGGTACCCCGGATTCTAGATACTGTAAACATCTGTTCGATTGGTATACAGCTTTTGGAAGTATCAGAAAAGTTGTGCTTCATACTCATTGATTAATATTATCAGATTATTAAATATACAATACACCTGTACAAAAATCATCTGTTCAATTACCGAATGATAAATCATGCTTTATTCCTGAGCGAGAATACATGAAACGGACAGTAGATATGATCATATTCCTATGAGCACGACCCGTATCTTTGCTATGGTACAAGTGTCATGGGTGTAACGAAGGAATGCTGGAATCGTTGACTAGAAAAGGAGGGGGACCCGCTGATGGTGATGAGAATGGGTACAAAGTGTAACAATTGGGGTATGTACAGATCGTGGGATTTTTCACAGCAGAGTTCGAAAAAGCAACGAGCTAACCGATTATCAATCAAATCGCATCATAAGGACTGGTAACGTTGCTACTCTTCGAACTTCGGCTAATGCTTAGCCTTAGGCCTCTTTAGTAGAGTGTTTGGTTGTTTCGGCTTCTTCTAACGTCCTCGACACTCTCCCAGACACCCCGTTCCAAGGGCGAGTCGAACTCGAATGAGTCTGCAAATGTATACATCATTTTCCACACCCTCTTGCTAAGTTTAACGAAATCTTCGACAAATTCTGAACAGCTGTGGCTAATTTCGTTCACTTTTTAATCATTATCTTCTCCATTCATAAAATATACCTATTCATTTCAATTTTTTAAATAGGGCCGAAAGAGAAATGAAAAGCCATTTTTTCGCACTCTATTTATCACGTAGCATCTGAGTACAGCGAGCGCGTGCAGCTGTTACGCGCGAACGGCAGAGGCTGGAGGAGTACGGGGAAGCCAATGCATGAATAAAGAGAGTGAACACTGAGATGACCACACAGCAACTCATCCTGAGTGGTCAGAAAAGGGATCCAGGGACACTTTTAGCGCATCTACTCTGGCAATTCTCAAACCAAGACCCAAGATACAGCATAGATCCAAATTGCGGTTGCTGTCATTTGATGTTTACGCTAGAGGTGATAGCGTGTGCCAGCTAATAGCACTCATATATGCATTCCATTCCACGTGATGTTGTGCCAAAGTTTACTTGGAACCGTCACCGATGACATGGAAAGGGGGGAACTGCATGTATATTTTAGGAATCGGTTACCCAAAGTTCGGCAAATTGCCCACAATATCGCATAATTTGTTCCGGATATCGTGTGTTTCAGCGAGAATAATTTAAAAGTAGTGTAGAGATGTAGCGACGTTCAGTTATTTGACAGTCTTCAATGACGACTACTCTACGTGGTGTTCTTCAGTGATTCCAAGTGCTCCTAAGACTAAGTATCTTTGCTGTCCAAAGTGCATCTAGGGGACCGTTCCCTAATTTGAAAAACGGTAAAGATTCTCACCGACAGCCTCGGCCATCGAGACTTTCTGGCTCTTTTTCCTTGTGAATATCGACGTTTTCTTCTCTGGTTTGGGCTCAGTTGGGCTGTTGGCCTGCGTCAGCTCGGAGATGGTGGGAGGCGAGCCGACCCGGGAGATGGCCTGGGAATGAAATATACTGTAATCAGTAGATATCGACAACTGATTATTTCGTGACTATAGCTTATTTATCTGATTCTGATGACCATATGTTGAAGGCGAACTTTATTGCGCAGTTATCAGCACCTGATTCATTATTTGCCGAAAGCAATTCCATTAGCGTCAGATCGCCCGGAATTGTTACGTAATAATTACGTAATAACACTATCATAAGCAACTTTTAGCACCTGCCTTTTCCTTGTTTTTGTCCTTCTCTACCACCATCGGGCTATTTTTAAACCCACGACAGACAGTCACGCAGGCCATTTCAATCTCTCGAAATCATCGAGGCTTTCTCATACCAAGTGTGTCTGTCTGGCGTTCCGGATAGTTAGACATGATATCATATGGAGGTATGGTCTGATGGCAATCTGGGAAAGCACGAGCCTAAGCCCTGGACAGTACGTGAATACAAAATCATCTACTCTCCATCATCTTCCGGTCAGAAAAAAAACGGAGAAGCGCTAAATCTTCAGTATGATGTGGGTCAAGCTTGCGCCCACACCTTGTAAGCAGTCTGTACTAGTGTTATCAAGTCGGCATGAGCCTTTCTTATATTGTGTGCTTTCTCACCGTTCATACAAGCAAGAGATCGTGCTAAACGAGGGGAGCGCGCCGAATTGTCATCACTACTCTGTACTGTCGCACTACTCTCCGGAACGAACTTCCTGTCAACATTTTCAGCATGGAACTGAACGATTCCGTTACCGCTCTCAACTTGAGTAGCCGGGATAGGGAGCACTCTTGTATTACTAGTGATAGAGTGGGTGAATACGCATGTCTTACTACTTATTGCGGGATGAAATCAGTATGTGCTTACAGTACATGCTCGCACTATCACACGGAACGAGCTTCCGGTCAACATTTTTAGAGTGGAGAAGAACTAATACGAGGCCAATCTCAGGATAAGGAGAGGGCATTCCGAGGATTATTACAGAAGAATACGCGGATCTGACTGCTTATTGCGGGATGAAAACCGTATCGGCAGTACAAGAAAGCACGGTCGCACTCGAGCTCGGAACGAGTTGCCATCATCTTCCAGCATTTTCAGAAGATTAGGATTCCCCTTTCACGCGAAATAGCATACCATTTCGAGATACAAGTGCCTGAATGCCCGAAAATTGAAGCCCTTTTGGAGACGAACGAATCCGAGGCCAATCTCGACCATGCGCACACGGTCCATCATTCAAAAGTAGTCGTACATGCGCATGCTCCCACGCGATCTGTAATAATCCCCAGAGTACCAGCGCCTTATCCCGACTACTCCCGTCCTATAACTCCCACGGCCTAATCGCTACAGTGCTTTCTATATTTGGGCTTACAAGGGAATCGTACGAAGACTCGTTATAAGTGAGCTAGTAGGGGTCAATCTGGTCTAATTCGGTGAAATTGAATAGTCACAAACGTGCAAAATCTCAGCTCTTTGCAGACTTTTTTCTTTGCAAAAGAGTTTCTGCAGGCATTGTTTGCTTTGAGGAGGAAGAGGCGTGAAGGGATGAGAGAATGTGGACCTAGACCTAATTTTGGAAGTGGTCATGCGACTGAAATTACGTCAAATGTTGAGTCAATGTGTACGCAGTGGGAGGAAGTGAGGGGCCAATTATTATTATTGGCACGGAGGACTGGGCTACGCTGGACTCAAAAAATGAATAAAGGGACTTCCCAAAACGCAGACTCTCACTGAAAACAGTGTTAATTTGCATATTGGTACATTCCGAAAGATTCATTGTAGGAAGACGTGAGGGAGCGGGGGCCACTTATTATTATTTGCGGAGGACTGGGCTATGCTTGACTCTCTTGGTAGTGAAATTTTAAGGGACTTCCGAACTTCCACGTCGAACAATGTGAATAGTTAGGAGCTGAAGCAAGAGCGGATTAGTGCAAACGCTGAGTGATTTTTTCGAGACAGCATCTCATTCCATCATTTGCCACAATCTCTAAAGTGAATAGAAAACAGACCGCTTTTTCGGTTCTCGTTAATTCACCAAATATTATTACAAATTTTTGCTCAGAAGAAAAGCCTGTTCTTTATTAGAAATGCTCCAGTAGTTCTCGTAAATGTTCTTCCGTATCTCGTTCCAAGTTGATAAATGAATTTTCCAAACTAACATTTTGTAGATGGGAGCTGAACCTCCGTCTGCCCACTCCCTCTCTCGCACTCTGGATGTGCATCCAGATGAGGGCGATGAAGACCATGATGTGAAGGAGGGCCATGAAGAAGAATACCGTCTGGAAATATCGATTCGAAGACGAAAATAAAGTTCGAATTTTTTAAAATCTTTGCTTTGATATTAGATAAATTTGTGCAAACCCACTAGAATTCATGAACAATGCTTATCACGTGTATTGCGAGCCACTGGATGAGTGCGAGAACATTTTTAAATTTTTGTCTTAAATTTAATCCATATTGTGTTGGTATAATACCCTGGAGTAATGATTTTGAAAAATGTAGGTCATTGGTTCCAGAGCCGGCTTTTAGGAATTTTCCGGTTTTGCCCCCGGCTCTACTGTATTTCAGCTCCCAGTTGAGCTCCCAGTTGCTCAACCTACCACCTTGTTGTCATTTTTTTGATCAAATCATGAAATATCCAAAAATTGAAAAAAATAGTTTTTTTAAACCTTTGCAAACATGTTCCGCGACGTCAGAATGGAACAATTAAAGCCATATTAACGACATTTGAGTGTTTATTACTAAAAAATACAACCTTGGGAAATATTACGACGTTTTAAGTAATGCCTTGTTTTCACGGCGTATTTGATATTATTCTCTCTCGCTGTTGAATAATTCGCATATTTATTTTTTCTCAGTATTAACGAATGTTTATTTGAGAACTTTAAATTGTGCAATGAACTTAGAGAGTATCTCTCGGTAGTTATAGTCCTGCGTTGCACTAGTTCTCACTTTTTTAAAATTCAAATCACGAAATCTCAAAAAAAAAATTAAATAAATTTTCGCTAAGATGTGCATTGTGTTTTCGGGAGTACCTTAGATTTGGAAAGTTCATTGTTGGTTGATCATAACAGTAATATATGGATTAAAAATATTTCCTTATTAATAGAAGCGGGTTAATGGTTACAATAGAACGAAATTTGTATCAATCGTATTCAGTTGCCTTTTTCGGGATTGGGGAGTAGTATGGGTCATCAACATTGGTAAATACTTTGTTGAGGAAATCAAGAGTGATAATTTCATGAACACCTTCCTCTGTGCAGATTAGATCCTCTTCCTGGGGTTCCACTTCCACCTCCTCATGGAAGTCATCGTCATCCTCATCGGGTTCCGTTGCTCGTCTGAACACTCTCAGCTTCGGCAGGGCTGCTCTCAGTGTGTTGAGGTAGTTCTTCAGCTGATTCAAGGTCATCCAATCCCTTGGCTGGATCGACTTCTCCGCTCTCATGAGCCTCTCAGCCTCATCCCCCTTCAGCTTCTTGTTGTGTCTTGCATACTCATCGAACTTCTTCTTGATGAATGCCTTCGTTGCATCGGGATATCGTCCAGTCTTCCTTCCGAATCTCAGGGCCCATCCTTCGGGTAGTTCAGGAGCAGCTTTTCCTTTCAGGCTCTTCAATAGATCGGAAACAGGAGAGACGGGGACTGGCTTACAAGTTTCCTCGATGTTCCTTATGTAGAGACACAATGCTCTATCGCGAATCTTCATATGTTCCGGTCTGATCTTATGATCTCCGGAATCCAGATGCCTCAGATAGTTCGACCAGCGAATGAATGCTGCGCCGCAATGGCAGTAGAAGAGCGATTTCTGTGGAGTTCCAGCTGTATTCAAAGGGCCTGTATTCTTGGGTTTGACGATGTCGTCGTCCCGATTGTTGGGTTCCTCATCGTAGGGCACACTTCCTTCCTTCGGCAAGATCCAGAAGGTAGGCTCCTCTTTCTGCGTTGGGTCCTTGATGGAATTGGCAATTATCTCTCGATCTCTCTTGTTCACCTCCGGAGTGGCCAATTTCCCACCGCTCTTGGCGATACGCCGTGAAAACAAGGCATTATTTAAAACGTCGTATTATTTCCCAAGGTTGTATTTTTTAGTAACAAACACTCAAATGTCGTTAATATGGCTTTAATTGTTCCATTCTGACGTCGCGGAACATGTTTGCAAAGGTTTCAAAAAAAACTATTTTTTTCTATTTTTGGATATTTCATGATTTGATCAAAAAAATGACAACAAGGTGGTAGGTTGAGCACCTCGCCCTTATTTTTCTGGGACACTCAATGACTCCTTCTACTATAATCAGCAAAAACATTTTGTATATAGTAACAGGCTTAAGAAAAAAAAATTTTTTTGTTGGTCAAAAAATGGTTTTTCGCTGCTGACATTTTATTTCTTTCCGCACAAAAAAGTCGCCAACATAAAAGTTATTGGAAATAATTTTCCGCTCATTTTATGACCAATGCCACCTTTCTAGCTCAACTGGGAGCTGAAATACAGTAGAGCCGGGGGCAAAACCGGAAAATTCCTAAAAGCCGGCTCTAGAACCAATGACCTACATTTTTCAAAATCCAGGGTATTACAACACAATATGGATTAAATTTGAGACAAAAATTTAAAAATGTTCTCGACTGGTAAATTTTTCATTCACTGACTCGTGATACGCGTGTTATATAAATGAGGGGAAATACGTTTCGCTCACAATAAAACAATTGAACATTTTACAAATCTTAAAAATAATTATGAAACAACTCACTCCCGGTTCGAACTCCACCGAGTACCGGTAGGTGAGGGCGTAGATGGCGCTCGCTGTGAGGTAGGCGAAGTCTCCACCGACTCCCAGCAGCGAGAAGGCCTTGCCCACCTCGGAAGGCGCTACGAGCTGGAAATTCAAAAGTTGAAAGAAGAAATTTCGAAATAATTTCATATCTTTCGGTTATAACGATTGCAACAAGCACTAATTTGCGCCGGAGTGGGTACTTGTGCATTCAGAAATTTAAAAATTTAGAATCATCTGCTAATTTTTCTCACATCATTTTCAAATCAAGAAATCACGTAGACTTTAAAATTTCAGGCGTCTCTTTCCTTGAAAGCAAACATTATATTGTTGACGGCCATGCTTCTCTATTTCTCCAACTCTCACCAGCCAGATAGAGAGCGAGAGAGCACGGGAACTTGAGAGAGACAAATCTTTCGAAGCCTAGTGTTGGCAATGCTTCTCCTTGGAATCCTTGGAAATGGAGAGAGTAGTCAACACTAAAGCACAAACAAGAGAAGTGAGCCCGTTGGCGGATCAAACTTCGAAGAGAGACTAGAGCGTAATTCGAGGCGTGAAAGCAATGTGGATCTTCAGGGAGAAAATGAATAATACGTTAATGTTTTTTTATGCACCAGGAACCAACATGCTGTGAATGCATTATTATTCTTTAGTTTGAGCGGGACCGAAATATTCAATTTTTGTTGAATTAAGAATAGGTTTCCAAATTTTTCTCATAAAAAATTAAACTGTGTTTCTTCCGAAAAAAGTTTCATATCATTTTCTAATTTCAATTCCTACCTGTACAATAAAAGAGAGAGACGCAGGCTGCACTAGACCCGCGAAGACTCCGACGACGTTAGCGATGTACATCATCACATTCGAGTCGGCCAGGCCGATCAGGAGCACCCTGAATCAGGGAAGTTGAGGGTACTGTAGCCACTTGGGACACTGAGACTATCGATTGATTAACGCTGCTCAACTGGAGGCGGGTTGGAATCGTGTCCCTATTGATCGGAAGAATGAAATGTGGTTAGATACTTAGAGTATTGTAACAATCGATTTTAAAGATACAATTTGTTATTGATTTGGATACAGTTATCGATCGCCTACCGTATGCCCGAAGATGCGATGCCGATCAGCATGAGGGTCGTCTCCCTGAACCCGAATCGCTTCAGGACCCACGTGCCGCAGATGGTGCCAACCGCCACTGGAACCGCAGCGATTTTTTCAATTTCTTGCACACTAAAACAGCGTCCTCTTCTGTGTATTTATATGTGATTGACTTATGAATGAAGTCAAGAAAGTATTAATTTGATATTAGGGTGTCCCATAATTTCGTATAATTTTTTTTCAATGGGACGTAAAAACCGCCGTACTGATTGATCATCCAAAAGGCCAACACTATTGAATAGAGTAACCACTACCCAATCACACAAGCCATGCAATTTGAATCAGCTGCTCTCCCCAGTTTTTAAGAATCGTTTATATAAGGGATACTGCAATAACCAAATTAGGCCTTTTCCTCAATATTTGTTTATTTTTGTACGACTTCTTCTTAATTCAATTATCTTAGTTTCAGCGCAGTTTTATTGATCATTGATTGATTGACATATATACAAGGAATCGTCTTGCTGTTGCATCAGCAACTATGAAAGAATCAAAATATTCTAACTCATAATTTCCTCTCTTTCGATGTAAATTCAACATTAAATTAATAATTGCCATTATTTTTCCCTCCAATCCCGCCAAATGTTCTATGCACAAAGCAGTATGGAGTACGACTAAATATCTCCCATTAGCACACATTCAAATTAGGCTTCCATTTGTTCACAGAAAGACAGAACCGTTGTTGTTCCATGCGAGTATGATCGTTAATGAATGCCAGCACTCATAAAATACAACTCAGTGGCATAAGACAAGCACACTGAAAGAATAATGGGAACATTTATTTTTAAATTAGTTATTTAGATTCATAAAACCATCGATTTCCTGCGCTGGGAAAAAATTTGAATCGAAAACGTGATTTTTGGTTACTGCAGTATACGTCACAGGATTTCTTAAAAACCGGAGAGAGCAGCTGATGAAAATTCCATGGCGTGTGTGTTTGTGTAATGGTTACTCTATTCAATAGTATTGGCTTTTTGTATGCTCAATCAGTACAGCGGTTTTTATCTTCGCTCGAAAAAAAATTATACGAAATTAAAGGGACACCCTAATATGCAAATTACATCGCATCGTGGAAAACTCACGAATAAAGTATCCGGCTCCATTCCAGAACCCTAGATTGTCCACGTCCCATCCCAGTCCGTGGTCGTACTTCCGGAGGACGTAGGCGTTGATGATGCCGCCCGCTATGCCCTCTGCAGTCAGCGATCAGAGAACGGGGAAGGGGTTAGTAAAAGCAGGGTGTTAGCAGTAGGTTAATAGGGGAGGAATGAGGGGTTAGTAGAAGCACTTGCGACTAGAAGAGGTCAAAGTTCGGGGAGGGAGTTAGTTAGGAAGGAAGGAGGAAGGGGTTAGTAATAGCAAAACATATAAATTGTCTCGACGGCGCAACTTGCACGCTGAAAGGAAGCGCCGAGCCTCATTGTTACAATACCGAACGTGAAATGAAGAGAAACCCGAATTTCGAACTATCATATTGAGTCTTACGATCAGCAATTCTTGTCCGCATGCACGATAGCTACCGTAATTTAAGGGTAGGTCACTCGAGCTCACCGGAAGTGGTCTCGATGGAAGTCGTGTAGGCGAGCGTGTATGTGAGCAGAGTGACGATGAGAAAGGCGCGACGGAAGCCCACTCTGAATTACCATTTTTTGTCAATTTATGCTGCTTACATGCTCTAGTGTTCAATAAAAATGTTTTACTGATTGCCAACATCTTTTAATTTCATTTTTAGGCTTCAGATACTGAACATGATCTCGTTTTGCAAATTGAAGTGAAAACATATCATCGCGATTCTAAAGAGTGCGACACCTCGCAACTCATATGGGAGAGAGAGATAGTGTGTGTGTTCTAGAATTGCGATCAACAACGAACCGTCGCTTGACGTAGGTTTGCACGGACGTCTTCAGCAATTCCCAGATGGACGTGAAGAAGTTGACGAACTGCTGACAAGCGGACTGCTTCTTCTCGCGAGGGACTGAAATTGTTGATCTTTGTTTTTTCTCGAGAAATATTGGAAATGTTTCGCCAATTGCAAGCCTAGTGCCTCCGACCGATGGCAAATGTTTTACCGTTGAGAAGGAGCAACACAAACACAGCAATACTGTCTTATATTTAAGAACTTAAAAATCAGTGTACGATTTCTATTACCATATTTATTGCAACAACTTACCAATCGATCCAATGCTGCCTCCGCTCACGCCCGCTCCACTACTTGAGAACGAGGACATGCCTGCAGATTTCGAAATTCGTGTCATTCTCTCTTCTTGATACATCGATCAATTGAGAGAACTTGTGATGGGATGTCATACAGATCCTCAGGCACAGTATCAACGACCAAATGCTTCTCTCTGCATACCCGATTGCGGTCTCTGGGGTATCCTCCACAGCGCGAAGAGCATCGCGGAGAGGAAGAAGAGCAGCTCGATGTCCATCGCGACGATCACCGAGATCTGCGGAATATCGACTTTATTGATTTTCTAAGGTCATTGATTTTTCACTGGAAATTGATAGATTCTGAGAAGAACTGCACTTTACAATTCCCAAATTTTGATGATGTGAACTGTTTTGGATCATTATCAAGGGAATTGGTACGACGTAATAATATGAAATGAAAAGATAAGAAAGTGTTTGGCAATATCACATCGTTTTCTGATGCAATTATTCAACATTCTGCCCTCTTCAACTCACCAACTGATAGTGAACCGAAACAAATGGTACAATGTTTTTATTTCGATAATTGTCTTCATGGCTCACCGACTGGTACAGCAACGCCGCCGCGAATCCTCCGAAGACCGAGGCCATCGTCTGGAAGGCGGAGAACAGTGCGGCCCTGAAGGGGATGATCTTTGATCTTTGACTCGGTCAGTAGCGTTAACTCACTACTATTAGCAAAACAATATTTTAATTTATTCGCTAAAAATGATGTTCTGCATTAAACCTGTCTATGGTAAAGCAATATGGTCCAATATGACTCATTGCGTTATACATGATATTAAGAATTGATCTTTAATGTCTGGTCTCTACCTCACTGTCAGCAGGTCGGAGTCCTCCGTGATCTCCGCGAGGAAGGCGTTGCACGCCACGGGGATCTGCAAATATAGCCAACTAGTCCGATTTTTTAAAATATTTCCAAATGAGCTGTATCTATTGATTACTTTGCTGATCAGTTCATTTTGCTTGGTTGACAACAATTAAACATATTTTTCCTAGTCCTATTCCTGAAAAAAAATCTAAATGCTCACAATACTGATCGATCCGAAGACTCCACTGGTGAACCCAAAGATGAGCGTCGTCCAGAATGGCGTGCTCACCGAGTACGAGAGTGTAAACATGTAGCCGAGTTCTAAAATGGATATGCATTGACCTCTTTCTGATCGTCCCAACATAAATGATGTTTAAAAATTCACGAAAATATTGAGAACATGTAGAAGATTTCTGTGATGATCTTATATTCAGTTGTTGGACTAATGCCATTCGTTTAGACCGACACGGCCGACACGCAAGAAAGCAGGTATTTCTGTGATTTTACAAATTCTAAAAAAAATTTTCAAAAATTCTCACCAGCAATGGTCACTCCCAGAATTCCCAGCATAATGGGAGTCTTCCAGCCGAACTTGTCGCCGTAGGCACCTGAATGTGTTTTTGCTCCGAAAGTTGCTAATTTTTCACACGACATTTTCTCAATTATACCTATTCGGATGTACTCGAAAATAACTTTACATCATATCCTCAACAAAATGTAGTTCTATCGTGCACACCCAGTATGCAAACTGAAAATCGTACGATAGAATCGCAGATACCGCCTACCGTATCCTTGCACATACAGTACCCTCTACCCTACTCACCCAGTATGCAGTCGGCGAACAGTGCAGGGGTCATGAAGGCCAGCGAGTTGTACAGACTCCATTCCGCATTGTGCTGCTGCACCATCAACTCCTCATCGCGATCACTGAAAATTTCGAAATATTGATTGTTTTTCGGAAATTATCCTATTTTATTATGCGCATTTATCCATTTTTTCACTTGTATTTTCTGATTTCCAAAGATGACCGATGTCATAAAAGCATAATTCAACAGGATCAGAACTTGATACGTGGATAAATGTGCATCTCGATCCGCAACAATTACAACTTTTTATTTCCGACTCCTGCTCGGGAATCATTTGACTTTTCTATTTACTCTCCATATCTCCAATCAGATTAGAGAGAGGAGCAGGCGGCATTGATGCAAAATTAATCCCTCGAGTTCAGCTAGTGATCACGTAGAAAGTGCAGAAAGTAGCCACTGTTTGACAATAATCTGAATCTCTCAACTTCGAATGTTTTCTCGATTTCTATGACCAGCGAGATTGGTGCAGACGAGAGTTCAGAAAGTAGCAACTGTTTGACAATCTGAGGTGATTCTAAAAATGACATCGAAAGGGTTCCTCATTATGTGTGCTGCCTCGTTGACTACATAGGTGAGAGAGCACGCAGATTGAAGAGAGATGCAACCGTTAGTTCAGCTGCAGTTCATGTGGCGTTACTTCTCAGGAAATGGAAGTGGAAGTGAGAATTATTTGAATTCCCGCGACTTGAAAATTGGAATATAAGGCTTTTTGATCCTTAGAACCTTATATTCCAATTTTCAAGTCTCTAGCTCCACGGAGAGCGGAGATACCCAATTGCGGGAATTCAAATAATTCTCACTTCCACTTCCATTTCCTGAGAAGTAACGGGGCATTAAATTGAGAGAGCTGTCTAACTCTCGTCATTTCACACGCTCTCTCGCTTTGTGTGACCAGTGTGATTGAGTGTAGACGAAAGTCAGGCGACGATTCGTTGAGAGTTCAAAAAGTAGCCACTGTTTGCCAAGTGTGAGTGGATTCTAGGGATGGCACATTCGAGAGGGTAATCGTCTGGTTCTATCTATCAGGCTGGTGCATAAGTTTTTTCCAATTTCAACTTGTGAAGCTTTTCACATATTCCAGTCTTTGGCTCTATTTGATTTTCATTTTGATTCTCAAATAATATGAGTGCATGGATACTCTCTTAAGCGCACTTTAGTGCAGACCTGTTGAGATCGCCTTGTGGCCATAGTGCGAGGTCAAAGTAGTCTCGACTACGAATTTCGGTATGACTTTAACAGGTTAGAGCTCTCAAGTGTGTAGTGATCAGGTGAAATCATCTACACTATCGTGAAGTGTGATGAACGTAAATCACGAATATACACGTGAATCGTCTTTGGCGCAAATGACCTGCTCACAATAGGAGCTAATTTCACTGTTGGGTTCAGTTAATCGTGACCAAATTCACTTCCCTGCACCGTGCTTCCGTTCACTTTACCTTATCGAAACCAAACCTATCTCAGCATAAAGTTACTCCCATTAGGACTTTAAAATTGCGTTATTGTGTACATTCATTAGTGCAACCAAAATCTGTAGTCATCAACATTTTTATGACGAAATTTGCACATCGAAATCACTGTATTTCACAGCTTCCTGATTAGATGATAGATAGAGGTCCCACGTTTTTGTGTTCGTTAGCATCAGCTACCCTTGACCTATCACTCAATAGCTTCTCATAGTGGCGGCATTCCTGTGCATTCAGAAAATGGACTCTATAAATATTCAACAAAAGTCAAAATTTTGATCGGATAGTCCAATAATCTAATTTTTTGGAAAAAATCTTTTTTTGAAAAGGGGATGATGAGATGTCTCAAATTTAACTAATGGTAGAGTAGCCCCATAGTGCAAGAGTAAAGCGCCCCTATAAACAAGCCAGTCTCTTTAACACATAAGGCAAGACAAATGAGATATCGCGTGGAATTTCTTTCCAGCTTGTATGATTAGTCACTCCCTAATTCTGTGATTAATTAGGCTAGCACCGATTTCAACCTATTATTTGAAAGCGCATTCAAGGGGCTTCTCAATATTGTATGTGATTATGTCCAGCCAATTTTCCATGCAAAACAAGAGCGCGCCCAAGTTTTTCAATATTTATATGAGAAATTAGCTTTTGGTTAACCTTTCATTTCTAGTACGATTTAAAAGCACGACACAATTCGGACATATCATAATAATTGTGAGCTATACCCCTACATTATGCTACAAATTTGTATTGATATGATTTGAATGGCCGTTCATAGGTGGCTTTGAAATTCACCTCCAAAATTGGAAAAAACTTATGCACCAACCTAATATTTTACACACTCTCTAGTTCTGTCTGACCAGACCACAATTCGTCGAGAGTTCAGAAGGTAGCCACTGTTTGTCAAGAAAACTAATTCTAGGAGCAGCATTGAAAGAAATTTCTTACTTCATAATGCGTGCTCTCTAGGTGGTTTCTGACCAACTAGACGTGCACTAGAGAGTTAGACAAATGTTTCGTCGAGAGTTCAGAAAGTAACCAGTGTTTATCAAGTGAGATTCTAGAGATGACATCACATTGACTCTCTTGACAATCTGTACTATCTAAACATGTTGATCAAATCGCGCTTTCTTTAAGTTCTCGAGAGCTTCAATTTACAGAAAAAACGCGCGTCTTCCAGAAGCTTTATTGCCATCCTTTTCCTCGCATTGTCAGTAAATCAATCAATATTTATCGTTCTTTTGGTTATCGCAAGGTGAGTAAAGGTAGGTATTCATGGGTATCCTTGTAGTTCATATCTTCCCACTAAATTTTGTTTGAAATTTCTCCATTTTTTGAAATATTTGCGAACGGTGATCAGGGATAATCGCTGGCTGTTCTTTACGAGTGCAAAAAGTAACCACAATTTGATCTCACGGCTGACTAAGCGGAAATTACACGGAAAACAAGCTCTGTTTGCTCCGGTGTTCTCGTACTATTCCGTCAACATCCGTTTGTTTACAACGAGATCGGTTCGAGATTACCCGCACTAGGTCGGATGAAAACTATGACGTCATGCCGCCTGATCTATCAAAGGCGGCATGATGTCATAGTTCTCGTCCGATCTAGATCCAGATTACCAGCTTTCCTCAGTCAGAAGATTCCCTCACCGGTCAGAAAAAAGCACTATCATTCGTCAGCATAAAGGTGCGCCTGTTATGATAAGGCATAGTAGTCTAGTATGAGCTAGAGTTCGAAATTCGGACTATCCTCACTTCATTTCACGCGGTTAAGTTTTTATAAATCTCCCAATCGTTGTTTTTAAGGAATAAACTGCGGTTGTGTTTCTAGAACTTTAGTCAAAATTATCAGCTTTCTTCAGCCATAAGGTTATCTCGCCGGTCAGAAGAAAGCACTAAAATTCGTAAGCATACAAAGGATGGCTTCGCAAGATCAGCAAGAGAGTGTTCAAAAAGAAGAGTCTGAGCCATACCCAAAGCATACCAAAGGTGCGCCTGTTGGCCGATAAGGTCTAGTAGTCTGTACTATATTAGCAGGTCATAACACCGTCGACATCATAAACCATCCTGCTTTGCGGCGATATTCTGACGCGTACTAGAGTAGAATAGAGGCTACGTGCGACGGATCAGATGTGCGCCCGACGAGCGCAAGAAATCGTTGCATACTTGCAAATAGTTTCTTGCTACAATTTGGTTTTGCTGATAGTGCCAAAGAAGGTAAAAGTTGGTCCAAACTGGAATCGTCGTCTCTTTATTTCCCGAACTTCTCAGATTTTTTTGAATTTCGGGTTACCGTCTCCTTTTTTCGAATTAAATTGCGAGGGAGGACGCATACGAAGTGAACCTGATCTCGTTTATCAAACTATAATAGAAGCGCCCACTCCATGTTTTGCAATTGTTTTGTGCTTCGACTATAAACTCGTTAACATTCGTCGGTCACCGGGCCCTATCGTATCACAAAATAGTAAACCCGGATTGTTGTTGCGGTCTTTCAGATCCTATTCGATGCTCTTAAGAATAGATGATGTGTCATGACGATACATTGCAACACCTTGGGCGGGAATCAAATCAAACGATTACATTTAGATCTTCAGTCAGCACCCTTTTCGACATTTCCCGCGTACAGTCGGGTGTTAGCCATGATCAGAAAGGGCATAGCCTCTCGCCACCCTGATATTCTCATCCGATCTTGCCTCTGGTCTTTCTGATCCCACTGATTCTTACTCTTCTCACGCCTTTGCCCTCTGCAACGTGCGTATTTGCGAAATTCAGCAGGGAAGGTCGCGATAAGGAGCAGCGGGACATCATCATCCAACATCCGAGATGCATGATGCATTCTAGGTCATCGAATAATAAGAAGAGAATAACACTATCGTATGTGCTTCGATCTTCAGTCAACCCATATTTTCGGAATAATCCCACGTATAAACGGCTATTACGTGCGAATTCGTGCAAATTCAGCAACGAAAGGTCTTGGTGATAACGCTGCGAGTGGGACATCAACATCCAACATCCAGCATACATAATCAAGGGCGTCGAATAACACTATTGTATTGCCTTCGATCTTCAGTCAACCCAACCACAATTTTCGGAATATTTCCACTTATAATCGGTTGCTACGTGAGAATTCAGCAGCGAAAGGTCTCGGTGATAAGGCGACTCGTGGGAATGTGATGACTAGTGATGCGATGCATCGATTGGGAGACCCGGTGCGGTTCAATTAAAGAGAGAGAGAGTGCAGCAGCAAGCAAACATTGCGCGGGAGAGCATGGAGTTTAGATTATAACCAATAAAACAGCCTATGCGAACATAACAAGACTGTCCTCGAGTCGAACCTTGGCGCGTTCGACTCGAGACAACTAACGGCGAATAAGGATTGGAGATTAATTGTAAAAAGTAAATATTAAATACTCAGGAGTAAATAATGCAAACACACCTCATACTCCGACAGTACGCATCGCTGCCCGTGTACATGCGACATATCCTGAAAATTGAATTATTTTTATTTTCGAAAATAAAAAAAAACAATTAAAACACAAACCTATAGTAAACAGCAGGTGATTGGAAGGTGTTCCCAAATATGTATCCGAGATAGATGAAGAACACCTAAAATTGGTTAATTTTAAATAAAAAATTAATCAATTAATTAATGGATTACTTAATTAATCAAGTAAACTCACTATCAATTCGACGGAGATATGCTTAATCGCGAATACAACGCTGCCTTTCAATGGCACAGCCATTTCCGAATCTGCTTATTTCGAAAGAATACAGCCCGCTGAGATTCTGAAACTGGAATGATATACATGGTTCTATAATAATTTCAGCGTATGGAAGGCATTGATGCGAATATGTAAGAAAAATGAATTCACACGTTGATGTAATGGAGATAAAACGCTGTTTTCTACACGTTCCGTCAGAAAATTGGGTATTTTCTGCGTACAACAACCTGATCCCTCCTACACTACTATTGGAGATCTGTGATCTCGACGTAAGGGGAACGATCAAAACAAACGCAGACAGGAAAGAGAGAGAACGAATGGAAGGATAATCATAGATCATTATCGATGCTGCAGCATAACATTATCACGCCTATGCTATTGGGATGACCTAACAGGAAATAGTCTCTCCATTGTGTGTTCTTTTTCACGAGTAAGAACGGTGAGAGATATCGCTGGAAAATGTTATTGAGAAGTCATTTAATCTGAATCACGAATTATCGCACCCCAGTTCACTTGAAAGAAACTCTAGCAGATCAGAAAGATAAGGATATGCTGAAACCGAGTCTACAACCCGAAAACTCTAGTTTAGTCTCGACAAGTACATTCGCAATTTGTGATGGAAAGCTAGAGAAAACAGCCCGTTCAACAACCTGGACTGATCGGGGGCGGGCGAGAGATGGGAGGAAAGGAGGAGGGAACAGGGACAGCCAGAAAAGATGAGAAGCCACGATAAGAGATGCGTTGATCCCATAAAAGACAAGGGAAGGAGGAGGAGGTGGAATCAGAACAGACAACAGCATCATCATCCTTGTGATTTCTCTACAAAATATCGCGACTTTTTCCATCTAGTGATTTCTATACAAAATGTCGTGATTTATTCTCAATTTTCCCACTCGCATCAGGTTACGTTGAAAAATTATTAAAGTAACAAGTAATCTAGCAAAAAGGTAAGGGAGTTAGGACAAAAACATCAACAACATGCAGGAGTACCAGAGTGTATGCAGTGCTCTAAACACATTTTCACACTCGCGTCATTTTCGGATTAGCGAGAGAGCGGAGGTGGGCGGAGAGGGGAAGAAAGGGAGAGAGAGACAAGGGAGATCTCGCTTTTGATCGCTGTGCCGCGTTTTTGACCGTGACAACTATCGATCTGTACCAGGGGAGGTCATTTCCAGAACAACACAAAAGATAAAAGATCAAAGATCAAAGATCAGAGACCGGAAACCAATGGTTCTCATGGGGTCGGCTAAGGCGTGGAATCGAGTTCGAAATTGGTGTAACGGTTTCTTCAGTTCACCCAATCACTTGGTCGGTTGAGCTTCAAGAGAGTGTATAGCATAAAAAGGCTGAGGTATCGGTTTTCGCATTATAATGCAATCTCTATGTACATGAATAGATCGAATTCGGGAAGGAGAACAGACAATGATCATCCAGATAGACAAAAGATCAAACAATCGTCTCTCTTCCGAAAGGAGCGGCTAATAGAAGGAGCATGCATATAAAAATAAGAAGAATGGAATGGAATGGGAGTGAAGTCACACGTGTTTATGGGAATCGTTACCAGACGCTGACTAAGCTTGGGTGAATCTCCGAGTGAAAATGCTGCTCACGCGCGAATTCCTTTGGAAATTGGCGAAAACAGTGCGAAAAATTGCAGATTTTCGAAAATGAGTGACTTAAGATGCGGTTTCTTCAGTCTATTCATGCTCTCGCTTCTCAATCGGTCAAGACAGTGTAGAGAATATATCATTGCCAGCTTCTGACTCAGAATCAGAATCAGATTCCCAGTTTATCAGGTGTCGCTTCTGAGTCAGCATGCGTGAAACTACGAGCATCAGATAAATTGCGAGAGAAAATGCACGCGCGACTTTCCTTTGAAAATCATTGGAGTAAAGAGCGAAAAGCCGCAGAATTTTGAACGAAAGTGAGTGAAGAAATTGCGACTAGAGTTCTTATTGTCATTCAACTGGCCGAGATAGAAAGACCGGGATATTGCCTCTTGAAGGGATATTGACCAGTCCCTCGTTCTCCATAGAATATATTTTCGAGATATAGATAATGCAACTGGGATGGATGCACTTTGGGAACGGTGAGGGCACGAATGAGGACGGTGCGGTACCGAGGCTGAACTCTAGAATTCGAGTGGACATTCTCCTCTTAATTTCCAATGCACTACAATCGCTCGAGAAAGAATGCGCAAAATGAGGTTAAAAAGGTATAAAAAACGGAGCGTATCGAGTACTGTAACTAGTACTACTGTAACTAGTACTGTAGTACTGTAACTCTACTGTACTCTCGCGGAACACTGCGAGCTAGCAAGAAGTGTGATGAGAACTGGCCAGTCATCATGCATAAATCATGATTTCGATATTATCACATTGTGCTTACAGCGGAGTGGATGGAATGCTCTTAGAGTAGGGGAGGCTTAGCAAGACATCGTCTCTTCAATCCACGTTCGCGCTGGTTAGACGGATCACAGAGAGTGAAGAACATCATTTGACGCAAAGCCCTCGGAAGGCTAGAGATAAGAAGAGTTCTGTGGGTATTCACAGTGGGTTAGGAACTTTCATTTAGGTGAACATCAAAAGAATCTTAGCAAAACAAATCTGTTTACACGAAAAAGAGCAAAGCGGGATCACCCGGTGTTGGTCATTCTATGCTTTGACTCATTCACATGAGCGAGAGACAACAAGTAACCACGGTATTGTCCGTTTTGGTGACGTTCTCGAGCGAGCGCAAATATTAGTGTGCGGGTAGGGGGATGTATGGTACGATAGAGTGCGAAGCAGGGGTGAACTACAGAGATACTGCAAATTAGTAATATTTCCTCGAGATTCAGAGGGATACCTATTGCGCTGCTCCAACCGGAGGTCACCTGCAGAAAAATAAAAACGATCAAAGATGGGAAATCACAAATCGGGAATCGAGAGATTTCATGGGCTCGACCAGATTCCTAGATATGGCATGAAGAATGTGGGTGAGAGATGAGGGGGCAGTGTAGTTTCTGCGGAAAATGCACTAACGTAGAAGAAGTGTTGGCCCCTCGGAATTCTGGAGGACATTCAGGAGCAACAAGTATGTGACAACAAGTGGGCTACACAGTACCTAAATTGTGCTGAAAGTTTTGTACGCTTCAGCTGCACAATTATCGACCACCCAACAACAAGAGGCAACAAATGCTCATCTAAACAGTTCTTGCAAACGGGAATACCTCTGTTATAGAGATTGAGCGAGAGCGAGGGTGCGCGCGCAAAATAATGACGTCAAACAAAGAGAAAAGAGAAGGAGATAGAGACAGCGTGCTGCTCAGGCTTGAAATGATTTGGGCGCACAATCAGATAAGAAGATCTGGTGAGACATAAGGAGACTTTCACTGATAAGAACCAGCGAATAGCTATGACTAGCACGGTTACAAACTGACAACTCCGTTCTGCCCTACACAAGTGCCACAGGGGGGCGAGGCCAGCACAAAACCTTCGGAAAACCCAGCAAAAGAACGTAGGGGGCACCCGGAGTTGAACCGGGGACCTCTCGATCTGCAGTCGAATGCTCTGCCACTGAGCTATACCCCCGAGCGGGAGAGTGGTCAGTTCTCGCCGCCTTGTCGCTTTCCCTCTCGCGCAATCCCTTTCCCGAAAGAGAAGAGTTTGAGAAAGGATACCCCCCGCGGTCTCTTCGTTCTATACACTCTCTGATAGTGACGATTACCCGAATTTTGTTCTCTTTTCGGAGGAGATTTGGATTTGGGGGACGGGGGGGGGGGGGGGAGTATAGTGCGACACCGAATGATTCGCCGGACAATAATAATGGCTGTAGTTGTGCGATCGGATCCTGTTCTACCTTCCCTCCTCTCATTCTTCCTCCCCATTGTGCTGCGAAATCGTGATAGGGGTCATTGCATTTGAATGGATGCTGAGAGGAGGATCAGTTTCAAGCGAGGGGGAGGCGAAGGTGGCGGAAGTATACCTCGAACTTCGGGTAATCGTCTATTCATTTTATAGACTATGTGGACAGTGGACGAGAGTGTAACCAACGAGGAAACTAATACTCAAACTCTAAAAGAACTCTAAAGAGGGGCAGAAAATCCAGAGGTGCAGCGGGTAATTGCCTCATTTCTCACACGCTCTAGACCGGCCAAGTGATGAGAGGGCGGGAAATTTGGAAATGTTTAGCTTAATTGTGAATTCTAATCAGTTATATGGAGGAAGTGCTAATATGGAGGAAGTGCTAATACTTTCCGGAATACGCTTTGATTTCTTAGGGGAGACATCGTATCGCTTGTCGAATATATTGGAATCTCTGCAGGAAAATAGAGCGAGCTCGTTAACGGGAGCGAGCAATTAAGAAAGAAACAAAAGATCAAACAATCGAGTCTTCCGAAAAGAGCATCGAATACAAGTACACGGGATATTGTTAGATGTGCTCGAGAGCATGGTCAGAGGAAGGAAAATCCGTCCAAAACATTAATAGTTGGTAGAAAATAGATAGATTTACGATGAACACAGAACACAAGAGAGCGGAAGATACGATAACTACCGTGAACTCTGCCGGACCAAACACCGATGATTTACGCGCCGTAATCGGGCGTTGGTCGCACCCAATCTATCGTCTCGCGCCCAGGATTGATCCGCTTACAATGCATTCACAGGATGGGAAAAACACACTGCCAGAGAGTGAATTCGCAAATTCGCTGGAGAGAATGAGGAACAATAGCAGCAATTTCGCATACAAATATTACATCGTCGGTGCACCTATTTTTAGACAATAACCGTGAACTTTAACCTAAACTTTCAGGGAATACACTAGAAATGTAACCAAAAGCACCAAATATTAGCGAACACCCGTGGAATATAGCCCTACAATAATTAGTAAATTCTCTAACATTTCCAAGACCATCCGGAGAGCGTTTCACGGAGACTAGAGTTCGAGAAACCACGGTCTCTAGCCTTATGCAAAATGAAAATACAATGGCCAGTATTTCCGCACCGGAGATATAATCGAACGAATACGAGCGGCGGCGACCTCTCGAAATAGCATATTAATCCAGTGAGAAATTATGCACTGCAAACACTGGATATGGTAGAGGAGAGAGCAAAAGACACAAGAAGTAATCAGCTAAACATTTCGCTTTCTTCTACAGTATAGCCAAAATTTCATAGAGATAAAATCGTACCGAAGAGAATGGCATTCCGCCGTCTCGAAATAGCGCATCTCCCTCTTCCCCTTTCAGATCACACAGGTTTGTTTGTGATTGGAGATCAAGACGAGAAATCAGAGGACGGGAACGAAGATTGATGATGAGAGAACAGCAAATCGGTGAGAGAGCGTGCAGAATGAAGAGAGCAAGCTATCATTCAGACAGATATTTAAGAAAGTAGAGTAGATCGGAGAGAGAACAGATATCACAAGAGTTGAGATCACGCAAAATGAAGAGTTTCTTGCGAAGTTATCACTAGTTGAGATAAGAGCGTCGATTTATTTGAGAAAGTATAGTGGAGTAGAGTGCGATCGGATATCACAGGAGTTTGATTAATGCAGCGCTAATTATAACTGGGTTGGTTACTTGCGCAACAAGAGAAAACGATGGTGAAGAAGGTATAGAAATGGGAAATTCAGTATAAATGAACTGCTTGAGAAAGCAAAACGATAGAGAAAGGAAGAAGAGAGCAGTTAGAGAGGTAGGTAAAAGTGTTGCCAAGTCGGCATTCACCTTCCTCAATTCGTATGCTCTCTCACCTGTCAGACAGAGCGAGAGAGCGCGTGAAACGAGGAGAGCACGCGCCGATTGGCCATCACTAGTAAGTAAGCGTGAGCAGCCGATTCAACCTTGGAGTGACCTCTAACTATCCCCCTCCCTCCTTCCCTCCCCTGCCTCTTCCTTCTCTAGCCAGTATTTTCCCGCCTGTTCGAGATCGAAGTTCAAACAGCCATTTTAAAAGATCGTCACCTCGCCAATCGAGATAACAAGATCAAATTACACTTCGAGATGGGTTGGGACAACTCCATAAAACATAATGCCTACGTGTTATCGCGGAAAGTTCAAATGCATACCCTTCAGAAATCCCGAATTGTTCTGTGTGGCTCAAAATCGACACAGAGTGGAAAAAGTGTCGATGTGAACATAATTGCAATTTGCATCAATTCCCTGCACGTACACAATGATGGCAATTGCTTTTTCGATTCATTTCCCTTGCCCTTTCCCTCCTCCTCCCCTCACTCTCTCCTTTCCTCTCGCTCCGGAACGGTCGTCACCGCGCATCCAGTGATGGTCTGTCCATATTTCCTCGTATCTTCAGGACTTCTCTCCATTTACCGTAACCATGCAATCGACTTTACAACACTTTCCCAATCATACCAAAGAAGTCAAATATAATATTTGACTTCTTTGGCATGATTGGGAAAGTGAAGAATGTGTAGGTGAATTTACAAATTATACTCTCGTTTTCATCATTACGACTCAAAGTCTAATGAAGGGGATATAGAATAATCGGATCGCTAGGAAGCCTAAGTATACTCTCTTCAAATCATCATTCATCATGCAGCACCTCCTTCTGCTGCTGCTGCATGTAGCATCTCTCGTGCTGCAGACCGAATCACAGACTATCGATTGGACGCTGTGCCTCGGCACAAGCGGAGTGGATGTGAGTGAATCTCTCTCTCGGTCAGGCAACTTATTATTGTTCAGGCAACTTATTAACCATGGGTTAGTTGTTTGTAACCAATATACTGACCAGTTGGTAACCAGTATGATGACCAGTGGTTGGCACCTGCCCACCTTCTTGTTGGAAGAAACCCGAGTCTCTGTGTATATCTGCCTCTGTATATATTTCTCTCTAAAGTGTAAATTTACAATAATACGAATCCTATCCTCAGAAATGCGCCATAGCAGAAGCTTGTTTCAAAACTCCTGACCATGAAAACTTCGAATTGGTTTTTGTTGATGATTCGGTGCTCAATGGCGGATGGAACTTCAAGTGTGACACTGGGCTACTCATGAAGTGAATTGATATCCTGAAATTGTTCAAGATTCAGATGATAATCGTTTTTACCTTCTATTTTTTTAAATAGTCAATATAATATTAATAACAAAGAAATTGCAATTACGTGCAACAAGTTGCCAATTGAAGATGGGTTTCTGGCAATGAATGGGAGGTCTTCCTGCAAATACGCAATCATGAATTCGATACCGAGCAAGGTATGCAATTTTGCATGTAAATCTACAAGTAAATTGATAAATTTTGTCCATCATAGTTTGTGTTTATCGAGTACAAAGGAATATTTTAAGGCATCTCCTTATACTCCGAAAACAAGTTTCTGCTCGGGTGCGAAAAATCCAAAGATGGAGTCAAATTGGCAAAAGACACACGACCAGACCTATTTGTTGGTTCGTGTTAGAAACACATTGCAAATAACACAAATTATCGCTTTCTAGATCTTGTAAGAGATTCTCGAATTAATGAAAATGACGGATTTTGCCATTTCTTTCTCAAGAACGGAAAACCCGTACGTATTTTTTCTCAATATGCAATGTGCGTCATATATTGGCTCATGTGCTGAAATCTTGATCATATTAGGCAAGTCATGTTGGGGATAGACAGGATCTTCTATTTTAAGAAGATCTAATTATTAAGAAAAGCAGCGAACAGTGTAATGAACAGTCATCGCGAATTTAATGGCTGCTAATGTATATAGATATACGTAGTATTGAACTGGCCTTCAGCAAGCCAATATTGTTTACCATAGTCAATATCAGGTTGAAAGTCTTGGCAAAAAATTGCGACTTGTTTACTTTCCGAAGCCAATTGACTGGAGTACGTGTGCGAATCCTGAAACGGTAATGCATGTTCAACTTTCTGCTGTATTAGATGTCCATTGCAGACGTGTGCCGTTGAAAAATCCTGTGTCTCACAGTTCGGCGAAGATTTAGTTGTCGCAAAAACCTCAATCGACCCGAAATGTTCGACCGGTATGAAGATACGGTAAGTAGTACGGCGAGTCAAAGTATTAATCTGTTTACGTTTATTTATATAACAATAGTTTTCAGGCGAAAGCCATTGACGCCTAATGCCCTTACGATAGAACTGCAAGTGCTCAAGAAGAACATCAGAGTAACTCAAGGAATTGCACTTTACAAAAGCCACGAGCTAGAGGCAAAATGCATACCCGTAAAGAAAGGCCGCACTGTCCTGCCCATGGATGTTCAACTTGAATATCAACTAAAAGGGAGCAGAATTGGAGGAATTAAAATGGGAAAATTAAAATTCAAGAGCGATTTATTAGGTTGGTCATAAAGTTTTGCGCGATTTCGGACCCCAAGTTTGAGTTCGTATATTTTCTTTTGCTCAAATCGCCACGTATTGTCCTGATGATGTTATATAGGGACATGTTTGACCTTTAGAAAAATATAGTTGAAATATTCCAATTATCTCTACTATGCGAGAAATCAAGATCTGCGTAACTGTGAATTTTCAGAAAAATAAAATTTTATTTAAAGTTGCTGTACTTCGCAGATAAATTTTTAGATGGAGACTCACAACGTTTATTAAAAAGCACTAGGCGTACACTACCTAGTTTCAAAAAGAGAGATCTGCCGAATTGGAAATGGGCTTCGTAGAGGTCAATGAAACACGGGCACTTGGAAAAATAAGATTTCTATCGAGCAAATCACCTGTTTCGAGGATTGACGCGGGTGACCTCTAGCAATGGGCGCTGTAATCACTACGTACATGGTTCTCTATTATATCAATATTTAAGAGCACACTTTCTTTTCTCATCTAAAAAAAGTGATATTTGTATCTCAATTATTTTGCAAAGAAAACGTCAAAAAACCTGACATTGAGGGTCTTCAAGCACGGCTCACCCTAGAAAAAGTAGCGACATCCACAATATTCCTAAATAGTGAGTGATAGGGCAAGGGTTGTTCGTTCATTTTAATAGGAAAGTACCGCCCTTCAAACCACATCTCTAGCACAAAAAAGCCTGAAGTGTGTATTTCGATGTTCTAAATTGGGCATCTGCAATCCGAAGAACCGTGTTCGTGAATGGAGAGCTCCATTATCCCCCAAAGGGAATTGTGACTTGTACTAGAAAGGTAGTTCACAATCATGAATAATTGAAATCTCTTGTACTGTCGGCATAGATATAGTACTCGAAAACGTATCTTGACAAGTGCCATTAAAACCCACATTCGGATTACGCGCATATTTCTAATATGCTCTTTGTGGCTGGTCAGTCTCAACATCACCAGTACGATATATTCCCATCATACTTTACTACTGTGGTTAAAACTGGGTCCTATCTCCGTCCTAAATGAAAAGCAAATCTTTTGAAAAGTCAGGTCGTTGATCAACCACATGAAGTTTGGTGCATCGCCGTATTCCTTTCCTTGATCGGACAGATCTATAATAGTGTATTCTAAAGAGAGTATAAAAGCCCCTATCTATCACTAAAAGATCTAAGTTGATTGGACAACAACGAACGATTGTAGATGCCAGAATGCACTTTAGTAAAAATCGCGCAAAACTTTATGACCAACCTGATAAATGATTTTTTTTTCATTTTCTGATCTGCTCACATAATTTAGAAACTCTCGAGAAAGGATCACGCATGTTTTGGAATCGTGCAATTTGTGAATTTGAAGTTGGCGATAATGTAAAAAATGAAATTTTCAAACGCAAGTTTATTCAAAAATAGATTTATAAATTGGTATTTTAGATCTCCGTACCTTACCTTCTGATGGGTGGCGATTAGAATATGCTTTGAGACCGCTCGACTGGAGTAAATGCGGAACCAATCCAAATTCTGTCAGTTCGAGATCGTAATTCGGGCCACCGTATCTTTGTTTCTCACACTGTCTATCCTTAGATATTTCGAGACAATTGTTAAGAATTTAAATCTGACCATTATATAAATGGCCTAAGCCTTAACCTGAAAAAGAGATACAATATATGCTTACTTTCAGAAGTGTTTCGTTGAAGGGGCTTGCATCAAAAGTCCCAAAGATCTGGTTTTACTAAAATACCCGATATACACCAATTGCGAGTCAGGAATAATAGCCTCGTATGCATTATTTATTGATAATAATGAACTAAAAATATAATAATTAAATTGTAAATCTAGACGGTCAAAATTCAGGAGGCGTTCGGACGATCCGCTTAAATGGATGGTACATCTAAGTGTAGTCAACAGGAACATTGATACAGTCCGGGGCATTTCCATGCTTCAAAAAAATAAGAGAGAAGTTCTAAGATGTGGAGGGGTGGAGAAATTAACTGCGGTCCCTGACCTTCGAGCAAGTATATCCGATCTAGGAAATACAACAATTGTTTATTGTTAGAATTTGAAAAAAGTGGCAACAAAGCCTCTTCATTCTATACATTATCTAGCAAAATATATAGTAGAGAAAATGTGTGAATTTAATAAGCCCAAGCGCCGCAATCTACTTATAGTATTCAAAAAACGATATATTACTCATAGTCGAATTTAGTAAAGCAGGTTTTCCTAATTTTAGAATACCGGTGGGGTGAAACCCGCCCCAATTATTTCTACTGTGATGTCGAAGTAGATAATTCAACGGAAGTAAGCCAATATTTTAACATTAAAAATAAAGATTTGAGTGTGGTTTTTTTGCCCATTAGAAGTGCATGCAATTCAAACGTATCATTCTATAATGAATCATTGAAACACACTTAATTGTAAACCCGTCCTACTTTTCAGATATTGTCTATTGCTGATGACTCGTTCCGATTAGATTATGTGCAAACCATTGATTGGAGTTTCTGTAAAGAACAGGCGGTACTACCTTAAATTCAGTACTTCAATGTCGAAAGAAAATCATACTATCAATACCTCAAACTGACATCCGGACAGACAGACAGACAGACAGACGCTACGACATTATAGTCAATAGGAACTTACAGTATTGCGCGTTGCTGGATCGTGCGTCTCAGTCAATATTCCTTTCCTATTTCCGATCCACTGATGTTAGCTCCAACTGTGAAGTGGGAATGTGGATTCGGTCAGTTTTTTTATATTTATAGTTTAGTTTTTCATTTTTCATGAATAACCATAACAAATTAAAAATAGATCATACTGTAATTGAAGCACAATCGTAACATCACAAATTGAATGAAAAATGTATAATTTTCGAAATGTACTTGAATATAATTTTCAGACCATTATCTCCTTCTGAATGGATGGTCAAAATATTAATCATAAATAAGAAAATCGACATTCAACGCGGAATTTTCCTCCATCACGACAATAAAGAAATTGGAAAAAATTATGACAAAATGCTGGGATGTTTCAGCCCCGAAAACAGTAATGATACTGTTCAGATATGGGCAAAAGATGTTCTGGGTGTAGGTGAGTTTCACCTTATCTCATTTTTTGTTGTCACTTTGATCGTATAAACATGAAATTTAAAACAAATATATATTGTTTCAGTTCCCAACCAAACTTGGAATTCTCATCTGACGCCCGATTTCGCGTTCTGTGAAATTCTCGTCAATAATGCGAACCCTGTAAGAATACTTTTGTAAATCTGAGCTGAAAATAGTTCTTTAAATGGATCAAGCAATATTTTGTTACTTTCAGTTTTCCATTCGAGGAGGCACGCTTCAATTGTCATTTGTGACTTCATCGCAATTAGAGACCGAATCAATTGGGACAACTGGGCCATTTGAAGGGGTGCAGAGCTTCGATAATTAAATTTCATAAAAAACATTTAGTTCGCTGAAAAACTCCGATGTAATCCCTTCCGCCGCGTGTTCAAAAATTAGACCTACAATGATGGGAAAATAATTAAACTAAAGGTGAACTAAACTCTGGCTTACAATATGTACAAACAACTTTACAGGTCAACGATGTCCTCTCACCCAAAATTCGATGCTCGGCTATTCATGCAAAGTCTGATTTACAGTAATATCTACTTTTATTATTTTAAAAAAATATAAAATTTAAGTGCCGAGCTAAGTCCAGGAACGATTCCGAGAAAAGTTAAAGGAGTCGAGTGCAAGAAACGAGAGAAAACTATAGATAATAAGAAAGTAGAAACATGGGTTTATGAAATAGAAAAGATTGATGGAAAAAAGAAGGATATTTCGAGTGATACTGATTTCGAAGTTTTCTGCGGCGCCAACGGTATTTTTTTAAAAATTTTGCAAGTGAATAATTTTAATAGTAATATAAATCATAATCATAATATTTTTTCAGTTGAGCTAATGTGTGAGCAACTGAACTACAAAATGGCTCATCCGCCAACATTTGCACAAGATCATGACACCATGCAAGTGTCACTGGAGGTTAGTGTATTATTTGCATGGTTTTTTTCACTTTTTTGAAATTTATAATCAATTCAGTGTCCAAATGACAATTGGCTGACCAATAAAACGTATTACTATACGAGTAAAACTTTCTGTGGTCCCAGTAAGATTCACAAAATTCTGCTGCATGGTTTATAAGGAAAGATAATATTGATTTCGAGAAAGAACACGCTGAGTGCGCTAAGAACTGTAAGTGGGTTGTATGACCTACCCATCTTATCGTATTTCTATTAGACAATTGCAAAATATCTGCACCGCCCAAAACCGAATGCCCCTCAAAAGAAGGATGCAGGGATTTGATTACAAGGGCCGGATTTCGGTGTCCGGTCGAGTCTACTCTGACGTATTGTAAATGTGTGCTCCGTGGCAACTGGCTTTTCAGAGTTATTCATGCTAATGGAACCCGAGTAAACGAAACAATCGAACATCTGGTGTGCAACGATGTGAATGGTCGATGGACGATAGAGGGAAAGAGGGAAGTGGAGATTGGAAAGGGAGCGAATATCTACTGCGAGAGTCAGTCAATTTCGTCGTTAATTAATGAAAATGCTTAAAAATATAAAAAAATAAGTAAATACACAAATAATTAAGATGAAAAAGTGGAGGAGGAAGTCCGAAATTCAATTATCCCCCTCGTCGTATCTCTCGCATCAATTGCAGTCACTATCATAGTTACCGGAAGCTTCATTATTCGAATATTAACGGTATTTCTAATGGCTTGAAGTGAAGAAAATTCCATTTTTTCAGAGAGGCTGAATTCTTCAAATGAGAACTAAAAAAGAAATACACAAAAATCATTCGCAATCACAAACGATAAATCATTCTTTGAGATGTGCTCAAGTATGAAATTTGGGGTGTTGATCACTGAAGAGTGCAAATATTGGAAGTGAAACATCTCTAAACTATTGACCAATTTTCCCTTTTGGGACCATTCACACTCTTTAACCATTCATGGTGCAATGTTAACATGGCACTTTTTTCGTACCTTTCTTCTGATAACATTCAATCGAGAAATTTTTTATCGGATCATATCTCTCAGAATTCTACTCTCAAAACTCTAAATTCAAAACCCACGTTTCAGAACTTTTTTCCGGAACTAGTGGTCTGGAACAATTAATCTCGGAACCGTTAATGCAGAATCATTTCATCCCGAACAAACCGTGCAGAGCTGTTGATAGACTTTACATGTCCCCAAAAAATAAAACAAACAACTTTTAGATATAGGTAAGAACACTCGGCTTGTTTAATCTGTCAGAAATGTGCGAGAAAAGTTGCGTAAAAAGTTGCGTAAAAAGTTCGCGAACTTCTGATTCTCTCCATTTCGCATGCTCTCTCTCTTTCTCTAACCAGGTCGTTGAAAAGTTCACGAACTTTTCGACGAACTATGTTCGAAAATCATACTTTTCTTTTGTTTTACTTATTTTTATAAACTATTTTTGCTTTTAACTTATGACTTCTTATAATGACAACCTTCCCTTAGCTGGAATAGCTTCAGAATACAGCGTAGTGAAAGTAAACAGGGTTGGAGTATTTTTTTCGAAAATGGGTCACCACTTTCCCCACCCTGTAATGTCAAGCTATTCCATCAGAGGGAAGGTTGTTCTTATAAGCAGTCATAAGTTGAAAGCAAAAATAATTGATAAAAATAAGTAAAACAAAAGAAAAGTACGAATTTCGAACATAGTTCGTCGAAAAGTTCGTGAACTTTTCAAGGAGCTGCGTGAAAAGTTAGAGAAAGGCGAGAGAGCACGCGTTCTTGAGAGAGGGAAAAGGAAGCAGTGATTGTTTACTTCCTTTTCCCTCTCTCAAGAATGCGTGCTCTCTCGCCTTTCTCTAACTTTTCACGCAGCTCCTTGAAAAGTTCGTTAAAAACCGGCATTAATTCGTTCGAAATTCGTACTTTTCTTTTGTTTTACTTATTTTTATCAATTATTTTTGCTCTTAACTTATGACTGCGTATAAGAACAACCTTCCCTCTGATGGAATAGCTTGACATTACAGGGTGGGGAAAGTGGTGACCCATTTTCGAAAAAAATACTCCAACCCTGTTTACTTTCACAAAGCTGTATTCTGAAGCTATTCCAGCTAAGGGAAGGTTGTCATTATAAGAAATCATAAGTTAAAAGCAAAAATAGTTTATAAAAGTAAGTAAAACAAAAGAAAAGTATGATTTTCGAACACAGTTCGTCGAAAAGTTCGTGAACTTTTCATCGACCTGGTTAGAGAAAGAGAGAGAGCATGCGAAATGGAGAGAATCAGAAGTTCGCGAACTTTTTACGCAACTTTTTCTCGCACATTTCTGACAGATTAAACAGGCCGACTATAGCGCATATAAGCTCCCCAATTGGTCAATGTAGATTCAAAATAGTTCCGAAACGTGGGTTTCGAAATGAAAATCCGAGTTCCAACCCATTCATTCTGAAATAAAATTTCGGAGATTTGCGGTTCTCGGACCCATTGTTCGGAGATGAAAGTTTCGAATGAGAGTTCCGAAAAAATGTTATAAAAAATGCGGTTCCCGAAAAAAAGTGCCATCTTAAGATTGCACTCCATTCATAAATTGCTTTTATATTTTCCATCGTTGATTTACCTATTGGAATTGCTCGGAATTTTGCAGTTCCACTTTGAAAATTGTTTAAAATTAGAACGACCAAAAGGGCAAGGGTAGGTGCTGATCAGAGAAGATCAGAGATTATCAATTTACAAAGTACACTCACAGCACGTACGTAACAAAGGGCAATTGAATTTCCTCACAATTCGCATTGAACTGCACGTACTCATTCAATTTCAATTGACCTTTCGATTCATTTCCCTTGTCCTTTCCCTCCTCCTCCCCTCACTCTCTCCTCTCCACTCGCTCCGGAACGGTCGTCACCGCGCATCCAGTGATGGTCTGTACTAATTTTATCTTATTTTCCGGAACATTCATACGATAATTGCAGCACCTCCTTCTGCTGCTGCTGCTGTATGCAGCTTCTCTCGTGCAGCTGGATGGATCAAAGGGATCCTCTTCACTTCAAACGCCGATTCTGAAGAAAATCGATTTCAAAAAAGATGTGGGACTAAGACTAATGTGAGTGAGATGATGCAATATGCTCTTACATTCATCCGACACGTTTACCATGTGTGCTCGTTATCTGAAATGTGATAATTGCGACTTGTGCAAAATATCATACGACCCATAGTTTTGCAGTGGTGCAAGGTTGAAGGCAAATGTGCGAACAAGTCCGACAAAAAGTTCCATTACCTGGGCAATTCCATTGCAATCAATACAGAAGACTGTGATGTTGGCTTTGTTTTAATGTGAGTATAATCACTATATCGGAATAACGATATGTTCAACAGAACGCAAAGAAAATCGTATTAAAATAACCACATTTGGATATAGCGGAAAACACATCCCCAAATCGTTCATGTACATTTTGTTGGATAATGACGTCAATCCCGATTCGGTGTTCTTCGTTGTTCTCTGAAGTCATAGAGCAGCGTTTTAATTGTGCGCCATACCGTCAAACGGGAACAAAATGAAAACCCTCGCTATTTCAACGAATTTTAGGGAAAAATCATTTGAAGTCCGCCAAACGCGACACAGTTGATGAAATGCCACAATTTTTGGAATATCTGAGAGAACTGAGCAATGTCACCTATGTGCCATATAACGAACAATAAAGTCCCAATGTGAAAATGTTCTAGGGGTAACTTTTCACGTAGAGTTCGAAAATCGAAATAAGAAAGCCGTATCTCTGACCCCTCATTTCCTGTGTCGCGCTATACATGGGTGGTCGGTTTTTGTAACTTTTGAAAGTCATCCAATCATCTAAACCCCATAAATGTATAGGAGAGACTTTTTGTGTCAGAGAAAAAATATTCTTGGCACTAGGCCAAAAATCGAAATCCTCCAAAATGTGCATACATATAGTACTCGGTGAGTGTGGCTCAGTCATGCCATATTTAGCGTTCTAGATCCTTCTCTGGGTTCTTTTTCTTTTTTTTTATCCATTTCAATTTTCGAAAATTTACCATTTCACAACCGATCAGAACGATTAATATCTCTAAAAACGCGCAATATTCAACTGATCGTGCATATAAAATTTTAGATGAATTGGCTTGAAACTGTTTGAGAAAAACTCAAATTTCGGATAAAATATTTTTTAGTTCATTCGGGAATATAGAAAGGAACCTTTTTTATTTGCTTGGTTTGTAGCGCTCACCGAATACTATTTACATAAAAATTATGAGCGAAAAAAATTGGGACATGTGTATTGAAATTTTGGAAAAACCGAAATAAGTCAGTTCGTAATAAAAATTTCAGGCTACCGTTTCCTGCCATGAGAATACCTCGCAAATCTGCGAACATTGATGAATTTTTTAATCCTTTGGGATTTGAATGTTTGAGTGTCGATCCTAACTGGCACATAATAAAGAACAATTGAAATCATTCATTAATGTGCTGAAATCGACGAGAGGTTCCGAAAGAGGTGAACTGGTGTATTTTCTCAATTGCCTGAAATATTTGCCAACACAGTTTTCTATGAATTTTCGTACATAACGCCGCAACCTGATCAGAAAATACGATTTCAACTCATCTGAAGTGACAGCAGTCAATTACGGCAATTTGGAAAATGCACCATTACACAAGCGTCAACCTCTCGTCGATTTCAGCATATTAATGAATGATTTCAATTGTTCTCTATTATGTGCCAGTTAGGATCGACATTCAAACATTCAAATCCCAAAGGTTTAAAAAATTGGTCAATGTTCATAGATTTGTGAGGTATTCGCATGGCAGGATACGGTAGCCTGAAATTTTATTACGAACTGACTTATTTCGGTTTTTCCAAAATTTTAATACACATGTCCCAATTTTTTCGCTCATAATTTTTATGTAAATAGTATTCGGTGAGCGCTACAAACCAAGCAAATAAAAAAGGTTCCTTTCTATATTCCCGAATCAACTAAAAAATATTTTATCCGAAATTTGAGTTTTTCTCAAACAGTTTCAAGCCAATTCATCTAAAATTTTATACGCACGATCAGTTGAATATTGCGCGTTTTTAGAGATATCAGTCGTTCTGATCGGTTGTGAAATGGTAAATTTCGAAAATTGAAATTTTCGGACTAAAGTACATTTCATTGCCCAGAGAGGATCTAGAACGCTAAATATGGCATGACTGAGCCACACTCACCGAGTACTATATGTATGCACATTTAGGAGGATTTCGATTTTTGGCCTTATGCCAAGGGTATCTACAAATATGTTCACCGAGTTAAAAAGTCTCTCATAGTAATTCTGAAATAACTCGACGAAATAAGCATTTTTACTGTTAGAAGTGAAGAGCTAACTCATCTGTGAAAAAAGTTTAGGTCATTTGAATTCTCAAAATGTGTGCCCCGAAACCTTATCCTCTGAATGCCCTTTTTTGAACATCTTTTCGCTCCAAAAGTGTGGCATGCATGGGGTTTCCCGCTTCGAGGGAAACGAAATTGCGTACAATCTCAGTATAAATATATATTTTTCAGGCGAACCATAATGATTTCAGATCATTATTGATCAAATATTTACTATTCTAGAATGGAGAAGTATGATTACGCGGAAAAATGCGGAGTTTCACTCATTCTTAAAATCGATTTTCTAAACTTCGAAAATCTTTATTTTGGACGTTGCTCACTTTAAAAATAAAAGTGAAATCTTGCAAGTTCAAAGTAATTCGTATAATATGTACCGAAGTAAATGAGAAAAAGTTGTATAGAGGCTCCCACACTTTGTGATTTTTGAAATATTCTTGCATGAACATGCGATTTTTAAGGTTCCGAATTAGAAATAAATTATGAAAGACTATCTGAGTGAGTGAACATATTTGTTGACCCTTGGCAAAGTTGGAAAAATCGAATTCGCCCAGAATGTGTATACGTGTAGTACTCGGTGATCTCATGCGCGGCGTATTTAGTGTTCTAGCTCGAGCGCTGAATAAATAGATAAATAGATCATATGTGCGAAAACCCAAATTTTCGAATTTGGCCATTTTGCAACCTTTGCGAAAGAATCATATCTAAAAAATGTACAATATTTATGAGGTTATGCAAGCGAATTTTCATACAAATCGGATCTCAAGAAGCCAAGAAAAATCGAAAAGTCGAAAAAATGTCACAGTTTTTAATTTTTATCAACCCCTTATGACGCGTTTGGGACCCTTTTTATTTTTGAATATTGTAGTACTACTGAAGTGGATGTTATATTTAAAAAATAAAGAAAATTAAAAATACGCTTTGTGAGATACTTGGAAAAATGTCGAATAATGTCGTCCACTCTTCCAAGTATCACATTTTGTGCATTCAAACTGAGGATTTTTACTTGCTGCGCGCGGAGCGCTATATGAAATTTTATTTTGGTACTCGAATGAGCAACAATATCTAGTGCAATCGTTATACAAAGTATTCCTATTGAAAATTGGATCACTCGAAATTGTGAAATCAGTGTGCATGACAAAACACTTTTATTCAATTTTGACGAAGTGAACTGGAAAATGGAACCGGTTTAGTTATATTACATCACAATAATCGGTGGAGTCAAAAAATAATGAACACATCGAGGTTTCATCCACTTCGTGAATTTCCACTTCTCACAACCTCTGAAGTTTCAAAAATTATGCTTCAAAAACTAATGATCTTTATGCCGAGGACATTGAAATCAACAATATTTTGGTAGAATGCACTAATCAAAATAGGACACGATAATCTTCTGAAGGCTCATGTACCTTCGAAGTATTTTATAATATGCTCGATTTTGCGAAATCGTTGTTCGCGAATTAGAATTTTCGGAATTTTTCGCATCGTATGTTGTGTGAATCGATTAGATTTCGTTATAAACAAATTGTTATGAATTTATGAAACAATAAAATGAAATAACAATTAAGATTTCAGTATCTTCACAAAAATGAATTTTTAATTTCTGGAAATCGAAATTTATAAAGTAAGGTAAACCTCGCTGTGTTTACTATTTTTTTAACTCTACCGATTAGTGTGTAATGTAATATAACTAAACAAGTTCCATTTTCCAGTTCACTTCGTCAAAATCGAACAAAAGTTTATTGTCATGCACACTGATTTCACAATTTCGAGTGATCCAATTTTCAATAGCAATATTTTATATAACGATTGCATCATATTTTGTAGCTCATTCGAGTACCAACTTCACAATTTCATATAGCGCTCCGCGCGCAGCAAGTAAAAATCCTCAGTTTGAATGCACAAAATGTGATACTTGGAAGAGTGGACGACATTATTCGACATTTTTCCAAGTATCTCACAAAGTGTATTTTTAATTTTATTTATTTTTAAATATAACATCCACTTCAGTAGTACTACAATATTCAAAAATAAAAAGGGTCCCAAACGCGTCATAAGGGATTGTTAAAAATTAAAAATTGTGATTTTTTTCGACTTCGATTTTTCTTGGCTTCTTGAGATCCGATTTGTATGAAAATTCGCTTGCATAACCTCATAAATATTGTACATTTTTGAGATATGATTCGTTCGCAAAGGTTTCAAAATGGCCAAATTCGAAATTTTTTGGTTTTCGGACATATGAGAGGAATTGGGAAAGACTCCACATAGGCCGGGACGTAGGAATTCATGATTTTTAAATTGGCTGCAAAATTAATAAAAAAGTACTCCGAAACGAGCTCTTTCAAATGGCGTTGGCCGATTCCCCGAAAAAAAAATTTTTTCGCCATGGCATGCTCAGAAAGTGGGCGGAGTCTCGATTTTTTCGGAAAAGATCTGTCTTTGACTCAATTTTTCGGCATTTTCCGATAAAGATACGTCCAAGCTGTCAACAGACGAATGAAAGAGGAGTGTACGAGGAACATTTCTCTCTCTTGATTGGGTCGAAAACCCAAAAATTGCATCTCGGGTCCAACTTTTTTTGTTAGACTTCCTGGGTACTTTCATTTCATATATATTTCATTGGAATCGGATCATGCGTTGTAATGTTCCACTCGTTTAAGTAAAATCGGTCATATGAGTCGGGTATATACATCATGTTTACTGTACGACAACTAGGTTCTTTTGCATCTTAATTACATTAATACATCACAAAAACATGTTTCCACTTCATTGCCATGTAATTTTCAGGTCCATTTAGTCATAGACTCAATTTGAAGAAATTGCGAACTGTCTTCTGGGAATGCCCAAATAACCAGGTTACCGGTGGTAATTGGCGTCATTTCAAAGGGAAATCCTCGTAATGTCATGTAGGAACGATTTTCAGAACATTTGGGAAAGAAAATAATGATTCAAATGTAACTTGCTCAATTTAATAATTGAAAAAAGCCGAAATACGACACGTAATTCAGAAATTATGATATCGCAAACATATTTATATAAGAATATAGAGAATGAAGAGCTGAACATTTTATATGTTGAAAGTAAGCTTCTTTCTTTTCATTTACGCACGCTACATAGGCTAGAAGTTGGCAGAAAACGAAGACCGAGGCCCGCGGGAGAGCGCTAAATAGAGGGGAGGGAGAGGGAGATCAAGCGGCGAGAGCGCCAGACGGTTAGATCACGCGTTCTCGGGGGATTCTAGCCCAAATCTATCCAACTTCTAGCCTATGTAGCGTGCGTAAATGAAAAGATGGAAACTTACTTTCAACAGATAAAATGTTCAGCTCTTCATTCTCTATATTCTGGTATAAATCAGTTTGCGATATCATAATTTATGAATTACGTGTCGTATTTCGGCATTTTTCGATTATCAAATTGAGCAAGATACATTTGAAGCATTATTTTCTTTCCCAAATGTTCTGAAAATCGTTCATACATGACATTACGAGGATGTCCCTTGGAAATGACGCCAATTACCACCGGTAACCTGGTTATTTGGGCATTCCCAGAAGACAGTTCGCAATTTCTTCAAATTGAGTCTATGACTAAATGGACCTGAAAATTACATGGCAATGAAGTGGAAACATGTTTTTGTGATGTATTAATGTAATTAAGATGCAAAAGAACCTAGTTGTCGTACAGTAAACATGATGTATATACCCAACTCATATGACCGATTTTACTTAAACGAGTGGAACATTACAACGCATGATCCGATTCCAATGAAATATATATGAAATGAAAGTACCCAGGAAGTCTAACAAATCGAGCATAGTGCCAACCAGAACTTTTTGGTATTTCAAGAATTTTTGAAATCTTCGCTAAAGTTGGGCCCGAGATGCAATTTTTGGGTTTCCGACCCAACCAAAGAGAGAAAAATGTTCCTCGTACACTCCTCTTTCATTCGTCTGTTGACAGTTTGTACGTATCTTTATCGGAAAATGCCGAGAAATTGAGTCAAATGTCGATCTTTTCAGAAAAAATCGAGACTCCGCCCACTTTCGGAGCATGCCACGGCGAAAATTTTTTTTTCGGGAAATGGCCAACGCCATTTGAAAGAGCTCGTTTCGGAGTACCGTATATTACTTTTGCAGCCTATTTAAAAATTATGAATTCCTACGTCCCGGCAAGCCTCAGAGTTGTCGAGCATCTCCCGATTCCTCTCATATGAGGGGAATCGGGAAAGACTCGACATGCACCGAGACTTAGGAATTCGCATTTTTATTTTCTCACGAAAACATAGTATTTAGTACTTCGAATCAAGCTCTAACGAATAGCGTTGGCCGTTTTTCGATAAAAATTTTTTTTTCAGCCACGGCATGAGCATAAAGTGGGCGGAGCCTCGCTTTTTTCGAAAAACATCAATCTTTGACGGCGATTTTCGACCTTTTCCTGTAAAGATATTGAAAAATGGTCAACAGACAAATGAAAGAGCATTGTTCGAGGAACATTTTTCTTTCTTTACGGTTGTCAAAAAGTCGTATTTTGTTTCAGGAAATCAACTTTTGCGGAAATTTCGAAAAATCGCTTAAAACCAATAACGTGATGGGTTTTCATGCTTAATCAATTTGTCCTTATGGGTACTTTTTTCCGCCAAAAAATGAAGGTCATAAAGTTTTGCGCTGTAATTACGTTGTCGTTTAAGTAAAAACCGTCAATGGGGTCCTGTGTAGACAGAACGATTCCCATATGCCAATAATACTTATTTGCGTCCAAAATGAACAAAAACATTATAAAAACATGTTTCCACATGAGAACTACATAAGTTTCCTGTTCATTCGATCATAGACTCGATTTGAAGAAATTGAGGATTTTTGCCTGGAATTGCTCACGCGAGTCGGAATCAGGCTACCATTCAAGGTCAAACACATAAATTAACGTGTAGTTGATGTAATTGCAATTCCTGCAACGTGTTGTAAAGAATGCGCCACTTAAAATGCAATTGCATCTCTCTGAGAGCCGAAAAATGCTGAAATACGACAATATATGCAGAAATTATAAAATCGATACGTAAGTGGGATCAGGTTATAGAAAATTATGTGCTGAACATTTTATCTGTTGAAAGTAAGCGTCTATCTATTCGTAGAAGCGCGCTACAGAGCCTGGAAGTTGGTCTGTGATAGGCTGGAATCCCCCGAGAGCGCGCGCTCTAACGGTTTGCCGCTCTCGCCGCCTGACCTCCATCTCGCTCCCCTCCTTTTACTGCTCTCTCGCGCGCTTCCACCTTCGTATTCTAGCAAGTTCTAGGCTCTGTAGCGCGCTTCAATGAAAAGATAGGATCTTAATTTCAACAGATAAAATGTTCAGCACATAATTCTCTATAACCTGATCCCACTTACGTATCGATTTGACAATTTCTGCATATATTGTCGTATTTCAGCATTTTTCGGCTCTCAGAGAGATGCAATTGCATTTTAAGTGGCGCATTCTTTACAACACGTTGCAGGAATTGCAATTACATCAACTACACGTCAATTTATGTGTTTGACCTTGAATGGTAGCCTGATTCCGACTCGCGTGAGCAATTCCAGGCAAAAATCCTCAATTTCTTCAAATCGAGTCTATGATCGAATGGACAGGAAACTTATGTAGTTCTCATGTGGAAACATGTTTTTATAATGTTTTTGTTCATTTTGGACACAAATGAGTATTATTGGCATATGGGAATCGTTCTGTCTACACAGGACCCCATTGACGGTTTTTACTTAAACGACACCGTAATTACAGCGCAAAGCTTTATGACCTTCATTTTTTGGCGGAAAAGAGTACCCATAAGGACAAATTGATTAAGCATGAAAACCCATCACGTTATTGGTTTTAAGCGATTTTTCGAAATTTCCGCAAAAGTTGATTTCCTGAAACAAAATTCGACTTTTTGACAACCGTAAAGAAAGAAAAATGTTCCACGAACAATTTTTTTATCGAAAAACGGCGAACGCTATTCTATAGAGCTTGATTCGAAGTACTAAATACTATGTTTTCGTGAAAAAAGAAAGATATGAATTGCTACGTCCCGGCTGGCCTCAAAGTTGTCGATTCTATCGCGAATGCTTTCATATGATCATCTATTTATTCAACGCTCGAGCTAGAACACTAAATACGCCGCGCATGAGATGTAGTCACCGAGTACTACACGTATACACATTCTGGGCGAATTCGATTTTTCCAACTTTGCCAAGGGTCAACAAATATGTTCACTCACTCAGATAGTCTCTCATAATTTATTTCTAATCCGGAACCTTAAAAATCGCATGTTCATGCAAGAATATTTCAAAAATCACAAAGTGTGGGAGCATCTATACAACTTTTACTCATTTACTTCGGTACATATTATACGAATTACTTTGAAGAATTTTCGTAACATTTTGAGCAAAAGAATTTTCGTAACATTTTGAGCAACTTTCATGTATTATTCTTTTTGAACACCATATTTGCCGATTGGCATTGATCAGAGCGGGTTATGCGGTGTTTTCCAAATTTCGGTTTTTACATGCTAAAAATTTTGATATTTTTTGATCGTTGAAATTTGAAAGAACGCACACTTTTACAAATCACCTTAAATGTCAACATTCTCTTAGGCATGAAATTAGTCGAATCCCCTCGAAAATACATATTGAATTTTCATAAATTATTTTTACACACTCTCAAAGAAGCGTTTTCATGCAAGAATATTTCAAAAATCAAAATGTTTGGGATCCTTTATACAACTTTGTCGTAGTCACTATCCATCAATTATCGTTAAAAAAAGTCAAAATATACCTTAATAAATTTATTTCTTTTATTTTTTCCTAGCACATATTCATTCATTCATTCATTTATTCCGTTAGGTGAGATTACAAAGAAGCGAGAGGGGTTTACAAGAAACGGATGTCCGTCGATTTTATCGAATCGGTTGAAGGTTGCTAGGCAGCAAGGGTATGGGGAGGGGAAGGGATCAGAGATCAAGCCATTTGGCAATAATAGATGGGGGGTAAAAAGTGTGGGGTTGTGAACGGATGTAACTAGAAAAAACATACTGCGAAGAACTAACACATTCTATGGGAAGAGCATTCCAAATCGATAAAGTTCTAGATACAAGAGTAGAATTAGAATTATGCGGTATAAAAGGTAGTGATATATTAGGTTGTAACATAAGTTTTGTCGCATTTCGGAGGTTCACAATATTTCCATGAAGGATACTTCTCAAACATTATCAATGCCTGACCTCTTAGTATATGTTTGGGGTGTTCATGCACATTCAAACCATAGGGTAGAGCTGAACTGCGCACGCTGGCTATGCGAAAAATATTAATATGAACTGATTTAAATTTGGTGCAGATTTTTTTAATTCGTTTGATCAGGTGCTAGTTCGCAGAGATGAATAATGAACCAAACTTCTACAGCATGGTGATATACCCCGTCAATGCTCTTTCAAAATATACGCCAGATATGGTGCTATGTTGAGCGGAATCAAAGATATACTTCACTGAGTGTAAGGTTAGCCGCTGATTCGTAGCCAACTTGACCAACTCTTCTGAATCCAGAATTGCAACAACAGTGACTAACATAAGTGCGTTCCAATTACCACTCATGGAGGTATAACTTATCATTAAACAAGTGAGAGAAAGAACACTCCACTTGTGGGAAATTTGAACTTTTATTAATTCAATTCGCGCACAATTTTACCAAAATATGCAAGTTTAGGTGTTTCGAATTAAAGATTGTCATTCAAAAGCTATTTATTTCCAAACTTATCCCAAGTAGATACTAGTAAGGGAAGGGTTTATGGTTAGGATGGACACAACAAATCAGATATTGAACATGTGTGCGAGGTAGGAATATGAACAAAGTGCCGATTTCATTAGTTTAATTTACATACCATCGTTCTGAATGGAGCCACTTATCTCAACAGAACCCAATCTACCCCAAACTTTGTCTGCATACTGACCACTTTGGGTGAACTATATTCCACCACTATTTGGATATCTATTGAGAAGAAAATTCGGCTTGCGAAAGTTTTCGCGACCGTCACCAACCATCCACATTATACAAACTCGTCTACATTTCTAGAACGATTTTCGTTTGTCATTATCCGTGAGTGGTTCAAAATTATGCACATATGTAGTACTTTACGCAAATCACACAAAATCGGCATAATTTATCCTTTTCAAGAAGAGCTGATGCGTGAAAATGATTTGTAATCCTTATCTCAGTACAACTTTGTCTGACTAATGTGCCTCCTCAACTGCCTTGACAGGACTGAAGTAAAGCGCGTAAGAAAGAGTACGAAGGCCCTCACTGATGATGAATAACGAAATTGAGATTAAATTAATTCGAAGAATTTCTGAGGTTAAAATGCATAAGAGATTGGACGCGACAAAACTTATGTTACAACCTGATACGAAGGGGATGAGCATTTCTGAGAGGTCGAGTGAGAGGCGCGCGAGTAAGCAGGGAAGAAATATCAAGAGAATATCGGTTGTGGACAATGGACTGAAGAAACAATATATCAATTATGAATCTACGTCGTTCTAAAGTCATTAGGTTAAGCTCATTGAGCCGATGCTTATATGATACAGGGGGTAGGGAACAGCGTACATACAGTCGCGCCGGAAAGTCACCGTACACTTTTTGAATTTGTTGTATCTTTTTGCCCAGGAAATGCATCAGTCTGGCACTCAGGTATGATGTACCAAATTCGTCGGAGATTATGACCATTGTATTACGGTATGACGTCATCGCATAGTTATTGCGTAGTGATGACGCAATCAATCTGCACTTTTTCAAAACGGCATTATTCTTACATAGATTTTTTCCTGTTAGCCAAACTTTCTATGATTGGAGATATGATCGAGGCCTACCCAGAATAAATTTTTGAAGGTGCTGCTCGGTCGCACATTTGCTGCAGGGAAGCTGAAAAAACAGGATCTGAAATTCGGAACGCGGCTTCTAGAGTAGCTAGAGACCCGTTCAAAGCATCAAAATGATAGCCGTCATGAGCAAACATGATCCTGAAAATATGAATACGATAGCTCATAATTTGCTCTCAGGGCATAAAAAAATCACTTTTTTGCATGACCATTTTTTGGATATCCATAACTTTAAGGAAAAGTTTAGTAAAAATCTGATTTTTATCTGGTAATGTTCAAAATGTATTGAAGAACCGAATTCCAACTTTTTAGAGCGTTTGGATATCTTTCCAGCCCGCAGCGTGCGTTTTGCGGAGGTATACTAGGGTCGGGAAACACCTTGTTTACCGTTATGGGCGAGAGAGTGCAGACGACGAGAGTGCGTAAACAAGGTGTTTCATGCAAAAAAATGATTTTTTCATGCCCTGAGGGCAAATTATGAGCTATCGTATTCATATTTTCAGGATCATGTTTGCTCATGATGGCGATCATTTTGATGCTTTGGACGGGTCTCTATCTACTCTAGAAGCCGAGTTCCGAATTTCAGATCCTGTTTTTGCAGCTTCGCTGCAGCAAATGTGCGACCGAGTATCACCTTCAAAAATTTATTCTGGGTAGGCCTCGGTCATATCTCCAATCATAGAAAGTATAACGAACAGGAAAAAATCTATGTAAGAATAATGCCGTTTTGAAAAAGTGCAGATTGATTGCGTCATCACTACGCAATAACTATGCGATGACGTCATACCGTAATACCATGATCATAATCTCCGATGAATTTGGTACATCATACCTGAGTGTCAGACTGATTCATTTCCTGGGCAAAAAGATACAACAAATTCAAAAAGTGTACGGTGACTTTCCGGCGCGACTGTACATTCTACGGGTAAAATCACGTTGAACTCTTTCAAGCTCTTTAGTTAAAGACACACTATTTATAGGATTCCATATAATGGAGCAATATTCTAGATTTGGGAGGATGAAAGTATTATACGATTTGAAATATAACTCAATGGAGTTGCTACGAAAGGATTTAAAAATGAGATTAGATTTGGCGCGGGCTTTAGAAATAATCTTAGTAATATGGGACGAGAAAGAAAGTGAGGGGGAGAAATGCACTCCAAGATCCTTAATGATACACTTACTGGGGTCATTGCTAGGTTCGTTTAAAATAATACCATTAATGGTGAATTGTCTATGGGGGTTATGTCGGCCGTAGTGGACAATGTGACATTTGGTTTCGGAAATGCCAAGATTCCATTGAGAGGACCAGTTAGCAACAATATTTAGAGCGGATTTCAAATCATCTGAGAACAAAGGAGCTTCAGCGAACAACTTAAGGTCATCTGCATATACTGAATAATAAATAGAGTTAGGGAATTGCTTGCAAATATCATTGATGAATAAGATAAAGAGGAGAGGCCCGAGACAAGATCCCTGTGGTACGCCGGATATGACCGGGGACTGAGGGGAAAAAGAGGTGTCAATAAAAACAGATTGCGTACGACCGGAAAGATATGCGTGGAACCAGGATACAATGTGATCAGAGAGGCCCAATTCCGACAATTTGTGCAGCAATAATCTATGATCAATAGAATCAAAAGCTTTTCGGAAATCTATATAAATTGTGTCAAAAGGAGTTCCATTCCTGGAGATGCGAAGATAATGTGAATAAGTCTCAGCAAGATTAGTGGAAGTTGATCTACAATTTCTAAAACCAGTTTGATGTGGATCAAATAAATTATTCTGGTCAAGAAAAGTTGTGATTTTGCCTATAAGGATCTTCTCAAAAACTTTACAAACAGATGAAGTCCGTGAAATAGGACGAAAATCTGTGATGGAGTTACTAGATTTTTTGGGAATGGGTTTAACTAAGGCTTGGCGCCATTGAGATGGGACCTGGGAGGTTAGCAGAGATTTGTTGAAAATAGTAAGTAGAGGAGATATAACAGACAATTTACATCTCGAAAGAACGATACTGGGAATATCGTCGGGAGTTACATTCACTTTGGGAGCAAGCTTACTAAGTGCACAAATAACATCCACATGAGAAATTGAAGGCAGATCGAAAAAGAAAGAAGGGGAAGGGGGAGGGAGTGGGGACGATTGGGGAGCAGTAAAGACAGAAGAAAAGAATCTTTCAAAAGCTACACACTTCTGGTCATTCGATATTAGTACGGAACCATCAGAATCTACTATTCCAGAGGGAGTGGTTTTGGGAATACTCAATTTGTCCTTGCAATAATTATAGAAGAGCTTAGGATTGGAGGACATAACAATTCGATTTTCAAGGGAGCAGTAAAATCTATTTAAGGCAGAGTTAAAACGCTGGGTCATAATAACACATGCACGACTGTTTGGAGCAACTCTAGTTAATGTCTTAGATTTCCCGTACAGAATTTTTAAAGTTCGTGGATATCTAGAGAAAGGGGAAGGTTTAGAGAGGGGAACAAATGTGTCTAAAACGTTATTTACAAAGGCAACAAAATAGGTATAAGATTGGTGTGTATCGAGATTGCTCAAAGCGTGGGTCCAGTCATGAAAGTGTATACAGTCATTAATCGAGATCCAATCAGCTAATCGATAGTTACGGGATGGGGCGCTAACATTCTGAGGAGGACGGGGAATGCGAAGGTCAAAAGTCACACTGATTTGGTCACTAACAAGTGTAAGTGCAGTGGTAGGAGACACATTGCAAATAATATTCTCATTACAAAATAGTAGATCTAAATAGCTATTGAGCCTAGTAGGGAAAGATACAAGCTGATTAAAGTGGTGGTCTGACACAAAATCTAATAGGTCGTTTTCGGTTGGGGAGAAAAGAGACTGCCAATCAATATCAGGAAAATTGAAATCACCAATTAAGATACAAGGGAAATTAGCAGAAATATGCGTTTCTATATTCTGAATGAGTTCAATAAGAGAATCATGAGGGGCGGAAGGAGATCTATAGATAGTGAAAATTCTGATTATTCTATCAGGTTGTAACATGTTTTGTCGCGTCCAATCTCTTATGCATTTTAACCTCAGAAATTCTTCGAATTAATTTAATCTCAATTTCGTTATTCATCATCAGTGAGGGCCTTCGTACTCTTTCTTACGCGCTTTACTTCAGTCCTGTCAAGGCAGTTGAGGAGGCACATTAGTCAGACAAAGTTGTACTGAGATAAGGATTACAAATCATTTTCACGCATCAGCTCTTCTTGAAAAGGATAAATTATGCCGATTTTGTGTGATTTGCGTAAAGTACTACATATGTGCATAATTTTGAACCACTCACGGATAATGACAAACGAAAATCGTTCTAGAAATGTAGACGAGTTTGTATAATGTGGATGGTTGGTGACGGTCGCGAAAACTTTCGCAAGCCGAATTTTCTTCTCAATAGATATCCAAATAGTGGTGGAATATAGTTCACCCAAAGTGGTCAGTATGCAGACAAAGTTTGGGGTAGATTGGGTTCTGTTGAGATAAGTGGCTCCATTCAGAACGATGGTATGTAAATTAAACTAATGAAATCGGCACTTTGTTCATATTCCTACCTCGCACACATGTTCAATATCTGATTTGTTGTGTCCATCCTAACCATAAACCCTTCCCTTACTAGTATCTACTTGGGATAAGTTTGGAAATAAATAGCTTTTGAATGACAATCTTTAATTCGAAACACCTAAACTTGCATATTTTGGTAAAATTGTGCGCGAATTGAATTAATAAAAATTCAAATTTCCCACAAGTGGAGTGTTCTTTCTCTCACTTGTTTAATGATAAATTATACCTCCATGAGTGGTAATTGGAACGCACTTATGTTAGTCACTGTTGTTGCAATTCTGGATTCAGAAGAGTTGGTCAAGTTGGCTACGAATCAGCGGCTAACCTTACACTCAGTGAAGTATATCTTTGATTCCGCTCAACATAGCACCATATCTGGCGTATATTTTGAAAGAGCATTGACGGGGTATATCAGAATGCTGTAGAAGTTTGGTTCATTATTCATCTCTGCGAACTAGCACCTGATCAAACGAATTAAAAAAATCTGCACCAAATTTAAATCAGTTCATATTAATATTTTTCGCAAAGCCAGCGTGCGCAGTTCAGCTCTACCCTATGGTTTGAATGTGCATGAACACCCCAAACATATACTAGGAGGTCAGGCATTGATAATGCTTGAGAAGTATCCTTCATGGAAATATTGTGAACCTCCGAAATGCGACAAAACTTATGTTACAACCTAATATATGGAAGGGATGGGGAATAATCTAAGTGAATGTCAACTATACAACATTCTATAAGTGGCGAAGAAAAGGTAGAAATGAGGATGGGATTCAAAGAGTTGTGAACTAGGCACGCGACGCCGCCACCCCTACCGTAATCAACAGAAATAGCGCGGTCGCATCGGAATGGTAAATAGTTAGGAGAACCACCAACAAGGAAATTGAGTCTTACTTTCATTTTCTGGAAAGAAAACCCGGGATAGTCACCGGCATTACAGTGAAAACATTTAATTTTCGTTCTAGATCCAGCTTTTTCGGCCGTAATATTTTTCTACTTCGTCCTACAGAGAAGTTTCCGACATAAAAGTTTTTTGAAATAATTTTGTGCACATCTTGAGTACTTTGTCATCTCTCTAGCTCATCTGGGAGATGAGCAACATCATAACCAGGTGGCAAACCGGAAAATTCCTAATAGCCGGCTCTGGAACCAATGACCTATATTTTTCGAAATCTTCTCTCCTGGGTATTCTCCCACCATAATCTGGACCAAATGTTCCCGGGTGGTCAATATTTCATCAACTAACTCATGATACACGTGATAGAAATACATTTCGCAAAACATTTAACCTTTTTTCAACTTTTTCGTCATTTTTCAGCCCAAAATTTTCAACAGAAAAATCGAATTTCAAAATTTCTCCGAATAGTGAGCAATTTATGGATTTTCGGACGCATTTTTATGTGTAAAAATACATCCGAAAATCCTTGCTTTTTGAAGGCGGAAATGTGTAATTTGAACTCCATGTGAAGAATTTTGCGTAGAACACGTCTATTATGGTTATTTACTATGAAACTCAATAATGACATTAAAAATTTAAAATGTTGATCTAAAAAAAGTGCAGGCATCAATCCATAGATCAATGGATTCGCCATGCGATGCGATTCAGATCTTTTGTTTGGTTACATTTTTGGGAGTTCACACACACCGCCAATGCAATTGCCGACCTGATATACAGTAGCGCCGGAAAGTATTCATACGATTTGATTTTTTCATATAACTTTTTCTGCCGTTGACTTAGCAAGTTAGATGTTGTAGTACTATCTATCAAACCCATCGAAGAATACGATGCACATATTACGTCATCACGTGCATCATAACTGATTGCGTAGTTATGACGCAATCGAATGTCACTTTTTCAAACAGGCGTTATTCTTACATAGATTTTTTCCAGCTTGCCAAACTGTCTGACGTTGTAGATAGGACCGAGGTCTATCCAGAGTAAAAATTTGAAGTTGCTGCTCGGTCGCACATTGGCTGCAGCCTTGCTGAAAAATCGATGTTAAAAATTCAGATATCGACTCATTGTCAAGCTAGAGTCTGGTTCAAGGCATCAAAATGATCGTCATCATGAGTCCAGATGACTCTGAGCATATGAGAACAATATCTCAACATTTGCCCTCAGGGCATGAAAAAATCACTTTTGCACATGACCACTTTTTGGAGATTCATAACTTTTCGGGAGATCTGTTTTAAAATCTGATTTTTGCTTAATCATATTCATAATGTCGTATATATATGATTCCCAACTTTTTAGAGTGTTTGGATATCTTTCCTGCCCTCGGCGATCGCTTATCGGAGGAGCGCCGTGGTCCTGAATGCATGACCCTTCGAAAAGAAGCTTGTGGGAAAGTTAAGGAAACCTTGTATTATTGTATGTACATGTCCGACATGTTCTGAAGAACCGATTCCCAACTTTTTGAAATATTTTATTAACTTTGGGCGCAGTTGTCGAGAGAGTGCAGACGAAAATAGCTGGTCGGGGACTCGAAAGTTCCTCCGAAAACCAATCGCCGCGGGCAGGAAAGATATCCAAACACTCTAAAAAGTTGGGAATCATATATATACGACATTATGAACATGACTAAGTGAAAATTAGATTTTAATACAGATCTCCCGAAAAGTTATGAATCTCCAAAAAGTGGTCATGTGTAAAAGTGATTTTTTTCATGCCCTGAGGGCAAAAGTTGAGATATTGTTCTCATATTCTCAGGATCATTTGGACTCATGATGACGATCATTTTGATATCTTGAACCAGTCTCTAGCTTGACAATGAGCCGATATCTGAATTTTTACCATCGATATTGCAGCAAGGCTGTAGCCAATGTGCGACCGAGCAGCAACTTCAAATTTTTACTCTGGATAGATCTCGGTCCTACCTGAAACGTCAGAAAGTTTGGCAAGCTGGAAAAAATCTATGTAAGAATAATGCCTGTTTGAAAAAGTGAAATTCGATTGTGTCATAACTACGCAATCAGTTATGATGCACGTGATGACGCAATATGTGCATCGTATTCCTCGATGGGTTTGATAGATAGTGCTACAACATCTAACTTGCTAAGTCAACGGCAGAAAAAGTTATATGAAAAAATCAAATCGTATGAATACTTTCCGGCGCTACTGTATGTGCATTCAAAAATGCGTGAAAATGCTGAGAAAAATATGGCAAAAGAGTTGGCGAAGTTGGAGATTCGAACCTGCCGTGTTTGGTGGATGAGACAAACTGGCAAGGCGGTTGGCAAACATTAATTACATTCGCATTGTCGCGAATGCTGAAAACGTGATCCCCAGGAGCAACTTTTGTTTCTCCGTGCTTTATTCTCTTACACACCCAATATGAGAGCGTTTGTGTAAGAATCGAGCAGAGGCTGGCACAGCAAAAAAATGACGATTTTCTGAATATCTGATTTTTGGGGTTCTCGAAGGTGCTGAGGACGATACGCAGAACCATTTTGCACAAGGAGTCCCCGTTCGCTTCAGACGACGTAGCGTCGAAAACCGATTTTATCGTTTTATTCCCAATTAATTCGTCGCGCATGCTCGCTAAAAATAAGGTAAAATTACGTATAGTGCAGATTTTGAAGGCGATCACGCCTATCTATTTCATTTATCAAAAATATTATTTATACAAAATAAATAAAAATTATATCAATTATATCAAAAATTATATTTTTGAATATCAAATTAGATCGATCTAACAGCTGTGATGCGAAGATTCCAAATCCAAATTTTCATCTAATTAAACCTCTAGAACTCTTAGCAGCATTAATTATTGTGCCTCGATTTTGTGCGAAAATCGACTCCTCTCCCTTTGACCTGCCAGGGGGTGTGCGAGAGAGGCAGGGAAGGCGACTGCCAGAGGGCTCAAGGTCAAAGGAAGGAGAGAGTAGCGGAAGAACGAAGGGAGAAGTCGATTTTGGCACAAAAAACGAGGCCCTTTGATTAATGCTGCTAAGAGTTCCAGAGGTTCAATTTGATGAAAATTTGGATTTGGAATTTTCGCATCACAGTGGTCAGATCGATCTAATTTGCTAAGCTCAGAACTAATATTCAAAAAAGTTAATTTTTATTTATTTTGTATAAATAATATTTTTGATAAATGAAATAGATAGGCGTAATCGCCTTCAAAATCTGCACTATACGTAATTTTACCTTAATTTTAGCGAGCATGCGCGACGAATTAATTGGGAATAAAACGATAAAATCGGTTTTCGACGCTACGTCGTCTGAAGCGAACGGGGACTCCTTGTACAAAATCGTTCTGCCTATCGTCCTCAGCACCTTCGAGAACCCCAAAAACCAGATATTCAGAAAATCGTCATTTTTTGCTGTGCCAGATCTTTCCGAATTTGCCCGATTCTTAGGCAAACGCTCTCATATGTATATCACAGGTATCATGAGTCAGTGGAGGTAAAAACCAACCCCCGGGAACAATTTCCTTTTTGCTCATATTATGGTGGTAGTATACACTAGAGCAAACTTCGCGAAATTTCTAGGTCACAGGTCGCAAAACCGTCATTTAGGAATTTTCCGGCTTTTCATCCCGCTCTACCGTATATCAGCTCTAAAATGTGCTACGGATGTGTCATTGGGCTCAAAATACGCGGAAAAATCAGATGTGCAACTTTTATGTTGAAATTTAAGCCTTGACTGCAAGTTCAGAAACTATTAATAAAAAACTGAAATTTCAAATAAAAATAATATCATAGCGTCTCGGTAAGGGATAAACCCAGTGAATTTTATTACAGATCCTGGAAGAACAAATCCATAAGCGTACAGACAAAATTGAAATAGGTAACTTCAGGGTAGCCTACGCCCGCTATATAGCTCCGAATGTTCGAAACCATACATGAAATTTTTTTCAAAAATCCCAGCTCGCAGATTTATCATAACAATCGATCAGTTCAACCAATTTCTAACATTGCACGATCAATGAAGTTAGATAATGTTGAAATATTAAGAATTTCTCACATCACGATCCAGCAAGTTCGAGGATTGAAATCACGGGCCTAGAATGAGCTGGATATCTAAAAATCCCAGAATGTGTTTATGATGGCGACATGTATTGAGAACGATCTGAGTTCATTTTCAGGAAAGGCTCAATCGTGAGCTGGATGCGCTCGAAATTGGTATTAGAGATGCCTGGAAAATCGAATTTTTTGAAGTGCTGAAATTTCTTAATATTTCAACACCATCTAATTTCATTGATCGTGCAAAGTTAGAAATTGGTTGAACTGATCGATTGGGATGATAAATCTGTAGGCGGCCACCCTGAAGTTGCCTATTTCAATGTTTTTCTGAACGCGCATGGACTTGTTCTTCCATAATCTGTAATTAAATTCACTGGGTTTATCCTTTGCCGATACGCTATGATAATATTTTTTATTTTAAATTTCAGTTTTTTTATTAATAGTTTCTGAACTTGCAGTCACGGCTTAACTTTCAACATAAAAGTTGGCTCTAGTGTATACTACCACCATAATATGAACAAAAGCAAAAAAATAAAAGTTGGGAATTGTTCCTACATACCTCCACTGACACCCGTGATATAGATCAGAATCGCATGACAAATACATAGTTCTATGTCTCGATGCCCGAACTTTGTAGATCAAAATTTCAATTTTTAATGCAATTTTTGAGTTTGATCGATTTTGGAGTTTAAAAAATTTGGCTCACCTGGAAATTATCCATGGAATCGGGTTGCGGTAGTTACTTGGGCAGAGTATTATCGATTGTGTGCTGTACGTTTTGGTTATCTAAATATGAACTACCTATCCATTTGTATATACAAAAGTGGGGAGTGAAACTCAAGATCTCGTGGAAACAAGACTTGAACACGTAAATGTAGAGAAGGGCATACTTGTGTCTATGAAAAAACTCCCAAGTTGAAAGAATTTTTAAAACCGAGTGGTGCATTGTGCCATCTGCGCTGTAATGATTTTGTTGTCGGATGACGAGATATGAAGGCACTCTGACAGTACAGGACAACATGTTGCAGCCGTGGCGAACGACGCTGGTTTATGGAATTGCAAGCTGTCAAAAAGAATATCGATATCGAACGAGGCCTTTCCCTCTACTTCGAAGACAAATTCGTGATGGGTTGTGTTACGAACAAGGACAAAACAGTCGAATTAGCAGTGGACAAAAATAATGAGTACCTTGTCGGTGAGTATAGCTTCAAAGCGAAAGGTTGTACTGCTGGAAGTTCTTGTTCGTGTTTGCCACTGTTTTGTTGAAGAGGTATGCTCGTAGGGTACGCTCGAAACACGGTTCTGAGAACGCTTCTTGTCCACAAAACTGACACTAACGATAAGGACTTCAAGAAGTGCTGACAAGTGATGACAAGAATGACAGAATTTACCTTATTGAACGCTAAATATTGTAAAAAATAAACTAATCAAAAATAAATAAAATTTGGAAAATTAACAATTTCCTTCAGACGCTTCGCTGGGGAAATCCACACGACTCCACAACAACGATGCGTTTTGTGTGCTCCCGCTGGGAAGTGGCTTAGCCGTGAGTCAAGATTCTCGATATGTCGCAATGTGATTTGCTTGCAGCTGACAAAAAGTATGGAAAAGTTGAAATTGGTATATTTCGTTAATCCAATCGAATGGGAGACATGTAAAGACGAAATTGTGAGCTACTCTTCACATTGGTTTAAGTGTCTCGAAATGTACTTGACAAAGATTCAGTGGAGATGTGCAAATGGATTTTGCAAACATAATAAAATATTAAAATAGTGATTCTAGAAATAACCAAAAATAATTTATAAAATTTCAAGCAAATGTCGAGAGTTCAGTATTGCGGAACGGAAGGCCCGTGTGTCTCTGAACCCAATGAGGATTTCGTCTTCCCTACACAAACGATAGTTGAGAAGGATTGTAAGGTCGGTTTGCATATAAGGTAGATTCGGACTTGGACCTTTCCATGCAATCGTTCTCGAAATGAAAACTCCGCTAGCAAATATTCCTTCTTTATGATTTCTATGTTAGGATTTTATTGCAGCCTTGATCCTGACATTGCAAAGACATGGAACATCAAAGTGCAAGTATCCGATAAGAATCTGGACCCGTATGAGGGCATTTTGATTTTCAATAACGAAAAACAAGTGGTGAGATGCTCCGGCACAAGGTCTTCACCCATGGAAGGTTCAATATCGGCTGATAAGAGGGACTCCTCTTTTGCGGATTTAACAATCATCGGTTAGCTTCATAGTTGCCCAACACTGGCGGCGGATATGACAAGCACTTGCATATATGCAATGGTAGGTCAAGACTAGGTACCGTACCCAATGGATCATACAGTACCACCAGATACCGTATACCACTACTGTAACCCCCGCTTATCTCAAACTAACTTTATTTTAAAAAAAGTCCTGGTACGGTGCCCAATCTATTCTACAGTTTCCAAGTCACTACAGTAAACCAGTTCCATGGGTCAGACCCAGTGGTCAAACAATTTTCAAAAATTGCCAAATTGTTTTTATTAACACGCATCTTCTGAGAGAATGCATGACACCTCGGCACCAGGAGCCCCAACTTTCAGTACTATTCTCGAGATAATTATGCTAGAGTATATTAGGGACGAAAAAACTTTTGACGTTGACCGTTTTTCTCAGAACCGGATTTTAGGTATTTTCCGGTTCCAGGACCGGCTCTACCATATATCAGCTCCCCGATGAGCTAGAATGCCAGATTTGGGCTCACAATGTGCGGAAAATTATTTCAAGCAACTTTTATGTTTTAACGAAGTTGCTTGGACAACAATGTCATATCGAAACAAATGAAAAAGTGATTTCGCCATGAAAAAACAAATTCTAGCGGCTCGGGGACCCCACCTTTCCGCGTAATCAGAGACCATTTTTAGAATCTACGTACATTAGTCTATCAGGAAAAAAATTGAGCCGAGCCATGTAGGGGTGGGAATTGGCCTTAGTGCAGCAAAAATACTCTCCAAGTTGAATATTTCAATATTTTTTTAAGATTTTTTTTTTATTCTTTAAGATACACGCTCAATTATTCACTCTTTCGCTGTTTTAATGTATTTACTGATAGACAAAATTAAATACCGTCGAAAAAACCGAACAAATCAGCATTTTCGAAAAATCATATTTTTCACCTCGAAATTGCTCAAATTTGCACGTTGTAACGTCAACATTTCGAGCCCACTCAGAGCGCTAACTATTCCCGTTCAATAGAACACCTTGACATGAGTAATGTCAGTTGGAACAGGCCGTCTCCACAATTTCGATACTCCTGTTTTTCATGCATGAAAATGGAAAATCCACTGTGCCAGGTATATCAAAAAATCATTTCTGGGACTACTTGTGTGAATTATGATTAGATTTTTGTGTGAAAAATATTTTCGTAAGCTGATGATTCAGAGACGAATGGAATAGTTGCACTTTTCATGAATTTTGCAAAATCGAAATTTTCGAATCTCGAAAATATCACTAATTTAGAAACACAAATATTGGTAGATTTCGCGTGCATTTCTGATTCATTAGCTTACGAAAGTATTTTCCACACAAAAATCTAATCATAATTCTCACAGGTAATCCCAGAAATGATTTTTTGATATACCCGACAGTGTGGATTTTCCATTTTCAGGCGTGAAAAACAGGAGTATCGAAATTGTTGAGACGGTGTTTTCCAACTGACATTACTCATGTCAAGGTGTTCTATTGAACGGGAATAGTAAGCGCTCTGAGTGGGCTCGAAATGTCGATTTTACAACGTGCAAATTTGAGCGATTTCGAGGTGAAAATATGATTTTTCTAAAATACTGATTTATTCGGTTTTTTCCGACGGTATTTGATTCAGTCTATGAGTAAATGTATTAAAACAGCGAAAGAGAGAATAATTGAGCGTGTATCTTAAAGAATGATCATTTTTAAAATTAGAAATATTAAACTTGGAGAGTATTTTTGCTGCACTAAGGCCAATTCCCACCCCTACATGGCTCGGCTCAATTTTTTTCCTGATAGACTAATGTACGTAGATTCTAAAAATGGTCTCTGATTACGCGGAAATGTGGGGTCCCCGAGCTGCTAGAATTTGTTTTATCTTGGTGAAATCACTTTTTCATTTGTTTCGATATGACATTGTTGTCCAAGCAACTGCATTATAACATAAAAGTTGCTTGAAATAATTTTCCGCACATTGTGAGCCCTAATCTGGCATTCTAGCTCATCGGGGAGCTGATATATGGTAGAGCCGGACCTGGAACCGGAAAATACCTAAAATCCGGTTCTGAGAAAAACGGTCAACGTCAAAAGTTTTGTCGTCCCTAATATACTCTAGCATAATTATCTCGAGAATAGTAGTGAAAGTTGGGGCTCCTGGTGCCGCAGGGGGTCCGTTTTCATGCAATCTCTCAGAAGACGCGTGTTAAATTCCTAAATCGATTACAAAACGATTCTACAATAACAAGAAATACGTTGGAATACTTCAAAATAATTTAACTATCGGTTTTGAATTTTTAAAAAAAAATTTCACCCAAGGAACTGGGTAACTGTAATGTCTGGAGTACTGTATAATTGATTGGGCATGGTTCCAGGACTTTTTAAAAATAAAGTTAGTTTGCTATAATCGGGGGTTACGGTAGTGGTATACGATATCTGATGGTACTTCGATAGAGTTTATCGCTCGTCGCGGGGGTTCAACTAACAAATAGTTTGATTATACAGGAAAATAGTCGTCACAAAACGATATTACGATAAACGGCAAAGGAACTATTGAAAAGAGGGATCAAATTTTTAATGTAATTGGAGACAATTGATAGATTAGGACTACTAATAATGGAGTCGTCGAGACGATTCCAATGTGATACTATTCTATTAGACATCAAAATAACAAATCTTTGACTAGTGGTGCGAAATGGGCAACTTTTAAGGCGGTACTGTATGATCGATTGAGTACGGTACCTAGTCTTGACCTACCGACCGATTTTTGGCCATGACCCGGGGTTCATGGGTCCTAAGTGCTTGTCACTTTTGACAAACACTTAGCACCCATGAATAGGGGGTCATGGGGGTCGCCGCCGGCGTGGGCAACTATGGTTAGCTTTGATTTTCCGTATCCGTCCTTGGAACGTATTTTGTTTAGATGGTAATGGAGAATCTCCAATGTTTCCGAACCATGGAGTGTGTGAAGTGAAAATAACTGATACAAATGGCGTAAGTTGAAATTATAAGTTTTTAATTGATCATGATGTTCTATCGATTGTTTGCTTCAGAAACTTTCTTTCAAAGAAAACGCGTGGAAATTAGAATATGAAATGTGGCCAATCAACTGGAGGGCATGCGGAAAAGGACGTGTGCGTATGAAAATAATTTACTTTAAAATTTAACATTGCATGTCATGGAGGTTTTACAGAAATGTATTGTCGGTGGGGATTGTGTCGCCGATTCCGCTGAATTTGTTGTTCTCTCCAATCCGCCATTGACGAATTGCAACATGGGAATTTCTATAATGTACGCAATTTAAATAATGGCATCAAATTTTACGTAAAATAAGCATCTTTATATTTTATTAATATTTTTCAGAAGTTTTCCGCATGTTGAGATGTTATACATGAAATTGCGAGTGCGCAACAAGAACATTGATGTCGACAGAGGCATATCTCTATATCACAACAATAAATTCGTGCTGAAGTGCATACCCGGCGACTCATATCAGTTTCCGAAGGAGTGGAGTGCAAGTAAGAAATTTAGCAAATTAAAAATCGCTTGCTCATGTTGTTCTTATGCACTCACAAAATGCCTCCCGAAGCGCTGCTCCATTAACATCCTCAACAGGGAAATCATCGCCAAGATCGCATATATGCCTAAATATCCATGGCTGGCAATCAGCCAAGTTGCGATAATTCAGTTCAGGGCAGAGTTAAAACGTGCAATTTTAAGAGTTTCTTTTTATTAGAAAAAAATAGACAATGATAGTGAAAGAGCCAAATTTATTGTTTCGCCTTTATCCATCCTTTAAGATACAAATGTTGACGATAAAAATGAATAATTCATACATGAATAATACATAAATATTTATGAAAATATAATAATACACACAAATTGTTGCCTCTTACTCGATTATTTTAAAGTGCAGATGTGTCCTTATTTTCAGATACACTTGCCAAATTGGATGAAAATACTCCGAACGATGCGTATTGCCACATTTTGTTTAACAAACCGGGCCACGTAAGAGAGACATTTAAAGAAACTAATTATACAACATTTTCATAAAATATTTCTTGTATTTATTACTATTTTTGCATTTTAATTTCTAAAACTATGAACTAAATATTTCTTACTGCAGTTACTATCTCATACGTTCAAGTTTGGTCGACTGGATTATGTTGAAACGATTGACTGGAGCACGTGTAATAAAGAAGCGGTAGGATATATCTATTTCTCTTAGCACACTAGATAAAGATACCGGATGAGCTTGAAAAACAAAAACTTGTTTCACATAATAGCATATACAACCAAAACTCGATCTCTCATTAACAGAGCTGTTCATTTACAAGATATCCTCCAAGAGAAAACGTAGCTTCTGGGAGGTGTTGACGGATGGCGATTGAAACCCTCTCAATCTTCTACGGCTGCAGTCCTCATACCGAGTGTTGTTTTTCCAAATGTGGAAGCTTTGTTATACCCGCAGCCGATGCGCCCTCACTCTTTCCGGCATTCCCCCCCTTTCCCCTTTCACACTCTTCTTCCTTCATCTCCTCTATTGAGACGCCCGCTCCCCCTTATCTCTCTCTCCCCCGGCGAGGCGTCTAGCCTGGCCGAGTGCACGCGTTCTCTGCTCCATCATGCCCTCTCTCTCTGGTCTCTCATTCCCGCAAGTGTTTCTGCCGCTCCGCACTCGCTGACACGCCCCCTCCTTTAGGACCGTCGATAAAGGGATGCCGTAATCCCCAATGTAGTCTAGTTCTCGGGAGACATGGGTGCAGGAAATCGCCCGGACTGAGCCTGCCAGGGACCGGTATCCTATTTCCGCGCGACAGCTTTACATTTGTTGATAACAATAGAGTATCCAAACTGACCCTATCTATCGTATCACCAATCGGAACGTCATGTTAGCTACTTTGGTTTCGTTCAGCCGCTTAGGCTCTGTGCAAAACTTGCAAAACGGCGAGACGCACAAAATATGTGATTCTGAAACTGTTTATTTGAGAATCAGATGGAAAATGCTTAGTTCATGTGCTTAATTTAATCAACCATCATCAATAATACATAAGTTGTTAGCCCTTAAAGTGCGCATCTGACCAACGTAATAATAATGTATCATGCTATTTTGGTACTAGGAAAAGATTATGAATTACTTAACCTACGTGAAACATGAGATACGATGTCACAACTAAGCGACAAAGGGAAGGGATGCAATTAATGAAATAATAATAATATTTTTTTACGAAGAGTATATGAGACGGTTCCATATTGGGTCAAATATTAGCACTCGGTATGACCGAGATGGGTGTAGAGAACTTCACAGGTTATAATAAGGTCTAAATGCCTAAATTGTGTCATGACATTTCTTATGAGAGCTCATGCATGAATAGAGACCGCAAGCTCCGCCCACTCGCAGGGAACTCAATCGGGAATACTTAACCATTTTGGGCGATCATGGTCGCTTTCGAAAGGCCTTGGGGTCCTTTATAACATATGTTGGGCGCAGCTGGATCGGATTAAAGAAAATAATACGGCATTCGGACGCCTCTCCTGCTTGCCATTTTCGTTCAACGATTGGGGACGACGCGCTGACTGAGTGCAAAGGGGCGGAGTCTGGGTGCGCTCTTTCTTCATCTCTCTCACCCGGCGCGTGTAGAGAGCGACTGAAAATACGAAATGGCGCGCCAGCGTCGCTTGTTTGCCTCTTCTCACTGGAGCAAGGCACAACCCGGAAAGCGGGAAGCCCTGCCCAAATTTTTGGCGATTTGACTGGAGAGGGATCGGAATTGGCTCCGCCCCCTCTCTCTCGCCTCGTTTTTCTCCGTTGACACCTTTTCACGCTCCGTTGACACCTTTTCACGTACTTTATGAGCTCTTATGAGATTCTGAGAAAAGATATTAACAAACGGCCAAAAGCATGATCTTATTTGGATCAGGTAATTTGAGCATAGTTAGGGTGTGATAGCTTCATTTCGGCTATACCCCTTGTGGTCCCTAGGTATGAGCACCTCGCCCGCGGAAGATTGAAAGGGGTTGCAAAAAAGTCACCCGTTGGACGTTCTCTCTTGGAGGGTCTCCTAAGCAAACATTCTATAATTGTATTTCCTTTCACAGGGTCATTGCACTGAAAGCACCCCTCTATAGAAATGCATGGTTTTTTTTAAATAGAAATTTTCATAGTTCAGTCAGCGCGTCGTCCCCAATCGTTGAAACAGTATGCTCTATCTTCAGACCTTTCCATTCTGAACCTAACTGAAACGTGGGCTTCTCCCTTTACTTTAACTGACGCGATGCTTTCCTTTGACCGATACATAGTGTACAGAGCCGATCGAGACCCCTCTATCGCAGGTGGCGGAGTCGCCATTCTTGTTGATAGTACGCTCCCCTCCTCCTTGATATCATCCCAATCCTTTTCTGCTTACTGCCAACTAGTATCATGTCAGATCACCCTCACTTTATCCATTTCCGTGATCCTAATTTGTGTCTATCGCAGCCCTTCGTGTTGTATTGAGTCCTTTAACGAGTGCCTTGAGTATATCTATGATCTGAACTGTTCCCATCTCTCCCCCATTATTTTAGTAGGTGATTTTAACTGCAAGGAAATTGATTGGCCCTCTCTCTCCCTCTCTTCGACCAATCCTCATTCCAATGCTCTTCTATCTTTCTCGCGATCTCTTCCTCTCCATCAAATAGTTTCCTCGCCTACTCGTAATCTAAATATTCTCGATCTTGTTTTTACTTCTCATATTCATCTCGTCGACGATTGTGTTGTCGAACCTCCTCTCCCTTCTCTCGATCACTCCATTATCCGATTCTCTCTTCCCATATCTCTTCCTCCCCATTCCCACGCACCCCGTAGAGACTACAGTCGAGTCGATTGGAGCGCAGTCTGCTCTCAGATTGACGCTGTCGACTGGACCTCTCTGCTATCCTCCTCTTCCGACCCCGATTTTCTCTACTCTAGTTGCCTCGAAATAGTTCACTCTATCATAGACAACTTCGTACCACTTCGCTCATTCAATCGAAAGCGTATCCGTTTCTCCTCTCGCTCCATTCGCCTATTACGTAAATGTAGGAAGTCATATATGAGGCGATCCATCACTGACTATTTCTCTGCATGCCGTTCACTTAAACAATCTATTAAGCACACCGCTAGGAATAGGGAAAACCGTCTGGCAAAATCGAATAACCTCAAAGCTTTCTTCTCTTATGCAAGTACGCGAATAAAAGATCAATCCGATACTATCCCCTCACTAGTCTCTCCCGACGGTTCTCTCTGCGTTTCTGACACATCAAAAGCATGTGAACTAGCTCGTCTTTTCACTGCTTCGTACAATAGCACCTCCCCTCCTATCCCTCTCTCTTGCACTCTTTCTTCCCCCAAATCTATTGATTACGTCGACATTTCCCCTCTCCTCGTAGCTAAGTTTCTCTCTCGTCTCCCACCCCGCTCATCCACTTCTCCCGATCATATCCCTTACATCTTCCTTAAACATACTGCCCCTCACATTTGCATTCCTCTCTCCATACTGTTCAATAGATTCATACTCCATGGCGCTTCTCCTTCCATTTGGAAAACTGCCAAAGTCAAGGCAATCTATAAGCGTAAGGGCCCGAAAAACACTGCCTCCTCGTACCGACCCATCTCACATACTTGCTCCTCTTTCAAAGTTATGGAGAAAATCGTAGGCGAGACTCTCTGGAAGTACCTTTCCGAGAACAATCTCATCTCCCCTTACCAACACGGTTTCCGCCCACGTAGATCGTGCACCTCTGCACTTCTTAACTCTTTCTCTCAATGGCACTCTGCACTTAACGATGGTCACTACATTTCTGTTGCATTTATCGATTTCTCGCGTGCCTTTGACTCTATCCCGATCAATTTACTCATCCACAAATGCTCACTTCTAGGCATTTGTGGATCCCTCTTATCTTGGATTCGTTCGTTCTTACTCGGTAGATCACAATCAGTATCAGTCAATACCTCTTCCTCCCCTCTTTCCCTGCCCACTCAGGCGTGCCTCAAGGCTCTGTCTTAGGGCCTCTTCTCTTCTCCCTCTACATTAGTGACCTACCCTCCCTACTTCCTCCAAATGTTCGCTGTATTCTTTATGCCGATGATGCCAAACTCTGGTCTTACTCTGATCCTGCCTCTCTCCAATCCTCTCTTGATATCCTTTTTAAGTGGTCCTCTGATTGGGGCCTTACCGTATCCCTCACTAAGACCGAGACAATGCTTATAGGAAGGTCACATCCTCCCTCTATCTTTACTCTTAATGGTATTTCTCTTCCTACCGTATCCCAATTCACCGACTTAGGAATTACATACTCTAATAAACTAGAATTTAGTGCTCACATATCTAGTAAGATCTCAAAGGCCCTTCGTTTCAAAAAATCCTCAGCTTTATTCTCGACTTTTTGTCACATACGTCCGCCCCATCCTCGAATATTGTTCTGAACTTTGGTCACCTCAAAGTAGGGATTTGTCTAATAGCATCGAGCGTGTCCAGCGCAAATACACCAAATCTGTACTCCTTAAATGTCGCGTCCCTAACAGGTCTTATCCTGATCGCCTACGTTATTTCCATTTAGAACCTTTAGAGTATCGTCGTACAATTATTGACTTAGCATTCGTATATAAAGTTATTCACGAAGATGTAGACATAGGCTGCCCTTCCTTTCTCCTCCTAGCCCCCCCTCGACCTAGGCGCCCCAATCTCTTCCAGTTACGTAAACATCGTTCCATATCTGCTTTTTACCACACATTTCTCACAAATAGAATTGTGCCCTTATGGAACCGTATCCCTAATAATATTGTAATCTCTAGAAATAGTAAACTGTTCTCGCTCAGAGCTAGAGCTATAAATAGTATTGATTATTCTCATTATCTCTAATTCACTCTCGCTTGTAACTGATGGCTATACTCCCTTTGTCATCTAGATATGACATCGTAATTATCATGATTCTAATTTTCCCTGTAACATCTATTTTATACCTCTGCACTGTCGCATGATAAAGAATTATTATTATTATTATTATTATTATTATTATTATTATTATTATTAGTTTAACTGATTTTACAGATCTGTGGCGTTGAAGGAGCGTGTGTTAAAGGTGGCTCAGGATTTGTTTTTCCGACCACTACTGATGTAGATGCGGACTGCCCGGCCGGTGTCTGGATCAAGTATGCGGTTTTGACTCGTGTGCACAATCCTGGACAATGCAATGAAAAATTAATGATTTAGCATTTGCATTCCCTAGTAGGATAGTCAAACATTTCATGCAATGGTTTCGATATGTTGATGGGACAAAAGTGCACCACTAAGCACAATCCCTAGGTAAACAAGATGGAGGATGTCCGGGATTGTACAGAAGCGCCGCGATTTTATGTTACAACAATATAATTTTGAGTATTAATAGTAGTAAATTCATCGCAAAGTCCAATTTATTAAAACATTAGCACATAAAATAAGTGATTTAAAAGAGTCCTCTGTGTTTTCATGCTTTTCAGGCCTCTCTCTCAGACAAAAAAGTGGATGATAAAATTGCTAGTGAGGAACAAACGAATCGACATCAACCGCGGAATATCAATTGTCTACGAGAAAGCAAAAAAAGGCGAAAAAAGCACGACGTACGAACATGAGACTTACGTTATTGGATGTTACACCGTTAATGAGACTTTAACAATCGGGGCTATGCCTGGAATTGAAGCAGGCCAGTGAAATTGAAAATTTTTTTTAAAAATGTTAATTTTTTTTAAAAATCGGTCTATACTAAGAAAATAATGAGATTATGCTGAAAAGTATAACAATTGTCCCCATTTTTAGATTTTCATCAGATGGAAAAATCACGCTTGTCGGAAAATTTTGCTTACTGTGAAATAGTTGTCACCAATGCGGACAAGGTTTGAAAATTTGCATTTTGTGCATAAATGTGCTTTAAAAATTGTAGTTTCCTTTATGGAAGGACGGTAAATTTCACCTATTCTTTGTTATGTCTGCTCAATTAAACAAACATTTCGAAGCGGATGACACATTCGGAACGGTCAGCTGATTACGAGAAACTTTGTTTCATTTAAATCACATTCCACAAAAAAACATAATTTTTGAAAATACAGAATTTTTCAAAACTGCAGTAAAATATAAAATACTGGAAAGTCAGTTTTAATAAAAAAAATGAAGATTGCGTTGAAGTATCATTATTTCTGTTTACATCATTCTTCTATTAAAGATTAATACATTTGCTCGATGCGATCCATTACTTCGCGAATTCAAAAATGAAACATTTGATGACGGGAAATTCATTAAATTAGAAGTGGGGACAATTACGCAACTCAGGCAACATCCACCCTGTTTCAAGATCAAAGACCTTCTCTCATCGAAAATGCAGTGTTCGGCCGTCCATCCGAAATCCGAGTTATAGTGAGTCATACTTTTGAACTCCATTGTTGCATTCTTAAATTCCAGTGCCGAACTTCCCACAAAACCATTAAATCCTGTTCATTTTACGAGTGTAGAGTGCAAAACTAGGCAAAATGCTGACATAACGAAAGATGAATGGGTGTACGAAATTCTAGAATTGGACGGAGCAACAAAGCATGTAGTTAAACCAGGCACCACATTTGAAGTGTTCTGTGGTGTTACAGGTTTGTCTCACTAGAAACCTTCATATATTTTATATTGTTTCGTCGATTATGTAATTTTCTGTGTAAAAATGCTAATTTTTGAATTATAAAATTGTATCTTTTTTTAAAATTCAACTTAGTTTTACAGTCTACCTAATGTGCAAAAATAATACATACAAAGATTCAGTCAAACCCCCTATATTCAAAAGAGATTCTGACACCATGCAAGTGTCACTCACGGTAAATAAGTATTTTCATCTTTGTTGCATAACCTAATTGATCTCAGTGTCCAGACAAATGGCTAATTAATGATATTACAAACTTTAAACACTTCTATCACATCGGCACCGCTACATGCGCAATTAGCAAAAAACACCCGAACACCGCGGCGTGGTTTGTCAATCTGGATATGATACCGAGATTGAAACAGCGGAATGCACTGAGAGCTGTGAGTTTAGTGTCTGCTCTAGTGAACTACCGTACTCCTTCTGCAGATAAATGCGCGATCTCTGCAAATTATAGCGATTCCTGCCCTTTTCCTCCTGACAGATGTAAAACACTGTGGACCAGAGGAGGTGGAATTCGGTGTCCCGTAGAGAGCAATCTGAGGTATGTTATCTTCTGTATTTTGATCGTTAACTAATTATTCAGGGTGAGACAAGTTAACGGGAGCATAATAAATGGAACAATGGAGCATTTGGAGTGCAACGAAGATACGGGTCACTGGACGATAGAAGGAAGGAGAGAAGTGGAGATCGATAAAGGAGCGAATATCTACTGCGAGAGTCAGTTAATTTTATCAACAAAAAAATCTTTTCCTCACTGCTGTCTAAGATCTAAAATTGTGATATTAGATGGGCAAAATTTAAAATAAACATATTTTAGAAGATGCAGTGAATAATGAAAAACCAAATCACGATGTTCATTTCGCCGTTTCCCTCTCAGCAATTGCCGTCACAATCATAGTGACTGGCGTGTTCATTGTCCGATCCATTCTCGCGGTTAGCTTGATGTTTTTTCTTGATTATCAATATGTTTTCAGAGATTGTGAACTCGTCAAAGCAATTTCGAAAAAATGAAAATACTGAAAATACAAGAGTCGTTCGCAAATACATGTGATAAATCATTCAATTATTGCTTTGCCGGAATTACTTTTCTGGGTTCGAAAAGGGTTCCAAAAAGGTACCATTGTTCCGAAGAAGGGTTCCAAAATGGACTTCTCTGAAACTTCCAAAATGGAGGTTCCATAACGTGCCTTCACCGATTAGACGAATGACGAATTCTCGCATCGCATTCAGGGAAGGGAGAGAGAGGAGAAGGCAAGCATCATAGAAGGACAAGGACAATGAATCGAATAAATGAAGTAAATTTGAAGTTCATATACTTTTGAAATGATGCAAATAGCGGGATGATGGGGGAGGAGAAGTGAATGCGCTCGTCCATAACGAACTAGCTAGTAATCGTCTGACTCTCTGACCGGCGAGAGAGCGTGCAAACTGAAGAGAGTCAGATCATTGCTCGACCTAGCCTATTACATGAGGGGGCTAGACAAAATCTTACATACTTGACATAAAAGATGTGGCTACGAGAGGGTATTTGCAAATATTCATATATGCAACGATGGAAAACATAGTTGTAAGCAGTGATGCCAAATAGGCGCCCGCTCTCCTCGTTTCACACGCTGTCTCGCCGGTCAGACAGGGCGAGAGAGCGTGTGAAACGAGGAGAGCGCGCGCAGATTTGGCATCACAAGTTGTTAGTGAACAAGAGAGAGAGGCGATACATTTCACAATGTTGCGCATTTCTCAATGAATGATTTATCGTTGATGATTGCGAATGATTTTTGTGTATTTATCTTTTAGTTCTCATTTGAAGAATTCAGCCTCTCTAAAAAAGGATTTTCTTCAATACGTGTAAGTCGACATACCGTCAAGATTCGAATAATGAAGCTTCCGGTCACTATGATAGTGACTGCAATTGATGCGAGAGAGACGACGAGAGGAATAATTGAATTTCGGGTTTCCTCCTCGACTTTATCATCTGAATTATGTATTTATTTATTGTGTTTTAAATTTACAAAATATCATAAAATAACGATGAAATTCACTAACTCTCGCAGTAGATATTCGCTCCCTTTCCAATCTCCACTTCGCTCTTTCCCTCTATCGTCCAGCGACTATTTACATCGTTGCACACCAGATGATCGATAGTTTCATTTACTCGGGTTCCATTAGCATGAGTGACTCTGAATAAAACCAGTTTGTGATCAAAATTAGGAAAATACAGTACTTCAGAGTAGACTCGACCGGACACCGAATCCCAGCTCTCGTAATCAAATCCTTGCGTCCTTCTTTTGAGGGGCATTCGGTTTTGGGCGGTGCCGATATTTTACAGTTGTCTGAAAGAAATAAGATCAGTTTGGTAGGTCATACAACCAACTTACAGTTCTTAGCGAACTCAGCGTGGTCTATCTCTAAATCAATATTGTCTTTCCTTATAAACCATGCAGCAGAATTGTTGCGAATCTTGCTGGGACCACAGAAAGTTTTACCCGTATAGTAATACGTTTTATTGAGCAGCCAATTGTCGTTTAGACACTAAATGCATTTCAAATTTCTGAGATTTGGCAATTTAAATAAATGTTTTTTTACCTCCAGTGACACTTGCATGGTGTCATGATTTTGTGTAAATGTTGGCAGATGAGAATTTTTGTATTTCAATTGTTCACACATTAGCTCAACTGCAAAAATATTAACATTGTTCACTTGCAAAATTAAAGTTTTTGCCTTTGGCGCCGCAAAAAAAAAAAAAAAAAAAAAAACTTCGAACTCAGTATCACTCGAAATATCCTTCTTATTTCCATCCATCTTTTCTATTTCATAAACCCATGTTTCTACTTTCTTATTATCTATAGTTTCCTCTCGCACTCGACTGCTTTAACTTTTCTCGGAATCGTTCCTGGACTTAGCTCAGCACTTAAATTGTATATATACAAATGAAAATAATGTTAGGGCTTACTATAAATCAGACTTTGCATGAACAGCCGAGCACCGACTTTTGGATGAGAGTACATCGTTGACCTGGCAAGTGGTTTGTACATATTCTAAGCCAGAGTTTAGTTAACCTTCAGTTTAATTATTTTTCCATCATTGAAGGCCTCATTTTTGAATATGCGCCGAAAGGGATTACGGAGTTTTTCAGCGAACTAAATGATTTTTTATGAAATTTAATTATCGAAACTCTTCACCCCTTCAAATGGCCCAGTTGTCCCAATTGATTCGGTCTCTAATTGCGATGCCGTCACAAATGACAATCGAATTGTGCCTCCCCTAATAGAAATTTGCAAGCAAAACAAATATTGCTTGATTTTTCGAAAGAACTATTTTCAATTCGAATTTGCAAGAGTATTCTAACAGGATTCGCATTATTGACGAGAACTTCACAGTACGCGAAATCTGGCGTCAGATGAGAATTCCAAGTTTGGTTGGGAACTGAAACAATATGTTTTTAAATTTCGTCTTTATACGATCAATAACAGCAAACAAAAATAGAAAATGTGAAACTCACCTACACCCAGTTCATCCTTTGCCCATATCTGCACAGTCTCATTACTGTTTTCGGGGCAAAAACATCCCAGCATTTTGTCATAATTTTTTCCAATTTCTTTATTGCCATGGTGGAGGAAAATTCCGCGTCGAATGTCGATTTTCTTATTTATGATTAATATTTTGACCATCCATTCAGAAGGAGATAATGGTCTGAAAATTATATTCAAGTACATTTCGAAAATTATATTAGGTTGGTCATAAAGTTTTGCTCGATTTCGGACCCCAAATTTGAGCTCGTACATTCTGTGTGTCTCAAATCGCCTCCTGTTGTCCTCATAATATTATTACCTATATATAAAGCGCTGTGTGCGTCTGTACGTCCGTTCGGATTGCGAAATAGGGTGATTGCGAAATCGGGGGGGGAGGTACTGATGAAGACTTCGAACCATTACCGTATACCAATCAATAATTAGCATTGGGTCAACTACCGCATACCAATCGATAATTAGCCATGGGTCAACCATTATTCCGTGGGTCAGATTTATGATTTAAATTTTTGAAATTCGCTAGGACGGGGCCAGACTGGCTAGTATTATATAGGGACATGTTCAAAGTTTACAACATTAGGGTTATAGTGGTGCAAGGCTGTCTAATATGGGAGAAATTGAGGTAAGTGTAACGGTGAAGTTTTCAGAAAAATTAAGATGTTCTTTAAAATAATGGAACTTCATGGAGAAATTTTTGAGAGGAAGCTCACTAAGTATATTAAGAAGCCCGAGGAGTGCTCTCCCTAGTAGCAAAAACAGAGAGCTGCTGAATTCATTATTTCCTTCGTACGTGCGGATTAATCCGGACTCAATAGAAAAATCAAAATTTACTTGACCAAATGTCCTGTTTCGGGGATTGACGAGGCTGACAGCAACCTAAGGGCGCTGTTATCACCACCTACTGGACTTTCAATTTTGTCGAAATTTTAGAACCATCTTGACTTTTTATCTAAAAAAGTGAAATTTTTTGACAAACTGTTTTCCGACGGAAATTGCGAAAAACCTGATAATGAGGTATTTCAAGCACGGCCTGCCCTAGAAAAAGCAGCGATCTCTAAAATCTTTCCAATTAGTGAGTGGTAGGGTAAGAGTTGTTCATTAATTTGCGCATGAAATTACTGCTCTCAAAACGACAGGACAGTCGAAAAAATGCCAAAAGTATGCATTTCGACATTCAAAATTGGGTTACTAAAAGCTGAAGAGCCCTGTTCCTGAATTAAGAGCTGCATCCTCTCTCAAATATAAGTATGACATATACTGCTAAGGTAGTTTACATTCGTGAATAATTGAAATCGCGAGTCCCATCGGTATAGCACGCGTGTCGCGTAAGATTCGAATAAACGGTGGTACATTCAAAAAAGTCGAATATTAGCTATGCTCATTTTCGGGTAGCCCATATGGTCCCTCAACAGAATATAGAAGGTTTGTTCCATATCTCTATCCTCGACGATGTGGGACGCCTTCAAAGTCGACGTCGTCCAAAAATTGCCATTTTTGGAGCCTCATTGCTCGGTCCACAGAGGGTCTGGTGACTCGAGTTAAAAACCATTCTGCGCAAAATTTCATGGAGAATAAGCTGGTAGCAACTAAACAGTGATAAGGTTATTCACAATTTTGTGTATCGATTCAAATTATTGATTTTCACCACAATTCGATAACATATATTTTTTGGCTCAATCGATAGAGCTCGAAAAGACGAATCAAATGGTATGCTGAATGCCTAGGTAAATCGTGTACTAAAGGTGTCGAAATCGCGAAATTAGATTCTCATTTACCCCCGTTTGAGGCTGTCTGACCCTCTGGCAGTCATCCTCGACTTTTGATCTACCTTCCCTTCTCGCCAGTGCGATCGATTTCCTTTCTGTTTTCGCTGAGATTATGTGTATTTGACATTTTATAAATGAAATCTCAGTCGAACTCGGTTTATATGAACAATGAATATTTAATAATCGATAATAATTTACATAATTCGATTCAGATATGTGTTCACAGCCAAATCTCTGCACTCTCTTCCACAAATACTCGTCCTATGAAATCTTCCTCATGTTCTACCACAATCGCATGATCTTCTTCTTGTCGCCATGCTCGAAAACTTCGAAAAATTATCTAGATGCACTGCATTCTTGCCTCTATAACATGCAACATTGATGTCTCATGCCTACGAAGAGTGACGACGGTGAGCACATTTTTTGTGCGACATTTTTGTCGTATTAGCTCGAATAGCCAACGGACTCTACGTACATATTGCATTTCATATTTCATTGTTTCAACGAATTGGTATACATTTGAATATTCATAGCGTGAACATTAAAGATCTGACCCAACAATAATTCCCTTGCCATTTATCGTGTGCGTCACTATCATATTTCCCGTTGACCTCTCTCTCCTCATCCTTCTTCTTATCATACCCCTGGCCTCGCACCAACCCAGATGATTCTTTTCATAACCTATCTGGTCTCTCGCCTTTCACTTCCCTCGCAGTTGTCGTGACTAATTGCTTTATTTCTCTTTACATTACTTATGCGCCATGTGTATTGTGAAACTCACTCTTGGCCTAATCAGTTCCCTCGTTTCTTCATTAGGCGCATGCCCGCTGATTTTATTTTGTGATGATTGTTTGCTATGTCGATTTCGATATTAATCGCCGCCTTTAGTCACTGTCATCGTTCAAATCCTAATCCTAATCCTTCAACATCCTTTACATTCTTTAAATATCCGTTCCATATCGCCCCTTGCGTCTGTTCATGACTATTTCCGCCCCAGTTCAGTTGCCCAACCGTTATCATGTTATGCCCACTCTCCAAGTGTATCTGTAGTAGCAATAAATTTGTGTGATTGGCATATATTACATTCATAGATTGCGAGATATTCAGATAGATCAGCCCATCTGCATCGTTTAAATTGTTCCGTACGCGCTTCTTTATTAAAATGCTTAGTCCGGATTTGTATTTGTCAATTCCCAATTAGTGTTTTTTTACAGATTTCTCCAACAATGGGAAAATGTCATAGCAGTAATCGAGACATTTCTATTTCGAACATTCCGACTGGACCATCGAATGAGGAAAAAATGATTGAATTACAAGTCATCCAGTACCTGCGCGGTTTACCCAAGTTCGATCGCAACGATCAAGACTTTAAATCATTCGCTGATCAGTTCATTGATGCAGTCAAATGTACGGGAATTCAACTAGAAGCTAGGAAGGCGAAGATTATTTTCGGAAGTCTGTTCGAGAACATTGAGCGCACTCTCTATGACACCATTCCCAATGAACTCAAAACCAACGATAATTGGGACGAGTATCTGAACGCACTCCATCATATATTTCACACGCCTACGGATATATTAGGTTGAACAGAAAGTCTTTATAAACTTTTTATTTCCCTTCTTCTGACAATAAAGCGCAAAAGCGAAATCAAACGTATTCACCATTGTTATCTACGACAAATCTCCAACGTTCAGGCAACTTATGGATTCCCTCCTTATAGAACCCATCTCGGCGCGAATCAAAATATTGCTTGAGTGCGGCCTCGATCGCCCCACGGGAAGTGAAGGATCTCTTATCGAGATGACGAGTCAGATCCGAGAACAACCAATAATCCGAAGGGGCCAAGTCAGGAGAATACGGTGTATGAGGGAGAACCATCCAGCCATATTTGGACAGCTCATGCTTGACCTGCCGTGCAACATGTGGTCGGGCGTTATCGTGTTGATTGTACACTTTCTTGCCGTTCAGGGCAGATTATGCGAATTTCTTCTTGAGATTCCGTAGTTGTTTAGTGTAGACATATCCAGTAATAATCCGCTTCTCGGGTAGGAGCTCCCAGTAAATCGGGCCATCCACTCCCCACCAGGCAGAGAGCAAGATTTTCATAGGGTAAAGGTCAGGCTTTGCGACGCCCTGTGGGGTCTCATTGGCATCCACCCACTGTGCCCTCCTATGGTAATTCTCATAGCAGGCCCACTTCTCGACCCCTGTTATGAGACGGTCCAACCATCGATCTCCAGCGTGAAAAGTGAGTAGAGAAAGGGAATCGTCGACACGGTGGTCAAATTGGCCTTGGGTCAATTTGTGGGGTATTAAACGGCCTAGCTTCTTCTTCTTGCCAATGGAGACCAATCATTTTACGATGGTGCTTTGCGATACCCCAAGTGTGGCTGCCATGTCGCGGGTATTTGGAAAAGATCCAATTCCACTACGATCCGTAGCGCATCCAAATCCAGCTCGGGTGGCCTCCCAGACCGGTCACGATCATCCATGGAAAAGTCCCCCTTCTCGAAGCGTTGGTACCAATTGCGTATGGTCTGGTAGTGAGGGACATATGACTCGTAGACTTCAGCCAACTGACGTTCCGATTCCTTCATTGTAGTGTGAGAGAGGAATAAGAATAACAGAACGTTGCGGATGTGCAAGGCCGTGGGAACAAACATCGTGGTCTTACTAGTGGCAGAATGAAAAGAGTGGAATGGGAGGTTGCTGACCACATAGTCCCTTTGTCATGTGTTATTCACTAGAGGCGAGGGAACACCAAAGGTCTCCTGCACTGAGCAGTGATCGAGCAAAACAGTTTATAAAGACTTTCTGTTCAACCTAATATATCGAGCGATTCAAGAGTTCGTCGGACTGAGACAGGGAGACGATGAAGATGTTCTCAAATTCTTCGCTCGTGTGGAGAATGCATCTCTATTTGCATATCCCTTTAATCCTGAAGTTCGAAACACCTCTTGCTTGGATGTATTCCTTCGTGGACTGAAAAGGTCTATCCAAAGGAATGTTCGACATAGCATGGCGTCAAAGCCGGAATGTTTTGTGAAGGCGTTATCAGTGGCACAGGCAGCCGAAGCTGCTGATGATGAAATGAAGAAGGCTGACATGCACAATCCATGCGATGATAATTTGATCGGATTAGTCAATATGCTAAGTGAGTGAGATTTTCTCATTATTTCCAAAATGGCAGGAAAAAAACATTGCCATCAATCTGTAAATTTAAAGATTATTGGAGCGCAGGAATCAATTTTCATTCGAAATATGTGAGCGCTTAAAAGTATGTTTAAGCAATCGCCGCTCCTGTTGTCTGCTATTATCACGAGAGCATTCGAGGAGAGAAGGAGACAAACCAGCGCCTGAAGCCTTTTGATTTGGGAGAGACGCTATGCAGTGGAGCGTGAGTATTTGATAATGTATTAAACTTGACTTTACAAGGAGATTGTACAACATCACCTTTGAAGGAAACTGGCAGTTTCTTGTTATATTTCCGAATTGAACTCTGGTCTCCCTCTACGGTTGTGATTCTGTGCTAGATCTGCTCAATATCCGAGCAAACGGAGAAAGAGTGGATGGGAGTAATGAGGTATCAAAGACATTATTTTCGTGCATTATATTTCTATTATTTTCAAGGCCGAATTAAATTCAAGAATTATTTGTGATGGTCATTTCAAATCACTAGTGACGGAGTGGGAGGAGAGTACCAATGCGGTGCGTCCTCGTGCACGCGATTCGGGCTCTGTTATGGGGCTCTGTTATGCCCTCTTCCTCACAAACAACACGTGAATGCCCACCAATATCGAGTAGTCCACAAGGCAAGTCAACATTGATGTGCATTTTTAAATTATCTCTTAGGAAATGTGCCTCCAATGTATCGTAAAAGAAGGAATACTTTTGCCTCCTGGTACTACTATTTGTTCAAATCATCATACAAGTATGAAGAAGGGAAATAGCATCAAAAAAAGGACAACCGACACGGTATCAGCAATTAAGTGTCCATTAATAATATATTATTCAGGATTACGACCCCGCAGAAGCCTTAGCAGGATATCATTCGCATCCAATCGAGGGAAATGATACGCTTGGCGATTCTGAAATGACTGATGATATATCCCGTCCACACGCTCCTGAGCATTCCCAATCGCATTTGAATAGAAAGTATAAGCCGGAGGTAGGCTCCGATTTTTTTGCGTCGTAATGTCTTGCCTCAGGTAATTGATGCAGTGAAGCTACTTGCTCGCGCGCTTTATGGGGATCGACTGCTGACTAGAGGCTTGTGAGAAAACACTGGTCCAGAGGCGCAACGAAAGAAGGTACAATAGAAAATCAGATAGATCTCAGGTGTTGTGTTACAGGTGTATCTAGCACGACGAATGGCCCGTGCTGCGTGTCATGTCATAACTCCTGATGGAGAGAATCAGTTGTTTGCACGAGCCATTGCGCAGGTTTCATTCACCTGCTTTCTGAAGCAATTGAATTTATAGGATCGTGATAACGAGGACGACGAACTGGCAGATCGAATCTTCTCGACGATCGATGAAAGATTCGCAGAAGCCTCTTCCAGACAAGAGAAAGTGGAAGTTCTTTCGCTTGTGGTCGATCTAGGACTCACATTGAAGGAGGTTGTGCTCGTCCAGTACTCGCCAATTTATAAATGCCCTTTCTCAGATGATCAGATGCATCCCCTCAGCAAGTCTGTATTATCTCAATCAAGCGAAAATTTATAAGAGGGGAGGTCTTGATTTCGAAAAGAAGTACAAAAGGGAAGCATTCGATAAATTCAAGTCGGATCGATTCACCGAATTTCTCGCTCGGTAAAAAAAATAATACACTATTTTTTTCATTTAATAATTAACAGATCGAATTCTCTCGTTTCACTCGCTTGGGGAGATACTCTGGCAACACGATCTGATGGCTCGAAAACTCCGATCGCAGCTGTTGCACTGAAGTTTTCGTTCGCTCGAATTCATCGAATGTATCTGAGAGATCTCGAGGTTCTTTCTTTTCTAATTTGGAATGAAATACTACACATCATCAGTCCACGGATGAGATGCATTTGAAATTGGGAAGAGGGAGTACTACAATGATGCTCAAGGTACTCGCTAAACGGAAAAACGAACGAATGAGTTGCGTCGACGAATTCGCTGTGGAAGCTTACTCGGTTAGCAAGAATTATCAATTGTAAATTATATATTTATTCAAGGCCTGGAAACAGCTTACGGCAGTAGTGGAGGAACTGCAAGAGATTCATGGATTCATAGGAGATGGTGAAGAGAGAGCTCTCAAAAGGTGGATTCGCATCAGCCGATCGCATCTCGAAGGTGAAGTCATTCAACAATGCTCATTTCAACTTTCATTGTCAGGGGATTTTCTATCTGAAGTGTGCGAATCATCGAATGTACCCCAGCACTGTGCCAATTTCGCCCTCTCCGACCCTAGCAACAAATGTTTTGCAGTCTCCTGCGATCATGATCACGATGGCGAATGCATCAACTGCGACCAGGTATGATAATGTATATAGTATTAACATCATACTCTTCCCAGTTGGATTTATTACTATCTAATCTCCGTTCAATGACGTATCGATTTTCCGAAGAAGCGAATGATGAGAAATCAGATGTAATGCACCGAATTCGTCGTCTGCATGAGATCGTCGTCTTCTGTTGCATTCAGATTCGAATCTATGAAGCTCATCTTCTCAGGTATTCGAATGTATTATTCATTTTTAATAATTGTTTTTAATTTTTAGAACAGCACTTTCTAATAATGGGCGAGCACGAATCCAGGAAGGTCTGCAGAACGGGCATGCCCTAATGACTCTGGATTTTGGAATGAAGATACAACCTCTAAAATCGATGTGGGCGTAATATTTTGGGTGCCTTTAATATTATTTTCATAGTGAGGGGCAAAGTGACTGGTTCGCAAAGAAGGGAATCACAATTCATGGTGTGCACGTCCTTGCTATGATAGATGGAGAACTCGTCGATCATCTCTTCATCCACACATTGGACGATGCCAAGCAGGTTAGGAGGCTGTATCACATTTTGCAATTTGGAAAACGCAGGATGGAGCGCTAATCTACTCCATCGTTAAACATGTTCTCGGAATTCTGAAAACGGAAAATATCCATACACTGACGATGAGGTCAGATAACGCGGGTGAGTGATCTTTTAAATTGAATTATCCTTCAGTTAATATCAGGCTCCTACAAGAATAGCGCTCTCATTTCCTCTCTATTCCACCTCTCATCTCCCGAGATGAAGATTCTCGGATATCACTTTTCTGAGAGTCAAGCTGGCAAAGTAAGATAAATATTTTGGGTATTTTGATCAGTTTATTCAGGGGCCCGTCGATCGAGGATTCTCCCACTGTAAGCGAAAGTTCAACGGGTGGACGACAGCGACGAATAATATCGTCAATGCTCGCAACATCCTGGAGGCTCTCTCGGTGGAAGGAGAGACAGTGAGAGTAAGCTTAATCATTTATTTTCCGCGGAAGTAGACACGACTCCAGGGTGTTTCCGCCTCCCTGTGCACATTCTCTGACGAGTCGGAGAAAAAAACCAATGCCTTCCCCGGGATTCAACAGCTGTACTCTTTCGACTACGAGGTATTTTAGGAATTCGCTCGTTCGTTTTACAACTATTCTTTGAGGACCAGGGAGTGCGATCTCGTCGGCAGTTTGGAATCGGAGATGGACAGTTGACGAAGAAGGAGTCACTGTCAAAATTTAACTGCGAGTTGGAAGTAGTCGACAAAGGTGGAGAATCGAGTGACAAGCCCTTCTGGAATTCTCTAGAATCAAGAGAAAAGAGGAAGCACGCTGATGAGGAAGACGAAGATACAATCCATGAATCTGTAATTTCAAACGTACAAATTTTATATCAGTAAATATATCAGGAGATGTTCAACTGCTCGACTCCAGGATGCACGAAATCGTATCTGACAACAAGATGGCTCATCGAGCACGAAATCAAGGGATATCACATATTCGAAGTGAAGAAACAGTCGATGACGGATCGGACCATCGATAAGTTTAACGAACTGATCGAGACGAGAGAGGCAGCCAGGATCGCAGTGACAGAGCAAGTAGAAACAGTGGATAATGGTGGACCGAAATACGGTATGTTTCAGGGCGATTATGATTTCTCTAATATTTCAAAATGGTATTTAGAGCACAGCAGAGGATCGGCACTGAAATGTTCTTCCGCCACACGAGGAATCGACAAGAAGGCAAAGGAAGTTGCCGAGAAGTACTTCCAGGATCAGAGGGCGCTCGTTCCACCGAGACGGGCAGATGCATCTTTCATGAGGAAGCAGCTAGAGGAAGCGAAGGTTCCTTCGGATCGTACCGGACAGAGCTATCTCCTAGAATTCGAGAAGATTCCCAGTGAGAAGCAGCTCACCGCCTTCTTCTCGCGATTGGAGAGGAAGAGAGTTGCAAGTGAGATTAATTATTTTTAAAAATGCATTACTTTATGTCAGATCCAAAGGGAAGTGCTGCGAAGAAGACAATGAAGAAGAAGATGATGATGAGATTGTGGTAGAACATGAGGAAGATTTCATAGGACGAGTATTTGTGGAAGAGAGTGCAGAGATTTGGCTGTGAACACATATCTGAATATAATTATGCATATTATTATAGATTATTAAATATTCATTGCTCATATAAACCGAGTTCGACTGAGATCTCATTCATAAAATGTGAAATACACATAATCTCAGCGAAAACAGAAAGGAAATCGATCGCACGGGCGAGAAGGGAAGGTAGATCAAAAGTCGAGGATGACTGCCAGAGGGTCAGACAGCCTCAAACGGGGGTAAATGAGAATCTAATTTCGCGATTTCGACACCTTTAGTACACGATTTACCTAGGCATTCAGCATACCATTTGATTCGTCTTTTCGAGCTCTATCGATTGAGCCAAAAAAATATATGTTATCGAATTGTGGTGAAAATCAATAATTTGAATCGATACACAAAATTGTGAATAAACCTTATCACTGTTTAGTTGCTACCAGCTTATTCTCCATGAAATTTTGCGCAGAATGGTTTTTAACTCGAGTCACCAGACCCTCTGTGGACCGAGCAATGAGGCTCCAAAAATGGCAATTTTTGGACGACGTCGACTTTGAAGGCGTCCCACATCGTCGAGGATAGAGATATGGAACAAACCTTCTATATTCTGTTGTGAGACCATATGGGCTATCCGAAAATGCTCACAGATGCAGGGGTAAAAAAATGTACCAGGCTCTCAATAATTCTATTCGATTCTTACGCGACACGCTTGATAGATACAGTGGGTCATAATATGATCTGGACCCCTATCATGAAAACCCAAATTCGGATTACGCGCTTATTTCTAAAAAGCCCTTTGTGGCTGATCAGTCTCAACATGACCATTACGATATATGCCCAACATACTTTACTACTGTGGTTAAAACTGGATCCTATCTCAACTCTAAATGAAAAGCTAATCCTTTGAAAAATCCGTTCGTTGATCAATCATATGCAGTTTTGTACATCGCCGTATCCTTTTCTTTTCTCGGACAGCTCTATGATCGTGTGCGCTAAAGAGAGTATAAAAGCCCCTATCTACCATTAAAAGATATAAGTTGATTGGTCAATAACGAACGATTGTAGATGTCGGAATGTACTTTAGTCAAAATCGAGCAAAACTTTATGACCAACCTGATACATTATTTATTCAACTTGTGCTAAAGCGATTGTGCCTCAATTAAAGTATGATCTATTTTTAATTTATGATTGTTATTCGTTAAAAATAAATCAGCTTTTCAACTATAAAACACTATCATGTGTTCATTCATGCAATATTAATATTAGGTTGTTCGGAAAGTTTCTTTCTTTTTTCATGTATGGACATTTTTCACTTCTCCTTTATTTAACCTTGACCAATCATTTTATGGTTTTTTGTAGTTGATGTGGGCTTGGATACTCTCTATAACAACCAGTAATGCATGCCGTTTCGATCAATAGATCTTGAGCAAAAGAGGTTCGAAGTTAGCTCAGTCGACTTTTCTCCTTGATTTTTAAGGGCGCACATTTCTTTGCAGAATATAGATAGGCATACAAATGACTCACTGTTGTGAAGTACGTCTAATAGGGTTATTAGTAAACATAAAGTTTTAAATCTAGCACCTATTACCTAATCTAGCGAGGCGTCGATTGGATAATCCGCACTACGATTTGTTTTTCGTGCAGAATTTTGAACTTATTGTGCTTCCTCCGATCAACATAGAGAACAAAGCGATTGTTATTTGTGAAGTACGTTACATGGCCACTTGGTATCCCTAATTGGGTGGGAATCCAATTACGTCAAGAGCAGGCTTCTTCAGAATATTTATGCCGAAATTTGAACATCGAAATGGTGACATATTGATATATCTCGTCTCTCTCAAAGGTTGAAAGCCTGGCTTTCTGTGTTATCATTTATATCAACTCTTGCCCTATCATACATTATCGGCTTAATATCGGTAGGCATCTAATTCTCGGGAAGGAATGGCCCAACAAAAAACACTGAAATTATGTTTTTGAGGTGTTTTTGGCAATTGCTAACTTTTGATATTTTTTCTAGCCTGTTATATGACCGAGATGCGATTTGAACATACTGTAGTACAAAAAATACTTAAATTTCTTCATAATCACTTCAGAAGATATTGTGAAAATCTGCGTCCCTATGAGTACAAAACACACTCATAGGCTGACAGGCCAGACAACCAGTTACCGTATCCCTTCCCTCTCCCGACCTGTCCACCACTAGAGTCGTCGAGAGGCCGCCTCCCATTTCTGCTGGCATGAGGCCTTAGTTTCGTACCTGCCACCCCCATTTCACCCTTGTATCGATCTAATAACTAACTGTCACTTTATGTGCTATCGATCTATACCGTACTCATTCTACCGTAACCCTCTCTCTTTCCTGTCCCCCCTCTCTGCGTTGTGCCGTGGGCGACCCTCGGGGCCATCGCGGGGAGGCATCTTTGATCTTTGATCTCTGATCATTATCGTATTTATTACTATGCTACTATTTGCATTATTCGCCCTGCAAAGGGAAAAATAACCTGGTCCCGATTTATCGTGGATAAACCTGTAATCTATTCCACCGACAAGGCCCTTACATATAACATAGACAAAATAATTGAAGTCGAATGCCACAAGAATTGGCATGAGAAAAATAAAAGAAAGAAACTTTCCGAACAACCTAATATATTGTCCTACACCATGCCCAGTGCGCGAAATTTCCAAACTTGGGAAAGCGCTCGCGCACTTGATACACACACGTTGTTTTTTATCTTTACGTGCGCGGAGTCTGACTCCGCCCATATTTGTGTGCACATCGTGCACACGTACTCAGTTCTTGATTCCGGAATATTTTAATAATGCTAGAACTAACCGTATCCACATTCCCACTTCACAATTGGGGCTAATATCAGTAGAGGTCGGAAATACGAAAGGAATATTAACTGAGACGCACGATCCAGCAACGTCGCAGTACTGAAAAGTGCAACCAAGTTACACAAAAGATCTTTTTCATGTATAATAGATGTGAGAGGTATTGATAATGTATTGTGGTTCGTCAATGAAATACTGAATATAAGGCAGTACCGCCTCTTCTCCGCAGGTACTCCAATCAATGGTTCGTACATATACTAGTTTGATCGATTTATCGGCAATTGACAATTCCTGAAAGAAGAAAAATGTCCTATGTGTTTAGGGAATGAGCAACATTTACAATTCTCTAGATAATATTCATAAAAAAATACAGCCCGCTAAAAACACAAAAAACGCGTCTAAATTAATTCATTCATCTACATTTGTTAGGCGAGAGTGTGGGAGCAATCTCATAACTCTTGGAGAACACTCAATCCATCCTGGTCGTTCCTGTGGAAAGCCACGTTGTCGAATTTGTCCAAAATCTAATTTCAAAATTGGCGTAACTAGCAATATAACTAATGATGTGTTCCTAACGAATAAAAAAGCAGAGGATCACTGCATGACAAAAAATGTGGTGTATTTAATGACGTGTACTGTATGTGGAAAGCAATATGTCGGCGGGACCACACAAACGCTAAAAAGCAGAATTTCCCAACATAGCTACTCATTCGAGAAGAATCACATTCATACCTTCCTCAGTAAACATTTTAAGGAAGCTTTGCATGATCGTAATTCATTCACTGTTGATATTCTAGACCATGGAAAGGACAAAACTGAACTCCTGCAAAAAGAACTTCTCTGGATAAAAGCACTGAATACTGCATACCCTTTCGGTCTGAATGACTCCATAAAAAACTTTGGATATATATCCGAGGGAATAAACCCCCTCGAAAAATCTACACATCCATACCAAACATTACCAATTGCAGACCTCCCTAAAAACCGAAGAGGAAAGAGAAAGCGAACGAGAAGAAAATCTGCAGCCAAGTGTACAAAAACTATAATGGAAATTGTTGACAAGATAGATAGTATAGAAACCAGAGAGCTTTATATTTACGGTCGATCACTTGCCATCATGAAATGAGAAAATTAGAATCATTTACTGCTTCTTCAGATTTCAACTTATTGACCCATGAAATGAAATACAAAATATTCTCAATTATCTGCCCGCATTTTTGGGAATACAAGACAAATGAAACAATACATGATCTGCCAAAAGCACGTTTGAAGCTGCATTACTTTGGTAAATTCATGGAGAGAATAAAACTTCCTAAGATTCTCAATTCGGAAAACATTAAAAAGCTCTACAAAGAAATAACCGATGACCCAATGACCATTCCTCGCGTTCAAATTACATATTCCTTAGGAGCGTCGACATCACAATATCTTTGTAATTATGGTAAATTCCTTAGAAGTCTCGACAGTAATGGCATAGCAAGGATTCTAAACTCGCCATGTAATTGTATTCAATATCCAGAATTCGTCGATTCAAACTACCAACACGTATGCTCTGGAAACACGAATATTGTACGGGATCCGGATCTTCGAAACATTTTCGAGAAAGGAACAAAATTCAGAATACAAACATATACTGATCCTCAAACTGTAATAGATTCAATTCGGGAATCATGCGAGATTCTATTGAACGGGCTGATACGCAAGCATCGAACTCATAAAGACAAAATAAGTAAAATCAAAGATAAATTCCATAAACTAATTTCCGATAAGATTAACAACAGATTAAACTTCAAACAAAATGAAATTAGAAATCATAAAATTTTTTCCTACAAAGTTTCTCAACTTCATAAAGACTTCGTAGTGACAATGGTTGATAAAGCATCTGGTAACTACGCCTTTACTTGTAAGAAATTATACCTCAAATTTATGGAAAAAGATCTAAATACTACAAGCGACGGAAACAGAACTTATGCGTTGAAATCCCATATACTCCCCATAGATATAAAAACTAATCATGAACGATTCACAAGAAGTTTTGGAATTAAACCACTCACAGATGGTAATCTACCCAAAATCTATGGCATTCCGAAAATGCATAAAAACCCTATCAAGTTCCGATTCATAACCGACAGTACTTTAAAACCATTATCGATAGAATTACAAAAAATACTTAAATTTCTTCATAATCACTTCAGAAGATATAGTGAAAATATAACTAGTCACGACAGGATAAATAGATTATTTTCTATTCAAAATACATTCAAGGTGGTTCAACAACTGAGTACAGTTCATAATCCAAATTCCAAAATATTTTGTGCGGATTTTTCCTCGCTCTTCACGAATCTTCACCATGACGTGGTTAGAGAAAAACTCTACTATCTTATAGATCTCCTATTTAAAAATGCTGGCTCCGAATACCTCGTAGTACAAGGAAATTGCATTCGATATGATAGAAATAATTCCAGTAGTTCTGGTAGATCATATCACAAAGTAGACATAAAAGGTATTATCGATTTCATCCTCAAAAATTCATACGCATATTATGGAGAACATCTGTACCAACAAAATAAAGGTATTCCGCAAGGTAATAATGCATCTCCACAGATTGCTGATCTTACATTGGCAGTCATGGAATTTCAGTATATCCAAAATCAAATAAAAGTTGGGCATTCTTTATCCTATTCACTGAACAGAACCTTCAGATATATTGATGATCTCTTTCACATCTCCGGGAAAGCAAATGATTTTATACGAATGACCACCGACATGTACCATCAGTCGCTCACACTTGAACAAACAAACACCAACCTCTACGAGGCAGCCTTTCTGGATCTATCAATTTCAATATTGAAAACCGGGAAAGTACAAACTTCACTGTATAACAAAACAGATGACTATTCATTCTCAGTGATTCGATATCCACATTTCGAATCCAACATTCCGATGTCTATGGGTGTGAATACCCTCCATGGAGAAATAATTAGAATTTTCCGTAACTGCTCCTCATTCGAACATTTCTTAGATAGAGTGCATCAACTATCAAGATATTTCATAACAATTAAAAATCCAAAAGACATAGTTTTCTATAGAATTTACAAAACTCTGAATAATAATCCAAACATCGCTTTGAAATACGCACAACCGAATAATGAAATATGTCTTCAAATAATTAACGGAATCTAACCAATTATCCGATGAAATTATAGTAATTTTACCAACAAACGAGAGAGTCAACAACTCTACGCTCTTTGTTTCACCCTCCCCTTCCCCTTCCCCGTCTCCCAGGGAGAGAGACAGCTGACCGTTCGCCTTGATCTACCTCCTGTCTTGCCAGACAACTGACCTTTGGCCTTGATCTACCCCCTGTCTTCCCGCCTCCTCTCGCATCGATTGATATCACCCTCTTCCCTTCTCACTCCACTCATTCGTTCACCTTGTTCTCATCGGAGTTTACTATATTTATTATTTTCACATTCGCATTCTGTCGTGAATCGTTTTCTGTCGCGTGTTTGTTGTTTGTTGAATCCCTTATCTCTCTAATTATATTATATCTATACTTTTACTACCCTTTTATTTTTTCTACTCGTTCCTTTTGGTAAACTACTCGTAGTGGGCATCGCACTGATGAGGTCCCCCCCATTGCGAGGCGGGTCGGGTGTATGCGACTCAGGACCGAAACATCCACCCGCTCTTTTCTAGGAAGTAATACTCTGCTCTATTATCTTTCTAAGGCAATTAGCTCTACTTTTCATGCCATTTCGATTTCACTTTAATTTAAATCCCTCGATCCGGCTCCAGTACATCTCAGTACTTCTTTTTTATTTTGATGCAAGGCAATGCCTCGGACGGGGTCAATGTTCTTGTTGCGTACGCTTAGTTGTATCGCATAGTCCTTCGGATTTTTCAACTGTGGCCTGCATTGTATGCATGCACTATCAGAGACTTCTTTCACACCTATCCCTACCCAAGAAGTGACTAGTGGGGAATAGTGTGTGCTAACCGAATGATTATTCCTGCGTCGCAATTAATGAAAATCGGATTTTCGGAAACAACCAGTTCTTTTTCATCCTTAAAACACGCACCTTCAACAAAGCACTTCTGAAATTACAGTTATTTGCGCCATATGCATTCAACAATTATACTAACATAATCGGCAGTTCCGCATTTACTCCAATCAAGTGGTCTCAGTGCATATTCGAGTCGCCATCCTTCAGCAGGCAAGGTTGTCAATTCTAAAAGAATATCAACAATATTTTTAAAAATTTAAAAATATTAAAAATACTTAGTGAATGACAAGAATTATATAATAAAAAGTAAATCAAATATCAAAATATTAACACCACAAATGATCACCATCACTGACAGCAAATTTACAAATTCCGCGATTCCAAAACAAGCGTGAACCTTTCAGCGGACTAGCTAAATTAGAGATTTGAGAAGATTGTGAACAAGTTGTTAGTATAACGCGAAGAAAACGAACTTTTGTCTGTTGATCCAGGAACATGAAGATGTACTTCCATTGGCCAAGTTCTAGCGGAGTGCAATAGGTTGTACGTTTTCGGAACGCATTTCGCAATGAGTTTCGCATTGTTGTACAGCGCTATTCCTTCAGAGATTCTGATGTTCTTGTTGATCACTTGCATCTTTATCGACACTTTCGAGATCCCAAATTTTCTGGGGCTATAACATTTTTTTTTATTTAACAGTGAAACGCATGGAAACTTTAACTCCCCATACTCTCCATGCCTACCGTATCCCTTCTACCTACCGTATCCGCAGACCGGTTAAACATTCCGGCTTAATCGAGGTTGCGACAACAAAATCTTTGTTATATGAACGCACGCTTCGCCATATATAGGTACACGCATGTTCAACGATACATATCTGCAAAATATTGCATTTAACCAATTCAACTGTATTTATGTACGCCATCTATGCATGATACATAAATGTAAATTAAGATATTATATTCACTAAATATTTATTTGTTTGCATGAATCGCACAGTTCAGCACTCGGCTCATTTTGCGTTAAATAAATGGTAATGTAAGAATAACTAAAATATTATGTGAATATCATACAGTTCCGGTCTCTTCACAAGTCTTCCAGTCAATAGGCTTCAGAAAATACACCAATCGCAAATCTCCACCACTGTTGTAAATCTAAAATTTATTGGTAATGTTTTCTTGAATGAATTTATTGATCTATAGTATACATAGTAAATGCATACGGGTTGTACATTCTTAAGGAAAAATATGCAATATGCTTCCTTTTCGCGGATTTGAGAGTCTCTTCCAACTTCTGAAGTAATTTCTTTCCAGTTATCGACTTATTACAATGTCTTATTAATTTTTTTTTGAACCTTTTTGATCCGGCATTTCCAACAACAAAAATTAATACATTCCAAAAATTCCCAAAAACGCAGCAAATTTTATGTACAATCAATTAAACAAACAATAATAATATATATGAAAACTATACCTGCGAATAATTCAACCCTTGTCTCTTTCGACAATTTGACTGTTCCACCTTCGGATTTTTCACATCCCAGCACGACTTGCGTATTACTGTAGAGTGAGACGCCTTGGTTCGTATCAAAGTCCATAGCGCCGACAGTTAGCACCACCTCCCAAACGGTGCTTTGAATTTTCCTGAAATCAATAATAATAATGATATATTTATCGATAGTTGCGGGTATTCGATTATGTGAATATGGTGTAGTAACATATGGCAAAACAAAACGTTGGATGACAGTAACAAAAACTGTAAAATTCATAGCAATCTAACCTCACTGACATTCCAGTCATACAGCGAAAATTTCGCGCGTATGATTTAGTTGTTGGATAAATGAATTCTTCCGTTTTCGAACTCTCGCAATCTCCGTCCATTCCGCACGTCTGATTAAGAGACATTCCACGAGAAAACGTATGGCACTCACGGATGGCATTTTTGCAACCCCCTCAATATTTCTCTGGTGAAGTTCCCATACCGAGTGCTGATATTTGGCCCAATATGAACGGTTCTGGTGCACTTTCCGAAAAATGCCAGAACAGGTCCAAAAAATCGAAATTTTCAAATTTTTGGAAAGTACGATATTATAGGTTTTCTAAGTTTATTTTTCGATGAAAATAACGAAAATCATACTTTGAATGCGATCAGATGCCGATAATGCCGATAAAGAGTCGAAAACGTCGACTTTCGAAGATTTTTGCCCGTCCTGAAAATTTTTCCAACCAGTCTACCAAAACTGATTACATTTTCGGATTCCCCGTGCAAAACTACGCATAAAACCTGAACTTGGCGAAATTTTATCCCTGTGCTCTGAAGTTATGGTGTCCAGAATAAGGCTCACTCGGGGTTATCTCTTTGAGCAAAACCATCACAATATCTCCAAATCATGCCGAATGGGCTCTTTTTTCTACCGAATCTTATTTTTATATCGAATAAAATAATCTGAGGTCATGGTCAGACGCCCTACTCAAACTCATATCTTTACCACGTCATTCTTCCCGCATTGAGTCCAGTCGATGGTGGGAAGAGGTGGAGGAGGACCACCCTGAGATCCTGCCTGCAGCACGAGAGAAGCTGCATGCAGCAGCAGAAGGGGATACTGCAATCGTGACGATATCACCTTGAAACTCAACCAATCAATCAATTGTGTACCGCAATTTCCCCTCACTCTCCACACTCTCGCTCTCTCTCATCGACAGGGCTGTGCATTTGCATGTTACTGGGTGACCGTACCACGTATAATCGAGTGAAATATCAGGAAACTACGAGAAAATAGTCGCTGACCATCTCTGGATGCGCGGTGACGACCGTTCCGGAGCGAATGGAGAGGAGAGAGTGAGGGGAGGAGGAGGGAAAGGACAAGGGAAATGAGAATCGAAAAAGCAATTACCCTTAGTTGTTTACGTGCAGTGAATTTATGATAATGTTTCTGATCAACATGTTTACCGATCAATTTTTTTCTCCCCCATTCTTCTCTTTTTAGAGCTCTTTGACATCTAGCTTAACAACACAAGAGCCACATTGCTTAGGCATAGTTATCGCATAAATTACTGTGCAATAGTATGAAAAATATCATTGACGGTTTTATCAAGTGTGATTGCGAATTCTTGTGTGAATTTATCTTGTTATTTATTCATTTTCTGTGATTGCGTTGACGAGTTCACAATCTCTGAAAAATGCTCATAATCATTAAAATGAGTCGACCGAACCGCGAGAATGGATCGAACAATGAATACTCCAGTCAATATGATTGTGACGGCAATTGCTGAGATGGAGACGTCGAAATGAACATCGTGATTTGGTTTTTCCTTCTTCACTGCATCTTCTGAAATAGTTTTAATGTGGACAAGTTTTTACCAAATAACAAAATACTTATATAGTTTTTATTTAAAAAAGAACTGACTCTCGCAGTAGATGTTCGCTCCTTTATCGATCTCCACTTCTCTCCTTCCTTCTATCGTCCAGTGACCCGTAACTTCGTTGCATACCAAGTGCTCCATTGGTCCGCTTATTATGCTCCCGTTAACTTGTCTCACCCTGGATAATTAGTTCATGATCAAAATCCAGGATTTACTGTATACCTCAGATTGCTCTCGACGGGACATCGAATTCCTTCTCCTTTAGTCCACAATGTATTGCATCCGTCAGAAATAGGGCACTTATTTGTATAATTGGCCGAGATGTCGCAATTATCTATATGAGAAGTACGGTAGTTCGCTAGGACACACACTAAACTCACAGCTCTCAGTACATTCCGCTGCTTCTATCTCGGTATCATATCCATCATGATTGACAAACCACGCCGCAGTGTTCGGATATTTTTTGCTAATTGCGCAGGTAGATATGCCGATATGATAGAAGGGTTTAAACTTCGAAATCTTGTTGATTAGCCATTTGTCTGGGCACTAAGTGCAATATTCCGATTATATTATTTATCAAACAAGCTAACCTTGAGTGACACTTGCATGGTGTTAAAATTTTGTTCAAACTTTGGCGAACTAGTGGTTTTGTTTCCTGGCAAATCTTTGCACATCAGCGAAACTGAAAAAAAAACATTTTGGTTTATATAAACTTTTTTCCAGTAACATTTATATGCTCAAATAACACTTTGTGCGTATTTACAAGTTTGTGATTTAATGTACACATGCACTATTTGCGACTGTTTATATAAGTAAACAATAAGAATAAATAATATTTAGCACGCGTCTTCTGAGAGAATGCATGAAAAAGACACCCCTGAGGAACTAGCTGCAAAAGTTTGAGCAATTTCCAAAAGAAAATTATGGCAGATTCTTGTGGAGACGAGAAAACTTTTGTAGCAGCGATTTGTCCCGGAACCGGCTTTTAGGCATTTTCCGGACTTCGTTCCGGCTCTGACGTAACATGGTTCATTTTTGAGCTACGGTGGTCAGCTTGTGCTCAAAATGCGCGGAAAATTATTTTAAGAAACTTTCATGTTCACACCAAAGCCGGGCGAGTGCGAAATCGCGTTGAAAATCTAGAAAAACTAGGTCGAGATTCATTTAAAAAATCATATCTCGCTTGGAACCCTACCCTTAAGTAGATTTTGACTGCAGTTTCAGAATCAACGTACCCATATTAGTCAAGGAAAAATGCGAGTGAGAGTCGGTAGGGGTTAGAATATGTTACGGTAATGCAAAATGTGTGCTCAAGTCGCTAATTCGTGAATTACAATTTCTTATTTTTAAGTTGCAATCGCTCATATAAATCGTTTCTTTCATAATTATATTGTTACTAACCTAGATATGTTCAATTCCGTTGAAAAAATCGAAGATTTCCACATTTCAAAAAAATCATGTTTTTTACCTCGATATTTCTCAAATTTGTAGGTTCCAAACTCAAGATTTCGCGGTCATGTCACGTGTTCACTATATGGATTTTATAGCATGCTAAACCATGAGTAATATCTAGTAGTACGGGCCTGCTCAACGATTTTAAAACTCGATTTTTTTTCACTCTAAAACGCTAGATCGAGCGTGTCGGAAAAATAAAAATATCGATAGTGAAGTTCATTTTGAGAATTATGGTTATCTACAAATTGGGAAAGTGTTTTAGTAACCTGCGGCGTTAAATACAGGCGAAAATGCGACAGATTTCACGTTTTTTTCAGAAATGTCAGTTTCTCAATCTCGAAAAATTCGCAAATTTAGAAACGAGAAAATTGACGAATTTCGCATATGTTCCTGACTAAGTACTTCAAGGAAACATTTTTCCAATTTGTAGATAACCATAATTCTCAAAATGAACTTCACTATCGATATTTTTATTTTTCCGACACGCTCGATCTAGCGTTTTAGAGTGTCAAAAAATCGAGTTTTAAAATCGTTGAGCAGGCCCGTACTACTAGATATTACTCATGGTTTAGCATGCTATAAAATCCATATAGTGAACACGTGACATGACCGCGAAATCTTGAGTTTGGAACCTACAAATTTGAGAAATATCGAGGTGAAAAACATGATTTTTTTTTAAATGTGGAAATCTTCGATTTTTTCAACGGAATTGAGCATATCTAGGTTAGTAACAATATGATTATGAAAGAAACGATTTATATGAGCGATTGCCACTTTAAAATATGAAATTGTAATTCACGAATCAGCGACTCGAGCACACATTTTGCATTACCGTAACATATTCTAACCCCTACCGACTCTCACTCGCATTTTTCCTTGACTAATATGGGTACGTAGATTCTGAAACTGCAGTCAAAATCTACTTAAGGGTGGGTTCCAAGCGAGATATGATTTTTTAAATGAATCTCGACCTAGTTTTTCGAGATTTTCAACGCGATTTCGCACTCGCCCGGCTTTGGTGTGAACATGAAAGTTTCTTAAAATAATTTTCCGCGCATTTTGAGCACAAGCTGACCACCGTAGCTCAAAAATGAACCATGTTACGTCAGAGCCGGAACGACGTCCGGAAAATGCCTAAAAGCCGGTTCCGGGACAAATCGCTGCTACAAAAGTTTTCTCGTCTCCACAAGAATCTGCCATAATTTTCTTTTGGAAATTGCTCAAACTTTTGCAGCTAGTTCCTCAGGTTCATGTAATCTCTCAGAAGACGCGTGTTAGATATATTAGACAGGATTTTTATGTTTACAGTGAGTCTTACCTGGAACGCGACAGAACACTTCAAAGTTGGTATTTGGTTCAATTTCATGGGATGTTAAGCCTTCAAGAATTTCGTACACCCATTCGCCTTTGTTTGTAGCAAGATTCGCTCTCGAAATGCACTGCACACTCCTAACTGGAACCGGCTTCGCACTTGGTGATGCCGCAAGTACGGCGCTAAACGTTGTCTGCTCCAATTGGAGTTGAACAGTGTGACGAACTATAACTCAGATTTGGGATGAACGTCCGAGCATTCGATTTCCGGTGAGAGAATATCTTTGACCTGTCAAGGCGCACGTCTCTCTCCATCAGTTCATTACAAATCCCACTTCTAATTTGATGAATGTTCCGCCTTCATATGTCTCATTCTTGAACACGCGACTGAATGGATTACATCGACGCCTTTCGTCAATCTGAAGTACTTGCTATTCTGAGTGCAATTTGGAGCCGTTTTTAAAATAAATATGAGGCCGTTTGCCTAAGAATCGAGCAGATCGGGCCGGTTCCGGGACAGCAAAAATACTCGATTTCCTGTAACAATGTGTTTTGGGGTAATTGAAGGTGCTGAACGGTGGGCACATTCATTTTGCTCCCAGAGTCGTCGTTAGCTCCAGACGGCATCACTTCGAAAACAGGTTTTCGCGTATTTCGCCTCTCTAGAAAGTGCTAAAATTACGTGAAGAAGGTTTCCGGGGTAGAATTTCATGCTGATTACGACTGTCAACTTTTTTTTGCACGAATTATTTAAATAATTTTTAAAAATTCATCTTTTCTGAGACTCAATGTCGGGACGAGAGAGTTATATGGTTGGAACCGCAGTGACGAGTAGATTCAGAATCTCGAATTTCATCGATTTTCACCCTGCGGTTTTCGAAATTGAAGTGAAATTGTGATCCGAGAACGATGGTAAATGAGTCGGCTCTCCACTACCTCCTTCTTCCCTATGTAGGAAACGGCGAGAGAGCGTGGTGGAGCGAGAGAGCGCAGACGGAACGAGAGGGGAGACGATAGATTAGCGCCGATTTCGCCCGATTTGATCTCACAATTGCATTTCAATTTCGAAAACCGCAGGGAGAAAATCGATGAAATTCGAGATTCTGAATCTACCCGTCACGGCGGTTCCAACCATGTAACGCATTCGTCCAGACATTGAATCTCCGAAAAGTTGATTTTTTTAAAAATTATTTAAATAATTCTTGCAAAATAAAGTGGATAGTCGTAATAAGCATGAAATTCTACCCCGGAAACCTTCTTCTCGTAATTTTAGCACTTTCTGGAGAGGCGAAATACGCGAAAACCTGTTTTCGAAGTGACGCCGTCTGGATCTAACGACGACTCTGGGAGCAAAATGAATGTGCCCACCGTTTTCAGCACCTTCAATTACCCCAAAACACATTGTTACAGGAAATAGAGTATTTTTTGCTTTCCCGGTCCTTGCTCGATTCATAGGCAAACGGCCTCATATGTTTGTATTAGGACGGCAAGAACGGATCACGGGTCAACCTTTTGACCCTCTAAAACGGGTCAGATACGGGTCGGTAGATGACCCGCCGGATTCGGGTTGAAACGGGTCAAGCGTGAGAGCTAGAAAGGAAGGGAAGAGCGAGAGATCATGTTGAACGCGCAGAGAGACAAGTCTCTCGGCGCTCTCTCCCTTTATCGCACTCTCTCGCTCTTGCTCTTCGTTCGAGAGGGAGTGAGAGCCGCTTCTATCCGAAATTACGGGTCAGAAACTGGTCAGGGTCACAAATCGGGTGACCCGGCGTAATCGTAAATAGCGCGGGTCACTCGTGATCCGTTCTTGCCGCCCTAGTTTGTACACTTCATATAAAATTAGCTCCCTTGAAAATACTTTTAAATTGTATGCACCTTTCCGAGCTTTTTCGACGGTTCGAATGAATCCATCTTCAAATGCGACTTGGTAACGAAGGACAAACGAAATCTGCCGGTTTCGAGAGAAAGAATCTGAAAGAATGTGATTCGTTTTTAAGGTAGACCTTCAACGCAAGCAACGCGCGACTGTGCTCTCTCTCTACCCCGGCGAAGTTAGCAGGCACCCTCTCGCCAGTCTATTTATGCGAGCGCGCACTCCGCTTGCTAAACTAGTATTTCTTCCTCTCTGTAAAGACGCGATTCCGACGTTAAGTAACCCTCTCACTGAAATGTAAAGTAACTGCTGGTGTTGTTTGAATAAATCGAGAGCCCGGAAAACAGCCATGCGTCGCGTGCCTTTCAAATCTGTGGCTTCATTTTAATAACGAGACGTGTATTAAATGTTTATATTCAAAAATTGTGCTCGCAAATTTTTGCTTGATTTAAAGCATAATATGCAACTAACGGGCTTGGCATAATTCACGAGTATTTCGCAGTAGGCAAAATCGGATGTCAGCCGAGAATTCCAAATCTGGCTGGGGTCTGCAATAGTATGAACAATAATAATGTCTAATGCTATTTTATTTGTTGTCCTTTTTTGTGCTATAAAAATATAGAAATAAAACACTCGCCTACACTCAATTTGTCCATAGCAGATATCTGTACCGACCCGTTGCTGTTTTCGGGGCTTTTACATTCAAGAATAGGTTTTGTGTTGTTGAAAATAGTTTTTCCAGTGTCGTCTTTGTCCTCTTCATCATACAAGAGCGATATCCCTTGGGCAATGTCGATGTACTTATCGGCAACGAGCAATTTAACCATCCATTGAGTATCCGAGAGTGCGCTGAAAATTGTGTGAAACATTCGTCTGTGGAATTTGCCACTTCATGGTCTTGTAGTGGTTTTCAATTTCTCTTATTTTGCTTTTTTTGACAATATATATGGGCGATATTATGTTACCATAATCTATCGAAAAATATTTTTTATAATTACTATCTGGTAACCTTATCCAAAGACCAGTTTCGCAATCCTCTTTAACATTTGTGGCTGGAAAGACGAAATCCGCATCAGAAGACACACATGATCCAACAGCACCACAAACCTACAAATTAATAAATTAAAATTCCTTTTAGTCCTTGGAAGATATATTTAGGGGTAGGTACCGCCTTATCGTTGCAAGTCCTCCAGTCAATTGATAGCACGTAATCTAATCGAATCGTTTCTTCGCCGATAGATCAAAACAATTATTTTATGCGAGTTGTACACCATCGAGGGCATCATTTGATCATGTAATATAACAAAGAGCTAATGAGTGGATTAAGAGAGTCTATGAATTAACAACTAGTTAGCATAATTATATCTTACTTCTGTCGCATTCTCAATTGTTATGTCGCAGAAAGCATCATCCCTTGTATACGACCCGTACAGTATTTCTGTAATTTCGTAAACTACGTATATATGCAGATATAAAATACGGCTGATAATTGATGTAATATATAATGGAAATAATAAAGAGTGATAATTCAAAAAAATGAATAGTTTTATACGATGATGTTTTATGTGAGCACTAAGTTTAATAGAGTAACAAAAAAACAAACTTGCGCCAAGCTCTGGTAGTGCTTGTAGAGGTTTGAAGTCATCCATTCGGCATCTCACTATGACTCGGCCATTTTGAAGCATTGCAATGCCATAGGCGGGATTGATATTCCGATTTTTTACACGTATTTGTATATACGAATCAGTATGGCTTCCGTGTGGGAGTCTGAGATGCTTCCATCCAAATTAAATAATGAAATAAAACTTGCTGCATAAGTATGCCTGCTTCGCAATTTTCATACAGCGGTTGCTTGCGAACAACGATCTTTGATTGTGCGACGCAATCTCCTTCCACAACGCATACCTGCAATTGTGCGCTCACTATCATTTTACGACTCGTAAGGTTTATGTTAGTGATTACTGTATTTTTTAATCTATGCTCCTCACCGCATGATCACTGCACTCGCGCCAGTTAATTGGATGCATTTCATAGCTTAACCCCCACCTGTCGTCATAGAAGTTGAACAACTACAATAGGAATTACATGAAAGTATGTTAGTGAAAGTATGGCAATTTACCGTTCCCGTCGTTCGCAAACTTAATTTCTATTTCACATATTGTATGGTCCGGAAAAATTCGAGATGATTTGGAAGTCAGGGTCACATCTTTCAGAAAGGCAGTTTTGTACTCTTTGCGTTTCATGATTTCAACATCCATTCGCATTTGTATTTTTGAATTTTTTGATCTTTTGCTAATAGTTTTGCATTTCATTACATTTTTTCCATCATTGTGAAGCCATACACCGGAATTCACGCTGATGTCCTATCGAACACTTGCAGCTTTACGTTATAATTGCCTTGAGAAAGACGACTGAATGACCTTTTTAATATATGATTTTTGCTAATATGTTCTTGCATTCCACTGCCCCTCCAAATTCCTTACCGTATTTTCATGCCAACTTTGCACGTTTTGTCGATTTTTTTGGTTGCTATAACGAATTCCGCGTTGTGCCCAGCGACGCACGAACCGTGCACGATACATTTCTGAAGTATTCGTGCATTATATGGCTTTAGAAGCACCGTCAGATATGCATATATGTCACATGTATCAATCATGAGCCTAACCACACCCCGGGAACAATTCCCGACTTTTATTTTTTGTTTGGCTTCATTTTGTGGTGGTAGCATACACTAGAGATAACTTCCCGAAAAATCTAGGTCATAGGTCCGAGATCCGGCTTTTAGGAATTTTCCGGTTTTATAGCCGGCTTTACCGTAACTTAGCTCCAAGTTGTGCTACAGACGTGGCGTTGGGCTCAAAATACGCAGAAAAATGAGTTGAACAACTTTTCTGTTAAGTGTGAAGCTGTGGGACTGCAAGTTCAAATAATATGGACGAAAAACTGAAATTCCAAGTATAAATAAAATCAAAGCGTCTCGGTAAGGAGCAAACGCAGTGAATTTTATTGCAGATTATGGAAGCTTGACTTCATAGGCATATAGGAAAAATAGTAATCGGCAATTTTAGGATGGATTTTTTTCGCAATTTTCCTCCGAAGGTCGAAAACATGAGATGTCAAATTTTGAAAAATTCTCATCTCGCAGATTTATCATTTCAATCGATCAGAACAGTCATTTTCTAGCATTTCTCGATCAAAGGAGCTAGATGACGTTGAAAGAGCACGATATTTTTCACTTCAAAAAAATCGATTTTCAACCCCCCAAATTTGCAAAATTCGTGACCATCCTGCTCAGGATTTACACAGCTCTGGAATTGAACTAGAAGTGTAATTAATAGTAGTGACTAAGATAAATACATACAACCATTATTGGCCCTCCAGTCGTTTCCATGCCCTTCATACATATGCCCAAACTAGCAAAATCGAGGCTGTCAAAATCGAAAAAAATGCTTCATAATGATATTTTGAGTAAATTTCAAAGAATCACCGCTATTTTCGATCACTAAAAATCATTTTGATGACCGCAGAAACAGGAAACACAGAGAAAACCAGTAAATTGTTCTTTCAAAAAAAATATGAAAATTTTGAACATCGAAATTTTGAAGTTGATTTTCAGTGATCGAAAATAGCGGGGATTCTTTGAAATTTACTCAAAATATCATTATGAAGTATTTCGACAGCCTCGATTTTGCTAGTTCGGGCATATGTATGAAGGGCATGGAAACGACTGGAGGGCCAATAATGGTTGTATGTATTTATCTTAGTCACTACTATTAATTACACGTCTAGTTCAATTCCAGAGCTATGTAAATCCTGAGCAGGATGTTCACGAATTTTGCAAATTTGGGGGGTTGAAAGATTTTTTTGAAGTGAAAAAATATCGTGCTCTTTCAAGGTCATCTAGCTTCTTTGATCGAGAAATGCTAGAAAATGACTGATCTGATCGATTGAAATGATAAATCTGCGAGATGAGAATTTTTCAAAATTTGACATCTCATGTTTTCGACCTTTGGAGCAAAATTGCGAAAAAAGTCCCCCCCTAAAATTGCCGATTACTATTTTTCCTATATGCCTATGAAGTCAAGCTTCCATAATCTGCAATAAAATTCACTGCGTTTGCTCCTTACCGAGATGCTATGATTTTATTTATACTTGGAATTTCAGTTTTTCGTCCATATTCTTTGAACTTGCAGTCCCACAGCTTCACACTTAACAGAAAAGTTGTTCAACTCATTTTTCTGCGTATTTTGAGCCCAACGCCACGTCTGTAGCACAACTTGGAGCTAAGTTACGGTAAAGCCGGCTATAAAACCGGAAAATTCCTAAAAGCCGGATCTCGGACCTATGACCTAGATTTTTCGGGAAGTTATCTCTAGTGTATGCTACCACCACAAAATGAAGCCAAACAAAAAATAAAAGTCGGGAATTGTTCCCGCAGACCTTCACTGGCTCGTGATACCTGTGATGTACATATGCATTTTTTTCACCAGCGGACAGGGTTCACTTCGAACCGAACATTACCAGGGTCGCTATTATATGATAAGATTATAACCTTCCTGATGAGAACCAAAATTGGCAACCTTCTACTGTACGTACACATTTTTTCCAAACTGTCAAGGAGACTGTTATGAAAACACGAGCAATTGTTCTATTTTTGATTACCAGAAGGAAGTTTCCAGCGTAAAAAACCCAGCCTGTGCCCACTGAAGATTCTCACTATCCCCACTGACTTTGGAAAAGGAGACCACTGTCTCATCATTCAATACACTTTCAATCCAACCGGTATAGAGAATATGTGAAATTGTGAGACATCGGCCCGAACATCCCTCTCGTAATGCTCACATAGCAACACAAGGCACAGTGATATCTCCCATTCTTCGGTTGGAATTGACTGATTTTTATCGAACTTCTAAACGAAGTACGCTTCGCAATAACAACTGATAAAAATGGTTTAAGCGCACTCCCAACTTCGCAATTTCGCAGTCCGCATCATCAGATATAGATTTAGGTACATTGCCAAGGTACAGACGGCAATAATACATTACAATAATAGAACATTACCACAATAGTTGAACTAAATCACTTACATGTTCATGGCACGTACTCCAGTCAATTGGTTTCGTGAAATATGCCAGCCGATACGATTCGCGCTCAATATGAACAGCTTAAAATGTATTGAATAGTAAAGAATATAAACACTTATTTGGTTTGTGACCCTCCCACCTAACCTATCATTGAGGGATTATATGGATGGCAAATTTAAAAGAATGTGGTTTTTCAACTTTTCAACTTCAAATTACTCGCTTCTTTTTATAGAAAAATAACTAATAATTAAATTTCTTTGTTTTGAATAAAGTAATCAGGTTTTGCAATTTTGATTAAGATCGAAATATTTAAAATATATTTTTTAAAACTCACTGAATGCCCCTTCTTGATGGTGAAACGGCAGAATGCGTTATTTTCTTTGAGTTGAGCACTTCCCTGCTCAATTTCTAAAATGGTATTTTTTTAAACGATTGGAAATATTCAAAAACAACACATTAAGCAATTGTTTTTGCCCGACCTAGTTCAGTCTATCCACTGCCCGTCAACTTCACCATCACAATGGTGAGAAATTATAGATAGAAATATTATTTGTATGTATTCAGAAAAATGTATTTGCATACCTACACTCATCGCTGTATACTTGTACTTTATTAATTCAACTGTTCCGCCATCATCGGACGGGATACAGCCCAGTAGAAAATTGTTATAATGCAAAAGTTTGATTCCTTGCTTCGCATCGTAGTCCTTCCCGATCAATTGCAGTGTTATGGTCCATTCTGCAGCCTCTTCGTTCCTGCAACAAACGCAATTTAATGAAGTTTATAATAACAAAAAATTAAAAAAATAGTAGACGAAAATTCAGCCCCCAAATTGTATTTATATTTCTCTTTCAAAAAATAATATCATACGCATTTCAGTGGCGTTGGTAATGCACTCGCTCGCGAAACACTGTATCGCATATGCCTAAGAGTTAATTGCCTAGCAGTACTGCACTAGCATGACCGCCACTGGAAGAGTGGTGCTTACATATCGACTGTAATCGAAGACAATTTACCTTGCATCGATCCTACAACTAAAATCCAAATGTCAAAATACTAAGCATATATGTTGGAAATGATGTTTAAAGAAAATTTTCAGATGGCGCATCAGCATCTCATATCGGAGATGTATACGACAATCGAAGGATTATGGGTCGGAAAATTCGTTGTATATCAGGCCCCTCACGAGAGAATCGGGACAAATCAGCATTTTCAGTTGACATTCTAATTTTGGAAAATCTTTCTTATTATCTTTCTATCTAGTACTTGCCTAGACTAGACTAAAACCGAAGTCTCACATTTTTTATATGCGCTGCAGCCACAGCAGGCTGCTGCAAACTTGAGACATATGGCATTGATTATTGAGGTTTTCAACAATAAAATTGGTGTCATTTGCACACAAATGTGTTTCTATGATCAAATGAACCATTTTGGCGCACTTTTTTAATTTTTCTCTTTTGCGACCGTTGCAGCAGACCCATACAAGACCAGTTTTTAATTTCTAAGTTCAACAGTCATTTTTTGCACCAAACCAAACTTTCCCAGTTTGTAGAGCTTGGAATTATGCATATACCACATTTTTTCTTGATTATATTTCGGTGGTCCTGGTACATTCTCAAGCCGGCGAAAACCTCATAACGGGCTGCACGGTTCACCTGCAGTGGAACTGAGTTCACCAAGTCGCAAGTTCGAACCCCAGCCAGAGCAGGCAATTTTTTGCCATATATTTTGCTCATTAATATGATCCGTAATACTTCCAGACTTGCTCTCTCGATGATATCACATGGCAAAAAAGTGTCTGTCATGGCTGGGGTTCGAACTTGCGACTCAGTTCCACTGCAAGTGAACCGTGCAGCCCGTTATGAGGTTTTCGCCGGCTTAAGAATGTACCAGGACCTCCGAGATAAAATCAAGGAAAAATGTGGTATATGCAGAATTTCAAGCTCTACAAAATGGGAAAGTTTGGTTTGGTGCAAAAAATGACTGTTCAACTTAGAAATTAAAAACTGGTCTTGCATGGGTCTGCTGCAACGGTCGCAAAAGTGAAAAATTAACAAAGTGCGCCAAAATGGTTCATTTGATCATAGAAACACATATGTGTACAAATGGCACCAATTGTATTGTTGAAAACCTCAATAACCAATGCCCTATGTCTCAAGTTTGCAGCAGCCTGCTGCGGCTGCAAGATGTATTGGGGTCGAACCAAACAAGGAAATTCTTCTACACCCTATACCCGTACTAAAAAAAGTTCAAAATCAAATATTTTCATTTTCAATGTCAACTCGTTGTCCCGATTCTCTCGTGAGAGGCCTGATATCACGCACCTTCTGAGAGATTGCATGACCATGCGGAACCAGGAGCCCCAACTTTCAGCAGTATCCTCAAGATATTTATGCCTAAGTATATTGGGCCGTTTTTTACAGAACCGGCCTAAAGGCCGTTTTTTACAGAACCGGCCTTTAGGCATTTCTTTAGGCATTACTTTTTATCCATTTTTTGCCATACATGGCGTTTGCATTTTTTTCGTAAAAATAAAATTTTCTCGGATGCCCTCCAAATTACTTGTGAATGAACACACGATGGTTTCAAACTATTCTAAGCGAATTATTGTAAGACTGAAGCTGAAAGTCGATTTATATGCAACGTTAAAAAACGAAAAAATCGATGACATTTTTGCAATATTGGCGCCCATAAAAGCTTACCCCACCCCTACCGGGACCAGACCGTAATTTTTCTAGACTAAATCGATATCGTAGAATTCAAATCTGTAATGAAGATGAAGAGCTAGGATTTCCTCGTTAACATAAAAGTTGTTGGAAATAATTGTCCGCACATTTTGAGCTCCATGCCATCCTTGTAGCTCATCTGGGAGCTGACATATGACAGAGCCGGGCCCAAAAACGGAAAATGCCTAAAAGCCGGTTCTGTAAAAAAGGCCAACGTCAAAAGTTTTCTTGTCCCCAATATACTTAGGCATAAATATGAGGATACTGCTGAAAGTTGGGGCTCCTGGTTCCGCGGGGGGTCCGTTTTCATGCAATAATGTGCAGTACCGTCGGAAAGTCAGTGGACACTTTTTGAATCTTTTGTAACATTTTGCCCAGGATAGGCATCATTCTGATATTATGGCATATAGTACCAAATTCATTGGAGATTATGATCATGATATTGGGGTATTACGAAATTGCATAGTTATTGGGTAGTTACGACGCAATCAAAATACACTTTTTCAAAATAGCATTATTCTTACATACATTTTTTCCTTCTCGTCCTACTTTCTGAGATTGGAGATGTGACAGAGGCCTAACCAGAATAAATGTTTGAAAGTGCTGCTCGGTCGCACATTGGCTGCAGCCGAGCTGCAAAATAGAGGTCAAAAAATCAGATATCGGCTCCTAGCCAAGCCAGAGACTGGTTCAAGGCGTCGAAATGATCGCCATAATGAGTACAGATGATCCTGGGAATATGAAAACAAAATATCGATATTTGCCCTCAGGGCATGAAAAAATCACTTTTTTTGAGGACCATATTTTGGACATCCACAACTTTGTGGGAAATGTAGATAAAAATCTGGTTTTTGCATAGGAATGTTCAAAATATAGTAAATATATTATTCCCAACTTTTTAGAGTGATTGGATACCTTTCCTGCCCGCGGCGATGGTTTTCCGGAGGTATACTGGGGTCGGGAAACACCTTGTTTACCCCTATGGGCGAGAGAGTGCAGACGACGAGAGTGCGTAAACAGGGTGTTTCCCGACCCTAGTATACCTCCGGAAAACCATCGCCGCGAGCAGGAAAGATATCCAATCTAAAAAAGTTGGGAATCATATCTTTAATACATTTTGAACATTCCTATGCAAAAACCAGATTTTTATCTGCATTTCCCACAAAGTTGAGGATGTCCAAAATATGGTCATCAAAAAAGTGATTTTTTCATGCCCTGAGGGCAAATATCGATATTTTGTTTTCATATTCTCAGGATCATCTGTACTCATTATGGCGATCATTTCGATGCCTTGAACCAGTCTCTAGCTTGGCTAGGAGCCGATATCTGATTTTTTGACCTCCATTTTGCAGCTCGGCTACAGCCAATGTGCGACCGAGCAACACTTTCAAAAATTTATTCTGGTTAGGCCTCGGTCACATCTCCAATCTCAGAAAGTATGACGAGAAGGAAAAAATGTATGTAAGAATAAGGCTATTTTGAAAAAGTGTATTTTGATTGCGTCGTAACTACCCAATAACTATGCAATTTCGTAATACCCCAATATCATGATCATAATCTCCAATGAATTTGGTACTACAAGCCATAATATCAGAATGATGCCTGTCCTGGGCAAAATGTTACAAAAGATTCAAAAAGTGTCCACTGACTTTCCGACGGTACTGTATGTGAGAGACTTTTTGACTCAGTGAGCATATGCTTTGCATTAGCAAAAAATGAAATTCCTCCAAAATGTGCGCACATGTAGTACTCAGTGACTATAGTTCAAGCGTGGCTTATTTAGTGTTCTAGCTCAACGGTAAGGAAATGAGAAGTACTTTAGACGAAAAATTTCAATTTTCGAATTTTGCCATTTCGCAACCGATCCGAATGAGTGATATCTCAGAAAATGTAGAATATTCATGTACAATTCTTGGGTTTTTGCACGGGGTAAAGTCAATTCTGGGTTCAGGCGCAGAGCCTCCCTGAGATCCGGCCTGCAGCATGAGAGAAGCTGCATGCAGCAGCAGCAGAAGGAGGTGCTGCAATTATCGGATGAATGTTCCGGAAAATAAGATGAAATTTGGAACAGACCATCCCTTGATGCGGGTGACGACCGTTCCGGAGCGAGTGGAGAGAAGAGAGTGAGGGGAGGAGGAGGGAAAGGGCAGGGGAAATGAATCGAAAATGCAATTACCTTTGTTGCGTACGTGTATTTGAATTACCCGATTTGCACGTTTCGGATTGAACGAAACGATATTGGAAAATTGCATTAATTATTGCGTACTTGCAGTGAATTGATGCAAATGCCAATGATTTTCTGATCAGTCCCCCTTTTATATGCCGTTTGGAATTGAATAGAGTGGGAATCCAACCAACTCAGACCTACATATCACCTAAAGGGTTATTCAAAGTTATTTGTAGTCATTCACATGATTCTCGTTCTCGTTTCGTTTAACAGTGTAACTACAGACCGCAAGGTGGTTGGTCGAATTGGCTTTTCAAGGTCGTTGATGCGCCTAATGTATGCATCGAGCTCCAAATAAGACCATTCTTTTTACCGCTTGCCGATATCTTATCTCTGAACCTAGTTATGGACCGAAAACAGCTCGAAACAAGTTCAACGGGAAAGGGGTTGAAACCGGAACGAGAATGGAATGGGAGGATTCTGCCTGTTCTCATGCAGATCCCCAAAACTTCGAGCTGAACTTCGCCTCGAGCTTTTCACACTTTGCTCGATATGGAGACAGGAGACGGAGCGACTGTCTAGGGCGCGCGCTCTCTATACACGCCGGGGCATAAACACGCTCTAAGAGGGGGAGAGGGAGGCGAGGGAGTGTTCTTCTCTCGCCCCGGCCGCGCGCGTCGCCGGTTATCTTTGAAATGTGATGTCGCAGCGAAGAATTGTCCAATTTTCGCATTTTTTTCTTTAAAGGAGGACTGTCGGCAAAGTAGCCTCATCGATAGTGAGGGGACTTCCACCCTCCAAAGGTGATAGCGAGAGCTAGGGGGTAGACAGCCATCGCTTGGTTAGCTCAGTTGTAAAACATCTGTGTTGTCATCGGAGGGTTGCTGGTTCGATTCCAGCTGTTTTTTGACAGCTCCTTAAGATATTTGAATTCGCGCTATTCCCTGTCCCACAAGCGTCCATGGCGCTGTGCCAACAAATCGTAGCTCTGCTGACAGAGAGCTGAGATATCAATGTAATTTTTTCGGAGCCTTTAGTCGTTAAGAGGAGCTAGGTCATGGTTATGAAAGGGTCCCAAGTTGAACTTTGCCTACACTCCTCCTTTATAAATCGTCTAAATCCATTCTACACAACATATCAAAACCGCACACGGATGCGGAAACGGGAGCCCTTCCATTCCCCTACAATTTGCCACGTTTTATCGATTTTAGTACATTTTAAATCGCCCGATCAAGCTGCGGTTTTCGTATGTTGTAAAGGATGCCTAGAGCTCTCTAAATCACTTAATCTCCCAAAATGGTCGCGATTTCGCAGCGACATCCTTTGGTCCAGGTTTTGAGCGCATCATTTCCCCACCTAGTGGGCGGAGCATGCGGTGCCTAAGTGTAACTTCTTCATTTTCATCAATTTCCGAGAGGGGAATAGCTATGGCTTCGCTCCATCGCCCCTACCACCATTGTTTTGTCTGTGCACTCCCTTATTGGATTCGGCAGTATTTAAAGGAGGAGAGAAAGCGGAATAAACTTTCCATTATGTAACGCTGTCGCACTCATTAAATCGTTCCTATAGTCTTTGCAGGTCGTATTATTCTACGCGCTAATGTGTAAATTGACACTGAACCATTCCTAAATCCGTGTGTTTCCGTAACATTTGGCTCGTCGAGAGCGAACTATAGAATGAATCATCTGCACAATAGGAATCGCTTGGCAAAAAATGGTTTTTTTTCCATTTACTCTCCTCACTCTCTCACATCTCCGGGCCTGCGAGTGCGCATGCAGAATGAAGAGACCACGAAGCCATGTCAAGCCATTTGCACCATTTTTCGCCATTTTCAGAAAGCTATCCCGGCTGAACAATTATCTCGAATGTCTGTGCAGCCCGTACCATTCCACATGAAGCGTCTAGCAGTGCTCTTTGTGGCTCTATCTACAAGTGGTAAGTACATTATTCGCTTCCTTGTAATACCTGACTGCATCCCCTTGTACAGTTGGACAGATCATACAATCAAATCCATGTCGTTGCCCATACACGGACGGAGGAGCCCCGCTCAACATGGTACAGTATTTTAAAAAATTCTTAGGTATTTGTTCCGCCCACAATCCTCCTCAATCATCGTAGCTGACCACCTAAAAGGGAGGAGTGGGATGGGCTAATTAGCCAAGAAGTGCTAATTACTGCGAAACATTAGGCGGTCCCGGAGCAGCCCGTTTCGACTTGCATCCTCAGAGATTACTCGCAAATTCTGCAGTGCAGTGGCAAGATTACCCTAATGGTAAGCAGGCGGGTTGTCTATTCGAAGTGATATTGCAACGACTGGACGGATTTCGCGATAAGGCGAGGGTTGCATCGTTGCAACCCGGTCAAGAGTAGCCAACCCTAGTGTGTAGTATTCGACCGAACATGACACTTTTTGCTTCAAATTCACGTGTAAGCAGTATTTGGCAAGGAATGGAGAGTTCTATCAAGGAAAACAATCTGAAAAAGCGGATATTTGCACAGAAGAGGAAAAATTTTATGACTCAGGATACGAAAACGAGAACGAAATACGAAAGCCTCAAGTGTACGGGAGGGAAGTGGTTTGGAGTGGAGGCAAATGGCACATTAACGGTAAGCGAGAACAGATGCTAGAGAGAGAGAGAGTGAATGATAGACAGAGTAGACATAGACAAATGATAGACATAGACAGAGACACGTTATATTATTTTACATTCATACGATCTTCGTTAATTTTAATATACCCCTTGTTGAATTACTGTGGGAAGTTGATGAATTTCTATTGCTCATTCTTTGAACTGTTTTTTTTCGCAGGATCTCGGCCTTCCCTCTCCAACTGTCATGTGCGGAAAGACGGAACGTATGCTCACAAATATTTATAAAAAGTGCAATAAACATTTAAAGCACCAATCTGCCCGCACCTTCCTTCTCGTGAAGGACTCAAATACGTTGGTTCTACCAATAGTCTTCGGAGGTACGAACTGTGTGAAAAAATAAATAAAAATAATAATATTTTTAGGTACACTTGTGCTGGAGAAGCGCTGGCTAAACTGACTCTCGATGGAGGTATAAGTTTCAGATTAGTATTTTTGATTAAATATAGTGTATTTATGTACAATATATCGTTTCCTGAGAGATTGAATGAACATTAACACTATGAGTGTTCCAGAGTTGTCGGTAGAATAGTAGTATCACTAGACTGTATAATTGATTTAACAAATTGTTCCAACAGTTTGAGCTCGTTCTCCTGAACCATACAATCAAATAGAAGATGCGCGAGAAATACACGTGCATATGTAAGCATATGCATGTAAAAATATACATTTAATGCTTTCTTAACTTAAAAAACTGTTTGCAGGGCGTACTGTCGTCACCAAGTACATCGAATGCAATGCGAGTGAGTATGGTTCATTGAATGATGGCACATTTGGAACCTCCCTTTCGGAACTTTCAAAGAAGCCCATTTTGGAACCCTCCTCTTGAACAAGGGTTCCATTTTGAAATCATATTCTACCCCATGACAGTAGTTCCAAAAATATACCTGATTAATATCGGGAAGGATTCAAAATGGTATCTTTTTGATCCCAGGAAGGTTTTAAAATGATCCATGGCGAACATGTGTGCGGTGCCCTTGTTCAAAGGGTTCCAAATTGGGTATCTCCCAAAGATCCAAAATGGAGATTCCAAAATTTGCCATCACCGCCCCTTGTACACGATACTACTCACAAAATCTAGCGTACTACCGTGCGGTTTCTTCCAACTTCGAATACTGGGAGTTCCCAACTACTGCTATCAACGATTTCTCGTGCAGAGACTACGGGCAAATGAATAAGGCAAGTTTATTTCATGTATGTATAAATCAGATAAACGTCTATTCTTTTCAATATTATAAATTTTTATTAGCATATTCTCAGGCAGCTTCAATTCCCAATCTGCTCAACGCCTTCATGCGAGATGGTGCGATCCGTTGCAACAAGGTTAGGCAAATATAGTTGCTACTAATGAAACCGCAAAGACCAGGCAATTCTCTAGTTAGGCACTTTGAACATTTTCCAAAAGGAGATGTACACTAGGCGACCTTTCCTTGTTAGACTCATGGGGATACGTTAGGCGTGCACATTTCAATGTGTGATGATTTGGCAGATCTCCTTGTGGTATCTACTTTTGCAGGGCAACTACTTACATCAAGTCCACTTTTTCGACAAATCGAACACTCTCAAAATGCTCACTACCTATACCGATGCACTTCCCGAGACACCAATAGCCACAACCGAAGGGGGCGGAGCCTGGAGACTGGTAATAAATGGCACTTAATTTATTATTATAATAATAAGTTTATCGCTCGAGGCGGTGTTTCAAATAACGATTAGAGAAGATAATACATGATAAGATAGTCATCATAAAACAAAACCTTGAGTAGAGTTAATGGGGGTATGACAGAAGCGCAACGACAAAAGCGCAACTCAAAACAACTCGCTCAATCAACGTCCTAGCAACTTGGGAGTACCATACATAATCTATATTACAGTACCGCCATCAACTACCGTAATCAGTTCCTTGGGTCAGATGGAGCTCCGTGGGTCATATATTTTTTAACAATTCACCAAATGACATCAACATGATTAGAACGCACTCTAGCGTATCACGGAATATGGTAGACACATTTTGAGGCCCACCGGGGAATTTTACAAAAATATATGACCCACGGAGCTCAATATGACCCAAGGAACTGAGTACGGTAGTTGATGGTGGTACTGTAATATTGATTATGTAAGGAGCTCCCAAGGTGGTAGGACGTTGATTGCGCGAGTTGTGTTGAGTTGCGCTTTTGTCGTTGCGCTTCTGTCATAACCCCGAGTTAAAGGTACCCACCAGTCAAAAATCAACTGTGCTTCAATTTGCGCAGTTTTGTTCCCTCATTTCAATGCACTAATTCAAAAAAATTAAATAAATTTTATTAAAGCTAAAAATAAACAAAGCCGGGAAATAAAAATATTTGCTGTTCGTGTAGTCGAGGTATTACAATTACGGTATTTGATACGAATTGATTAAAATTTTCATGGACTGGTCGCACTCGAACTCTTTCAACCATTTTCCGCTGTTTTCCTGTTTATTTTCTTGTTGTATTTTACTTAAAACTGCTTTGTATTGTATCGCTAATCACGTTTGTTCGTATGTATGCGGTTAGTAAACCAGTTTAACGCAACTGCGCACGAATGAACTTAGACTATTTTGTGTTCTGCTGTCAATGTATATCGTGCAATTGCCTCCTAGTAGATGCCCTTCAAATGCGTTGTCTGCCCACGTAAAGTAGAGGTCGCGAAAACGGTACCGAAGAAGGAGGAGAAGAGGGAGGAGTGGCTGCTGCGATTGAATCTACTGGAGGAGGAGCACGACGAGCTGGAGAAGAGAGTAGCCGGGATGTACGCTGAAGGGAAGACGCCTAGGATGTGTCTCAATCACTTCAAGAGAGGAGGGCCTCTACCGGACGACGTGAGTATTTATTGATCTAGTGTTATCTATCGATTGTGCCTCTAATACTCGCACTGCACCTCCGCAGTATTCAGTTGTTGTATTACTTTGTTGTTATGCTACCTATCAGTTGCGAGAAGACCAATGCACGGATGCTCCAAGGCTTGAAAGGGAGGATAGGAAACAGGTATTGTACGCATTATTATATCATGTAGGCCACAATCGTTTCTCAAGTATGCCCTGGGGAGGCAATGGAAACATAAGATATGCCCTGAGGAGGTAATTTGCACAAGCCCTGGGGAGGCGAAAATAAGCATTTGAATCAAAATAACAATACGAATGTTACAGAGTGGGACGATGGACGAAGATCCATCCGAGGGTAGCATAGATGGCATCGCAAATGCGATGTTTGACCTACCGTTTGATCCACCGACAGAACCTCCATCTCCGCATCGTGCGCAATCTGGGGTACGCAAATGATTCAGTTGAGACACATATCATGATATAAGTAGAAAAGTACTTTAGTCTTTACTGCACAAATAGCATACAAGACAATTTCAATGGTTCTGAGTTATAAAACAATGTGATTTAAATGTTTAAAAAAATGAGAATGATGTAAATACTATTCCTCGAATTATCACATAGTGGGGATACTAGGGATGGCATCGCAAGAAAAGATTTTCGTCTTCCTTCTCCATAGTCTTTCACCCGTGCGGAGAGTACGCAGAATAAGTACATTTATTGCAATGCCATCCCTATCGCCTAGGTATTTAGGATCGTTTTGGACACAATGAAAATCGAAATTCATTCATACGCACCATCTCAAGAAACTATGTGCACTGAGGCAACATCGGACAACGAAGTGGAAAAAAACGGGCCGACAATACAAGACGAAAACACCTTCTACTTGGTCTCCAAGTCGTCCCTTCTCCCCCTCTTCAAACGTTGTCGTGAGTGTGGCGCCGCCGAGATCCGAGCCGGATCCTTCCGCTCGTGGTGTGTCGGATCCGCCCTCTGTCTGGAATGGTTTTGCAATGTTTGCGAACGGATTGTGAAGTGGACTTCCCAAGAACAGATCGAGGGCTTTTTCGAGGGGAATCTCAAACTATCGACGACCCTCCACACCACAGCCGTTTCTACTCCGGTTAGCATATGCCTATTGAAGATTAGATCATAATAGATGGACTATATCGAAAGTAATATGAAGCCGATTGTGAAATTCAGAGATTTCTCGACATGGGGAAAGAATTGGGAGTCGCACTTCCATGCTACAGCACACTGAAATCGCATCTGGCAGAGGTTGTGATACCAGCTGTAGATACGGTCTACGAAAGACACGAGAAGGTCGTCGAGGATACAGTCAGAAATGTCAGCGGGTCAGAGATTTCACGGTTTCAATCAGATTTGTTATTTGAACTGTAGCTTACCTCAAAATCAGACGAGCGCAGGCCCCGGCCGCTTACCTCGGCCCGTTCCTGAAAAAGTGCCCATGAGGGGGTACGGTACTTACTAATATACCCCTCCCTCCCCTCATAACCTCATAGTGCTCCTGCCGGTGCTGCATTGAGATGGGCGAGTCTCTTCTCGGATCTGAAATATCAGACTGTAAAATTAGTTAAACATAAAATCACTTGGTGTCCGTATAAAGGTAAAAAATCTTAATCGAGTTTTAACTGTTTAGAAGAGAGGAATCGATGTGGCTGTCGATGGTCGGTACGGTACACGGGGGTTCACTGCTCGGAACAACACCAACAGCATCGTTGATCTTGCCTCGAACCTAGTTCTCAAGGCAGTCGACATGCACAAGGACATGAAGGGAATAGGTAGTGTTAGTTGATATTCGTAACTAGTGAGTTGATCACAAGTGGTATACATTACAGATGGTGTGAGTGGGCGGATGGAGAAAGAGGGAGTGAAGCGAGGGCTGAAGATATTATTGTCAAAACTCTTTACGGTCAGCTATCACAGTTCAGGACTAACTAATCAGCGGTAGTGAAACATGACTAATGCTACGCCTTCCTAGATAAGAAGTGTAACTTCTGACAATGACGCTAAAATCGGAAAAATGCTAAGAACCGATCCACTCTTCTCCAAAATTAGACACTCTCTTGACTTCTGGCACCTAGTGAAGGGAATCAACAGCGATCTGAGAGAGGTAATTGATTAGTAGTTAGAGAAGCAAGCGTTAAAGTACCCCACCGAGGAACGTGTTTTTTTTAAAAACATTTTTCTAAAAATCAAAAATTGATCATAAAATGATTATACAATAATCACATATACGGTAGGATACTTTAAAATAATGTTAAAACCTATTTTGGATTTTTAGAAAAATGTTTGACCCAAGGAACTGGATCTGACCCAAGGAACTGGGTTACGGTAGTTACTTGGGTGCTGTATAATCGATTGAACATGGTACCAGGACTTTTAAAAAATAAAGTTAGTTCACGATAATCGGGGTTACGGTAGTGATATACGGTATCAGGGGTACTGTACTATCTATTGGGTACGGTATAGAGCAAGAATCAACTCAATGGTAAATGTTTTGGAAAAACGTCAGTTGATTGACCGCAGTGGTGTGGATTACGGTAGCAAGGGGTACTTTACACAGGGTTACGGTATGGGTACTGTAGGATAGATTGGGTACGGTATATTGACTTTTTGAAAATAAAGTTAGTTCACGATATTCTGGAGTACGGTAGCATCATACGGTATCTGGGGGTACTGTACGATCGATTGGGTACGATACTTAGTCTTGACCTACCATGACCCAAAATACATGCCTCGTGCAGCACTCCCCTGGTAATCGATATACTGTATGATACAGTATTTTTTGCGCGTCAGGGCATTGATTTTCCCTCTGTTCAAGCTCTTACATCGAATTCGAAAAAACGTTCCTCGGTGGGGTACTTTAAAACATGATACGTATACAATATTTACAACTGAATTTAGCTGAGCAAGAAGAAGAAATGTGCCCTGGTCAAGCATTGGTGGAAGCCCATTATTAATCACTGCTACCACGTCCACTACCAATACCGGAAGAGCAGGGCAAAGGGTCTCGAGAGATGGAAGAGCGTCCTCGCTCATGTGTGTGGGCGTCATAGGCACTTCGAGAAAGTTAGTGCGAATACATAATTAAATAATTGACCATTAGATGTATAATGAATACAACAAAGGTGCCGTTTCTGTCTGGGATCAGCGAATGCACGCACAAGGATCTACCGGAGTCACCACAGCACAAGATCGACAGGAAGAGCGAGGAATTCCGACTGCTCAAAAAGGTGATACTGAAGCCCACCTTCCTCTCTGGATTCCTCCGTGCTTCACCCAAGAAGAACACCTCTCCCTGCGAATCCTTCAACCGACTGATTAACCTCTATGTGCCCAAGGATATCGCCATGTAAGACATTATAAGACCTACGCATTATGGAAGCTGAGCAAAAGTTTAAAGAACCAGCTACAGTAACTGAGCTACTACAACGCATATTCAGCTCCCCCAACTTCTACCATGAGAAGATCAAACTCGCGGTGCTGCATCATAACGCCATCGCGATGGCCGATCTTCTCCATCTCAGGAAGGAGAAATCCTCATATGTGACAAGAGTGAAGGGAAGGGAGGTGCTGAGCGTGAAGAGGAAAATGACTGCAGTAGATCACAAATGGAGAGGAGAGGTTAGCATCTTTAAAAAAATAGCATTCCATCTCAGTAATATATTTGCTAGTAGAAAACAAACAAATATTTTAGGTTTGGAAGGAGGTCCAAGACGTGGTTCGCCAAAGGAAGCTGGACGCATACCTCAAGAAGGTCGGCGCCCCCGATTCGTTCACCTATGTGAAGACGCTCTACGGGGAGGAGCAGGGCCAGGAGGAAGGGAATGCGGTAGACGATGGAGGAGAGAGTGATGCGTCCGTCGAGTTGGGAGGAGGATACGGTGAAGAGGTCGACTCGGACTCGAACCCCATCATGGACCCGATCGTGTTCAGTGATGAACGCGATTCGGAGTCGGATCATGAGAGGGGAGAGACGAGGGAGGAGACTCGTTCTTCTGGTTCCGAGTGGAACGAAGGAGAGGAGGAGGAGCCGAAGACTCCAGCTGATCGTGGAAGGGGGCGAAGGGAGCAAGGGAAGGCGAGAGGAAGCACCAGAGGGAAGGGGAGGGTGGCAGAGGAAGACGAGACATCTGAGGAAGAGGAAGCAGGCGAAGAAGGGGAGGTGAAGCAGCCAGAGAGACCGAGGAGAGTGAGGAAAACGAAGAGGGGAAGAGGGGAGGAAGCGGATGGAGAAGAGGAAGGTTACGAGGGGGGGATGGAAACGAGCCAGCCAAGAGGGGCAGAGGGAAGAAGTAGGATTAGTTAATAGGAACATGCAGGGACTGGACAATTGTTAGGGGCACATGCGTATTTTCCAACTTTCATTATTATGTTATCCCACCTATGTTATCCTCAATTTGTACTTGTGTTGATGGTGATTAATAAATAACTTTTGAAAATATACCCCCCCCCCCCTGTCCCTCCGCTCCTACTCACCTTGGTCTCCTTCAGTCGATGGGCGTAGATGGCTCCCTCATCTCGCAGCACGTCGAACTCGCACGTGGCGAATAGGGCGCGCGGCAGGTCGGACAGATCGGGCTGCATCATCGGAGCGAAGTCCGGATTCGTCAGGAACGGCATGACGTACTCCTACAAAACCAGATTGTGATAGATTATCGTAGCCAAGGCTACCGCAGAACATGGGCACCCTTGATTCTAGCAGCAAAGCCATCCCGGTTTTGGATAATACCATACGTGGGCAGGCAACGACCCACAATTTTTACGAAGTTGTTCAGTTCCTCCTGTATCCTAATCAAATGCCCCCAGGAGAAAATCTAATGCCCGTGGATGGGGCGAAATTTTGAAAATTTTAGAAGTTGTCCAAATCTTCCAGAATTGTGTCTCAAAGTAGGCTGTGGAACGGTCGTTCTAAAAATCTAATACCTTTGGTCCTAATCAAATGCCCCTATGAGATAATGTAATGCCCTCAAATTTGGGCCGGACCGTGCCCACCTCTGGATAATACTTCTGCCAATTTTAGTGCACCAGTTTCCGTAAACCTTGCCGGTTTTGTCACTGAACTAGTGGGCGCCATCCCGGGTTTTAAAACTCAGCAGCAATCACTGCCCACGTATGGGCTACCGTACCATCAACTCCTTCTTGACGATCACCGGCTGCGGGAGGTCCGTGCCATTAACATCGTCATGGACGGCCTCCGGCAGCACGTTGTAGTCCATGTACTGTAACGATCAATACCTTCTCATACCGTAACCATCAATCGATACCGTACCTGATTCCTGGCCTCCTCGCTCACGTATCCGTTGGTGGTTGCGGCGTGGGCGAACTCGGGGTGCGCATTCACGTCGACGCCCGCGTATTTTCCAACAAAGCCTTTCCTATGGTTGACTGCGTTTTGGAATACAAATATAAAGAGGATGAATCGAAAAATTGAACCATTAAATGGCCACGATAAATATGTCAATGTTGAGTTGAATGGAGTGATATTCCATCGAGATAGTGTACGTTGAAATAATTGCCGCTGTATATACAAGCCCTCACTAGAGATGATCACCACTTTCCCCACGTCCATACTAAGGATGGCCAAGCGAGGAGCCTAGCGACCTCACTATACGACCCTATTCGACCATCCCATTCCCTAGCTCCCTCGCTTACCTGGGGCATCCTGGCATTAGATATCGATTAGATATTGATTGAACAATGACCAATACCTGTTTCAACCACAGCAGGTCATCCTTCATCTGATCCATTTCCCATCCTTGTATGTCATCGGGCAGATTCATGTAAGCACGCGCTTCTTCCACAGCCGTGTCCTGTGTATATCAAAGGTCAATTTCAACCACAGTCGTATACCTTTATCTTCTCGGCCATATAGGATGAGCCAGCCTCGGAGATCGAAGGAATGTCGAGGTACCTGTGTGAGATTGGCGTTATCGTTTGTCATATTTTCGAAAATCTAGAAATAATATTTAAAAAATTCTTACATCGCTGAATTGAGCATGCCGAACAGCGCGTTCGCCGTGGGTAGTGCCTCGAAGAAGCGTCATTCTAGGGGCGCGATCTGGGTCTGTAAGGACATCAATTTTAATTAGACATCAGGTTAAAACCACCGAACCCTCACGAGACCGTACCCGTCCGCAGTATTTGTTGTCGCTGTTGTGGCGCGTTTCTACCTCTTGCTCGGTGGGGTGGGGTGGGAAACTACAAAATATTATCCTTAGCATATTTTCGCTTTTTTTAAAATTTTTATTTAAAATATTTAAAAATAACTTACCCCTGCAGCCAGTTGAGGATGAGCTGCATGTTGGAGTTGGTGACGTTTGGCAGTGGGATGACAAAGTCGGAGTTGATGCCAGACTGCACCTGCAGTATAAGGTCCAATCAGTAGCTGCAGTACTCCTATATTCGAAATGCCACGAGTCCTTCGCAAAGTGATCGCTCGTCCCACCACTTTCATGTTTCATCGACACCTCATAAACGAATCGTCCGAAACACGAACCTCGCGGTGAAACTTGGAGAACAGTCGGGGGTGCTGCTTGTGGGAGAAGCTCTCGACCATATGCTGGAAGCCGAATCACTTGAAGTGCACGGATACCAGCTTGTACGCGCACATCACCTGGCATTCGATATTTAAATAATTTAATTATAAACATTTTGAATCTTCTTGAGAATCACAAATTGGCTTGGCAACTTTTAGAATTCATGAGGGACCATCACAATCAAAAAATACAAATTCACTATGGCGATCTGAGAATCAAAAGTAGATTCAATATGCATATCTTCGACAAACAGACCGGCCGCAGGTTAGTTATCTAGTTACCCTCGACATTTTCGGCTCCGGGCTCTCTTTTTTTCTGGCACGAGTTTCAGCAATAATTAGGATAGCTACTTTTCAGTTTCAAGGAAATGATATGGCGAATCCCGTCATTAAAAGTAGAGCCTACTTACCGTCGGCCGGATCCCGGAAGTCCTTGTTGTTGGCGATGTCGATGGGACGACCTCCCGCTTCGCCAGCTCCTCCTTCGAGAAGTTGCACGCCTGAGTTTTTAATAATTAAAAATAATTTTAAATGTTGAACAGTAAAATAACGACAAACAGGTTGACCCTACGAGCATATTTGCGCATTCAATAATTAAATCTAAACTAGTAATCGCAATGCATACGTCCTTCAATATCACTCTTGTAAGGTTATGGGAAACTACCCTTGTGCATCGTGCTTATATAAAATAAAAGTCACATTGCAATAATCCTAATCTACATCGTCTGTACCTTGTCGGGGGCGGACAGTAGAGGGCTGCAGCCGTCAGCAGTACCAGCACGCCCACGCGCACGATCGTGCCTCCGGCGATGAGATGCGATCCCTTCTTCTGCTTCTCGCCAGCCATCTGAATCGAATATGAGAGGGTGAGCAATCGATAAGTGATCCGATTAGAGACCAACCTCGCTTCGCAGCTCCTTCAGCGGTGTTCGCTGTTGCGCTTGGTGCGTGGAGGTGCGAGCAGTGGCAATACTCGCTTTCTTGTTAGTGTGTGAGTGGTGTAGCTGTGGCTACTGGCGTCTCGCTAGGCGAGAAAGAGCTCTTCTCTGAAATGTTAAACAATTAGCGAAAGCGCTGGAATATAATATCATTCGAGTTCAAAAAATACGCAAATACGAGAACCAGAATTAAATTGACGAAAATAAGTAAATCAGAGACGCGCGCCGATGGAAGAGAAGCACTTTATAGTACCTGCTCCCGAGAAAGGCGGGAGGGGGCCGGGGGAGGGGTAGATCAGTGCCCTCTCCTCCTCCTTCACCTATTCCCTCGTCTACTATCAATTGACTCAGTATTGCTAGAGCGACAAGGCAAGAGAACGCCAGTGAAAATGAACGAGCTTTTCGATTCACTTTTAGTAAAAACACGTTTTCCAGGTGCAATTCAAAGCGTGATGAGTAGTTTCCGTAGTTCGGCTCAAGTACATTGATCATAAAACACATAAACACGAGCAAAACGTGAAAAAAACGCCGACGGCGGAAGGGCGCCGGAAGCCAACAACTTTTACAAAATGACCGCACATTACTCACCAAACTACAGTACTACCCCACAATGTACAACACGAACAGTTTTTTAAATTTATTATTTTCAAGCTGTATTTTCAATACGAAACATATTTTTAATATTTTTTAAAGTTTTTACATAAGTTTTGAATCGACGATGACTAGCGATATTCAAAATTATATAAATTTTTAAAAATAAAACTTTCTGACCACAGGATTCCTTTAATCGTTGCTCTATAACACGCGTATCACGAGTCAGTGGAGGAGTGCGGGAACATTTTGAAATTTTTACTCTCGGATTAGCCCCTTATTATATTGTAGTAATTCCCTGGAGTGATGATTTCGAAAAATATAGATGATAGGTCACAGAGCCGGCTTTTAGGAATTTTCCGGTTTTGCACCTGGCCCCAATGCATTTCAGCTCCCAGATTTGCTACAGAGCTCGCACTGGGCTCAAAATGAGCGGAAAATTATTCTGAACAACTTTGATGTTGACATCTTTTTGAAATACTAGCAACTTAAAAAGATATGACTAAACATGTAGAATCCAAAAATTTCAAAAAATGTTTTCTCCATCACGCAGGAAACTTACAGAGGATTTTCTTTCAGAATATGAAAGAAGAAGTCTTCATACATCTAAGAAAAATATAAAATGAAAAATCGAGAGGGGTATATGTTTCGATATTTCGCGTCAAAGGTGCCAAAATGTCGTAGCATGACAACAAATTCTGTCTAGTGAACCCTAACTTCACATACATTGAGAACTTCCTGCGATTTATTAGTTTTCTCAATATTATACTTAATTTGGTGTTGAAAAATTCAAAGTTTGGTAAAGTTTAAAAAATCGATTTTTTCGACTTCGATTTTTCGCATTTTTACAGATGTCAAAGTCAAGATTCTTAATGATACACAAGCAATTACTGCGCATAAGGTGTAGTAGACCCCGATGTGAGTGAGAATATTTGAGAAACAGCCCACTCCAACTTCATACTTTTTATATTTATTCACACGAACATGACCTCCCGAGAGTTATATTGGAAGTTCATTTTTGGCCATGTTTACTAGGTTATGAAACAGTTTGCAATAGCAAAACAAGGTATGTGATATAATGAGTTGAAAAACGTTAGACATACCGCAAATGGCATCGATTCTAAAAAAATGGCAAAATGGACAATTCAGAAAATTTCGAATTTTCCGGACTTGTGAAATATGCCAGTAGTTCATCATTAGTTGAACATTTCCCGTCATTTGAGATATTTTCTCGTTGAAAATTGATCGGCAGTTTCGTAAATACTTCCAGTATTTACGAAACTATCGAGAGGTCATGTTCGTGTGAATAAATATAAAAAGTATGAAGTTGGTGTGGGCTGTTTCTCAAATATTTTCACTCAACTCGGGGTCTACTACAGAAAAATAAATAACAATTTTAAGATGTTGAAAAATCATTGCAAAGATCGCAGCTTTGCTAAAATTCTACTGGAAAAGTAAGGAAATATATTTGAGGTGATTTTTAACATTTTAAAGCGATAAAAACCACATACCGGGATGATACTCAATGTCCAAAGTAATCATCGAATCGATGCAAGTCCATCTGAAATCAGTAAGGATGCCGAAGTGAACAGTAATTTAGATAGCTAAATTTTAGAAAATCGTTTGCCGTATTCGCAGTATTAAAATGAGATCGATAATGACTAGCTTTTTTCATAGCCTTTGAATGCGTTTCAATGGTCCCGTAATATCGATTTTTCTTTCGAAATTAAGTTTCAAAGAATCCCCTTATTGCGCTCGATCTTGTTATTATTGCCATTGACGCTAGTGGGAAAAATGAACGAATGAATTAATTAACGTACTGCGTTAGTCCTTCGGCCGTTCTCCAAACAGGAATCAATGGAACCGAGGGAGAGAAGGGCGGAAGGATGGCGTTCTGGTACGGTTTGCAGGTGACCTTCGATCCCGCGGGAATCTGAGTAGGTTCTGCTACTAAAGTTGTCATATGACTCGCTTAAGTTTATAATACGGCAGATAAATGGTCAAGCTTACATCAACTGTATCGGTGCCAGTGAACTTCCATTGCCCAGATCTGCGATGAAATTGATTTAAAAAAAAGGTATCAGGTTGATGCAAAAGTTTCTCCCTTTTTTTAGAAATTTACATTTTTGCTTCCCCTGACCTCCAAAATAGATCAATTCTCTTACCACGGATCTCCTCTAATAATGCAGGAATGGATGCGACAGAAAAATATTTTGGGTCATGGATTTCGCTGAAAATAGATGGACTGACCAAAGTGAGGATGGGGAACACGCCTATCAACTTCGTTTTTCAAAATTTGCATATTTTGACCTACCACTTTGGAAGGCTGTATCTCGGTCGATTATTGACCTACAACGACCGCATTTTGTCCAATCGATGCGCATTCAGGTCGTCTACAAATAAGTTCACTTATGCTAAGTGCAGAAATTACATCTTCACATTGTTTTGCTCAAAAAACTTATTTTTCGACTTGAAACTATCCTTTATGATTCGAAAGGTACGATTTTTATGTTTGATTCGGATTCCCCACCCCAGAATTGGGGTACGTACATAATTCATTTGTCATAAGAGGGGGCTTATCATATCGCCACTCAGTAGGTAGAATCTGAACTTGGTCTATTTTTTGGGATGAAACACTTTTCTGCGCATATATCACTTTTAAACTATGCAAATTTACAAAGTAAGACTACTGTGCGATAGCTCTAGAGAAGGTCTCCAAGAATGACTAAGGGGTTCAAGACGCCAAAGTTGACCGTTTTTGAGATACGGCGTGAAAACTAATTCAGTAGAACTCTATGGAAGATGAGAGGACTCTATCCACAGTAAATCTGTGAAAGTGCTTTTTGCGTAATATCTCAAAAACGGTCAACTTTGGCGTCTTGAACCCCTTAGTCATTCTTGGAGACCTTCTCTAGAGCTATCGCACAGTATTCTTACTTTGTAAATTTGCATAGTTTAAAAGTGATATATGCGCAGAAAAGTGTTTCATCCCAAAAAATAGACCAAGTTAAGATTCTGCCTACTGAGTGGCGATATGATAAGCCCCCTCTTATGACAAATGAATTATGTACGTACCCCAATTCTGGTGTGGGGAATCCGAATCAAACATAAAAAACGTACCTTTCGAATCATAAAGGATAGTTTCAAGTCGAAAAATAAGTTTTTTGAGCAAAACAATGTGAAGATGTAATTTCTGCACTTATCATAAGTGAACTTATTTGTAGACGACCTGAATGCGCATCGATTGGAAAAAAATGCGGTCGTTGTAGGTCAATAATCGACCGAGATACAGCCTTCCAAAGGGGTAGGTCAAAATATGCAACTTTTGAAAAACGAAGTTGATAGGCGTGTTCCCCATCCTCACTTTGGTCAGTCCATCTATTTTCAGCGAAATCCATGACACAAAATATTTTTCTGTCGCAAAGGGCTCTCAGTTTCCTGCATTTTTACAGGAGATCCGTGTTACGATCTTGTGCAATAAAAGGGTGCATGAATACTCTTTATAACGAGCCGTATCCCAGTTCTCGACAATTAGCAGCGTCGATACAGCAATCCGTCAAATTTCGCAAAATTGATTTTCAAACTAATTTTTTATAATGTTATTGCAAAATGGGGAACAGAGATAGGGGTTAATCATACATAACAGTGTAAAGTATAGTAACTGGGGATGCTCATGAAGGTAATTCAATATCAGTGTGCCGTCATTCCAAGTTGAGATGAGCGCCTAATCAGATAATTCCGCGAGATAAATTTCTGCAGAATTACATTTCATAGCCCCGAATGTTTAGCCGTTGACTCAGTAAGCAATATTGTGGTGGACAATGAAGTGCTCGTCAGTCTTAATATTACCCTTAAACTGAAGAGGGCTACTCGTGCATAGCTGCTTGATACAACACAATTACGATATTTGAACAAGGAAATCAGCAATTGTGGTAATTCTCAGCTTTCAACGCCTATTGAAGGTTTGATATTTTCTAATATTCTTGAAGAGCAACTTGAGTAGCATCACTCTTCAGATGGGCAAAATCAATTATTAGCGTGTGTTCAAATGGTAGGGTTCAACAAAGTACCCAAAAAATTGCAAAATTTTGAGATTTTAACATTTTAATTATTTATTCCCGTACGAAGCTTTCCAGGATTGAATTGATACAGCGAGTGTAATCTACCAATACGCCCACAACTACTGTTAAAAAATAGGGAGAAACTTTTGCATCAACCTAATACATCCCGTCTTCGAGGCTGGCCTCGCGGAAGAACACAGTTAGGCCAGTTTCAATTTGGGCGGATTCAGTCCAGAGTCCCATCTTTTGCCAGACCTACTTACCTGCATGATCTAGTCACGACTACCAATTCCCCGTCCCCGATGGGTAGGCGCCTTGGTGAGGCGGAGACGGTGTCACGACCGGGAATCGAACCCGGGTGGATCGATTGATCAGTCTCCATTTGTTCGTTATTTAGTTGCCTCAATATTTTTTGGAAGTTCTTCGGTCTTTGATAATTATCCCACTACTTCCCTCTTTTTCCCCTACGCACGTCATTTTAGGTACATCGACCTGATTTTCGGTCACACAACCCCTCAATGATGGGGAGGGAATGAGAACTGATAGCGAAGGGGTATCCACTGACTCGTGATACTCGTGATAATCAATATCACCTACGCATTAATAGCCGTTGGGGAAGCGGAAGTGACGGTAGGGTTAGGGTAAGGTCGACAAACCAAACCATGGTCTTCATCTTACACATCCTCTAGCCCGATCGAATGGTTAGAGGGTGTACACAACATCGATATCGTTCCTCGAACTATTGCTTCGAAAATAAATAATTCAAAACTGTACAATATGGTCAATATGGTTTTGCGATATTGCATAAACTTAATGAAGTAAACATTCACATTGTTATAATTAATTATTTTAAAATTAATTTCAGGGAACCGGTGTATCTGGCGTGCAATTGACTTCGTTCCGGTGTGCTCCCACCCCGCCCACGGTTCGATTAAATACGTTCATTTAGTAGAACCATCATATCCGTCACATAAGAAGTTACAAAAAGCATAACCATCATACAATAGGTTGGCACATGCGGGGCGGTTGACTTCGCTCCGGGAAACGTCGAATTCAATCCCTTCAGGTACCAGCTACTTTGTATGCAAAGTTGGCCTACATTTTTAGTCGATGTGTTATTACTAGTGTTGCCAAGTCGGCAAGGCCCCCCCCCCTCTTCTCGTATGATTTCAGATGGGTTAGAAAGACGACGTTTCAGACGAAACGAAAACAGCTGATTTATCATCACAAGTTATTATGTTTTGCAGTATGAAATATTTCTGTTGGGACAAGCAGAATGAGGAGATGGAGGTGATTACTCCATCGACAGCCTTCTACGGAACAGTACTCAAATGCGTGTAAGCTATAAGCATTGCACCAAAACAGCGTAGGGAGAACTGATGTCAAGCCACCGGGTGAGGACAAATAGTGCGCTTTTTGCAGTATTTTTGCAGAATCATTTATGCCAGCTTGCTAATGGTTCTGAAAATTCTAGATAAGGGTGCTTTTTGGTTCTCAATAGGTGGGTTCTCATCCTACCTAGTTTCATCCATTGTTAGCCCTCACATTTCTTTTCTATTTTTGTAACCGGGAAAATTATTAATCTCTTAATCAATTTCGTCTCCGCCCCACCAAGGCTCCTACCGACTGGGGGATTGGTAGTCGTGACTAGATCATGCAGGTAAGTAGGTCTGGCAAAAGATGGGACTCTGGACTGAATCCGCCCAAATTGAAACTGGCCTAACTGTGTTCTTCCGCGAGGCCAGCCTCGAAGACGGGATGTATTAGGTTGATGCAAAAGTTTCTCCCTATTTTTTAACAGTAGTTGTGGGCGTATTGGTAGATTACACTCGCTGTATCAATTCAATCCTGGAAAGCTTCGTACGGGAATAAATAATTAAAATGTTAAAATCTCAAAATTTTGCAATTTTTTGGGTACTTTGTTGAACCCTTCCATTTGAACACACGCTAATAATTGATTTTGCCCATCTGAAGAGTGATGCTACTCAAGTTGCTCTTCAAGAATATTAGAAAATATCAAACCTTCAATAGGCGTTGAAAGCTGAGAATTACCACAATTGCTGATTTCCCTGTTCAAATATCGTAATTGTGTTGTATCAAGCAGCTATGCACGAGTAGCCCTCTTCAGTTTAAGGGTAATATTAAGACTGACGAGCACTTCATTGTCCACCACAATATTGCTTACTGAGTCAACGGCTAAACATTCGGGGCTATGAAATGTAATTCTGCAGAAATTTATCTCGCGGAATTATCTGATTAGGCGCTCATCTCAACTTGGAATGACGGCACACTGATATTGAATTACTTTCATGAGCATCCCCAGTTACTATACTTTACACTGTTATGTATGATTAACCCCTATCTCTGTTCCCCATTTTGCAATAACATTATAAAAAATTAGTTTGAAAATCAATTTTGCGAAATTTGACGGATTGCTGTATCGACGCTGCTAATTGTCGAGAACTGGGATACGGCTCGTTATAAAGAGTATTCATGCACCCTTTTATTGCACAAGATCGTAACACGGATCTCCTGTAAAAATGCAGGAAACTGAGAGCCCTTTGCGACAGAAAAATATTTTGTGTCATGGATTTCGCTGAAAATAGATGGACTGACCAAAGTGAGGATGGGGAACACGCCTATCAACTTCGTTTTTCAAAAGTTGCATATTTTGACCTACCCCTTTGGAAGGCTGTATCTCGGTCGATTATTGACCTACAACGACCGCATTTTTTTCCAATCGATGCGCATTCAGGTCGTCTACAAATAAGTTCACTTATGATAAGTGCAGAAATTACATCTTCACATTGTTTTGCTCAAAAAACTTATTTTTCGACTTGAAACTATCCTTTATGATTCGAAAGGTACGTTTTTTATGTTTGATTCGGATTCCCCACACCAGAATTGGGGTACGTACATAATTCATTTGTCATAAGAGGGGGCTTATCATATCGCCACTCAGTAGGCAGAATCTTAACTTGGTCTATTTTTTGGGATGAAACACTTTTCTGCGCATATATCACTTTTAAACTATGCAAATTTACAAAGTAAGAATACTGTGCGATAGCTCTAGAGAAGGTCTCCAAGAATGACTAAGGGGTTCAAGACGCCAAAGTTGACCGTTTTTGAGATATTACGCAAAAAGCACTTTCACAGATTTACTGTGGATAGAGTCCTCTCATCTTCCATAGAGTTCTACTGAATTAGTTTTCACGCCGTATCTCAAAAACGGTCAACTTTGGCGTCTTGAACCCCTTAGTCATTCTTGGAGACCTTCTCTAGAGCTATCGCACAGTAGTCTTACTTTGTAAATTTGCATAGTTTAAAAGTGATATATGCGCAGAAAAGTGTTTCATCCCAAAAAATAGACCAAGTTCAGATTCTACCTACTGAGTGGCGATATGATAAGCCCCCTCTTATGACAAATGAATTATGTACGTACCCCAATTCTGGGGTGGGGAATCCGAATCAAACATAAAAATCGTACCTTTCGAATCATAAAGGATAGTTTCAAGTCGAAAAATAAGTTTTTTGAGCAAAACAATGTGAAGATGTAATTTCTGCACTTAGCATAAGTGAACTTATTTGTAGACGACCTGAATGCGCATCGATTGGACAAAATGCGGTCGTTGTAGGTCAATAATCGACCGAGATACAGCCTTCCAAAGTGGTAGGTCAAAATATGCAAATTTTGAAAAACGAAGTTGATAGGCGTGTTCCCCATCCTCACTTTGGTCAGTCCATCTATTTTCAGCGAAATCCATGACCCAAAATATTTTTCTGTCGCATCCATTCCTGCATTATTAGAGGAGATCCGTGGTAAGAGAATTGATCTATTTTGGAGGTCAGGGGAAGCAAAAATGTAAATTTCTAAAAAAAGGGAGAAACTTTTGCATCAACCTGATACCTTTTTTTAAAATCAATTTCATCGCAGATCTGGGCAATGGAAGTTCACTGGCACCGATACAGTTGATGTAAGCTTGACCATTTATCTGCCGTATTATAAACTTAAGCGAGTCATATGACAACTTTAGTAGCAGAACCTACTCAGATTCCCGCGGGATCGAAGGTCACCTGCAAACCGTACCAGAAAGCCATCCTTCCGCCCTTCTCTCCCTCGGTTCCATTGATTCCTGTTTGGAGAACGGCCGAAGGACTAACGCAGTACGTTAATTAATTCATTCGTTCATTTTTCCCACTAGCGTCAATGGCAATAATAACAAGATCGAGCGCAATAAGGGGATTCTTTGAAACTTAATTTCGAAAGAAAAATCGATATTACGGGACCATTGAAACGCATTCAAAGGCTATGAAAAAAGCTAGTCATTATCGATCTCATTTTAATACTGCGAATACGGCAAACGATTTTCTAAAATTTAGCTATCTAAATTACTGTTCACTTCGGCATCCTTACTGATTTCAGATGGACTTGCATCGATTCGATGATTACTTTGGACATTGAGTATCATCCCGGTATGTGGTTTTTATCGCTTTAAAATGTTAAAAATCACCTCAAATATATTTCCTTACTTTTCCAGTAGAATTTTAGCAAAGCTGCGATCTTTGCAATGATTTTTCAACATCTTAAAATTGTTATTTATTTTTCCAGAACAAGGAAAGAGACAGCCGATCCACGCACCTTATCTCGAGGCTAACAACAGTGAGTGATGGTCATGGTAATCTATCTAATGTGTGTAATAAAGCGGAATGTGTTTGATGACGACTGTTCGGACTACGAAGTCGGACGTGAGAGGATTAGAGAACGCGCCTAGGCAAGAGTCGCTACGAGTGATTGCGAAGCCTTTAAGCAATTCGCATCCGGGCTAGTACATATAATATTATCATTATATTATACTAGCAAATGAAATTTGTTAATTCACCAGCTGAGGTTTACGATTTTATGAATTTATAACTTTTAGCGTTCTACCGAGTGTCTTCATCAGTGGGAACTTCTATGGTAAATCCGGGAAAAATCAAATGTAAGCAAAGGTTTATCTATTTATTGGAATTTAAGATTTTATCAAAATTGGCACATTATTCGCATTCGTACTGCTGTCAAAATAAATTTAATTTTTTTGTAATAATTCTCATTGTTATTATATTTTAGCCATCTCATGCACTGATATGGGACCGAAGCACTCAGTCTGCTCCGATCCCTTGGACGTCGGAGGAATCCGAAAAGCAAACGTGTACGAGTGCATGAAGGTAATTGAAATCATTATTTTTATTATTTTTTTATTAATAATATAGGAACAAGTAGTACGCGCAACGTTCTAGTAGACCTCATGAATAACATGCTATTTTGTATTCAGGGTTTCTACCTCTATTCCATCAGCTACATAGCCGATGGGCAGGAAGCGACGCTAAACGGACAATACAGCAATTTCAAGAGCATTGAATGCACACCATCCGGGTGGACATTGAAGGTCATTTTAGCTGTATTTTAGAAGCCACAATTCTAGACAAGATACCAGTATCTCTGCATTCCATAAACTCACGGGTCGAGAGTATGTAAAATCAAGAGACCGTATTTTCCAGGCACGAGTTCAGACACCGCGCTTTATAGTTACATACAATTTTGATAAAACGTTTAGTCTAACATGATCTTCTTTTCAATTAAAAGAATAATAATTACTATTTTACCTATAGCCTGGCGAAATGTTTGCACTTCAAACTGAATCCGCCCCAATTGACACTGGAATTGCAATGTTCTCCAGCGAGCCTACTCTCGAAGAAGGAATACCTTTATCTTTTGCCATGAATAAAACCGAGAATTCCTTGTAACCTAGTTAGTCATAGATACCGTGAAAGGACGTGTGAAAGATGGAGGGACGAAGTGAAGAGAAATGAGAACTACTGGTGGAGTCTAACTAAAGGAGAATTGCAAGAACTTAGCCCATGATCAGCGCGTGCCCTTGCGAATAATGATACATTTATCAGAGGTCTTCTGAAAGATTGCATGAAATGGAACCACTCTATTTACAAACTGTTCAAAGTGCTTCAATCTGAACGCCCTTTTGGTGGTGTATGTACCTGAGGTCTAATAACTTTCAGTTAAGTCGGTGGGGCCGTAAATTCAAAACTGCCTAAAATCCGGCTCTGGTCATTCCGAATATTCAAAAAAATCATAAGTTCCTTCAAAGTTGAGCAAAATGTTCGCTAAAAAAATGAAAATGACCGTCTCAATGAGTAGAATAATTCTCTTGTTGATGGAAAATCTGTAGAGAAACGATGAGATGTCAAAAATGGACAAAAATTTTTTTTGGTAGTCGAAAAAATTGCATTTCCTGAAAAACAATTATGCTAATACCTACGAGATTATTGCAGATTCGAATTCTACGTCCTTTTTCACCCCTGGAAAAGTTAAATTTGTAAACATTGCGATTTTTTTTCGTGATTTTTTTAGATTTTTTGCTGTTTACATGCCAGATCGCGCGTTTTTTGTCTTTATGATATGAGTGATTGTACATACTGTTTACTACCTCCAATTGCCTCCAAATTTGGCACAGAAGTCATACTCGAGCGTATAAACGTGTCCAAATTCAAAATATGCAAAATAGCAAAATTTTAAAAAATTTCGATTTTTTCGACCATTTTGACCAAAAAATCGAAATTTCAAAAATTTTGCCATTTTGCATATTTTAAATTTGTACATGTTTATATGTTCCATTGCAACTTCTCTGCCAAATTTGGAGGCAATTGGAGGCAGTAAACAGTATGTACAATCACTCATATCATAAAGATGTCTCAAAAAACGCGCGATCTGGCATGTTAACAGCAAAAAATCTAAAAAATCACGAAATCAATTTTTACCAATTCAACTTTTCCAGGGGTAAAAAAGGACGTAGAATTCGAATCTGCAATAATATCGTAGGATAATTATTATAATTATTAATTAGGATAATTATTTATCAGGACATGCAATTACACGCATTTTTCCGACTACCAAAAACAATTTTTGTCCATTTTTGACATCTCATCGTTTCTCTACAGATTTTCCATCAACAAGAGATTTATTCTACTCGCAGAGATGGTCATTTTGATTTTTTTAGCGAACATTTTGCTCAACTTTGAAGGAACTTATGATTTTTTGAATATTCGGAATGACCAGAGCCGGATTTTAGGCAGTTTTGAATTTACGGCCCCACCGACTTAACTGAAAGTTATTAGACCTCAGGTACATACACCACCAAAAGGGCGTTCAGATTGAAGCACTTTGAACAGTTTGTAAATAGGCACCTGCGATCTCTCAGAAGACCTCTGTTATCCTATTCAACCATGATATTCGCAGGGAATTATCCAAACCGGGCAAGTGAGCTCTGGCCTTGCCGTCTCCTCCGTCTCTTGCTACGATGTTGCTCATGATTCTACTGAAACTGCATGCGCTGCGCTCAATGTCACCTTCGAAAATTACAAACTGGCCTTCGATTATTTCACGTGAGTAAGGAAAATTAACCATACACCGTTACTATCATTTTTTGCATTTTTTTACAAATAATCATATTGTGTTCCCTTTCGAATCCCAAAATTAACCGCATTGATAACCATGAATATCTCACAATGAATAGGGTAAAACAACCAGACAATAACAATAACAATGAGACAATAACATGAAATATTTCAGGAAAGTCTTCTCGTGCAGTAGTGGAGAGATCATGGGCTACACTCTCAACGGCGTGAGGACGACTGACACCGGCAGAAAGATGTACTGCGGGTGAGAACATTTTCTCCAGAATTCTTTCGATTAACAGTATTATTATAGAATTTCCTAAGTTATGCAAATTAGATAGGGCACCGCTGAAAAGCACTACAATTGCAGAAGGGAGAATCATTATGATTACAGAACGGACCCGTCTGGAAAGCCAACGTGGAAATGGTCGTACACGGATGGAACTGGAGAAGCCGCAATTCCTCTCGGAGCAAAAATGAGCTGTTTCTAAACATCATCATTTGCATAGCATCAATAAAGCATTTTTTATTGAATAATTAGACTGCTTCAATATACATTGTACCTCATAAATACATATCCCTTTCTTCTAAAGGGTCCTCAATTCCCTCTCTGTCCCACACAATCCTATCAGGAGTGTGGAAAAATTAATTTAGAAAAAAACGATTAATTCATCGATTTGTTAGCATGCACTGTAGTTTGCATTTCGCCTCGTGCTCTAAACTCGAATAGTGAGCACTGACAATATAGCATTGAACACTTTTTAACTCAACTGAATCCCAGAGTGGACGTTCGAAAAAATGGATTTCCTTATATTATACTTTTACAATTGGATATTCTTCGACATTTTCAGACCGAATTTAGTGAAATAAGGAAAAATGGTGAATATGCCGTATTATCATGCATTTATCATATTTATCTGTTTGAAAGGCCTTGGAAGATGCAGAATTCCTATTTAGGTAATGCCTAACTTGCAAGGGCACTGTGCCGTATGCGAACCCGTAAAAAAGTACCCCTTTTCCAGCGATCATTCAGAATGATTTTTATCAGTGCACAATGCTCGTGATGAATGGCTCTTTTTTGGTTCTCATCCGCCGGTTCTCAACCGACCAAGTGTCCTCGCAAGTTCCCAGAATTCATTATTTATGTTCGATTGTGCGATCGATAAATGCCCCCATTTTAGTCAACCGTGGAACGTTCCATCTGAATCATCTTTTAATTAGCTGACTAGTGCGTCTGGAGTGGTTGCTATAAAAGGGTGTAAAACGAGTGTAAGTGTTAGTTTCTTCACAGATGATTCTACCTTTGCTGTATCTTTCCTTCACTCCTCTCCTTCTCTGCTCGTGTGTCGAAGAAGCAAAGGAACGAGAGAGGGAGGAAAGAGCTGATTGGGAAAACCATGGTACGCTTCTTGATTCCGTATCTGTACATCGTCCCGATAAGATTTATCAAATATTACCCCGTACCCCTTTCTCCGTGACTCCTGTCGGAGTCCTTGGGTCTGCGCGGGAAGTTGGCAACTGAACCATTCAAACAATCTCTCCATCACTCCCATCATTCTCTTCTTTTTCCAGTATCCACACAGCGTTTATGAGAGACACGTCTAACACAATGATTTTTTTTTAGAATCTCTATCTTTTTTTTTCGCCAGGATGCCGTTCATGTCCACCAATCTCGATTTCGGCCGATGATAATTGTCCGTCTGGACACGAATGCAACCCTGACTGGAAGCTGACGACCAATAGTGAGCCATTGTTTTAATTTTTATAAAACGTTTTAAAAAATTACGTAATCGTTTTTAGACTATTTTTCATGTGTCTTCATTAATAGTCTTCAATAGTAGCTATTCTACTCCCAGACACGAGTGAGAAATATATAATTTTTCCCAGTCCTCATCGCCGATGACTGTCTCTGCAGTGAAGTGAAATGCGCCGACCGGACAGCGACTCTTGCCGTGAGCGGAGAGACAGTGGGAAGGGTCAGGCCTTTTTGAGTTTTCTGTTCGAGTTCGCTGTTCGGCTCGCCTTTCCTGAACGCGAATTTCCCTCAGTCTCTACTATCTCTCGAACTCTTTTATAGATTCGGTGCAAAGACCAACAGTGGACACTTCTGCTCGATTCGAGCATCACCACGGAAAGTGCAGTGTGCGCCAAAGGCATGTTTCTCGGAACTAATCCAGATTCTGCATTCTCAATAGGGTTAGAAATTCGAGGAAAGGAAACGAGACATCTAACGAGACATCCTCCTCGAGTCGCGAAAGTAGTTGAGGTCTCGAATTGCCAACTCTACTTCTCACATCATTAGCAAGCGGTTAATTTTTGGCACTTTCAAAACAGCACTTGATCGAATTATAAGCATACGGTGACAACCAAAATTCCATGCACTAGGCGGTTCAAGTAACACCAATATACGACGGAATTGTTGCAGAAGGGTAATTCTGGTTTTCAGCAAATGATGACCATCTGACCGTATCTTCTGCCGCTCACTTCATCTTGCAGGTTGTGGCCCGTCAGTCTGCAAGCACTCGCATCCGAAAGCCCCGAAAGAAGGCTTCACAGCTCTCGCTGTGATCCCTCCCAGTAAGAAGGAGAAGTGTGCGAGTGCCGAGTGCCCGTGTGAGTAATACTTAAAGTAAATTTCAAGAGACTACCGTGCTCTCTCTCTATCTCGCCTTAATGTGTGAATTGTGGTGCTGTATTATGAAGTAGTGATACCAAATCGGCGCGTACTCTCCTCGTTTCGCACGCTCTCGCGCCGGTTAGAGAGGGCATGTGAAACGAGGAGAGCGCGCGTCGAGTTGGCATCACTATAATGGAGCACCCGATCTTTCGGGAATTTCTAAGCACTTCCTCCTTTTTCGATGGCATCGCTTCCTTCGATGACGACGGCTCTCACAAGGATACTCTCTCTGAATCTTCCCTGGTGTGTTCGAGCAGCGGAAAATGGAAAATTGGCGGCGGTGAGGAGCGATATGCAATGTGCAAGAATACAGGTGGTTATTTTACAAAGGCAGTGCGCCTTTTTTCATAAAAAAATCTTTTAGCAGTAATTACTGAAATTTTCACTATTTACTGTCTGCCTCCTGTAGTATCTGCTATGAAATCACTGGGGAAATACATGACCTTCCTACGGTGTTTCTGGCTTGCGCGAAGGGAAGCAATATGTGAATACTTTCAGGCCTGCGGACTATCGAGGAGATGCCTGTATCGGAATGCACAAAGATAATGAAAGAACTCCACCCAGATACCCCTGATATCGCATGCAAAGTCGGAATCGTTGAGATAGAGAATTCCTCGATCACTTGCCCTGAAGGATCTCTTCCGTTTGCGCTTGGAGTACGTTTAATAAAATATGTATTGTAAAAATAAATTGTCTTCTAGAGTACGCAAAACGGTATTACCCCGAATTGTAAATTTCATTTCGTAAATGCACATTTTGGAAAAAAATATTTAGAAAAACAATTTTGGAAATTCATTTTTTGGAAAATCAAGAAATGGAAAATAAATTTCAGAATTTCCCATTTTGGAAATGCCCGTTTTGGAAATTTTTCCATGACCGGTAGTACTGTAGCCGAGCGGAAAACTACCGTAACCTATGGAGCATTTTCGTCATTTATCAGCAAATTCGTAACATAATATTATTTTCCTTTATTATATTATTATTGTAATTAACAAAACTAATAATTAAAGCAAGAAAATAAACTAAATAATTCAAAATCAATGTTTGAATTTAATCGTTCTATTTCGCGGTTCTCCGGATGCATCGAAAAATACCGTAACCAGTGGAAAAATTTCCAAAATGGGCATTTCTAAAATTTTTTCCAATTTATTTTTTCCAAAATTGTTTTTTCCAAAAAAGAACTTTCCAGATATTTTTTTTTTAATTTTAATTTTACGAAAAATTCGTTTACAAAATGAAATTTCCAAAATAAATTTTACAATCGGGGTAGTACCCGCAAAACGACCATGGTCTTCTCATTCGACTCTCGCTCTTGACCGGTCGAGTTGCGAGAGAGAATGTTTAGAATGAAGGGACAGTGGTTTTTCGAAATCCATTTCCTTCAAGAATTATGGCATATTCACAGTATTAAGCGCAAGGCAGTCCACGGACAAAACCGAAAAGCGCGCCTGATACTTAAATTGTCTATGAAACATGAAAGAATCGACCACTTCTGTGCGTCGAAACAGATTAGTATCATTTATGTTTCACAAACACTATGAAGCGGACACGGTTTTAGAGACCCAATTGTTCTAGGTTTCACAATTGGTTCATATCAAAACTCAATACAGTAAGCTAAATTTCGGTGCAAGAGCAAATTCGATGCTTTTTGAATTTAAAAATTAGCGCGAAATGGGCTTTTGCTTTTGCACGGGGCTTAATACTGTGTATTCTGCACAAGATTCAACGAAATTTAGAAAATTATTTAAACCGATTACACCTGTTTGCAGTACGACGATTCGACCACGGAATGGACTGACCTCGCACCGTTCGATTCCATCGAGTGGGATAGTGCCAGCAATCAATGGCTGTTCAAGAGTGACGGCTCTGACGCAACTATTGGAGACCTTGAAGGGGAACTTGGTAGCACCATCAAGCTTGCATGCATAATTGCTAACTAATCACACTGCATAATCAAATGGCCATGAATTATTTTCTTCATAAGACATTCCATGTATTACACAGTCATTCGTCATTTTTCTTCAGTATAAAATTGCCATTTGCTTCTGATTTATCTGATTTAGTGTTAAGACACGAGCCGTGAACAATGCACTGCTGAAATAGGATACGAATCGAATGTGTGTAGTTTGAATTTTTCATCATATATTTATATATATTTTATCTACGCTCGGCGGCGCAACGGAAGACGAATAATTACTTAAGCGTTGTGATACAAGAGTGTTGACTCTCCTCACACTGAGGAAGAAATACGAATGAAGGAATACGATAAGAAGGGAGGAATGTGGGGGATGGGGGGATGGAGGTGCAATCGTAAAATGAGAAGATCCAATCGGCTGGTCTCATCTGTCTTCGTCTGGTCTGATGGGGAGTTTTATCGAGGAGGGGGCACTCGATGTAGACCAGGTAGACTCTGCTCCGAGATCCAGCGTCAGAAGATCTCTAAATAGGGGGAGGGGGGCGAGGATGAAGGGTGGAGGTATGGGGACTATGGGAATGGGAATGGGAAGTAGTGGAGGGAAGTACTATTGGAAAATATATTTACTAAAATCAAATTGAAGAGCTCTTAATCTCTTTTTGTAAACAGGGATGCTGGGAGATGACAATACATGGGTAGGAAGAGCGTTTAAAATCCTAGAAACTCTACGAGAAAAACAGTGGTATCGAGGTGTCGATTTGGTTTTCTCAATATGGATTCCAAAGTTGTTGGTCCTTTCTCTTAGGGGAACAAACAGGAAAAAATTACTTCTATCGAGTATGGTGTCTCCATACATAATCCTACGGGCCAGGACTAAATCATAAGTGACTCTCCTCTCAAAAAGCGCTTGAAGACCCAGGAAAGACAGACGTTGAGAATAGGATGGTAGACCAAGAGGATATGACGGAGACGGAAAACACCGATAGTATAGAATACGAGTGAATTTTTCTTGGATTTTCTCAAGCTTCTGACTCTTTTTTTTAATATGAGGGTTCCAGAAAGGGCAAGCGAATTCAATGTGAGGGAGGACATATGTTTTAAAGCATTTGATAAGGATAGAGGGGTTATTAACTGTTACTGCACGAAGCATAATATGCATGACAGAAGTGGCTTTCTGGGCACGATCATCAATACTGGCAGAGCTATTAAGGGTGGGAAGTACTTGTACACCTAGATCACGTTGTTGGGAGGCTTGCTCGAGGACAACGCTATTAATGAGATATTGGGGAGCGGGTGAGGAACCAATGTGAAGATGAGTGCATTTAGATTCCGAAAGAGACAATTGATTGGATACAGTCCACGAGTAGATGGCATCTAGAGCATACTGTAATTGGGAAGTGCGAGAGGCTTTAGTATTATTGGTGTAGGAAACATAAATCTTAATGTCATCCGCGTATGCTTTTACACATCATAGTTCATTAAAGGAGGAGTAAATGCAAACGCGCGCCCGGTTGGAATATGTTTCACCTAGAGACGCGCTCTCTTTAAGTCGCGTGCTATCTCGCCCCTTCCCTGAGCTTTCCCTGATCTGGCTCCCAGCCAACTATCTATTACTCTGTTCGGAATGGAGATATCAATGTGAAAATTTCGGAGCTTCTTATCGTTGTGGAGCTCTATGCAGTGCATATGATAGCTTCAAAAAATGAATTTTGAGTTTACTCCTCCTTTAAGAGTTAAGGTAAAAATATTGAAATGTTGATGCGTTCAACTAAAATTATTTCAATTGGTTGTCGAGAATTCCACAATAAAAAAACAAACACGAACACATCAATCAAAAGAACAACAAAGAAGAAAGGCATCAAATATCTTTTCGAGCTCTGATGTTCTCCACCTGTGTAGACCATTGGAGTTATGGAGAGATCGAGAAAGTAATTTAACATTATTAATTATGTTGAATCATATCGTACATTGTCGTCCGTCCCGCACTTGCTCCAGTCGACGGTCTGAGATGCAGCTTGCAGAACGTGAATGGCTGCATGCATCAGCAGCTGAAGGAGGAGGTGCTGCAATGATCGGATCTTGTGCTGAAAGCCATCCCTCGGCTTTCTATGGCGAATTTCCAGAAAACATTCGCTTTGAGACTAATCACAAGAGGACATGCAAATTCTCAAGAGGTCCTTTCTCTACGCTCTCTCACCTACCCCTACCCCTGTAAAACACCGTGACCCAAGAACGACAGGCTGAGGTACTGGGATATACTATTCTAAAAATAAGGCAAAGTTAGATCAACTCTATGATCAGACTACGTAAAAAATTCAGATTGCTCAATTGTATAGATATAACAGAAATACAGGAAATATTTGCTGACAATCACTGGATGTGCGCTGATGACAGTCCCGGAGCGAGAGGAGTGGAGAAAGTGAGGGCAGGTGAACAAAGGAAATCAACAACAACAACAGCATCAACGTCAAAAAAACAATTCACACGTAGTATTTTCACTCGATTAACAATAGATTTTGCCACCCCGTCCCTCCTAAATTCTGATCTGCACGAATCCACTCAATTTACATCTAATTTCACATTAATCACGTTTCTAATCCCTTTGTTCGAAATTCAATCTCGATTTGTACACGTCATTCCTCCTTTCACTCCTCACTTTTCTCCTCTCCGCGCGCGGTCGCCTCGCCTCTCTGTCCCATCGGAGGTGATGTTTCGTGAATTTTCCGGCCCATTTATCGATCGGTAAATGCTACAGTATTCTAGAGAATCCCTTCAGGTTTCGGAGTGACGTCAATAGGCCATGGCCTCCCGCGAGCTCGACGCCAATGACAGCGACTCGGAGCCGATCGAAAAGTAAGTGGGAAATGTCGCTCTTGAATCAATGTTAATCACGTGACCATACCCATGTCAGGTACGTACCTGACGGCATGCCCGTTGCAACTGAAGTGCCCTTCGCCACGTGTGGTGAGACTATTTTTGCATTTATTAAAATTTTGAAATTTAAAATTAAACAATTACCGCTTAGGACGTAAGCGAAATTACAACTAGATCATATTCGTATTTTTTTAATTCAAAAAATAGAATTAAAAGGAGTAAAATGAAAACAACCGTGATTGCAGGCACGGTGATCACAACGAATGCCTATCCTAGCCTATATCCTGCATCGCTCTCTCGCACGAACTCCCTATGGTACAATTGCATTAGGTCGGATGGTAACCTACTGGATGATAACCAAAAATTGGACCCATCTGTAGAACTTTCACAGTAGGTTCCCAAAGTGTCAAAAATGATTCTGTGAACGTGTTACGAAAGTGTTCATTTTTTGGTTATCATCCATTAGGTTATCATCCGACGGTGATAATCCGACCTATTGCCGGCACAACCCCGTGATCTCTCAAATATATTGTTGATCTTTGATCTTCGATATTTGCAGCACTTGAGACACTTCGATGAACTTCGATTGAGTGGGAAGGGGTTCGATCTGAAGTTGAAAGTGGGAAGCAGAGTTCTGAGCACACATAAGGTTATTTATCTTCATAATATGATATATTTGACAAATTCGTATATTAAGTATTGTTTTGAAAAAAAGAAAATATTTTTTAATTGAAAAATCAGGAACTGCTCATTTCGCAAATTCCGTATTTCGCTCTCCTGCTGGGCCCGAACTACAGAGACTCCGCCTCTAATACGATCGAAATCGGAATGTGTGGTAAGGTTTTCCTGTAAATTCATTGTTACTTGTTTTTCCAAAAGAATGCTCGACGTTTATTCCTATGTCTCCAATTTCCACAGTAAATGACGCAAAATTCGGATATTTTCAACTCCGTTTCAGACTTTGACGAAGTCGCTTTCAAGTCCCTCTACGTCTACGCTTACACTGGACATATGAAGATTAGCCTCGGAAACAAAATTATGATCTACTCAAGGTGGCGACTTACCTGCAGATGGTAAATACATTTATTACATTATTGTATTATTTATTTTTTAAATTTTTAATTTTTTAATCAAAATATTATTATTTTCGCTTTAAAATTACTGATTTTCAGGAGCGAATCGTGGATGCAGCTGCAGCCTACATCTTTGCTCGCACGACCGTCCCCGAGTGGCCTCGAGTCTTCAAGTTTCTCCGTGCCAACGGCTACAGACTGACGCCTTCTGCCATCCAGATAATCGCAGTAAGGAACAGTCATATTTTCACATTTATTTTACATTTTTTGTTGTAATTTTAGCACGCTCCAACGTAGTTTAGTGTTCATGTCGAGATGTGCAGTCATAATGTCATTATTTCTAGTCTGTTTCGTCTTCGAAAAAGTAGTCCTTTATTTTGTTGCATACCTGATGTTTTACTGTTTCAATTTAATTGCAGTTCAACTTCGTGCCCGTTAGCCTCTCTGCTTACTTCCTTGACTTGCGCGAGGACGAGATGCCGGCGCTGCTCAAGTCCGATGCACTCAGAGTGGACAGCGAGGAGGACGTAGGGCAATCTCATATTTTGTTTTTATCTAAACCAAGCAATCTACTGTATAAAAGTTAGCGTGAACTGTGAATATGTGCAACCGATTCACTGGTTAGGATTTCCCGTCTAGTTCCGTCCAGAGTTGCAGAAACGACAAAATTGAGGTCTTCTCTGCACTGGATCGGTGGATGAGCCATGATGATGCAAGAAGATCGTGTGGAGCAAGGTACGAACCGCGTGAAGCGAGATCGCGACGCGTCAGGATATCAGGGATCAGGGATCAGGGACAATTCGCAGGTTGCTGAAGCTCGTCCGGCTGCAGCTGTTGCGGGCAGACTTCATCGAGTCTACAGTGGAGACGCCGGAGTGGGTGAAGGAGAGCGGCGAGTGCACGGATATCGTCAGCAACGTCAAGGTACTGTAGCCTCAAAAAGGTACTGTAGTACCATGGTACTGTAAAGTACTGTAGTCAGCAAATTCAAAGATGTGTAAAACATTTTAATAATATAGTGGAATAAATCTAAAATGCTCTGGATAGCCCGTTTTGACTTGTGTGAAAACAAGCGATTGGGAATTTCTGATCTGCAGAGCCAGAAAACAATATGTTTTTTAGGACTTTATTTATATCAAATAAATAAATAATTTTATTGCAGCTGGGCAATGGGGGCTGGGCGTACGAGCGTTCGAGTGACCTCTCGCATCCTCTTTTGCTCAAATTCAGTCAGTATTGATCTTTGATCTTTAGTAATGATCAATGCATCGCAGTCACCTACGAGTCTCGATTCAATCCCATTGATATTCTCCAGATTTTCTCGCCAAGTACTCGTGAATTGCGCAATTCGGGGCCATTCCGATATGAATTAAGAGAGTTGCAGATTCCCGCTCTGCGCCGTCGCCCGATCGTGGGTCTCATCGGCGGCAAGATGTGAGAACTAGATATACAGGGTGCGAGAAAAGTATGGTGACACATATTATGTGAAATATCTGACGAGCTCGCAATCATCATGCATCCAGGTTGTGCCTCAATATACCTGAGCATAATAGATCCAAGTTATTCATCTTAGTTTCCCACCAAGGATCTCTGGCTCTTAGAGCTGCGCGAATTTCAACTTGAAATTTGTGATGCCTTGACCCGCAGCTCATTTTTCCGTACAAATGATAAATTCAAAAATTCGGATAAGTATTACCTATCTATTTTAACTTGATTAAATAGAGAAACCATTCAGGAATAGATTACTCTCGCTACCTAGCGCTTTCTTATTTGATAACGGAGAATTATCAACTTAACGAGCGCATACTTTGATGATGACACAAAAACTTGAAAAGTGACATTTTCCATTTTCATATTCTGCATGCATATTTCTTAACATAAATTTGTATCACATATTGCGCGGCCGAATTATGAATTTTGGATGTGTCAAATTGAATGAAAACAAGGCCATAATATCAGAATCAGATATGGGAAAATATCCCTGATATGGCCAGTTGGGAGAATTTCGAACAATCTAAAGATCCAGGTTCCCAATCCCAAAGGAATCTGAATGCATAATTGCGTTCCTGAGTGGTTGAGTATCATACAAAATATAATGCGATTATAATAACTTTCGTGATTAATGAACGCAACTTCTGAGTACACAAAATATTTTTCGAGGGCCGTTCCTAAGAAAACAATTTAAAAATTTTTGCTGTTGAAGAACCTAACCCCCGAAGTAAATCGATCACATATTTAGACTCATGTATTGTTGCACTTATCAGAAAAAATGGGTTGAATGCTTCATCTATATCGCTGTTCTAATGGGGCAATAAAGAAGACGTCGCATTTAGTATCGTAAAAATGCTATTTTTTATGTATCATTTCTTTGATTTGCTAATACTCACAAGCAAGTAGGAATATCTCTCTGTAATTTATGCGATAATTAGCTAAATATATAAGGAACACAGTGTAGCAAATAGAGATAATTTGAAACAGTGTTCATCGAGTAGGGTGAAATTGATTTTGTCACCATACTTTTCTCGCACCCTGTAGTCCCAAGCTCTCGTCATTCTATGCACTTTCTCTCTCTCGCCCATCCACAGAGTGTGCAGAATGACAAGAGCGTGGTATAATTATAATATAAATGACGAATTTTATTGGGCTAATGATGTTTAAAGATTGAAAAAATGTAAATATGGAAATATACAGCTACGCATGTGGCGGCAGAGACTACGATGATGGCTTCTTCAGTACGGTCGAGTTCTTCGATACGATGAATCCCACTGCAGGTATACTATAGTTTTTGTGGAATATCGATTGGCCAATATGTCTAAAGGATGGACTCTTCTTGCCTCTATGCCCAGGGGTGCGGATCCGACAGGCGCGCACTGCGTCTACAAGGGAAAGTTGTACGGTAAGATGAAATTCTAATTTTTATTATTAGTATTATTTTTAATATGTTTTCCATATAAGCAGCGTTGTGTGAGGACTTCTGCTGAGGTGGCAAAGGGAGGAAAAAGATGGGGATGGAGAGCGCACGCGATCAATTAATATATAATTTTCAGTGTTCGACGGCGACGGCGACAGCAACTACGCTTACGACGCCCAGAATGATACGTGAGTTCTGAGTGAAAAGATCAAACATCACATCTCAATCCTTCACTTTCGTCTCCGAAAGCGACGTAGTCTGGGCTTTTTTTAAAATTATGCTCGATCATCTATCCGAGTACACAGGAGGTTTACGCGAACCATGCATATCTGGATTGATCATTAGAGTAATAATTTGTAGATGGACTCGCCTCGCCGGCATGGTACAGGAGGGAGCGGATGCTCGGGCAGCGGTCGTCTGGCGGGACAAGATCATCGTCGAAGGAGTGTATGTGTTGGCATTTGGTTTTTGGTAATTTGTATAGCTCGACAAAGCATTTCGCGATCTTGGACTCGTCGTCCCATGCACACTCTCGCAACTAATCGGTCAAATGAGATGAAGAGAGAAAGTAGAGACAGGAAACGAGAATTTATAACCAAATATAAAAGAAAAGGGTGGCATTCATATGAATCGATCACAACCAATTGGGTACGGGGAGAGATGGACTGAGCGATAGGGGGAGGGGGTGAGAGAAGGATGAAAGTTGCCCGTCCTATCATTTCTCGATCCACATCTGAACTTTGATCTTTTGAGCATCCGTACAGACGACGGGGACGATCCTTCTATCCTCGAGGCTTACGATCCTGCAACGAACAAGTGGACGCAACTCGCCGCCCCGACCTGCCAAGAGTATCTACTCAATATTTATTGCTTAAATTTGACTAATTATATTAGCATTCTTCTATGGAAAAAAGAGATATGTGATTCACGAAATATTTTCTTTCTTGGCACTATGATACGATGAGAAGCTACAATTGCTTCTTTTATGGATTCATTGTTGGAACTATTTTGGCTATCGAAAGGCCGCGATCTTTCAGTTTCGATACTTTCCTCTTCACGTCGGGAGACACGCTGTTCTGCACGAGCGAATGGTGCTCGAAAATCGAGAACTACGAGGACAAGTATGATGTGTGGAGCAAGCTGGCGGAGCACCCGTACCCGCGGTAGGCAGTGTAGAGTGCGTAATTGGGGTCACATCATCTCATCTTTTTGCACACTGTCTCATACATCGGTCAAGAGAGTCGAAGAGACCCGAATTTCGCACTCAAAGAATATGTTAAATACACAAAATATTTACCTTCGTTCTGCTGGCTATTTTCGAAAATATTGTTTGGTCAAAACATATCGCAGATACGGGAGCCCGAACGTGCTGTACGCGACGATTCCCGTTCCGGCGGCCTATCCCTCCACTGCTCCCCATGATCTCGAGGTATTATTTCAAATACCGTTGATTTGTATTCAAATAAAGTTAATTTTGTTTTCGAAAATACTTATTACTTATATTTTTCAGTGCGTGATCTGATCAGTGACGACCATCCAAGACATTCCCTGTCCGTCTTCTCCCTCTCATTCCTTCTATTCCCTGTCTGCTCATTCAAAGACACGTATTGGCGAAAAATGTCAAATATATTGCATTCGGCCCTTTCACGATAAACATAGTAACTGATACTGTGAGTTCATGCTGCACACACTACAACACAGAAAAAATGAAGATTGAATTTGATTCTGTAGTTTGCACGAATACACCCACTTTGCATCTCACTTTGCATTGGTTCCCTCCCTTTGTCACAAATCCAATCTCGATTTGAACACGTGATTTCTCCCTCCACTCTTCAATTTTCGTCTCATCGCGTGCGGTCGCCAGGTAATTCCCTTTTTATTTCGCTAAATATTTCGAAAATTTCTTTCTACTCTCTATCAAGCTATGAGAGAGTGTGCAATGTGAAGATGATATGATATCGCTTCTTTAACTGCATTTCACCCCTCATGCTCCGCTTCAGCCATGCCTGCTCCCTCTGCTCCTCACTCTCTCGAGGTGATTCTGGAGCGCGCCTCCTGCCCGGTGTGCCTCGAGGCGTATCGACGCAGTACGTCGCCCTTCCTCCCCACTACCTCCTCTATTTCACTAACTCTCTTCCTCCTTCCATCTCTCTCTCTCCCCTTCCTCTCTCTCCATCTTCAGCCTGCGACAAGTCGCGCGATGCCCGCGTCCTGTATTGTGGCCATCACATCTGCGGAGCCTGCTACGAGCAGCTGCACCCCGAATTCGAGTGAAATCAAAGATCATTCGCACATTTTCTCGATAACATGTCTCTCTCACACTAAACGACGCGAATCACTGCATATAGACTATTCAACGCTGAGAGATGAGAGCTCCGAGATCAGAGATCCGCCGAGTTCAAAGATCATCCGCGGACAGACATTGCAGGGGAATGACGCTGTGCCCTGTCTGCGCCACGCCCATCTACAACAGAAACCGCAACCGTCTGCGCGAATTGAGCTGTAATGATTTATCTTTTAAACATATTTTTCATGTTTATCGTGGGGCACTACAAAAGGTAGGGAATGTGTGAGAATGCGGGAGGAAGTTAAAATTATTGAATCGAAAATTTCCCGGTTAATCTCCTCGAATGTGACGCATACACTATAAAGATATCTAAATGTTCGTTGTCGTTTCGGGTAGGTTTCAACTGCGCAAAATGTACAAATCCTCGTCAGCTTTTTAGCGATCCTGAAACACATCTGAAAAAATTCCCGTTAAGATAATTGTATTAAGCAATAGCAGACCTCGCCGGCCAGGCGGAGAGACTCGCCGTCACCTGCGATGAGAAGGATCGAGTGCACGAGGAAGAGGTGCAGAGAAGGGAGGCCATCGAGGCGGACCTCCGCTCCAAGATCGATGAGATGAAGGAGAAGCTGGCTGCAGTGGTGAGTCTTTGATCTCTGGCCTGAATTTCGGAACCAAGTGAAAATGCGATTTTTTTAAACAGTAGATGAATATTTATTGTATCTAGAGCATAATCCGCCGCAATGAAGTCCTTGGCACTTGTCGTAGAAGAGTCCACCATGATCCGTAGAATCCGACTAATTTCAGGCGGCTCTCACTGAGGAGTACGGGGAGAAGAAGGCTGAGCAGTAGCCACGCGTGTTGTGTGAGATCAGCCAAGAAGATCAGAGATCAAGAAGTTCATCGTTACAAGCCAATAAAACTCGATAAAATTATTATAAATATCCACCTAAATTGTTCTCATGTTCTCAGAATTTGACAATTTTGCTTTGGCACTTTTTTGCCCGATTCTCCAATCCCTTTGTCACAAATCGAATCCCACTTTCGACACGTCATTCCTCCCTTCATTCTTCACTTTTCGCCCGATCGCGCGCGGTCGCTCAGGTCATCAATCAATCAATCAATTTATCATGTCAGGCAATAGGTGCTCAGATGAGGATGGGGCGGTACTCTTCATAAGTTGCATTCCACCAGTGTTTGCCAATAGCTCGGGTCAAATCATCTCTCCATCGTACATGAGGCTTCCCAGGGGGGCGCTTCCTATTCTATGGCGTCCACACCGTAGTGGCACGGCTCCACTGCTCTAGTCCCATTCTCCTGACCTTGAGGGCCCAGCGCACTTTCCTTTTCAGTCCCTCCTCGATCCAATCCCTCAGCTTCGTGATCCCGCGCACGCGTTCATTCCTCCAGCGATCTTTCAGCGTGACTCCCAACATCTTCCTCTCCATCTTTCTTTGGGTAACACTCACTCAGGTTATTGTTGTTTTCATTTTCCTCTAGATTTTGGAATTCCCTTAGATTTTTTTTTTATTTTGTAGACTTATCAAACTTCGATAAGGTGTACGTATTGCTTTTCAAGCTGTATTTGAATTTTCATTCTCCACTTCAGTCGTGATGGCATCTCCCTCCGCTCCTCACTCTCTCAAGAGGATTCTGAAGCGCGCGTCCTGCTCGATCTGTCGCGAAGTGTACCGCTTCAGTAAGTACTCCTCCTCCTCCTCCTCTCTCACCCCCTATCTCTCCCATTTCTCTACCGCTGTACCCTTCCCTCTCCCGTCTTTCCCTCCCATTTGTCCTCTCTCTATGCCATCTTTTTTCAGCCGCCGACGAGTCGCATAAGGCTCGGGTCCTCTGGTGTGCCCACCACTTGTGCGGATCCTGCTTGCGCCGGCACCCGAGCTGGCTCGAGTAAGCTCTCATTCAAAGGAGGACTAACAGCAAATTTAGCCAGCCCAAAGTGACAATATAGTTGTGAGACAATCATAAACAGTAATACATTTTCGAAATTCCGGTTTTCATATCTCTGTTAGGAACCGAGATATGGTTGCTTTTAGGCATTCAAAGTTGACCCTGTCGCACAGGCAACGAGTAGGAGAGCACAATGATGTGAGAGTCCTCTCATTCTCATTCGTCATTCGTCTCATTCGCCCTCTCATTCGTCATTGCCTGCGTCGGCTAGATCGGTTTTGTTGGCAATCTTTTTTTTAAAGATCAAAGATCAATTGCTCATTTCATTATATTTCTTGTTTGCCCTCGTTCTTCTTTCCCTGGTTAGAACGAGTTCGTTCTCATTTGAAACATTGAAAAAAACCGTTCTTCATGCACTATATCGATGTGCAGTAGTGTTGCCAAGTGGACATGCACCCTCCTCAAGTCGTGTGCTCCCTCGCCGGGTAGACAGCAAAAAAGGGAGCGTGTGAAGCCAGGAGAACACGGACAGATTCATCATCAACAGAATAAATTAGAGTTCAAAGATCATAAAAATTGCAGTGGCAACTTGTGCTGCCCGGTGTGCAAGACGTTCATTCACGGCGGTAAGAATCGCCCGGTGCAGTACGACCTCAGCTGTAAGCTCATATTTTATTTTTTTTATTTTTTGTATCGCTTTACGAAATATAATAGATACTTCTCCCGAGTCCCATTTCGCCTATCGTTCAATCTAGCTATTCCATCAGTGACCGAATTACCCAAGATATTCTCGAGTTTGGATACTAAAAGTTCGACAATTATAAGTTCTAAAATGGCACAACCCCGATTGCAAACCTGGCTGAGCAGATCAAGCGTCTGCACTTCGTGTGCGATGAGAAGGAGATGGAGAGAAGAGACGCCATCGAGGCGGACCTCCGTGCGGAGTTCAAGGAGCTGGAGGAGAAGCTGGCTGCAATGGTGAGTTGTAAAGTTCAAGAAACGATTCCACGCTAGCTTCAAGCTGCATATTATCTCGCCGATCGACTAGAGAGTGTGTAGAATGAAGAGAGCGTGGTCTCGTTTCTACAACTCTAGTGAGTATATTTCGAAAAGTTGGGTAATCGTTTCTTCATTCTGCACTCCCTCTCATCCATTCGAGTGGAGACAAATAAAAACACTTTGGCAAATTCTGGTGGTGATCTTTTATATTTTGTCCGTGATAGTAAAAATCTGAATCCATTAATATGTATATGGGCAATTTCGTAAGATTAGTAAAGACAAACTATTTTTTTAAGTACTTTGAGTTTAATCCTCCGAAACGCGGTTCTAAGTGCATAGCGTGAAGGAGTCCAATTCGATCCGTCGACAGTGATTTATTTCTGTACAGAAAGGAATGTCCGGATACCCAAAGACTATAGCACGATATTAGGTAGACATATCACACGGGGGGTATAGCTCGGTGACTAGAGCGCCGACATCGGTTATTGGCTCGAATCATCCTGTCTACATTGATGCTTTGAGCTACTCAGACAATCAATATTCCAATCTTACCTTGCAGGCGGCTCTCACAGCGCAGTACAAGGAGAAGAAGACGGAGCAGTAGCTACGCGAGTAGTTCGTGAAGATATTCATGCCCTTGCCACAGCCGATAAAGCCTGCATTAAACCACCTGAACGTTGTCTTTCGAATCATGACATTAACGAATTTTCTTACAACCATTCGGTTTCTAAAGAATTTAACCTTGCCAATTGCATCAGTTCTTTCTACATTTCCTCCAGTCGTTCCTCCAAATCGTTCCTCCATGTGAACCATTTCCATAATCGTCATTATGACATCGTGTTTCATGAGAGATCACAGATCAAACATAGAGGTCGAAGGAAGATGTATGCGAAGCGGTGAGCGAGGCTCTCCTTCTTGCCCCTTCCGCATTAACATACAGACTGTGATGCCGGACCGCCATTAGCATGCCGTGCTCATTTGACTGGTCTGGATCTGGAGTCATTACTTCATTTCATTCTTCCTCTTGCATGTTCTTCTCCCTTCTCTCTCACATACCTACCCTCTGCGTTCTCGTTGTTAGCCCTTCTTTTATCCTGGATATCTTCCCACGTTATGTCTTCCCACCATTATGACTTATCGTCATGTTCCTCATCCCTTCGACCACCCTTCACACTTTTAACTTGTCTTATTCGTGTTTCCTGCTTAGTTTTGATCTTTTAGAAGTTCATTACGCCCTTTTCGAAACCTCCATACCCTGCCAAAGCCGCACTGAGCTTTCCCAATCGCGGTTATGCTAATTCAACAAGAGTTCGCCCTAATCAAAATTGTAATATTTCCTCTATGTACACCTTTTCGGTGCCTTTTTATCATATTTGTTTGATCATCATTTGCTCGCTTATGTGCTTCACCTATTCAAAGCTCTTTGTCCGCTGGGTATTGAGTAGTCTTGGCCAAGTGTTCACTCTCCTTGTTTCACCTAGTCTCCCTCTCCCTCTCTCTCTCTCACACACCATTAAAAACTACTGTCCCTGATCGGTGAGAGATCGAGTAAAGTGATGAGATTCCCATGCTTATTCGAGTTGCAAACTTTTCTTGCTCTACCGTACTCGCGCCCCTCCAGTACCGTACTTTATCCGTTCTCATGCTCTTCCCTACCGTAATTTATAACGTAGTCGCGCCATTTTCCGTCCATTACCGTACTTTCTACCGTACTCGCGCCCTTCTCCGTCCATTATCGCACTTTCTGCAGTAATCGGCATCGACTTCACGATGAGCAAGAGCGATGAGACAGACTCAGCCCTGCAGGTTTGGCTGATCTTTGATCTTTACAACTATGTTTATGCATTCAACGTTCTCCCTCTGGCCTCAATTCACCACTGGCTGAAGACCCGACGGAGGCAGTGGGACCAAAGGAGGAGAAGGAGAGAGGACAGCAGGTATGCTGATCTTTGATCTTGAGAATCACACTATTTTCGAAAGATATTATTTAAAAATAGGAGTCATAAAGCCTAAATCAAACATGGTTCAGTACTGAGATCTCTTTGAACATTAATTGCTGATTTCTTTGAGTTATCGATATGTACCATACTTTTCTTGCAGAAGGAGGAGGCGGCTACAGTACTCCTTGGCACCGTACCTCCTTCCCACTCTTCACACGCTTCTGTCGAGAAGTCGACAATCGATCCATCGACCCTCCGACCTTCCCCGAAGCCGAGCGGCATCTTCTTCGCTCTGGAGGAGAAACTGCAGTGGTGGGTGAGTCGTTTTTTACGTTGCCATAGATAAAACACCATTCTAAAGTTTGCTTCTACTCTGTTTCATACGGGTGTTTTGCACGGTAGCTGCCAATCATTTCCGATTGAACACTCCACAAAACCATAACCCTTAATGTATTTGCTTTTTATTAGGCTAACTAAAGCAAATATTTTGTTAAACTATAATTTTAGGAGAGCTGGGAACTGGATTGGCTCGATCTGTGTCCCTCCGAGCTGAGCAACGAGCTTCTGGAGAGCGAAGCGTCTACTCCCGACACGGAATCCTCGGTTGGTTGAACCCTCATGAAGAAGTTAAATCTGCGTAGAACGTCTAGATTTTGGCATTGTGAATGTACGATATCACGATTTTTGATACATAAGCGACTCTTGATCTCACTGATGAAAAGTTGAGACATATACAATATATTGTGTATTATTATTGTTTTAGTGCTATTTTGCTCGTTTTTCAGTGGGATCCCACTCTGCTTCCGAAGGATATCCTGTGGGTCATCCTTTCGAAAGTGGACTCGAGGCCTCACTGGAGATTGGTGAGAGACAATTTACAGTAGAGTTTGAATTCAGGGTACACGCATCCTCATTATCTGAACCGAATGAGTTCTTAAAAACTTCACAATCCTCGATTCTCTTTTCCTCTGGCTTACATAATATAGTGTTTCAGTTGTAGATACGTTAAAGAATTAATTAGTTTATATTTAGAGTAATTAAAATATGAATATTATGTTAAGTTACCATCATTTCATTCCAGGTATCTCGCAGATGGAATGAGATGGCCACCAAGTTCTGGCTGGAGAGTGGCAAGATGCGCCTTCCCATCCTCTCCCTCTCCCTCGCCATTCGGTTCAACGAGGTTTGTTCATCAATTCCCACATCTGAGAATTCTCTAATTCCCTTAGCGAAAATTTACGATATTACGTGCTGACGGCATTATTGTTAACTATTGCCCGGTTATTGTTATAAAAAAGAGGGGAACTACGCACACCTGTGAACGTTAGAAGGTTTTACCTTTAACGGTTCTCAATCCGCGCCCGAGCCTTCGCTAAAGGATACTGTAGGCTTCGGTTACTGTAGGATCCTAATTATTTTCCATGCAGGATCTCCTTCCGGATCTGGGAGCTGACTGTGTGCATCTGGAGTTCCGCGTTCCGCATTCGATGATGGGCTGCCTGCATCATGTGCTGCAAATAGTCGATGGAGAGTTCGGACGGAGATGGATCGGAAAACGTCGCAAGGCGAGGCCGGATTCCCGCGCCGGATTGTTCGATAGACTCCGTCTGGTGAGTCCTACTGCGACAATTATTCTGTGTCGTTGTTGATTAGGCAAAAAGGAAATGCCAACGACCTGAATAGTCGTGAAACGATGGCTGGGCGTCATGAGTTACCGTTCACTGCCGTTCGAACTTTATTGATCATGGAATGACTAACGGGAGAAGATTGTAAAATGAGTCTCGCTCACCTATCTTTCTGCAGCGAGGCAACGGCTGCTCACTGCGAAGACTACCGTACATCATCCGAGTGATAGAGGCGCTGAAGCAGTGCAGAATCGTCGGAGCCCTCGACGTCCAATGGATACCCCGCGGAGATGGAGTCAGTTTCGCCCAATTTTTTTTTTCATTATAAACTGACTCATGTTAGTCCGCTATTTGGGTTTTGTAAAAATGTAATCCAGTTTTTTTAATCTTTAGAGCTTTGAAATCACTCTAAGATACTGTTTATTAGTAAAGAATAAACGTCGAGAAATAATTGTTTCATGATAGTACATTGAAATCACTATAAGAAAGGGTATTCAGAGTGACCTTTATCCATTTTCTTATCGATCACAGAGAGATATGGAGCACGACTATGAGATTATTGTATTTCTTCAGGTCCCCTCGGTTCCATTCGACCACCTGTTTCTGATCGACTACCGCAGAAAGATGCATGTGTGAGTGAAGTTTGTATTACACTTTAAAATTAGCAAAATCACAACACCGCGCCTTTCTAATGCGAATTCACAACCTCTAGTGCAGGAGAGTGGAGAGATGCGAAAAATAGTTTACGGATGTTGAAGCAGAACGAAAAAAGTAGAGCGTTGCGAGTAATACCGGGTCGCAATTATATCTTCATTTCAAATCGAAATTTTTTTTAATGAAAAAAGAGTTGTTCGAAATGATGAAACGATGACTGTTCTGCAGGTACGATGTCTACAATCTCATCCACGGACCGAAGGAGTTGCTGCGAGGATTCGCGATCGATCCAAGTGAGTCAATTATTGTCGTATTGTGCACATTCTCGCCAACATTTTCGACACAGGAAAGTTGAGTGATATAAAGATCAACGATCACTTTCAGAGTCGCAGCTGCTGAGAGTGGCCAGTCAATGGGCGGAGATTCATATCTCGGTTTGGCATGAAGACCTGCTGGCTCGGCAGACTGCCAGTCGCTGCTTCGCGGGTGTTCCCGTGAACGAGGTGAGGCATCGAGTTAGAAATTCGCTTCACCCTATTGCTGTGATGAACTTCTGCAATTAGTCGACACACCGAAGGAATTATGACACAGTGGAAGAAAATGATTTTTTAAAGAATGGAATATGTAACACTAAGGATGTACTAGGGCAGCAGACTTCTTACAGTTTATCCACAACTATAAATTACGAATGCTCGAAAAAAAATAGATTCCCTAAATAGCTCTTTTTTTGCAGTTTCCATTCCTGGCATCCCAAATGGTTGAACTCGGTGTGACTATCTTCAAGCTCGCCTCTGACCCATCTCCCTTCAACCAGAGACTCGCCAGTGAATTCATTCAGGTGAGCAAATTAGTAAAAAATATGTATTTTATTAGTAAAAAAAGAATTTGCAAATGCTAGGGTGAACTTTGAATTGTGTGCATTGAAGATACGAGTGTATGAATTTCGAAATTAAGTCGATAAACGATAATGCGATAATTTCTAGCGATCTCTCAAGTGGAAGAAGCTGGAGAGCATCCGAGTCTCCATGCCCGATGACGTGAGGGGGGTTATGTTAACACCGATTACCGACGCAATGGATACAGAGGTGAGCTAGGTTATTTCTCTCTCTCTCTCTCGCTCTCTTATTTCATTCTGTTTTTAATTGTGAACCAATTTATTAATTTTCTAATTTTTTATTTTTTTCCACCATTTTCAGTGAGCTTCTACGATTTGTGGCGGGAAAGCAATGCTTTGTACATTGAACGCAATGACTACTCCGAGGGATAATGAAGCCTTTTCAAATATCAGTAAAACATTCTTCTTTTGTATGGTTAGCATCTGCCTTGTTTTCCTTTCTTTTGTCTCCTAGGTCTGAAATCATGAAATATTGTTCATTATATCTGTATAATTTCCTTGTATAACATATTCGACTGTCCTTACGTCCTATACTAGTGCATGATAAAATTATTTTTATTGACATTATTATTATGAAATTCTAAAGAAGAAAGACAACATATGTGAGTGGAGTTGTATCCCCCAACCGATTCATACCATTCAAATTGGAAAATCCGCATGGCAGAGAGCTTTTGAAGAGAAGGGCTCTTTGGGGAAAAAACAAACTCTTCACGAAATTTGAAAATAATGATTTTTAAATCATTATTTTCAAATCATTATTTTCAATATGAAACAATTTTATTCAGAATACGGAGGTCGAATCAGAACGTGAAAAAAACCGACAAAGGCTAACTGTAACTATAGTCAACAAAAAGAACTACTTACTGCTGGATTGGCGGAATCTTACCTGAATAGCGTACTTCTGAGCTTCGGGAGAGATCTTCGAGAGATTGCTTTCGAAGAGCTCACGGGCATTGAAAAGTCAGTGCTTCATCTGGATGCCTTCCAAAATGCACAGAAATATAGAAACTGTGATGGTCAAGCACGCGATGATTCATTTGAGAAGGCGTTGCTTATAAAAAAGAACAAAAGAGGGAGTACATGAACTGGCTCGAATAATGGCACTACTTGTAAGGGCACTGCGTCGGATGAGAACTATAACGTCATGCTGCCTTTGATCTATCAAGCGGTATGAAAGCGGCATGACGTGGACTTGTCAGCGAATGTGACTAATCGTATATTTGGCATAGTAATGTGACTAATAAAGGCTAGGAAAAACCAACAAAAATATACGTCGTGCTCTGGGCTCACAAGTTCGAGAAATGAGACCGCGCTCTCTTCATTCTGTGCACTCTTTTTAGGTCTAGATAGAGAGTATAATGAAAAGAGCGTGGCATCGCTTCTCGAATTCTACTCGCAAGCTATATCGTAGGTACATTGTATCGTAGCTACGGGCTACATCTTCAATCATGGAATGACACTATGAATGGATGGAATAAAAATTTGCAGAAAGACCTTCCCCCATCAGTAATACGTATCTAGTATCTTATACCACCCCTACTGCCTCGACCCCCCACACAACGAATCACCAAGGGCGACGTAACTTCCATCAACTCCATCAAAGGATCTTCCCGTACCCCCAAATACGCACTATGAATGGATGGAATAAAAATTTGTATTTGTATTAAAGGGACCTGGCACTCTTAGAACATTGCACCTCAGATGAAATTTATCACCTTTCCGATCATCTTTGTCAAAAAATAAAAAAATAAAAATTAATAATTAAGCGAAGAATAGACATCAAAATTCAAGACCGGAACCGGGAATAATACCCGGGTCGAAAATTCAGACGGAGAATTTGCACGCGTTAAACGCGCCACGATTCTAAGTACTGTGTGTGGGTTTAATCGATCCTTTTTGTGTTCATTTTTCATTTTTTAATTTCACTGTTTTGTCATTTTCGTTTGAATATACTCCTCGAGAAACAATTCAGCATGATCAGCGTTAGGAAGAAAAGGTGCTTTCTCTGTGGGGAGGAGACGGCGCATACAAAGAACTTCCCTCCACGGTCGAGACCGGTGCTTCAACGAGAGTGGCTACTGAGACAGGGCTTAGATGAGCAGGGAACTGCACGTCTATTAGATAGACACTCTTCGGTGAAAGAGCCTAGGTGGTGTTTGCGACACTTCAACTCCGCCGACGACGAACTGCCCAAGGACGTGAGTTTTATCAATTAGATTTATACTGACATGAACCGCTTCTGCACGAGTGACGAATACGCATGCGCATTGCTTCAGTGCCGAATTGTCGTTGTCCGCCCCGTTTAAATCCCCACTGTACCCCTGCGCACAACTCGACCAGCGGATCTCGTTCCGCCATCTCATTTCTCTGCCAAACAGCCTGCAAAGCATCAACTCCCAGGAAGACAAGTGAGTTCAGCTCCAGCCTAAGTGGAATACATGAATGGACATAATGGGAGATTCATATCTACGATGTTCTGCAGTAAAACTATAAGCCAGACATCAGCAACCTACTTTCGCAGACTTATCGTGACACAGTAGAACAATTAACCTACAATCTCAGATTATATGCACGAAATCGATCTATATTTGGACATGTTCCCGTTCCAGAGAGAGCCTAACTCGGCTCGTCGTTCTTGATCTCTTTCTCCAACTGCATCACACACAGATGTAAGTGGAAAGTATATTATTCAGAATTCAAAAAGCAATACGTAATCACTGTGAACTTTTTACATAAATACAATCATGAAATGCTTGAACCATAAATATTTGAAAACACAAAATAGTGCTATTAAACAATTGTTGTAACCTAAAAATTAAAAGCTCCATGTATGGCTCCCTCCTCCTATCGATCCCGTCGGCGATCCAGACGACCTCGGACCCTGGAATGAACCGGATGAGATTCTGCCCAAACGTTTCAAAAGCGATATTTCTATGAACACCGTCACAACTGATCAGTCCGAGGTTAGTTGAACATAAGGAATTCCCTAGAATAGCTGCGTTATAGCATACGGAGTACCGTTGCTCCCAAGAGAGTGTTCAAGAGGAGGAGGATGAATTTTCTTGGGGAGAAGATGAGATCAGTGATGAAACGGCTCGCTACGGAATAGTAGAGAACAGTTGCCTGATAAGACTCTTTCAACGATGTGAAAAGTGCGGGGAAAGACTTGACCAAAGTCTCATCGTGAAGAGGAGAGTTGGTAGTGCGTGGGTTATAAACTACGACTGCCTCAACCTCAAATGCAACGCTAGTGTGGCATGGGACAGTCAGGAGAAGGTTGGGAAAGGGAGAAGTCAAGTTTACTCTGCTAATCACTCTATCGGAATCGCCGCATTTATCACTGGCACTCCTTCCCCGGTTAGACAAAAACTGCACTTTAAAAAAAGTACAAGGATCCAATTCTAGAGAGTGAGCGACTGGGGAAACCTGCTAAAGATTGACCTTCCTTCGACACGCTCTATTCGCAAAGTAGTCATAGAAATTGGAAGTGTGGCAATAGAGAGAGTGCACGAGGAATGGCAGAGTATCGTAAGGGAGGTAGCTGTCTGTGCTGCGGAGGTAAATAGGCAACTATAAGTGATAATTATTAACCGATATTTAGGGAAAGGGTGGTCTACAAGTGTCCATTGACGGCCAGTATGACTGTCCCGGTTTCATGTCAACTAACAATAAGAATACGGTAATAGATTGCGAAACCAAACTTGCGTTGGCGGGAGTGGCGATGCACAAGAATATGGATGGAATTGGTATAAAGAATTGCGACGAGAGATTCAGCAACGAGAGCACCCGATTATAGATGGAGTGTCTATACGAATGGAGTCGGAAGGGATTCGAAGAGCGCTAGGGGAATTAATAGATGCAGGGATAGAGATCAAGTAAGCCAAAACAATATATGTTCAAAAGGAGTAACTAAGGAAGAATATTGGAAAGTTAGTTATAAATATTCTTAGGACGAGAGTGGGTGACCAGAATGCCATGGTGAATAAAAAGCTGAGAGAGGATCCTAAGACGTCGCATATCGAAGCGCTGAATGATTGGTGGCATGTACAAAAGCCGATAAGGAAGGAGTGGTGGAAGGTTAGGTCAACAAAATATTGTTGAAAGATAATATTACTTTAGATGGTGAAATCGAATCCCACCCTTGCACCCATCTATCAGAAATTTTTCAACCACCTGTACTGTGTGCATCGCAAGTATCCCCTACCCAAAGATCGTCCTCGTGCTCTAGAAGTAGTGCGATCTTTCATCATGCACATTCAAGGAAAGCACGTTTGGAAGAAGGTGCCAATATAAGCGGACGCTAAAAAAATTGATCAATGGCAGGGAGATGGTTTCGATATAGTTGCCAAATGCGAGCACGGTAGACTCAAGCGGTTGAAGAAGGGAGAAACGCGTCAACTCCTAAAGGTTACTCAAGTAAATACATGGCGCACACATCTCCGCATCTCAGGCTGATTCGAAGGAACTTGAAATGATTAGCGCTATGGTCTTCGCACCAAAGTTCGAAAAAGCTTTTCTGTCTTCTGCATCCCTGATCGACACATCGATAAACGAGTGCTACCACTCGCTCAGTCTGATGTATGCCCCCAAAAGTTTTTCCTGGTTAGTGAAAAAACATTAACGAAATAGAGCGTAGTAAATGGATGGTAACTGCAGCCCGCCCCACTACTATAAGCTGAAGATGAGACTATCGATGCTCCACTACAACAGCCTCATGCTAGATGATCTGCTTGGAGAGAGGGAAGAATTAGGGAACACTATTATTTCTAGAAAAGGACGATTGGTCGACGCAATAAAGAGAAAGAGATCGATGGGTTCCCACTCTTGGAGGCACGAGGTGAATAATGTCTAATATTTCTGAGTTTCCATTAATACCGGATCAATCACCCACTTTTCTAGATCATGGAGGAAAGCCTCAAAGTTCGTGACGAATTAAGTGAAGTTCGATCGCTCAAAAAAATCGGAATCCCCGATGACGACATCTACGACGAGCTAATCAATTGGTGGGAAGAGCAGGAGAAAGCGCTGAAGGAGTCGGGCTACGATGAATATGAGAAGAAAGGTCTAGACTTCGAGGAGTTTAGCGATGAGGAGGGAGAGAACGAATCACCCGAAATATAAACTAATACACATTTCATATTTTTTTTGATAAATAATACAAAGCGATAGTTCGCCATTCCTACACGACCTAATTATAGAAATAGGGAAACGTTGGGGGAGGGGGGGGGGGGGGGTGGATAGTTGCATTATACACGCGAAAGTAACCGACCTTTGGGGTAGATCTCCTCGAGGATGGTGATCTTGCTGTCCTTGACGAGACGTCCGAGCTTGGTCACGGGCATCCATTCCTTGTCTCCTTTCTTTCCTCCGCCTCCACAGCTGTAAAAATAAATAAGAATTATTTTCATGGTGAAAGGAAATAATAAAAAAAACATAATGGTTTGGTAAAACGCGGTTGATTCCTGGTACCACGTGTTATGGTTCTGGTACCTCGTGGTACCGTCCCAGGAATGTGTAATAACAGTATGGTACGGTAAGATAATTACTTGGAACCGACTTGGGAAGACATGCAACTAATTGAGGAATAATATGCTTCCGCAATGGAACCGAGCGTCTGTCTTCATATAAGCGAAAGTAACCAACCAGTGGGGTGGTGATCTTTCTGTCCTCGACGAGGCGTCAGAGCTTGGTCACGGGCATCCATTCCTTATCTCCTTCCTTTCCTCCACATTCACAGCTGCAAACGAAATAAACATTATTTTTTCATTGCACAATAGGATATTAAAAATTTTGGATGGCACCGGTACCACGTAAATGATTCCTGGAACCACGTGGTGTGCTCTCGGTACCTCGTGGTAAGCTTGTTTTCTCAATAGAATAATGAGAATGTAATTTTAGCAAGTTTAAAAAAAGAAAACAAACAATCTAGAAAAAAAACAAAAAAATCATGTGAAAAAATTTCTTCAAATCAAGGTGACACGCACATTTTTCTTCATTTTTCATATTATATTGCACACAGCACCATTTTCGAATCACAAAAATCAGGAGAATAAATTACTGTGGTCGAAATCCATAAGGAAATTCAATCCATGCATTTATGATAAAATCGATAATCGAAAGGCATATTTCGAATTGCGAAATTTTTTAACTTGAAAATTTAATATTTATAAATATATATAAATATTGTTTGCACAATACCATTAATTAATAACCTATTAGTTAGCTATGAGCGCCACTTTGTAAGCTTTAAAACGAAAACACATGGCAACTCTGCTGCGATTGTCAGCCAGTATGTGATATATTTATGCCACGAATAAAAGGATCCTACTTCTTCTCAATAAACTAATTAATACTATTGAAATAGTCGGGAATAATGCGTGCGATTGTATACTTATAAATCACGAAAGTTGTGGGGACGTAATTTCGAAAAATAAGCGTAAACTAGCCTTTGTGGAGTCAAATCTTCTTGAGACGCTCGAGATCCTCACGCCACTTGTTGTCGATCCCGGCGGAGAAAACCTAAAAAGACAATAAACAAATATAGACAATAAACACGTGTAGCGTGACGCGTATTAACGTGTCACAAGTCTAATTTTAAAAAAAAGATATTGCGAACGTTACTCGCCTGGGTGGTCTTTCCGTCCTTGTAGTTTCTCTGCCCCCGTAATCTTATACTGGGTGGGGTTCTGCATGACGGTGGTGATCGTCGCGGTCCCGCGTCCGGTCAAGTCCCTGAAATACAGCGCTTGAAGTACATAACGACCAGCCTTAGCACGAACTTTATCAGCCTGACCAAGGCTCTAAGCATTATAGTCATGTACATAAGTGCTCTAAGAGTTTCTTAGCAATATCCCACAGTTCTTAGCAATATCCCACAAAGTATAAAGTTGCCAACGACTTTTCGTCCCACAACCACGCATTGTACTCTAATTATGACGAAAGAGTAAGAATACATTACTATAAATGATGATTATACCGTTTCTAGAGGGCAAAACAGAGTCAAATATAAAATCGAGGGGCTAATGTTCGAGAAAAAATAGGAGCAAACCTTGAAGGGCTCCAGGGCGAACGGGATCATCTTGTTTCCACCGATGTTGGTGTTCATCACACGATGAATGTGCTGGAACTTCTTGTGAATGATGAGGGACGACATGGCTGCCTGCTGAAATGGCTTGAGTTAAAGCGAATTCAAAAGTAAAAGGCCGAAAAAAGAAGAAAATTAGCGTTAGCAGGTCATTAATATGAGCAAAGCAGTACGCATGAAACTAATTGAGGTGCTTAGTGGGCAGAAAAACTGGAAGACTACACGAAATACGCGTAAAAAATAGAAAACAGCTGACGAAAACGACCAGAAATGACAAGCGAGAAGGGCGCGTGGTGGAGCCTCTCCAGCCCGGCTGTCGATCAGCGGCAAACCACGGCCAGATCCAAGCAGCGAAGTGTTCCCTAGACAGGGAAAGACCGGGTGACTGGGTGGCGCGAAAGCTAAATGAGCGATTGACGAGGAGGAGAACGAGGGGCGCGCCTCTCGATAGTGCGAGCGAGTGAAGAGAGTGCAGAGAAAGAGAGGACACACTCCCGTCAACAACATGCATAGGGCACGTAAACAACTGAGGGAAGGGGAGTGAGCAAAGATGCGAGTGTCTGTGAATAGGGATAAGGATAATTAGCTATTAGCAAGATTCCTATACAACACGGGGCAATAATTGAAGCAAAACAGTACACATGGCGCTAATTATGGTGTTTAGTGGGCTCAACAATATATGAACTGGGAGAATAGACGAAATACGCGTAAAAATTGATAAACAGCAGCCAAAATTGAGCAGAAACGGCAAGAGAACAGGGAGCGTAGTGGCGTCCCCCGAACTTGACTGCGTATCAGCGCTTATACACGGCCGGTTTCAAGCAGCGAAGTTTGTAGTTTGTAGTGTGATCTTGACCCGAGAGAAACGCTGCTTATCGCAAAATATCGTTCTCGGGCCGAACAAGCGGAACAATTAATTTGAACGGGATTTTTAAAATCACGAATTAAATTTAAATATTTTTTTCAATTTTTTAAATTATTTTTAGTGATGTTTTGGGATCATTTTACACCAACAGAGAGAATATGGTTTTACGTTTCCAGGTCCCTTTAAGTCGCACGTTGCAGGATATGATAATTGCACGCGCCGATTGAGGAATGTTTCTGCCGATCGACCCCCTTTGCATAATTCAATTCAATTCAATTCAATTATTTATCCACCAGGGGTATTTATGCTGGCAGTTTCTGAATAGTCATCGGTAGCTTGCGGCGGATGTATTTTGTAGACTGGGTTACCTCGACGCAAACGTCCCCAGGGTCGCTAGCGACGCTGACTCGACGGTAGGGAGGGAGAAATGGACTTGAAGGCAACGGGGAGAAGATTTTGAAATTGGGGGGATTGGGGATTTGGCGGGGCAGCAGGTAGGGTTAAAGTCGCAACAGCGACTCGGAAGAGAATGAGATAGATGGTAGAGAGAGAAGGTGGGAACGAAAACGTTTAGGCGAGCTTGTAGCGATTTCAGAGGATAGTGCGTTCTAAGTTCGAACTTCGTGTTTGAACTTTGATGTGGGTTGAGCTTTGACCTTTGACTGACATGGCAGCACTGAGGGACGCCTATCTCCGTAGTTGAGGTTGTCCTTTCTGTTCTTCATATCATCGGTTATAATTTATCTCTTTCACAAAACCAATTAGGGATATGGTTAATACAATGCTCGACCGGTCTATAGTGAATACTGTCAGGGAAGATGAAGGTTCTCTCCACGGGCAAGAATAGATTGAATTATCTCGTATGATACTAGCCCACCTAATGAATGAGAGAACACAACAATTAAATCACATTAATAGCGGAAGATGATCTGAATAATCGCATAGCGGTTGTAGTAAGATATGACAAGACAATAACATTAGTAAAACAGTAAGATAATAACGTTGTGTCGCTTCACGAGCTCTGACGAAGCTCTATTACAGATACGGTGCTGCTATCGGCTGGCCGAAGTACTCTGAAATAAAATTATAAATCAAAATCAAAATTCTGACCACACAGTTTTGAAGATCATTCGAAGTAATTAGTATTGAAATGGTTGCCAGATCCCCCCCCCCCCCCGAACTGGTCGATTCGCGCGCGATTTCTCTCATATCGGTTTCAGAAAAATAGGGTGCTGAACGCTGTTGAGAAGTCCCTCTTTTTCCTTCTATTCTTCATTCAGTATGGCTCAAAAATACTCCTCAAAGCTAGCATATCCTGCCTTCGTATACTCCAATGAAAATAATTATATTAATGATAAAAACGAGCTTTACAGTTCAAGAAACGATAACACGGTCCAATAATGATTTCCACTCTCGCAACTCAAGAGAATGTACGTAATGAAGGCACGATGAAACTCTAATCAACTCATCGTCTGCGGAGGTTGCCGCTCGATATGAAGGGGTTCTACCGATCAGAACCGACCTCCTGGGGGCCAAGAAGACAGTGCCAGTTTCTTACCGGTTTCATCTATTCTCGTGGTTTCTTTCGACGAGATAATAATAGAGAACTCGTTCTCAAGCGCTCTATCGTAACTCAGCCCGTAGAGAGCGTGTACGAGATTAAGAGCCCGTTCATCAAAATTAAGAGCTCACCGTCTGCGGAGGCTGTCGTTCGTGAGCAGCAGCATCCAGGGGTTGACGAAGGTCAACGTCAGCACCGGGATGATGTAGGCGTGCCGAATGATGAGCACGAGACTCTCCTGCAGGGGTACATGGTAGAGGGTAATGATCAAGCATGAGCATTGATGAAAAGGTTTCAACAACTTTTCCGAACTCTACTTCTATCTGCATTCATCTGTGGTGATATTCAAAATGCGTTGAGAGAAAACCGCGTTTTGTTAAAGTCAGTTCGTGATAGTTTCTCAGTCGCTAATATTGATGGAAGAGCGGCGAGTGCTCTCTTCGTTTCACGTGCTATCTCGCTCTGTCTGACCTATGAGGGAGCACGCGAAGTTAGGAGAGCACACTCTGATTTCTCGTCCGCAGAAGCGTCATTGAGAGAGCGTTTGCCTTCGCTCTAGATATACTTTCGACACGTAAGGCTGCTTTTCACTCGAAAAATGATTCATTGGAAACCTCGCAGAGTTTTGATTGAAATTCACCACAAACATGTTTTCATCGAAGCGCTTAATCATGTTTTCAAGTGACTGACTAAAGACCAAGGACCAAAGACGAAAGATCAATTATAAAAGCTGGCACTAGCTCGGAAGATCACCGTCGGTTGATAACTTACTGGATGATAACCAAAAAATGGACCGTTCTGTAGAACTTTCACATAATCATTTTTGAGACTTTGGGAACCTATTGTGAAAGTTCTACAGAAGGATCCATTTTTTGGTTATCATCCAGTAGGTTATCATCCGACGGTGATCATCCCACCTACTGCCTCAAAGCTTACGTTCGCGTAAGCCGCTGCGATTCTTGTGATGACAAAATAATAAGTCGTGAGAAGACAGAGAGAGAGGAAGAAGAAGAATCCCACTAGCGTCAATCTCTTCTCCCGACGAAATTCCTCGACATTCCTGCAAGTCCAATTGAATACGCGTTTTTTTTCAGGAATTTCACTCTTCTCAAGCCTCCCAGAGGAGTGTATTTACTTCCAGCACACTTTACCTCCCCCGTACTCTATTTGCCACTATATACACGAAATATTGGTTTTGAATGATGCTCCAGTTTAGGATTGGGAAATTGCAAATGTTTCTCTTTAAAATGGGTGACGAGCATGCCAGAATGTACAGACAACTCACAGCTCTTTCTTCATGAGGTAGAGCTTGCGGACGACTGCAGCATAACAGGAACCGCACACGACCGTCGCCAGAGAAGAGACGATGATGGCCTGGACTGCAGTCGACTAAAAGACGGATGGTGTAGCGGCTTTGATGCTAGAAAAGGGAATCTATATCCAGTCCCACAACTTATCATGAGTGCACAAAATTACGAGATGACTGGACTTTGAATAATTTGTGGTTTGGTGTGAATTTGTGGAAAGTGAAATAATATAGTGCCGGAAGTAACTCTTGCAGAGCGCCGCAACGACTAATTGCGAATTTTCTACACAAAAAGAGGTTGTGATATGAATTTCGAAACTGGCCTTGACCACATCGGGCGGGCTGTACACCGCATAGCCACCTAGAGTATCGACGGTGAAGTGAGTTGCTGCTCCGATGAACAACTCCCTACAGTGCAGCAGGAACGGCACGAGGACCATCATTAGGGACAAGATTGCGGATCCAGTGTTGAGAAGAACCTGCAATTGCTGAAATAGTTGTGCAATTTTGAATTTCTTGACGCTTGCTTCCTCATTTAAACAGCCTAGGGAAACCGGATGCTTTCATTTTGACGATGCAATGTGTGACGTCACTGCTCTGCAGAGATGGTTCGGAAAAGAAAGGTACCTGTCGGATCCGGGATAGGGACGCGCAGACATCGAAGAATCGGATGAGGGACTGAACGACTACTCCCCAGACCTGAAATTTTGGCACTATCTGGCGCTTGGTCGGTTGAGAACTATAGCATCATACTGCCTATGATATATACGTCATAGTTCTCATCCGACCGAGTGCCCACTAACTAGGATTATGACACTGATAATCTTCCATAAGATATCTAAAGCGTTGTTCCCCAGTGTTTTCACATTACTCAACTTAGAGAAAGCCAACTGTAGAAATACTGGAATCTCATTTAGAACTACATAAATCAGTAGCACACCTGGACATGCTGGAAGTAGTAGACGACGAAATAATAAAATTTCGCAAGTACTTCTGCGTGGGAGATGGTCTCATCGGCAAGGAGTCCATCCTTGAAGAGGAATTGAAGGGAAAGATAGAGAAAGAGGAGACTCAGCTCGAGTACACTCTGAAATCGATGGAATGAGGGTTCCATAGAATCCATTCTAAAGACATGTTGTGTGCATTTACTCCTTGAATGCTTCAGTGCAAGGTCATTCACAAGAGTGCGATTCAATGAAGTTTTTATCAGCAACCTTTAGAGTACCTTTCGCGAGTATTTCAAGAAAAATTCGTTCCAAAGACCGCAAACAATACCACGCTCTTTTCATTGTGCTCGCTCACTAGACCGGTCAATCGGCGTAACCAATGAAGTAGTATCGCTACTTTTCATAATCAATATATTCCCTCTCACATACCTGAATGAAGAAAATGCGGAAGAACAAATTTTTCTCGCCCGAGTGCTGTTTTCTGATGACCATCAGCAGTCTGACGTGCAGAAACGCCGATGGGACGGCAATCAGTCCAACTGGTAGCCAGTACCAGATCCGAATGTTGGGCATCCTTGGGGCTTGGTGATGAGTTTGAAGTCGCAAAGAATGGGGAGGGGAGTGCTATTGAAGACGGTGAATGAGTGCTAGTCAGTGAAGATGCGAAACTGAGCTATTTTCGCATTTGAGACGATGTTGTTGAATGGGGGAAGAGTTCACGTTTCCAGATTCTATGACGGATTCAGAAAACGAAAATTGAAAGGCAATATTTTCAAAGTGTGAAAGCAGGTCACCGAGAATTATACTAGAAACATTACTGCAAAGCGTTCGAAAGAAGGAAACACCGTTCAAGGCAAGAAAGGCAGGTTAAAAGCTCATCACTTATGGAAAAGGATAATAGAAGTTAGTGTGTCGAATATGTAGCCAGTTCAAGATAATTCGATATGACTTTGACTCATTTTCAGATCTCTTGATCGACTAAAGAACAATATTTGATAAAAAATTTCATGATAATTTGGAAAAAAGTGTGCTTGACATCATGTGATCATTCTGCGTCATTGAACCTAATTTCCAACAGAAGTTTGCCATCAATTAGTGTTTAAATTCGGATAATCGTTTCTTCATTCTACACATTTCGTATCGAGAAAGAATAGAAACGGAAGTGAGCTCAGTATCATTTCTCGATCTCCACTAACTTTGCAGTGATACTCGTCCCTAGTCTTAGACAGATTAGCGCTTTACGATGTCAGAGAAACAACACTTATTCAGACGAAACGCTTCTCTTCCCAACTACGACGTGTCACACATCCTACCAAGATCGAGCAGTACAAAGTCAAGAGTTCATAAAAGGAATGACTCATTAATGAAAACAGAATTATGGAAGCTCTTTTCACTGTTGTATCAAGTTCGACGGGTGGTACTGAATGCTGTTGTTGTGCGGACTCTTCTTTTCACTCCAAACAATCGGTGGAAGAAATCGCGAATTTGCGCCCTGAAAATGCCCAATGGTTCAAAGCCACTGTGGAGCTCTGATGAGCATCCCTCTCTACACTTTGGCAGTGAGAAATATACCACTACCCTGAAGACATGCCGGGCGACCTACCGAGTGACCAGAAGAATAAGATTAGAGCTTTAATACCTGAGCTGCCTGACGCAAACTAGTGTAATTATCGCATCGATGAGTGGGAAGAGTGTGAGTGCTGCAGAGACCTACAAATCCATTCAGTCAGTTATTCCTCTATGAGCATAAATAGTTGAAATACGAGGAAAATATATAGACGGATCGGGAATGTTGGTAATATTTCGTAGTTTGGTTTAAATGTATCGCGAGTTGGAAGGTAGGATCGCCGTATCTTCATTACAACAATATCTCGTCAAGAGTTTATGCAGAATGAAGGGGTAGTGTGATCGTGTCTTGTCTTTTTTCAAATGTATACGAGCACCTGAACTCAAAAAATTCGGAAAGACAGATATCCGAAAGAACATGGGGCAGTTGATGATGCCAGCGCACGGAGTGTACACGCAGATTAGCGGGACCAGCATCTGGAAAGGAATTATTTCAGACCAAAAGATGCTTGCTCTGGTACTGAACATAACGCCCCTGAATTGATTCAGGAGCTGCAGCTTTAAGGAATAAATGCAAACGCGCGCCCGGTTTGGAGCATGTTTCACCTAGGGAAGCACTCTCTTCAAGTCGTGTGCTATCTCGCCCCCTTCCCTTAGCTTTCCCTGATCTGGCTCCCAGCCAACTAGCTATAACTATGTTCGGAATGGATATATCAATGTGAAAATTTCGGAGCTTCTTATCGTTGTGGAGCTCTAGGCCGTGCATGTGATAGCTTCAAAAATTGAATTTTGAGTTTACTCCTCTTTTAAAGTATCTTCGTTGGCAATTTCCCATGCGATCGAGTGAAAGAAAGGGAAAGTAGAACAAGATTGGGATGGATAAGTTCCTTGCACTTTTTATTACCTGTAAGAGCAGAGTGCGAAACATCTGCTTCTGTAGCTTAATCGTTTGCAAGCTCATTACCGCGCTTCTGAAAACGGCAGGAATAGAAAACTGGAGGAATAGTTATCCATGAGACACCGGCATGCTTTCTTAGTAAGAATTAATATTCCTCGTGCGTAATGGCCAAGATCTTTCAGATATTCAACGATTGATAGCCGGACTAAGTGGAAGGCAATTGCCAATTCCCAATTGAGAAAAAATATTATTTTTAGATATTCCATGCTCACTTGAATGCCCTGACAATGAGCAGGGCGCAGAGGGAGATAATCGTGAACCAGAACAGCATGATCCCATTGAATCCCATCGTTGTTAGCACGGCGGACGGACGAAGTCCCTTATCGTTCTGAAAATACCCTCCTTAGAAATCTTTCTCTCTCGTTATGTTTAAATTTCATCGAAGACAACCATATCTGAACGATACCACAGCTTTTGGAACGTTGGAGTATGTCCTGGTCAAAAGTTCTAGGCCCAACATTTCAAAATTTGCCTAAACCACTTGCATAATAGAGAGCCCCGATGTGTCCATCGCCCTCTCCGGGAAAGTCAGAGTCAAGGAAGGGCTTCACATAGGCGTGCATTTCCGAGTCTGAGTCGTAGTTCCACCAGCAATTTGCAAACCTTAATTCGAACCGTGTTACTTAGCGCCTTTCGTGTGTTTTTGTGTATAATTTTATCTGATCCTTTTATAATTCTGTTGATATGTGGCCTATAATTACCTTTTCTGAAGTGATTATCGTCTGCTTGCTTACCAAAATACACAATATTTCGAGATACGATACCATGGTTTCTTCAATCTACACACTCTCAAGAAAAATTGACTGGTCTAGAGAATGTGTATAATGAAGATACTGCGGTATCATTTCTAGAACTGTACTTACCACAGCGCCAGTTGAACCAGTACAGTGAGCGATACAAGAAAGGCGGTGTGAATTCCCGTGTAGAAGTGGACCAGATCTCGCCTGAGAGATTGTGCCATTGAAAAGGCTGATTCTCATCCTTCCAAATGATCTATCGAATATGAGACAGAGAGATAATGGCACGGATCGCCGTTGCATAATTTCATGAACTCTTAAGTTCTTTGATTAACGCTACCAGAGTCATGACTGGTTGAAGGTGCGAAAACAATGAAAACACTACCACTCTCTTGAAAAGTCTATACTGACAAGGGTCGACTATTCAGTGTTGATTACACCGTCGCAATCCTCTCCTCATAGGGTTTCCGAATATGCGAGGGAGAGGCTATAGCGAGATCGCGACTACCACCGAATAGAAAACTACTGACCACCTGAGGATGATGAGACGATAAATGAAGAGATACGCCATTATTGGCATTGTCTGCGAGAAAACCGCGGCGAATAGACAGATCGAGAACTGAGATTTCGAGATCGCATAACTAATCGTTCGCTAAATTTGTGCTTATAATAACCACATAGTATACATTTGAATGATATCGAATAGGGTGCGGAATTCGGGAAACGGTCCCTTCATTGTACACACTCTTTTGACCGGTCGAGAGGTTAAAGAGGGTGGAGCAATCGTCTCTTCAAGAGGGTGGAGCTCTTCAGTTTGCATGCTCTCTTGTCTCTCTGACCGGCGAGAGAGCGTGCAAACTGAAGAGAGTCAGACCACTACTCACAAGGGAAGGTCGCCTGGTGTCCATCGCTTTTTCGAAAATGCTCAAAGCGCCTAACTAGAGTATCTTCTGGGAAGCCTGTACGTGCTGTCCATTTTTGCCGAGGACCCCTCAGGGCAGAGAAAATTCAATAATTGTTTTTACACGGGGTGCACATATACACTTTCGACCGTCCCTCTTTCATATCCCTTGTGGTTGAGTGGTGAGGTGTCCGACTAGTATTCCGATGAACAATGTTTCGGGTCCCCCTGATGTTTTAGATTTTTGCTACCTTCGAATGCAAGTTTTTACCATAAAGAACTGCACGATGGGACTCTTAGCCTTGTTTGACACAATTACAGGAGCTACTGAAATGCATCTGTTTCTTGGGTAAAGTCTTCGGACTTCCGCCCCATCAATCATCGCCCTGTGTGTTGCTCATTAGCTTCTAGTTTGGTGCCATATTTTAATAGACTAAAAGTCCCATCGTGCAGTTCTTGATGTCAAAAACTTCCATTCAAAGGTAGCAAAAATCTAAAACATCGCGGCGACACCGAACCCCGGTCCATCGGATTACTAGTCGGACGCCTTACCACTCAACCACAATGGATATGGAGCATGGACGGTCCAAAGCGTATATGTGCACCCAGTGAAAATACAATTATTGATTTTTCTCTGCCCTGAGGGGTCCTCGGCAAAAATGGACAGCACCTACAGGCTTCCCAGACGATACTCTTGTTAGGCGCTTTGAGTATTTTCAAAAAGGCGATGGACACCAAGCGACCTTCCCTTGTCAGAGGCTGCAAGTGAACCAGTATTTCGCACTCTATTAGCGAACAGTAACTCACTTTCGACGTCAACACGCCCTTGGAAAACATGATGAACGCATCTCGGTACGAGCAGATGACCTGGGAAACGTGGAGAATTTCGTATTTGAAGTTTCTTAGATTTTTATTTAATGCATATCTGGAAGATATCTGAACGTTCCCTTAAATTTTCGAAATTCGAAAAAAAGAGCCCACTGGCAACGTCAGCGCGTGCACAAGAGGAAACCAGATGTCGTTGATGGCGAAGGCGATCAGCAAGTAGCGATAACGGGCGAGTTCCTGCAAATCTTGCTCTTTCTTTCAAATTGTTTCTAAACAAATTGTTGCTAAAGCATAATCTGGCATGATAACAACGAGGGCAAGGAATGAGCGAGTTCCTTCAAGTAATCATTTGCTCGACACCAGTAGCGCGACAAAACAATATCAGATCCAGTGTATTCTTTGCACGATAACTTGGTTTATGAAAGAGAAGAGAAATGGGGAGTTAGAGAAATCATTGGAAATAAGCTACTGAGTAGGTGAAACACTCACCTTTCCGCTTCTCACGATAACAAGGATGAGAATGAAGTTAGCAATGAATGAGAGAACTGAAATGAATGATTTAGATGGGGTTCGAGGGGGCCTTCGTCTTCCCATTTACAATACTATCTAATTGCGCGAAAAAGGGAATGGAAGGCCCGTGAACTCTAGATTTAGTCAAGTTAAGTAGCAAAACTTACTGATATTTGTCAATTCAACCGCTGAGAATATGGAGAAAAGCCGGCTGTCTGCATCAGCGACCATGATTATCTGTTTTCGGATTTGTTCTCGCGAACATCATGACACATGGAGCAACATTACGAGGAGCATTGATATAATAATAGCGTAATGGTGGAGATATGGTGTTTGTAGGAGTAGAAAGATGTATCTTAAGATTAGTCGTCATTATGTGATGAAGCTTCTAATTTATTCTAAATATTCTCTTACCGCTCGACCGAGCAATGATCTGACTCTCTTCAATTTGCACGATCTCTCGCCGGTCGGAGATACGAGAGCGTGCAAACTGAAGAGAGTCAGACGATTGCTCGCTCCACCGGTCTAGAGAGTGGGTGAGAAAGAATGAAGAGAGCGTGGTATCGTTTCTCGAATTCATGTTGAGTCAAGCTCTCCTTCTGAATGAATTCCAAAGAATCATTGTGATCTTGTGAATAGAGAGCACGGAGAAGGAGCAGAATAGACGATTCTGAGAAGAATTTCCTAGCATCACGCTTTGTTATTTTGTTATTTATCGAAGTCTAAGTCGGGGAAAGTAGAGTCGTGATGCACCTGTATGAAGACCAATGAGTGAGCCGATGCGTAGTAGCAATGTGTACTAGGAGTAGAATTTTGTGAAAAATAAAATGTGTCGATAGCAACTCCAATTCAATGCGCACTCAACGCTCGCAGTAAGATTTCAATAGGTCGGACGAGAACTATGACATCGTGCCGCCTTTGATGTTTCAAAGGCTGCGTGACGTTATAGTTCATATGGGGAAAAGTGAGTGACAAGATATGAGGAATAGAAGGAGTCTTTTGCAAGGTTCGCAAATCGTTTCGTCAGTGTATTCTGGGGAAGGTGAAGCCTCTATATGTGCTGAGTCATCAGTGGCGTCACACTTCGCATCTGAATGAAGGCCAAATTTTCATACATAAATTATCTTAAATTAAATTAATTAAATCTTTAATTAAATTTTCTTAAATTTTTCACGAAAATTTTCATTTTCAGGCCTGCAACAGGGGGGGGGGGGGTACGACATTTCCGCAACGGCATGCCGTTCGCTTAGCAAAGCGACTAGCAGCTTGGGAGTTGCTTCTTTGTTACCAGTATGTGCTCCCATACCATTGCGTATATAATACCTGTTTCCAATAGAACTCAACTTTTAACGTATAGGGGTCGTGGAAAATCCTAAACCACGACCCTATACGTTGATTTGGAGTGAAACTCAAGATCGCCTGGAAACAGGAATCATATACGCAATGGTATGGGAGCACATACTGGTAACAACGAAACAACTCCCATGTTGCTAGTCCATTTGCGAAGCGAACGGCGTTCCGTTGCGGAAATGTCGTACCCCCTACAACAGCATTAGCGGCGTTTCAAAGCGAATAACATGGTCAAACAGTTGACAGGATTAAATTATCGCTAATCTCCCTAGAATTCGTTTAAACTGACCATAATTGGCATCGTTCAGTTTCAAAATTCTTTGAATAAGAATTGATTATCACATTTTAGTCATGTCGGCTAAAATAATTTACTGGAACAGTTCGACCTCGTCGTTTCGTCGTCTGCCTCCCTCCCGTTCACATGCTCTCTTGCAGCCCCTAACCTGCGAGTGCAAAAGTGAGGATAATCAGATCATTACTCCCCCCCAATCAGATCATTCCCCTTTTGGCTATCCTCGTTCCTTATTCGACTTTCACTGACCTATTTCTCTCGCTCTGAAGCTGCATCTCGCTTTCGCCTTTCCTCAATTTTGGGAAAAATCTGGGTAATTTTAGCAAAAATAAGGAAAAAATTGAATGTATTTTCCCCGCCTTGCCGGTTACTAGTGGTGATGACAAATAGGCGAGTGCTTTCCTTGTTGCACATTATATAATAGTTCGAGAAACGATACTAGGGTCTCTTCATTTTACACACTCTCTCACAGCTCGACCGGTCTAGATACTGGGTAAAGTGAAGAGACTATGGTATTGTTTATCAAACTGTATTTCACATGCTCACTCACTCTATCTGCCCAGTGACGAAATGTGGAGGGATTTTGGAAACACTGGTTGCTATGATAAGAATGCTCGAGATTGACTATCGAAAGAGGTCGCCGATTGGGAGAAACCTGATATCATTCCGCGCTCTTCTTTGCTCTGCGCGAGCGATTCATTTCGACTATTCAATTTATGTCCACTTTAGCCCTTCACATTCTTATTGGATATTCGCAAAAATGAATCCTCCCCGAAAAACTTTTTGCGATAATTTCGCATAAAATGCGCGTGTCAATCGATCACTCTCCCGGGGAATAAACAGTGCACACCAGTAATGAGCGGAGTTGGCATATCTTTTCGCAATATCTCTAACCGTTGCCAGTTAAATTCACGTTAAGAACAGGCGGATGCCCCCCCTAGTTTACGTTGTACTCTACTTTATATTTGCAAATGCCTACGCCATGCTCACTTTATGCTCTGCAACTTGTCCCCGAGTGTGTGAGTCCGTACGATTACTCGAAGACACGGAATCCCCGCAGGTACGATCATTATGATAATAATCATCGTCATCATCAGTCTAGAGTGCCCCCTTTTCATCAGACCTATTCATTGTGTGTGATCTAGTCTCGACTACCAAATTCCCCGTCCCCAATATCATTGCTGTATATCCTGTTGTCTTGTAGTTATCATGGTAAACCACATCTCATTCTAAATCTAATGCCTTCGATAAGATTGCTTGCTCGCTTGGTGACCACTAGTTGCACAGTCAGCGAAGTAATACTCATAGGCGATGAGAGTTTGTGTTCAAAATTTGAGGAAGAGGAAGGAGAGGAAGCGAAGAGTCACGAGCCATGCGCATTTCGAACTCAAAGAGACACTGGCTTCATTCGCAAACCAAATCACGAGTTCAAAAATGAATTTGAAAGCTCTTTTGTGACGAGAACTTTCATCACTTTCTCGTTGTCTTCGTAGAGCTCATTCTTTGCGCGTCGCATTGCCTTTCATACCTCCCAAGTCTCACTCTAATTTTGTAACGAGAGTAATTTAAAGATTTAATGCGCTTCAGGCCGAATTCGTCAATAGCTGACCCAATCGTTTCCGATCTTATCTTCCTTCCGCTCTTCCTTCCGTCTTCTCTCTCTTCCTTCCGTCTCTTTCACTTCTGAATCTCTTTTACGTCTATAATCTTGTCTGCCAACCTGCTGCCCCCCAAGTGCCCCAAAAATCAAACCGACTCACAAATACGTCGGATATCTACCAATCCCGCACGAAGATTACCCTCTGCTACCGGTCTTAATTCATGGTGGATAAATAAATTGAAATTGAATTAAATTTTCATCCTCTCTAGAATGAGTCTCCGAGACCCAGGAATATTCTTTTCTGAGTAGGTCACCAACGGAGTTATGATCATTTAATCATGGATGATCATGAATCTTCTGTAAGAATGCAGGAACGCCTGCCACCAGAAAAAATAAAAGCAATTGATTTCGACGAAACTTGTTTTATGGGAACTATTGGGGATCCGAGGAACGCCCATGCACTTGGTTTGGCCAAATTCTTTTTTGAGACTGTAATTCGATCAATTTTGATCGTACAGCTTACTTTTTTTCCCATTTTATGTGGAATTTTGAGATCTACAAAAAGTTCTTCAGTAACCCATACCGGAAATGACGTCATCGGGCACTTATTGCCCAAAAACATGTTTATATAAAAATTCTGACGACGCAGTTTGAAAGAGCATCGTTCGAAGTACCACTCACTAGGGATGGCATTTCGGTTCGGTTAATGGATACTCCACATACAGAGAAACCATTTCGGTTACTCGGTTAACACACTAGCAAATGGAATATCCATACCAAATGGATAATAAAAATCAGTATGCGTCGAAATGGAGTATCCGTAACCATTCGGCCATCCCTACCATTCACTACAATACCGGCTAGATAGGACAAACTAAAAAATTCGCCGCAGGGTGGTCGATTTCCCAGAAAAATTGATCGAAGAACTAGTTGGTTTAAATTCATGCCAAATTTTGGATACTTTATTAATTATTACTCTACAACAAGCAAAGTGCATGTTTGCTAAATGTTTTCTCACGGTCTCTTGATGAAAGGTAAATTGACTAAATTGCAGATCGAAAAATTAACTCAAAATACTACTACGACGAGACAAGCACGACATGCCGCAATCCTATAAAAGTCGTTGGATACTATCAACCGCGATCCTCGCCGTTTGTCTTCCTTTGCTTTGGTACATCATCACAAAATATGTTTACATTCCAAAATGCATATATTATGCGGAATGGAACACATTTTACGATGACGCCACTTTTGATAAAGTTATTCATGTTAGGAATACATTCTGATGATACATTTTCAAACAAGAGAGTCAAAAATTATATTTTCTTAATGTATTGATGGTGCCATAAAAAACAGAGAATCAGTGAATATTAATTTAATTGAAAAGTGAAAGCTATGAGTTAGAAAAATTAAAATATTGGGAAGCCTTGTCTATTGTGTTTTGCACACATCTGGGCATTCTATTTCTTTTTTAAACTGCTCTACGATGTATGATACGATATCACATAGTGAGAATATTCTCCTGAATATACGACCAACACACTCATTACATACGTTAAAAATAGAAAACATACAAGGGAACAATTTCTAAAAAAAACGGTTGCAAAGGGCGTGGTTAGGGACAGAACCCACGACCGATTATTCAAAGGCATACTGAAGATGAACGTGATGAACCCTCGAGCTCTCTTGAAAGTTGGCAAGTGAGGTACGCAAAAGATCGCAAGTCAAAATATCGTACCCAGAATCGCACAAAATTGGATTCAGGCCTACATACAAGGAAATACCAACCAAATGGCAGCTCCTAGTTTTGAGTTTCCAGCATACATCTAGTTCGAAAAGCCGCGAAGGAATTTTCAAACGATAATTTGGACCACTCCATAATAAAAAGTATGAAAAACCACCCCGGGAAAACAATTTTCAAGTGTATTAAGCCACATTAACTCGTGAATGATCAAATTAACCGGGAATTTTGCTATTAATGGATTATCCATTAACCGAACCAAATTGCACAAGTCGCGATGTGTTTCCCGTAGTCCAAGTATGTCCCGGATGCCTTATTACAACAGCGGCGAGAGATGGTACCTAAATCACGATCATTGGTCGATCCCCCTGTTGGTAACCTGCTCTGACTTCGGGACTCTCTACTCTCTACTAGACTCTAGCCTAGGCCGATGTCTACTTCCAGAGGAAGCAGTAGTCACTAGGAAGCAACCCGGAGGAGAGTTGGCGAATCACTGATGATTGGAGACACTGCGTGTTCTGGCGAAAGGGTACACAATGCTGGTCTAAACAGATAGACAAGGGCGAAAATGTAGACGTCATTTACTTTGATTATGCAAAAGCGTTTGACACGGTAAGTCACCAGAAGCTTATTCAAAAAATAAGTAAAATGGGTTTTCCGCATAAAACGGTGAGTTGGATAAAAGAGTATCTACATGATCGCTCATTCCAAGTGCGAGTCGAAAATGAACTATCTAGGAGTAGAAAAGTGACAGGTGGCGTTCCTCAGGGATCTGTATTGGGACCATTACTTTTTAATTTATATATTTCTGAATTGCCAGAAACATTGACAAAGAATGATTGTCAAAACTATTCCTTTGCTGATGATTTAAAAATATTTCAATGTTTTTCAAATAAGGATAACACAGTTAAACTTCAAAAAAGCATTGATGAAATATTAAAATGGAGTGAAACTTGGCAGCTCGATATTGCGAATAAAAAATGCAGTGTAATTCATTTAGGTCGTAAGAATCCAAATAACATATATTTCGTTGGAAATCAGCAACTTGAAAGCAAAGAATGTGTCAGAGACTTAGGAATTATGATTGACCGTAATCTCTCAATGAGAGAGCATACGAAAACTATTTGTAAGGTTGCGGAAACTAAAGCAAATCTTATTTTCAAAGCTTTGCATTCAAAAGATGAAAAAGCTCTACTTAACGCGTATTGCATTTATGTAAGGCCTACACTTGAATTCAGTTCGAGTGTATCACGCCCGATACACTCCACTGATAGAGATATGATCGAGAAAGTTCAAAACTCAATAACGCTTAGAATTTTCTACAATACTCTCAAGTGTTCGTATACTGATAAGCCGAGCCATTATGAACGAAACAAAATTTTGAATTTACATTCGTTAGAGCATAGACGACGTGTAAATGATGCAAAATTAGCATACCAAATGATATTTGGTAATGGTAAGCTTGCATTGTCAAAGGATAACTTCTTCACGTTTGTCAAAACTCGAACTCGTGGTGCTGGTCACAAGATTTCTGTTGATATACCAAAAACTAAATTACGCGAGAATAGCTTTGCTCTTAGAATATCTAAATCACTAATGCATATTTTACAGAAATCGAAGCTTAATTCTTCATACTCAGTTCATCAAAGTTTTTCTCGATGCAACGAAATGAAGACATTTACAAGATTCTCTTTCCCCCACATTTCCTACCGAATTAATTGTAACAAATCCACATGCAAAAAAAGAAGGCATGTATAAATCTATCTATCTACAAGTACCTAGGACACAACAAGAGCTTTATCGTTCATGGGGCGATCTTACATGACAAAAGACAGTACGGCCAAGAGATATTAATGGAATGAAAGATGTGAGGAACCATCTAAAGTATGGGTCAGTAAGTGCAGCGTGCACTATCATGGTCGTGTGTATCGTGAAGGTGAACAGGTAACATTTAGCACTGTCCTTTAATCGAAGTTAGACCGGCGATGGCGACGTACGTTTGAAATTTCTTGGTGAACGTTGCCTCGATGCCGTTCGCCTGACGCAGGGTAAGCGTGCATCCAGGTTGCACGGCGATCATCACCGACTGGAATCAGAAGTGCATATCGCATGCACTGACGAATCGTGTGACTCTCTCCAAACCACACGCTCACTCGTCGATCAGAGTGTGCGATATGGAGAGAGCGAGACCATTGCTCCATTCACGTCTTTGACTTACCTCAACCGTCTGCCACAACTCGGGAAGCTCGTCAATCTCTGAGTCCTTGTACACTCTGATTGTTTTGAGATTCTGAGATTCGTACAGAGGCTTGAGGGCGCCCACAGAACCCGCGCGAATAGGGTCGCCTCAAGTATTGCGACTGATATTCATCGAACTATGTAGCATTGTTTTCGAAGAATCATGTACTCTATATCTGTGATGAGTGCTCACGATCAATATTAAAAGTCTGAGGCCGGGGGAACGGAAGAGGAATCCAGCTGCGGGCGAGTGACGTCGACGTTGTTGACGTCGGAGGCGGACGACGTCTCTGAACGGGATGTCGTCATTTGCACGAAGGAACTTCTAAGTGGTCGAAAGAATGAGTTTTTTTACCAGCGTGCTGCGCCGTCGAGGCCACGTTGCCCGCGGAGGAAGGCAGATCTGAAATGTAGTAGGTTAGCTCAGGGAGTACGAAACTCTAGTAGAGATTGATAAAAAATTACCAAGGTAGTCCTCCTCCGACGTCTTCTTGACCCATTCTTTGCAGGGCTGGATGCAGACCGTGTTATCGGGAAGGGGTTTTCCAAGTATGAAGCACTCTTTATCCGGAAACACGTACGCGAGACACTGGAAAGCATCAGTGAGCTGGCTAGCTTACCAGCCAGTCTTCTTTACCTCTGTCATCTCCGCACATTTGGAGCGGCAGTGTTCCTCGCTTTCCACGTCGGGACGGTCCACCTTCTGCCTCTTCACGCGACTCAGCTCTTCACGAAAGCAGTGCCCCACTCCCTGAGTAAATAGGGTTAACTGTAATCTTACACTCCCATCGTAATCCCAGTCTATCGTATCTAGCAGATAGGATTGTTCAATTCACCTTCAGAATGTAGTAGAACAGAAGTAAAGCTAGTAGAGGCCTTATCGTACCGTACATTATTGATGCGATACGGGTCCAAGGTCTGTAAGCATGAAATTGTTGTAGGGATACGGTAGAAGAAGGCGGAAAAGGAGGAGGAAAGGGAAGGGGGGAGGCAGTAGAAGCGAATGGGAAGAAAAAGGGGCAAATCCACGTCTTCATAGCCCTCATGACTGTCAACGATGAGTGTGCGCCCTTGGACACGGCGAACGCTCTCATGAGGGACACGTCCCCCATCCCCACCACTATTCGATTGCCCCATGGATACGAAACATGGCCTGGAGGCGAAAGAGGAGATGAGTTGAGAGAATGAAGAGATCAAATGAGGTGGATTTTACAGGATTTCACTTCCTGGTTAATTGCGAAAACTGTAAGATTCGCATGGTTGTAGGGTGCTCACCCCCCTTGAAATGCCGGTGTTTGACTCCCGGAAGATAGAGAGGGCCCATCGAAAGGAGGCAAGAGACAAAATGAGCTCATCGGATAACAATCGGAATCGATAATCGAGAAGAGAATCGGAGAAGAATAAAGGCTATGGAGACGTGGTACTTCGGCTATCGGGAAGCAAGGGGCATCGGGAACAACAGCTCGAATACTGGTAAGACGCAGAGGATAGGAGAGTGGAAGGGAACGGCAGGCTTAAGTAGATCAAGGCAGTCTAGACTACCGTATGCCAGGCTGAGTTTGTGCCGCACCAAAGGCCAAGAGGGGGCGAATAACTGCCGCTTTAATCTGAGTCCTGTGTCTCAGTGACGAGAGAGTGTGTAGACTGAAGAGAGTTAGACGAGTTAGAGAAAGATGAGAGAGTGTGTGGACTGAAGAGGGCCAGAGAAGGACGAGAGACTGTGAGGACTAATTAGGAGGGACTTTGGAGGGGCCTATCGTCGCACAAAGATCTCCCTCTGACTGAGCCCAACTTAGAGATCTCTCTCATTTTTGGGATGTCTAGTAGAGTTCGCAATTCGAGCCTTCCTCTCTTCATTTCACACACTCTCTAGACCGGTCGAGCGGTGAGAGAGTGTGTAGAATCAAGAGAGCGTGGTATCGTTTCTCGAACTCTAATGTCTAGCCAAGTTGCGAATTGGATTCTAATTAGCCGTCTTGGACTTGATCACGCCACACTGATAGTGAGATACCCACCACTTGCAAAGGAAGATTTGTGACAGGAGAATGGGCAAGGGAAGAAGCATGCCTATATCAATAGATAGTATAATCAGCAAAATATCCCAGGCCTCGTTGGCGCAATTAGAGGGATGATGGATAAGCGGCATCTCGGAAGGACATCTCGTAGGGCCGAACTGGCAAGCCGGACTCCACAGGATCACCGGCCTTATGTAGGCAGACGAGCAATCGTCTGACTATCTTCAGTTTGCATGCTCTTTCATCTCTCTGACAGGCGAGAAAGCGTGCAAACTGAGTAGAGTCAGACTATTGCTCATGAAGACAAATCATTCGATTGGCTATCCCTGAAAGCGCTTCAGATCTCCTCTCGGCGAGTGCTTTCCCTCCTCCCGGCGACTAATGAGTATCCGGTTGCTTTGTTCAAAATTCGATTAGCGACTGCCTGGTAGCGATCTGGTACACAACATATATCTAGTACAGTGCAGTGTTGCCAAGCAACCTCCTGTTTTTGTTTGATCTCTATCCGGACAGACAAAAGTACCCCCCGATCTCTCTACTCCAATCACAAGCGATCATGAAAGCGTCCTTGGACGATGTATGTCAAAGATCCAAGATCAAAGACCCTACTAGGATTGTCGTAATCATCGATGTGGGTCTGCTTCTGGGTGGTTTCCGACGGGTTGGCTGGAGACTTTGGTATCGACATTTGGGTTCATTCAGTGTGCTAGGTCAGACGAGAATCCATCGGATGGAAAAAAAGTTCTCCAGGGTTTTGACGGAATATTTTTTCAGTGTGCAAACGTAACGTGAAAATACTAGAAAATAGTGCATATATTCCAACTAGGTCATAAGAGAACTATGACGTGATGCCGCTTTATATATATATCAATATATCAATACATCAAAGCCGGCATGACGTCATAGTTTTCATCCGACCAACTGACCATTGATGAGGTGCAAGACGAGGAACGGGGGAATTGCTGAAAGTGCTTCCTCACACTGTTTTCACTTCTTTTCTTAGCAGTTGCAAGCCCATTCCTCCAAATCCCCTCTGACATGCTCAAGTTCGACCGATCTCCTCACAACTCCCTCCTCTAGGTGTCAAGCCGCGTTTACAGTTTGCACCCTCGATATCTTGCCAGTTCAATATCTCCGACATTTCTCTGTATGAGCCCCGGCATCTCATTGGTCAATTAATCTTCCCATCTCGACTACAACTCTAGTTCGTCCGGTCTCCTCAGAACTTTCTCCCCTTCTCCTCCCTTTCTAGAGCCCTTCCGGGAGTGTCCCCCATGACGAGAAATCGTCTGACTCTCTTCAGTTTGCGCGCTCTCTCGCCGGTCAGAGAGACGAGAGAGCGTGAAAACTGAAGAGAGTCAGACCGCTGCTCCCCATGACTGATGATGCCGCTTCACCCTTCAACCTTGCATAGACGAGCGTTCTATTCAGCCTCCTTCTATTCAGACTGGTGGGTGTGAAATGAAACAAGAAGTTTTGTTGTGTCTAGGCTCATGGTCGATTTTTCTTCATTCAAGCGATCATGTTTCTCTACATATCAAAGTAAATCGATATTCAACATTATTTATCTCCGAAATGGCACAACTCTAGGTGTACGAGCAAACTGGTGGTGGTGGATGTAGTGGTGGTGTGGTTCATAAGTGTGGTGTGTGCGGTGAGTGCGCCGACTGCGGCGACATTCACTATAAATAGGAAAACGGAAAAATAAGAGTAATAACTGTACGTGCGGTCGAGATTATCATGTATTCGAGTATGAGATGATGGGAGCGGGATGTATGCGTGCTCAAGGAGGGCTAAGGGGAGTCATGATCTAAGGATGATCTACGAAGAGTGTTGAGAGTCTAGTACGATTGCAAGATTGGATGATAGTAGATCAAAGTTGTGGGGGAGTGGATGTGAAGAGAGAGGATAGAGCCCGACCCTGGGGGACAACAAAATTGAACGAGAAGAGGGATAACACGAGTCAATGTGGGATGTACACGAATATGGGGTGGATGAGAAGGGAAGGGCCAGGGGGTATGGGCGGAACCAGCGAGACATTCCTGGTACTGGGTACCAGGTACCGGAACCAAGAGTATCATGCCGGTTCGGAGAAGCTCACAGGCGATTGTAGCGGGTTTGCAAAAAGAATCGGTATGAATAGTGCGGGAATAAATAGAATCTGCCATCGAAAAAGACCAATGATCAAAAGATCAAAGATCACGAAACTTCGAGGCTTCAGCGGGCAAAGAATAGTGGCACGGGTCTAGTGGAGGAGTGGGGCGATCATAAATTAACTCTCTAGTGCTCTGAATATTTGAATCTTCAGGAGTCCCATAGCGAAACTCCTGCAGCTCCGCAGCTATCGGATACTGTAGCTGAGAGGGATCGATCGGGGAAGGGCGGAGAGTCATAGAACACAGGCGAGATGGATGGTGTAAAGATATAGATAAAACGGCTAGCAATTCGATCGATACTCGATCTGGCTACAGTACAACTTGTGGTCTCGAGGGGAGATAAGGTCGGAGGACGGAGGGGCGTTGGTTCACATTGTTGGTTGTGTTATGTGGGATATGGGGAGCAGCAGGGGCGAGTACGGTACGGGGAAACAGCGAAAATCGAACGTACAATGCGAAAATAATAATGATTTGTGCGACGTAAGGCGAGCCTATCGAGTCTCGCGGAAGGTCAACTATGGCTTGGCCCGCGCCTCACTCCGGGGAGATCAAAGACCAAAGATCAGAGATCAGAGATCACCGGTCGAGGCGCTGACGTCACCGTGACGTCACAACAGCAACGTCGTCTGAGATCAGTGACTCATTCCACAAGACTGCAATCGGGCAGAGGAAGCCAACTGTCGGATAAGAAGGACTAGAAACGAATGAATGTACGAGGATCAAAGATCAAAGATCAACGATCGAGAAATGGGGAGAGCGGTGTGAAAGAACGAATTAGGAGGTGATGTCATATGCGGGCGTGCGGAGACGCTGTGGCTTGAAAGACAAGGCGAGAAGAATCGAGAACTGGGGGGCGAAAGTGGGCGGGGCTTAGATCAAAGATCAAAGATCATGCACGGCCGCGCACTTCATGAAAGACGTCGACGGAGCGGGTGAAGGACGGGGGGTGAGAGAGACGATGAACGATGGAAGGAATCACTACGACGGGAAGAACGACGACGACTGCTATGTACAACGAAGCACCTGCAAATCGTTGCTAACCACAGGAAGTCGCCCGACTGTTCTTTGCTATATGCAGGAATGCTTTTTAAGTTTTCTGTGCATTCGATGCTAACAGCAGTAAGTATTTAGGCCCGGAATGATGGTAATGAGCGTACCAAATAAATAGAGAAGCGAGTGACTTCAGTCCTCCTCATCGCGCTGCTCATCGCCCGCCACAGCACTGCTAGTTCTGGAAATTAGTTAATTAATGATTAATTAAAATTAAAAATAATCAGTACTTTCATTGCTTGTCCAAGAGTCAAATAGATTTTCTATAGATCCAGTGCTTTTAATCTTACAACTCATCTATTTTAAGGGCTAGTGATAAGGCAACCCAGATTGATTTGACCCTTCTCGCATCTCTGATCCCAATCAATCAATCTCTCCCCCTATCACTTCCGACCATCGCCACTCTATCTCGGTCGATTATCGTAGATCGTACTCGATTAGCATTGCGTGATCACTATGCAACTATTCCGATAAAAGATAAGGAATTTCCGCTATCAGGTTTAGACAATTTTAATCGGTGCATGATCTTATCATTTGCAAACTGGCAAATAATTCTGCATGAAAAACACTAGAATTTATCACAACGATTCAGGGGTATTTTTGTACTTCTAGTATAATACTCAACAATCATCTGAATACCAAAAAGGAGTGCGAATGTGCATCTTCGACATTCGATTTCCGACCCGTTGAGCGATAAGAACTTTAATTACTGCAGTTCGAGAACTAATAGACACCGCAACTTCTATTTGTTTAATTGCATTCCAAACCCCTCAGGATTCTCACCTCTTTCCATTGTCCGCCCTCTAGCCTTTCCCTCCTCTCCGCCTCTTCCCTCTCCCCCCTCGCCTTCTCATCCCCCTCCTCTTCTAGTGTAATCAACACATACACCAACACTCTGACCGCTTTTTGGACTTTTTCATCAGCCGAAGGGAGATCGAGGGAGAAGAGGGGGCGAGATTGGCCAAAGTCTGAGGGCGCATCTGCCACCCCCTTACTGTCCCAGTTAGTCTGCTAAAAAGGCAGCACAAAAATCTCCCCAAATTTTCGAGTCTATTCATGGGGAGTATCACCGACTCAGCGTCTCTCTAAACCCGACTTCGAAATTCTCACTCCTATGAGTGAGAAGAATGCTGAAATCGGAATGGTGGCTACTTGCCGGCTTTTAAAGACCGTTGTTAGTAGTCCTAACATGGGGAGCGACGGAGTGATCAGAGATTGTCTCTTACCCCCCCCCCCCCACACACATTCGCCTCTCTCTCAAACAAACCACACAAATTCACCCAACACTCACGAGGAACTCTTCTCACATGTTTTGAATGACGTTCGCCTGACTGACTCATGCATTCGAATGACGTCATTCCTAGGTAATGAGTAAGGGATGACCGAGCATATCCAAACATTGGGAAATACCCCGAGTCGCCGAACTGTGCAAATTTTGAGTGATGCCTTCTATTTTGCCAGAGGGAGTAGCTTAGCCCCCATGAATTCATAAATCGTTAACAATTAACTAATTAACTTACTTCGTCTCGCCAGCTCTCGACGCCTCAGCCACGAGCGTCTCCGGAGATGCGGAGGCGACGCTCACATCTACAATTTAATTAATTAATTAAATCTTAAGAAAAACAAAAACAACAACAACAACAACTAAGCATAACGCCAGCGCCCCACCACGGGGATGGAAATTATTCAGTGAGACGCGATAGGCGCACAAGCGAATAAAGAGAAGAGAGGAGGAGGGAGAGGGAGAGGGGGAGATAACGGTAGTGATAATACTCTCTCCTGCTCGGCCAACCTACCACCTATCCCCACAGCCCCTCGACTCGACTCGACTCGAGACAAAGGCTATTGATTGATGGATACGCTGATCTACAAACTGTAGATACGCGCTCACCCTGGTGTTCACATCCTTCTCAACACCTATTCATACTGATCGACCTACTACGCTGGATGGGAACCAAAGACCGACTGAGGGGCGGTACCAGGCGAAATCAGGATCCGGTTTTGTGGGCCGAGAAATGGTTTGGTTCCGGAAGTATCAGCTGATGACAAGAGGCGCGTTGAGAGTGGGATAGGAGGGCGAGGAGTGTGTATGAGAGTGTGCCACATGGGAAATCGATGGGGCGGACGGAGCTCCGCCCGCCTCCGACCCCCTGACTCTCCTCCTTTTGCACGCTCTCTCGCCCTCGATCTCTTCGATCAACGTGCTCTCTCGTCGCTGCGTCTGACGCCCTCTCGGTTTCCTGCGCTCTCTCGATGTGCTTATAAACACAATCAAAGTTGTGCGTTGAAAAACAAACACGAGATGAGAGGTGGTGAAAGAGGGGGGAAATGATGACAAGGGTATGAGACAGGAGCCCGGATTTGGCGAGAATTTTGATCCGCCCAGCAGTAAGTCCTTTGATGTACGGTATGATTCATCATCATAGTAAATCTACTGATCGTAAAAATGTTGAATCAGTTAAAGAGTGAAATTAGGACCCGTATGGAGATCTTTTGGCTGGTTAGAAGAAGTCAAGAGAAGGAAGTGGAGAGGAGAAGTGCCGCTCATAAGGGGAGAAAACGGACGAGATTTGTGTCAAATCTCCTCCTCCTCCTCTTCTTTTCCTCTTCTCTTTTTCGCGATAGGCGAATGAACTCGGAATTGGGACAATCTAAAGATGCGGGGATGGGGTGAAAAAGCGATGGATAGGACCATACATTTGGTCGAACCTCTGGGTTCCACGGGGGTTGGGGGAACAAGGGGACCCGCCCTTATATAGCGGCACCGTAAAGATAACTAGCCTAAGTGGGCACGGCGGTATGAGTGACAAGGAGCTATCTGTTCTGGGATAATGAGGATGGACCAGCCCCTGGTACCTGGTACCCGCAGGTGCCGGGCGGAACCAGGAAGGCGGAGGGCCGCTTTTCAAGTGTCCAGACGGATACCTCGCTATCACGCCCTTGAGATCAGACTAACAGGCACCGAACTCTCGAAAGTAAAGGTCGTTCCGTTCAATAACCCTGCGAACTAGAGTGTTGAATCGGTTGCGAACACAAAAAATGGTTGTCACAAAGTAGGTGACCATATGAGCTAGTCGCCAGATTTGACCAATTGACTTTGACCAGACGATTTGACCAGACGCCAGATTTGACTCTCCATATTTTCAACTCTCACCGGTTCGAGAAAGCCAGACACCAAAATTGGAGAGAGTCAAACGATTACTCCCTGATTTCATCCCTAAACTTTATAAGGAGGTGAGAGGGAGGGTATGGAAAATTAGAAATCAGTGGTATTTGAGAAGAGAAGAGGCTCTATCACTCGCTCTTGAACCTCTAGTGTAGTGATGACAGCCTACAACGGTTTCTGCCAAGACGAATCGGCAATGCCAAAATGTCAACGCTAATCACTTGCACATTCCTAGGAGCGATTGAAACCATCTCCAGATCCACAGCAGTAAACATACGAACTACTTACATGCTTCTATCACTAATTTCATAGGGAACTAACGACTTATTAGTGGTATTTGAGAGGGGAAATCGAAGAGGCGTTGAGCTATCCCTAGAACCGAGAAAACTTCTGAAGGGCGCATCTGAGCCAACGGCTAGCTTATGTAGGCGGGCTGCTGTCGATTTGTTGGCTACGTGGATGGTGATGGTTCAGTGCGATAGGGGGGAGAAGAGATTGGGGGTGGGAATCAGCAAGAGTGAGAGCGAGAGAAGACAGAGTGACTAGAGAGTGTGGCATTTGAAGAGGGAGGCAGAGAAGTCAGAGAGACGAGATAGTGTGTGAAACGACGAGAGTGCGGGGGAGCACAGAGATACGCATCGACGTAGCGAAATGATAGGGGGGGGGGTGTCGATCAAGCGTCTCTCACTTTAGCACGCTATCTCGCCAGTCAGACAGAGCGAGAGAGCACGCAAAAGTGAGAGAGCAAGCAACTACTTTGGCGCATGATGCTCACTATCGAGAGTGACTGGCACTTTACAGTCTAATTGGCAGGTTAGATTGCAGTTTCATGGCGGATGAAAGTGGCAGGAAAGGAGAGGGAATGTTGGTCGATGTTGCCGAGAATATCGGGCGAATTCAAGGTAGTCTTCGCTGAAAAATGTCCCGCAGATGGTACTGGGCAGATTGCATTCTCATTCGTGCCCTATCCGAAGCACATCAAAACCGACAGACAGGGGAGGGCGGATATCCGAAGAGGGGGAAAAGATGATTTATCGATCAAATCGATCGTTGGGCGTTGCATGAATTGGCTCGGAGAGTTGTTCCTCCTCCTCTCCTCTTCCTCCTCTTCCCTTCGTCGCCATACCAAAAAACAGACGGGTTGACGGAGCACGGGCGAGAGTGTATGCGGAACGAGGAGGGTGGTAGAGAAGCAGATAGAAGGAGAGAGCATGAGAAGTAAGGAGGGGAGACGGGGGGTAGATCAGAATCAGCTAGGAAGAAGAAGTGGACTGCGGGGGCAATCGTCTGACTCTCTCCTATTTACGTGCTCTCTCGTTTTCTCTAACCTACGATATGCAAAATGAGCTGTCAGACCTACTCTTTGAGTGGAATACATGCCGCTACTGTGTAGACTAAAAAGCAGCAAGGCTATTACTATCTGATTGCCAGACTGGGAATTCGACTGAAAAGGATAGATAAGCCGCCACTGTTTTGATCCGTCCCGACAGGAGAGTCGAAGTGGAAGGAGGGAAAGGGGGAGGAATGGAAGCGAGAAAGGACGGGAGGAGTTATAATGCGGAGGTGTTCTATGGCCGGTTCCCGAGAATGTTCGTGGCCACGATTGAATGGGAAGAAGGGGGAAAAGATTGAATGATGGGCACTGTCGGGCAAGCACGGGACGGAACTTGTTACCTCCGGTTAATATGAATAAGAGGATCCGGTGCAGATCTGTCGCCGATGACTACTCTCACAAACTTCGACAAGATTGATGAGTGGGCACGGATCGCGTCATCGTCGATACAAACAATTGCTGGTTACTAACACTTGCCAGTCAGAAACCGGGGGAAACGTGTGAAATTGAAAGGTGCTGCGGGATAAGAACCGTTCTCTTGATTTCTGACGATATCTCGTCGGTGAAAAAGCAATAGAGAGTGGGCGGAATGGAGGGAATGAATGGTGCAGGGCGGTCGCCGGTGACTACTCTCACAAATTTCGACGAGTTTGCTCGACGAAGAGGCCGTGCGCGAGCGTCATCATTACTAATAACTACTAAGTAACGCGCAGTGAGAGAGAGAGTTGTATAGTTTGCGGGACCATGAGTGAATACCTCCCCGGACACTGTAAACAGAACGGAGGGAAGAGGGAGAAGGAAAAGGGGAAGAAGGGTGAGCATTCGGAAACGTTACGTCAAGGTAACTAGAGGTAAATCTCCAATTTGCGCGGATGGGTCGCCAACGGCTAGCTTCACAAATTTTAAATATATCATCCTGTTTTCCTGAGTCAGGGAACAGATCGATACCGTACCGTATTGGCTGGCGACGACGAGGGCAGTGTACGGTAGCAGCGTGCGGAAGACGAAGCGGAGGAGGGGAAGCAACGTGGTACTGTAAGCATCGATCGATTAGCTAGGGTTACGGTAGAAGCACCGTACTCGATAGTATCGATTGGCTCGATGGTATCGGAGAAAAACGGAGGAGGAGGCGGAGAGTCATCATAATCGATCGATATCCGCGGATCGATGACGTCATCGAGTATGAGGGCGCCTGGGTACGGTAGCATTCGTTACGGTAGGGGCAGAATGCCGTACCTTTCGCCCTAATGCTTGCCATGGGGTCGGCGGAAGTCGCTGCGAGACCCATTACCGTAACCTCATCGCCGGAGAAATCGAACGAAGGCGAAGCGAATGAAGGTGAGGAGGAGAGGGACTGAATATGATGCGATTAGAGGAGTCTATCTCCCCCCCCCCCCCCCCCCCCCTGTGGAGGTGCTGCATTGAATACCACAGAGGTTAAAGAAGTAGCAAAAGATCAAGGAGATCAAAGATCAAAGATCAATCTCTCACCGAGAACGAGTTGAACTGTCCGCCGACTTGTTGTTCATGGATGAGCAGTTTCTGGCCGTATGCTGCGCCCATGCCGAACTGAGAGATGCCGAAGGAGAGGCCTGCAACGAACTTAGTAATGCCATGCCCCAATTGGTGCGCAAAAGTAAATGCACATCCGCTGAAACTTCTGGTACTTGTACTACATTTCTGCTCTTTCCTAATGTTGCACGGTCCTGTAAAACTCAATGGCCTTTTATTTCCGTTTCTGCCCTTTCTCAATGCATCACGCTTCGGAAAATTCGTTGCACTTCTATAGAGATTATCCGTTTCTGTCCTTTCCCACTGCACCACACCACTACTCACCGGAATGGCCTGCGTCGTGGGAACTCTTGCGGTGCGGGCTGCCGCCGTCGGAGGAGAAGGCCGAGGATGAAGAGGAGGGCGAGCACGATTGAGTCACTGAAGAGGAGATTGCGGTTACTGTAGAGGAGAGATTACTGTAGCGTGTGATTACATTGATCTGCATTCAACATTTTGTTGTTGAAGTTTTCAGTTAGATTCTGTCCCTTTAGAAAAGGCTTTGTTTTCATTGAATCAATCGTAAAATGCCTAGATCTACAGTTCGATTCAGCAGAATTCGTGATATCATCTCACGTCTTATCAGGTTCTGTGCAAAATCTCCGTCTCTAACTACGTCAATGTCGTCAAACTACAATACTGGGGATGGGGATCTCTGAATAATCTGTGAGCACTATAGATCTCCAGCATTTGAGGTTGAGAAATATTAATACAATATATGACTTTAATAGAGGAGTTTGTTGCTTTACAAAGGGCAAGTATGAGAACCATTTGATGAAAATCAACAAGTGATCTTTGTGTATTTTCACAGTAGTGTCGTGCACAACAAAAATTCGGCGACAGTGCAGAAGAAGGAAAATTTGTGATTTTCATCCTACTGTCCAAGTATTGTCCTCACCCGAGTTCGATCTGCGTCTGATACCTTTGTCAGAAGCAGACACAACTTTCACTTCATACGAATATGAAAGCTATGATCAATTCGGGAAAGGAAGGGAACTTTCTACTCCGGTCTTTTACTGGCCAAACCTTACATAATTTAATAGACACTCCGAAGAAAATTGAGCTCACCCGAGTTCAGCCTGCTTCTGAATCCGCTGTCGGTGTCATCTTCGTGATGTCCGTGCTGCTCCTTCTTCTTCCTCATCGATGATGTCGCCATCGACGATGCGAAGGAGAGATTCTCGTCGAAGTCGTCCTCCACCGTGTTCGTGTTCGATCTGACCCGAATCGGTCGATACCGTACGCCACGACTACAGTAATCCCTTCCAAAAGTTCCGACTACGGGAATATTTCATGCATTGACCAGAACGACAGTGTTCGCATGATCTAGCCAACAACAATTGCCCAATGACAACTGTGTAGTGGGGGATCAGCTCCTACCGTAAACCCGACTACGGTACTCCTACCGTAACCCTACCGAACCTAGATGGCGACGTGTGCAGCATGCTACTCTCCGGGCTGGATCCGATGCCGCTCTCGGCCTTCTCGCGCTGCATCGTCTCGAGGAAGTCAGCAGAGGCAGCGTCGGCCTCGCTGATGATGAACGACGAGGGATCGAGTGGTGAAGAGGCAGTCTCTATCTGCAGGACGACGATTACTAATTAGCACACAACGCGCAATTTCTGTCGATTTTTCTACAGGCGACGTTTCCTAATTTGGTACACCACGAAAACTCACGATGCCGACGGGCATGTCGAAGGGACGGTAGCGGCAGGGCCGGCAGGCGTCCACGTGACGACGAAGCGCAACGTTCGAGCTGCAAGATTAATGCTAAATTCAGAAAGTACTGCTAAGTGCAGAAATGAAGCGAAATTTAGACTTTTTTGTACAGGAGAGTGTATTCGTCGCTAAATGCAGAAAGTCCTGCTAAACATCGTAACGCTCACCGGAAGCACCCGGAGCATCCGTCGCAGCTCCAGGGGCCCATCGATGCGTGAGAGGCGACGTGTCGCGAGAAGTCCATTTGGTTACCGAACGTCTGCGGGCACGACTCACACCTGCGCAGGCCGACCATTACTAATTGCAACACTCTGTCGAATTTTCAACAGGCGACGAATCCTAGTGATTAAATCACAAATAGATTTTACATGAGCGATGAATAGTATGCTAAAGGCTCCATGTCATGCCGATTTTTGACAATCCCAAGGGGGCACATCAAGGTCAGGTGTGCTCTAATCCCGGGCCATTACTCCATTTTATGTGGTCGTTGATCGGCTAACTTGCAACAGTCGGCCCCTCGGATAGCAGCAGCTGTTTCCCCCCGATGCTATTCGCATGCATTGTTTTGCTCGTTGGTCTCCCGCATGATTCGCGGTGGTGTAGCTTTTGAAATCGAAAACGCTAAACCGCATGCACAGAGTCAGCTGTCTAGTGGTCGCGATCAGCATAATCCAGCACAAAAACAGAGCATGAATCGAAAACTAGGTAGTAATACGATGGTATGGTTCCCGATGACTATAGTATGCATAGATTACCAACAGAATATTGTGAAAGGGGAATGCATTACGGTGTTGTGGAGTACGGTATGATACAGTAGGCCGATTACGGTAGCAGTCCTCACCGGAAGCAGTGGGTCTCCTCGTGACGGTGTGCTGCAGTGTGGCGCTCGAGCGTCTCCTCCGAGGGAAAGTGTGTCTTGCACTTGCGGCAGGTGTGAATCTGAGCAGGGCGACGTTTACAAATTTGCACACGCTGTCGATTTTCTGACAGGCGACGAATCCTTAGGCACACGATCTCACTAATCGAAAACGTACTAAGGATACCCTTTGCCCGTTTAAATTCGGACGCCCAGTTTAACAGGAAATTGTTATTCCCAACGACTGCGATAGTGTGTGTGACTGCATTTCCGTTTTTGTGATGTGATGCTCCTAAGCTGATTGTTTACGCCCACTTCCGCTTTTGGTACAATGATGTTCTTCTCTCATCTCTGCTTCAGAATGACAGCACGTATCCAATTAAAAATAGTAATTAACTAATTAACTAAGTTGTCACCTTGGTCTTGTTCGTGCTCACGTATCGCTCCACTTCTTCGTAGCTCATCGGCTGCAGGCGGATGCAGTCGGGCGGTCGATCAATGACCTACCAATCGATAATCTACCGTAGTCCGCTGAATCTACCGTATACCTCCTCCTTGATCGGCGGGAGCATCGCAGCGGGCGGCTGCTCCGGCTCGATCCTGATGCAGAGGCCGTAGGAGAGCTCAGCGTCCTCGGCCTCCTCCGAGTAGCCTCCGAGGTGCAGTGAGGAACCTCCTGAGATTCGATGATTACACAGAATCATACGCTGAGCATGTGCTCATCCCTCACATCTTTTTCAATAGATGCAAAATCGTAATGCTTAAGGTTCGAAATTCGGCTAATCGTATCTTCAATTCACAAACAAGCGGTGCGAGAGCGTATTGAATGAAAATATCATGGTATTGCTTCTTGAACTCCAGTGTGAAGCCTTGTATTCACCTGCACTAGGCACTGTTCCGTGCATCGGCTGGAAGGGGCCGGGCTGCTGCGGGGCGGCGAAAGCCGCAGCAGCAGCTGCTGCTGCAGCCATGTCGTCCAGCATCGGCAGCTGCTGTTGTTGCTGCAGCTGAGGCTGCTGCTGGGCGCAACCCAGCTCCTGCTTGATCTTCATGTCCAGTCGCGCCTTCTGCACAGCCGAAGTCGGCGTGCCTGGCAGGTTCGGGATGCCCACGCCGGTGCCTCGGGCACCGCGACGACTGTAAAAACACCTTATTTATTTATGTGAAAAAATAGCCCAACGTGTGCTTAAAATGGTGTCAAATAACATTTTTTTGCTTAAAAAAGTCTAATTCTCACCCGGTGAGACCGCTCTTCTGTCTGTCCGGACACTTGTGCTGGTAGAGGTTCGAGCGGAACTTGTATGTCTCAAATATCGATTTTATTTTCAAAAATTCAATCGATAATCGCACCTTGAAGCAGAACTTGCACTTGAAGGGGCGGTCGTTGCTGTGCTTGACCGCGTGCTGTTTGAGGTACCACACCGAGTTGAAGAGCTTGCCGCAGTCCTGAGAGGAAAACTACCGTAATTCGCCTGATATCGATTTTTCGAGATTCACTCCTTCTCAGTGCTACTTATTGCATTTCCTGTTGTTATGCAGTGAGACATCAGAGATTACAAATTCAGTGATGCTTTGATTCCTAATGTGCAAATGGAAATTGGCTGCATTTTTCATTAACGAGAGATCAAATATCAATGAGTCAGTGGTCCCTCGCCCTTCCAATCCCCGCATTGCTTTGCATGTTCCTTCCTCCTTCTTTCTCCCCAAGCAGTTTTGCAACGAAAAACGAAAGCCCATGCGGCTCGGCCGAGAGCGAGGGAGAGAGCTGTTTTTCACTCGCGGTCACTCATTCTCAATACCCCGACTCTCCGCTCCTCCCGCTGTCTCGCCGCTCCTCCCTCGTGCTTCTCTGCGCTCTCTCGCTTCCCCCTGCTCTCTAGTGGTGTTCGAACGCTCAAAAAATAGATAGAAAAGCGAGGAGTGACCGACGACGAAAACAGCCGGCTGTGAGCCTAGGCCGGACAGCGTGCCAGAGGGTAGGGGAGAGAGAGAGAGAGAGAGAGAGAGAGAGAAATACGAAGGAGAAAATATAGCCAGAAAGAGAGGTGTGACCAGACGGGAAGGCATCATTAGCCGCCGCATGCAGCATACTACCGTCCAAGCCACTATAAGTAATAACAAAGGAGCAGTGGGGGAAGGGATCAACAACCACAAGTATAGTGTGTGCGTGCGGTCTGACTGGCTTCAATTTCGCACGATCTTAGCGGTTCACTAATAAATTGCCTGGTGAAGACAGATACAAGATCAAAAACCAAAAGCAGACCTTGCAGGCGCATTGTTGATTCTTCTCGAGCGTGATGTTAATGTGTTCGACCTCGGAAGGGCAGATTACGATGGGTGGTAGTGGAGTTTCGTTCTGAAATGTTGCTTGTTTTCGCCTATTTTTGTTAAAAGCGCAAGAAAACAAGGAGATTATTGTGAAATATGGTCAGTCCGCGATAGTTTGCCTCTCGACGTTTCCAACAGCTGATTCCTCACGCATGCGCACCGATAAGCAGACAGCGCAGGGTTCAAACGCGCATGGTTACGGTAGGCGATGTTTCAAAACAGCAGAAGAGTGAGGAAGCGATACTATCTCTCCATATCACGTAAGCTCTCGTCGGTCAGACAGGGCGAGAGAGCGTGTGAAATAGAGAGAGTCAGACGATTAGGGGCGAGCGCCGGTCACTTGTCACTCGGCTGACCCGTCAATCAACGAGGAGCCGAACGAACGCAAGAGGAAACCTCGAGAAAAGCTGCGTCCGGGTCAACATTACGAAAACCGCGTTGGATAGACTTGCTTTTGGACTGACGCTTGTAGAAGCTAGCTAATGATTTCTGAGACTGATCTATCATATTGTACGAAATTGCTAGAGAATGCTTATGCATTTGGACCCAGGATCTATTCTACGCGCATATTTTGACAGAATCACGGAGGAAGAGTTGCCCAAGGCAGCCTCATGACCCGCTGCGATTTACCGTACTCACCCTCTCGACGCTCATCGCCTTCTTCATGTCCTCCACGGTGCCGACCGCATACTGCATCTGGGAGCAATGATTACGGTAGTTCGGTGGGTCATCCTTTAGGACGCATACCTGATCGAAGCCATCGGCGCCTCCCTGCCCGGTGAAGATCGGGTAGTCATAGTTGATCGCGAACTCGTCCATCGGTAGACTTCTGTGTTCAGGGCCGCAGGCTCATGCGCGAGACCGGATCGATGTGTGGTGGGTACTGTAAGGATACGGTAGATGATAAATCGATCGATATCACGGAAACAAATCGCGAAAACACGCGCGTGAATCAGGCGACTCGACTCGGGGTTGCATCGAAATGCCTAGAGGCTGTGAGACGGTCGTTATCAGTAGGGGGGATGACCGCTTCAATGATAAAAGTGACCGGCGATAGAGTAGGCGAATCGGAGAGAGCGCAGAGAAAGAGAGCTGAGAAGAGTGATAAGCCCGCAGGGCACTCGGATTCCAAGTTGAAGGTGTGAGACAGATGGAGGGCAGAATGGTGACACTTTGACCTACCAAAGTTGCAAAGAAATATGAGAAAATAGAAGATTTGTCGCTTTTGCCTCGGAGAAATGTGTGATGTAACAAGTGTAACTGGTCTCAAGAGTACGACTGGTCAGTCTATGATCTACCCCCGAACTCCTCCTATCCGGCACATCAACCAGTCCTTCAATGATGCGTAAGATGATCATAGCAATTACAGTTGCGCAAGATGAGAAGAGTAGAAACCACAAAGAAAGTATGGATTTTGGAAAATTTGACTGTTTTATAGCACAAAGCGGTTTGGCAGAGATCAAAGATCATAGAATTTCATCAATGAGGTGATATCATCTGCGCCACGGGCAAGAAGTCAGAGGCCACGGGCATATTATCCTGATAACGGGCCAGGAATTGGACGTGCCCTCGCCATTTCTCGGCGCGATATCGGCATGGGATGACTGGTCACTGGGAGATTCCATTCCTCTCCTCTCCAATGACTACTTCTTATTGCAATCTACCGCGCGCGCTAGTGAATGGCAGCCTAATCGACTGGCGAAATGGCCGCAAAAAGGGGGCATGATGATCTGGAGGACCAGCCCAGGCAAGACCCATACAGTAAGCGGCCGTGACCTACCAGCTACCGTAAGCACTCATGACCTACAGTGCCTACGGTCATCACCTACCAATCAGGCTTCGAATTTCCGGAAGTTTCTGTAATTCCACTCCGGAGGGTGAAAAGTGGAATGAGTATTCCCGAATGTTAAGCTGGACTACATGGTGATTCATTGCTAGATATGGACTTTTAGCGAGCTGCAGAATCTCCAGGACCTACAGTCATGACCTACCTGGTAGATCAAAACTTCTAGATGAGAAGTGGAACCAAGAGAGGTCGGATGGCGGATGCAAAGAGTAAAGAGGGGAAAAAGGAGAGGAAAAACGAGTACTCGAGTTCTTCTCGGGAGAGAGATTTGCCATTGGGAACTGTGCAGATTGAACGGGTTTGGAACACTCGGAGGGGAGAGGAGGAGGAGGTAAAGTAGGGGTACTTCCCGATTCGAGATAGCGATTAGACACCCTCTCGCCGCGCCCTCTCCTAAACCCGAGGTAATCGAGATCGAGTACGGCTGGAACCAATAGTATGGAGTCATGGTACCACAGATGGAACCATGGTACCCCACTGGCAAGCTGCGGTAGGTACAGCGGAAGTGAGTATAGCCGAATGAGGGGAGAAGTTGTGAGGGTGGCGGTGGGGGGATAAACCTGGTAGGTCGTGTTGATGCCAAAACAGATTGGTGATGCAATGCGGCTTGGCCTAGTCTGCCTATCTCTCGCTCTCTCTCCCTCCCGTTTCCTCTCCTCCCTAAACGGAACGAATCCTCGAACAACATACAACAACACAACAGCAGAAAACATTCCCGAGCCATAGGGAAGGGAGAGGGGGCAGTGTAGTTCGAAACAGGAAAGTGACGCGACTGTTTGGGAAGAAGTAAGTAAGTAGCGACGAACGTCATCCGTAGATCAAGAGTATACTGTAAATAGTGACGAATGAAGATGATGCGAGGAGGAACTGTACGCCCAAACAGGCAGCGAGTTCAGCAAACTGCCGAATCAGAGACCAACCGAAAAGTGGGAGATCATTAGTCCCTTAGGTGCGGAGGCGCTAACAAGGCACATGATAGGGGAGATCATTAGCAAAAATAGACTAATAGAGCGGCCACCCCCGCAGCTACTCTACAGTTCGAAACTTATCGAATTACGATACGGTTCCGTGCAGGGGCGGAGGCGCTGACAACCTAGGACACGTGGGTAGATCATTACCAAGAATTGGATAATGTGTGCAGACTCGCAGCGGTAGTGGTCAACGATGGCCGCGGTATAGTAGCCACAAATAACAACGGTCTTCCTCCTCTTCTTCATCTTCTTCATCTCCCACAGTAGCACCACAAAAACTATTGTGCAGCAGAGGCAAAAGGCAATATTGGCGTGGCCAGTGGCTATCGCGAACTGGCAGAATACGGTAGCGGGTATGGTAGTGGCCAGAATCGGAAAAAGAGCAGACTATACTGAGCAGTAAGTTATAATGCGGAAACGGTAAATTCTCCCTCTCTGAGAGATTCGAAACTGGTCTCATCCTAGTCTCTAAACTGCCTGCTGTAGGGAAGAAAAAAAGCGACCGTTTTGCATGGTGGCAAGGCGGAATTGGCGATCTCTTCCAGTCCATTATTAGATGGGGAGAGAGAGAGAGATAGAAAGGGAGAGAGCAGGTAGAGGAGAGAGAGGGTGATTGAGACATTCGACGACCGCTGATGCCCTACTGATAAAGTAAATGAGTGGTGGCAAGGTCAGGAAAACGGGAGGAGGGGTGATAGGATCAGTTAAGGGGACGGAAGGGGAGGAGAAGAGTTCGAGGGGGAGTCGGGTGGAGGCAAAGGAAGAGAGATCAATGAGGCAAAGGGACCAGATAAAGAGGGATCATCATTAACAGCGCATCAATTCACCCGGGCACAGCGGGGTCAGGCAGGTCAGGACTGGGCTCCGAGGAACCAGGATCCGGCACCAGGATCCATGCACCAATAACCAGAATCAATGGAAATCGTAGGAGCGGTCAAAGTTAGGGAGGACTCGGGAGTGGTCATTCGAGAAAGCTGGGAAAATGAGAGAAGAAGAAGAGAGAGGCTAGGGGGATTCTCCCAGATGAAAAATATCAATAAGAGCGTGAGAGAGACGGATTGGCCAATGGTCTCGAAGTTCACGGTGTAGGGAACATCTACTGGGTACCACGAAACCTGGTTCCGGGTTCCTCGGTACCAAGTAGACGGTGTGGTGTATAGTGGTCAGTCTGAAGGCCCCTTCTCCTTCTCAACGGTGACGGAGCGAGAGGAGGAGGAGGAAGGGGAAGAGGGAGGAGGGAGGGAGGAGAAGGTGTTTTTGCTTTGACGAAGACGCTCGAATGGACGGCGGCGACCACTGCAGAAAATGTTCCCTCTCCTCCTCCTCCTCTCGTCTCACTTTTTCTTTTGCCTCTCAGGGACTCGCGAGGGGGCTACTCTCGAGACACCGGAGTTGTAATAATCATCCTCCAGAGGCTACTCTCGATTATTTGAAAAGGGGTATGGAGAGGACGTCCGTCCCCTAGCACCTCTCCCCTCCTTCTTCCCCCTCTTGGAAAGGGCATGTGAACTTTGTCGCGCACGCGCTCGCACTCGACGACAGGACTTCCCGCGGTACCGGGTGGCGCGCCCGCGTCGGGACCTCCCTGAGTACGGTAGGGCGATACTGTAGAGCTGACCACAGTGAGAGGGGCTGAATAATAAATGAGCTATGGGAAAGGAGAGGAGGAGGAAGAGGAGGAGGGCGGATACAAAAAATGGCCAGTGAGGTATTGTCGAGATGAAGGGGGAAGGGGGAAATTGTAATGAATGCGGGGAGTCAGATGCCACTGACTGAGAAAGAACTTGTGTAGTCGAGGCAAGAAAAAGGAGGGGGAGAAGCAGGGGGCGAAATTAGGGAGATGACGAGCGTATCTCGGATTGAGGGCAACTAGTGGAAATGTCGAGAAATACAGTTAGTTCTGACGAAATCGCCAATTAATAATTGCTAAGTTTGGCTTCGGTGACCACATGGTCGCTTGCTGTGGGACTTCCTGATTAAAACCCCCGCGGGGCTCTTCAATTTCCTATTGATGACGCAACGCCGCACATGGTTCCCTTCTAGATGCGATCTCGGACGCAAGCCATCACCATGGCATTCCCTCGGCCCATCGTGGGGCTTCGCAAGATGAAGAAAGGAGGGGAGAAATAAGGAGGGGGTAGAAGAAGAAGGAGAGGAGGGAAAGAGGTGAGGAGGACAGCGCCCTCTGCATCCCCATTGACAACGGGGAGGAAGAGGAGAGGCGAGGAGGGGAGTCAGGAGTGGCCAATCTCTCGAACTTGCAGGGCAATCTCTTCATTGGGCACACTCTCAAGCGAGAGACTGTGCGAAATTTGGAGAATCACGCTAATCAAAACGGTGACCAATCAGAAACCCCGCAGGATAAGGACGCGAAAAAGGGCGAGATTGGGCGGTGCCATGCGAAAAAGGCAAATGTGACCACACGAAGGGAATTCCTGGGTAATTTCCGCTTTTCGAGCTCGAATTTGATGAAAATAGAAGACGGACCAATAGGACGAGGAGGATGATGACGTCGGGATAATCTCAGAGACCGTCGATGATGTTTTGATCAGAATCGAGGCAGGAAGTACGACGAAATACGACGAAAGGATTGCGAGAGCTGCTTGGATATGGTGGGTCAGATAATGAAATGGTTGAGAGGCTTCGGGCGAAAAGTTGCGGTAACGCCAATTGACAAATTGGAAGCTGTTCGATATGCTCTTTCTGATAATGTCACATCTCAGGGGGGCCAACTCGAAATAGGGGCTCAATTAACGGATCCTCTTCACACCTTGGGGACACCGGGGCTAACGAGGTCTTCATTCAAGCACAGCCTTCGATGATCATTAACAGGAAAGACTTAGCGGCTTCCTAGGAAGGCGTAGAGATCAGAGATCACGGCTACAGTAGCCATGACGTCACGCAGTAGACCACCATACGATGACATCATTCTCAGCGCATGTGTTTCGATCAAAGAGGTGGTGGTTGCCTAAAGGGAGGGGCGGCCAAAGAACATCAAGATGGAAGAACGAGAGGAGGGCGAGAGGAGGGGAAAAGGTGAATCAGATCGGGGCTGGCACGAAGCTATGATGATTTCCCCCTATCTCCCCCTCTCTCCGCTCACTTTGACCATCTCTCCCCCCTTCCCTCGGGTCATATTCAGAGGAGGGCGCAGTTTTGTATGGTCAGACGCGTGGATTGATATGAGCACACCTGGACAATGAGGGAGAGACGGGGGATGGAATGACCCTTTCGGAGAGTACGGTAGGCGAGAGGTTACGGTGGGTTCAGGAGGTGAGTGGAAATGCGAAGTGAAGCTGGCAGCGGAATTCAAATATTTGCGCGCAGGGCTTCGAAACTGCGAGAGGAGCGAGGGGTTCAGCTCTCTCTCACGAGTAGCCCCCAGAGGGCAGTGTGTTTGGCAAGACAATACCTTGCCAGGAGAGGAGCGCAGAGAGAGGAAGGAAGGACGGCAAACGTTGCATCAGGGATGGGGATTGAATGACCAGGACGGCTTTGCGAGCGCCACGTAAGGGAAGGGTTCAGACTTCGCACCATATTGACTCATCCCGGTACCTGGGCCCAGGAACCCGGACCCATGGCCCAGACGCAAAAGTGACGTGATGCGCCGCGGTCTCTCCTCCTATCTCTCGCTCATTCGCTTGAAAAGGTCGAGAAGGCGGTTGGTCATCGTCGATATATGAAAGGACGCGGGCGCGCGATGAATGGTCATTGTACAATAGCCCTCTGCAGAGTGTGACTATCAGTACCAATCAGAAGAACAGCTCCGGAGAATAGTTACTTAATGGAAGGGCGGGCCCTTCTCGAAATTGGCGTAAAGTCTTGGCAATTTCGCGTGCGGATTCAGCGAATCTCTCGCAAATGGTCACTTTCATTAAGAGGAATGAGTGGGTCCGGAGCCGGAGCTTGCTTGACCTACAACCCGGTCGCAGAGGGCGCAGTGTAAGAAGTGGACGATGATTGCGTCAGAGCATATGGGGGAGGAACGAGGGAGAGGTAGCCTCAGGGGCGGAATGAAGAAGGGGAAGGAGAGTCCACTTTCATAACGAGAGTAAGGGGAGAGAAAGGGAGTCCGCGGCCTAGTCCACACTGTGAAATTGAAGAAGAGGAGGAGGAAGGGGAGCAGGAGAGGACTCCGGGCTCTGTTGCTCCCAACGTGGTCATTTCACGCGCACCTCCGTGCCGCCCTGCCCTTTCCCAGGCGTGTGAATCCAGGATGCGTGGGATACGGTAGATGGGGCTAGGTTGGGATACGGTAGTGCATGATGTAAGAGAACGGACCGTTGTGAGACGTGACAGGTGCAATTTGTAGAAGCACTGAGTCCAAAATCTGAGCGAGCGGCGAGAATCGGAAACATGTTTGCGACATGAAGGAAAGAGGAAGTGAAAAATCTAATTTTTAAAGATCAAAGATCAAATAATAAGTTCAAAGAACCGAGCATCTCTCGATGAGTGCGCGGAAACAATGTCAAGGCGTGTTTGAGCGGCCGAAAATCTGCATACAAATTAGAGAACGCCCTGGGAAAGGTTTTGAGCGGAAATGGAGAGTGAGAGAGAGAGGCCTGCGGGGGTATTCATCCCCCGGGTAAGAAGAGGGGGGAGAGAGGAGAGAGGAGGAGAGAAGGGCAGAGAGTGGTCATTTCGAGATTCTCTGAGGCTAAAGCCTCGCTCGGCGCTTTGTTCCCAAGGCGATCCTTGACGTGGAGGAGATGTGATGACCAGGTAGGGTCCACCTTCCCTCTTCCTCCCCTCCCCCCTCCCCCTCTCGAATGGTGAAATGACCCGTGCACTTTACGGAAGGGGATGAAATAAGAGGAGGAGGAGGAGGCGGCGGGAGAAAAAATATCTGCTGCTGCTGCCCCCTGGCTATAACAGCCATTATTATTCCCGAAAGCTGAGGGCGAGCGAGTGCGAGAGAAAAATTATTAGCAGATGACGCAGGAACGCGAGGCAATCGCGGCCAATAAAGAGTTTGGAGGCAAACTCCCTGAAATCTCACACTTACCACGCTTGCCAAAAACGAAAACATGCGAAATTACGGGTTTTTCGAGGTCGCAATTTGCAAGCCGAATTCAAGACTTTCCAGTTACGGTAGGGTTATTGATAGGTGGCATGTTTCGGTGAATCATTCCGGGGGAATCTGTGTCCTTCTCACGCTATCGAGCCCATTCTTCTACGTGAAGTCATTGAGAAGAAGGTTTCCGTGAATACCCGACATTGGGAATTGAGGCGAGCGAGGACGTCAATCTTTTGAATGGGGGAAAGCTCTTCCGAGGCCGAAGTTAGGGAAGATCAATCGGATCGTTCTGGACTACGGTAGTCCGGTAGGTCACGGAACAAACTCGCATCGAATCAATAGCCCCCGAGACTGGAAGGTGGTGATGTGATCACATCTTGTTGGTGGTTGTTGGTTCCCGTCTTCCTCTGCCCACGGGCCGCTTATTTACTCTCTGCCCTCTATCACTTCCCCTCGCCCCTTATCTTTCGAATTCTGGAGGAGATGCGAGCAGCGGGCAAACTTGGAGGCGATGGTCAAAACAAGGCAATAGATGCGGGGCGAGAACTGGGGGTTCACTGGCCGAATATCATCGCTTCGGTCTGCAAACTCTCCAGGCAGATCGAGCAATGAGCGAATCTGGTAAATGATTAGTGGATAGTAGAGTTTGAGAAATGATAGCACGGCCTCTTCATTAAAAAAAATATTGCGTGACGAAAGAGTGTGAAAAATCACGAGACCGCGGAATCGTTTCTCAAACTCTAGAGGATAGCCCGAACTCTTGCCATTCAGCAAGAACGGGGGTTCAGGAGGCCTCGGAATTCGATGAAACCAGAGCGAAATGCGATTAGCACTGACCAAGAAGGGACGAGCCGGCAGGCAAAATAGGACCATGAATTAGGCGGTGAGAGGTGCCGAGAATTGACGCCGCAAGGCAAACAATGAGCGCGTCACGAGATTTCGGGTCCGAAATTCGCGGAAACGGGAGAGAGATTCGGTAGACACGGATTGGGAATTGATGATCAACTCGGGGTTTGGATGGTACCGGAGGGCGGAAGTTTCGCTCCCGCCTTACTCCCTATCTCTCCGATAAGGGAAGAAGGAGGAGGAGAAGAGTGGACAAAGTTGACGCAAGTCTCACTCGTCTAGCTCGTCTAACTTTGCGCCCCGACTCTCGAGCAAATATTATCAGTGAAGCGAGCGAGAGAGGAGAGGGGGGAGTGAAAGGGCAAAGAGACCATAACTGTTAGAGGGGGGGCGATTCCGAACCGATTGATTCCCTGAGGCTATTTCAAGGGAAAATGTGGGAATTGGAAGATTAGAAATAGCCAGAGACATGATAAGCACTTGTATTGATATGGAGGAATTGCTGATACGTGAGCAAGTCACAAGGTGCCTTCCGTAAACATGTAAATGGTGACAAACCGGGTTTGAGACTGAAAGTCTGGGAGAAGGGTTTCGCGATGGATGTTGCTAGCATAGGCTATCCCTGCATGTGGCAATGCATAAGGACTCCTGTAGAACAAATGGAAGCGAACGATGCGGATTTCCAGTACCAAAACCAGGTTGCAGACTCGAAAACATCCACTGCGAGAGGTGGAAAGGACACGAGCAAGTGATAGATTATGATAATGTCCACGCCCTTTCGTTCGGCCGAAGGTAGCCTATCAAGTGGCCAGAGAGTTGCCCGATAGCGGATTAGCCTCGAGGGGTTCCGAACTAGCGCTGACCGGTAGAAGGTATTGGATTACTGTAGAATGGTCCCGGCGCGACCAGTATACGGTAAGTGAAAGGACGCGCGGACTCTTGGGCGGATTCCGAAACCCGAGAGGAGAGGACTGAGGAAGAAGTGCATTGTGGAATGCGAGAAGTGGTTGGGAAGGAGGGGAAGGGGTCATTCAGGAAAGAGGGGGGACACGTTGCCAGGGACGCTTGAATGGAGGGGAGGGCGCTTTTTTCGCGGACACCTAAAGCTGACCACACCGGAAGCAGCGCACTTTACTAAACCTTCCAGAGTCGTACGGTAGTGTTCGTTACGGTAGGCAGAACCATAGGGCAGATTCATAAATCGTCGGGACGCGCGGTCAGTGTCAGGCACGACGACATCTGTGATCACAGAGATAGAGGCGAGGAGGAGAGGAGGGTACCCCCGCAAAGGGTATGATAACATTGAAGTGCAAGCACAAGTTAGACTCGGTGCGCCTCGGGGCAGCGTGATAAGCGCCGTGACCTACCCCTAGGGCATACGGTACGGCCGTGACCTACCCGTGATCTGCCCCATACGGTAGGGATATGACCTAATCCTGAGCGTTTATAGGGCCACGACCTACGCCTAAGATCATACGGTAGGGTTCAACAAATCAGCAACTTCTGGTTCATTGTACGATTCCGCCTGCACTTCTTCCTTCCTTCTTCTCCTTCTTCTCCTCCTGACTCCTCTCTCCTCCCTCTCTCACCGACCATCTCAATGCGCTGGAAAGGATGCGGACGCTACGGGCTTAGTCACGACCGCGGCGATCACGAGAATCTGATTCAGAAAAGGGGAAGCAAGCAAAATATGCATTGCATTGATTACGGTAGTTCAGGTTACGGTATGCGCCCTAGCTACGCCTATTCACACCTATGAAAGGTAGCGGGAGTGCTTGAACTGAAGATACTGTGGCATCTCGGATTCTGCTACGCACTGATAAACACGAGGTGATGAGCGGGCTCTCGGAATAGCACTATAAATCCGTGTAGCTCATCAGAGATCGAATCTAAAAGCGGAGGCGCGCGCGCAAATTAATTCCGCGAAGGCAGGCCGAAGTCACATTGTGGGCGAGAGGTGGTGGCGACAAACTGGTGAAAGCGGCAACGACAAAATCGCGCGAGCTGCTAAAAATAATTTGGGCGATGCAAGCGGCGAACTTCTCGACTCCATGAACCCCCGGAGAAGGAACCGAGAAAGGGAGGAAGGGAGAGAAACGGAGGAGGAGAGGGGAATTGGAAATGCAGTGAGAGAGGGAGAGAACGGCAAGAGCGAGAGCCGTTGTCCATCGAAAGAGACATGGACGAAGAAGGGACGAGGGAAGGAGAAGGAGGATGGAAGGAGGAGAAGAACTCCCGACTTTGACCTACCGAAAGAATTTCCAGAACCTTTTATATTCAGTCTGAAATGCAGACAGTTTGTATCTGGATGAGGAAGCGGGGAAACACTCAATTCAGCAAAAAGTTCGCGTAAACTAAGCTCGGGGAAAGTCAGGTAAGCGCAAGCGCGGCAAACAGACAGAGCGAAATTATCAGTTAGAACACCTCGGAATTGCCCGATTCTATCTCCCTGTGATCGCTAAAAATTGGTGGTTTGACAACTCGAAAATTGAGGGAATGTCGGAAACGAAGTATTAAAAATTTCAGAAACAGCAGATAGAACGAGAAAGGACGTGGAATAGGTAGAGTCAGTTGATATCACCAGAGTGCAACAGGGGGCGGTAATTTGCCCCGGCGTTCTCATTCCCGACTGGCACTAAGACCCCCCCGGCCTCCTCCGCCTCGGCCCTCCTCTAACGATTGCGCAACGCAATATGCAAATTCGGGGAGGCTGAGGGGAGAAAGGGGGAGAGAGAGCCTGAGGCTATTTCCACCCGGCTGTCTCGAATGACCGAGCGGGGAGAGAGGGGGGGGGGGGAGAGGGGGAGAGAGAGAGAGAGGAGAAGGGGTTCAAAGGGGCGGGGAGAGAAGGGCAGAATTCCCTTGGTTGGAGAAGGAACTCTTCTAGGCATGAATGAAAGGGAATGTTTCGAGGCTTCTGGAGAAGCAGAAATTGTGGGGATTCTGGAACAAATCTGAAGACCACCATATCTCCTGTTCCTGTCACTAAATAATTGATGAATTAAGGTTAAGGATAAGGATAAGAATAAGAAAAAGACAAAGTGCACAGGAACAAGCGGGAAGCAAGGGGGATGACTGGTCATTCGATCGCCCTCTCTATCCCGGCTGTCCCCCTCCTAGAGGAGGAGAGGAGAGGGAGGAGGTGTAATGTTGCGTTGAGAAAAGAAGAGGAATGGAGTGACCGGTGTGTGTGTGAGAGTGGAGGAAAGTGCGTGAAGCGAGAGGTTTCATGGGATTTATTTCGAGGCCCGAGGCTAGTTCAGCGGTCTCGAATCTTCAAATCCTATGACGTTTCACAGACAGAAGGTGAATGAAAAACCCAATCATCTTCACATTTTGATTCGTTTCGTTATTTGATTGAAGAGAGGATTCGGTATTTTTAGAGGAATTTGAAGTGGATTTCGTCTGAATTGACTTGATTGGCTCGGATTAGGGCAAAATTGGAGCGATCCGTTTTGAGAAAGTGACGGAAGAGTAAATGAAGAGAATCGAGCGCACAACAATAAATTAAGGAAATAAGATGATTAGATTGGAAAAGGAGAAATCTAAGCAAAATACGGAAGGGCAAGTTTAGAATCCCAGACGAAAATGGCTTTAGGATCAGCAAAGCCTTCGTAAACCTTCCGAATCACTGGAACCAGCAAGAATAATCACACTTTGCCGAATTAAATTCCTGGAGCGTCGCCCATCTTTGAATAGAACAAATGCTTGAGGGCGAGATGAGCTCAATAGAGATGTAAACGGTAAAAAATATTTCAGCCATAACGAGGCGACTAGACTAGGTGGTGCAATTCGGTGAGGCCGGCTGCTGCCAGGACTACGGATATCGAGACGTTAGATCCTGTTGAAATATAAACCTCATGAGCACGTTTGCCTTATGTGAGAATTATTCCTGAAGGAATCTTTGAAGGTAAAGTGGGCTGAACACATTTTTGTTACTCTGAAAAACATCAATAAGCAGTAATGAAGGAAGGAAGGGACTCATGCAATGAAAGGACGGAAGTCTCTCATGATTAAAACTCCCGCTGCCCCTTTCTCCTTCTCTCTCTCTCTCTCTCTCTCTCTCTCTCTCTCTCTCTCTCTCTCTCTCTCTCTCTCTCTCTCTCTCTCTCTCTTCTCTCTCTCTCTCTTCCCTCATTCCGACGGGGCTTGAAACTCTCGCTCCCCTCGATGTGCGAGAGTGACCAGCGGACGTGTCAGAGGGAATTCCTGAGGACAAGGGAAGAAGGGGAGAGAGGGAGAAGAGAGAGCGGAAAGTTGAGAAGGAAGGAGATGCATCTGACAGCTCACGAGTGCGTTTCCGGAGCGACGATGATAGGGTTCGGAGAAGAGGTCGAGCAAGGATATCTCTGTTCATTCATTCTAACACTCTTTCGACTGGTCGAGAGGCAACAGAGTGTATAGATGAGACCATGGAATCGCTTCTCGAACTATATTTATGAGGGTGCGACGTTCGAAGGAAAGTCTGATTTTTAGAGACTTCTTGTTTTAGTTTTTCCCTCATAATACACTTTAGCCAGTGTGGTGTTCGTTTTAGCCTTTTTGGTCAGTATTTCTCATGAGTTGCTGAAAGATAGAGAAATGAAGATAATGTTCGGAACTCTGTACTATCCCGGCAACCTAGACCATAGACCTAAGAGTTGAATTTCCTGCAATCATGCTGCATACGCATCCCTGCCCTACTTGGATATTAGATGCAAATTCATACGAACTTTAATGCATTGCCGCGTATGGGGTTGAAACGCCGAATGTTCTATTAAATGCATTTCCAGAAGTAATGCGAATTCTTGCCATACTGCATGATTCCATCGAGTGGTGTCCTAATTGGTTGCAATCTCACAGATTCTCGCGCCCTCCGCGAACTCTCTGAGAAGGAAGACAGAGACGCCGACTCTTTCTCTCTTCCTCTCTTCATTTCACTTGCTATCTCACTCTTCTTGACGTTTAGAGAGCGACTAGTAGAGCAGAGGTAGTTCTGAATCGCAGGGCAGAGACGCAGAGTGACTCAGATGACCGTTGTCTGCTTCTCTACCCGCTCTCGCCGGTTCCACGGAGGGAGGAAAAGGAGCAAAACTTCAAGCGGCGAGAGTGGACAGAGATGCCAGAGTGCGGTCACTCTCCTCCCCTTATTCCATGGGAAAGTTAGGACTTCTAGCAGTGGAGTGAATTCTGGGAGAAAGAAGGGAACGGGCAGAGGGGTCAATTGTCTATTTCCATGCCTGGCATGCGAGAGAGCACGTAGAATGAAGAGAGTGCGTTCTAACCCACCCTCAGTCAAGGAATTGCGACGGAAGATGATGGATGCAGAGGGGGGAGAAGGACAGATCGAGTTCCGGTCTGGAAGGAGGAGTTGAGTGATGGTGATGTAATGGAGATGTAACGGGAGGAACACGAGACCAATTGGCAGTCGAACTTGAATATTTCGAGGATAGAATCGTCTGCAGGGCTTCCTCTATCGCGTATTTTGGGTTTCAGGCGTGCTAAAATGTGCACAATTCAGCAAGAACCGGGATAAAAAGCATTGCTGAACGTCTGAAAAGAATGCAAATTCAAACCCTTGGCATTGGTTTCAAAAGTGTCCAGTAAAGCAGTGAGAGTTTCTGCCTAATGTAGGGGACTTTGAAAATGACTGCACCTGAATATGAACAGAATTTCACAATCCACATATCCGCCTTTCTCCCCCTATTTTGTTGCGAAAATCAAATGTTGCCAAAATAGCTACTCACCTAAATTCACTGAGATATGATTCCTCTCTCGGCCTGCTTCAGGAACACCCAAATCATTCCACTGATTCCTCATTATCTGAAAGCCCTGCTCAGCTCCCTCTCGATCTCTCTAGTAGCTTTCCTTCTCCACTCTCCGAGAATTTGCATGTTCGAATCGGATTTCAGTCGCGCCGCGGCCTTCCTTGGCCGGGATTTAATAAGCGGAGAGCGCGCAGGCCGACAGAGAGCCCGCACGAGGCAGACAAAGATGCGAGAGAGCGTGGGGAATGAGGAGAGCGGAAGGGAGAGAGCAGGGAGAATTCAGAGAGGGCAGACTGCGAGAGGGAAGATTGCGCAAGCGCTCTCGACTAATGAAGGCGAGTTCCCGCACACTCCGTCTCTCGTTTTAGCACACTCTCTAGTTTTCGTCGAGCTTCTCTGTCGATCTCTTGTTGTCCCACACTCTCTCACCGGCTCGCCAGAGTCTGAATAGAACACTCCTCTATGCATGGTTGAAGGGTGAAGCGGCATCATCAGTCATGGGCGTCACCCCGGAAGGGCTCTAGAAAGGGAGGAGGAGGAGGGGAAGTTATGAGGAGATTGGACGAACTCGAGTTGTAGTCGGGGAAGAGGACTAATAGATGGGAGCAACGATACGCAATACTTTCATTCATAGAGCAGATCGGAGCTGGTAGTTTTGATGGTATGATGGCGGGGCTGCAAACAGATCAGGGGCTATACTCATAGTTATAAAAACTTCGGACGAATTCAGGTTGTGGTGTGCGAAGAAGGAATGTCAGCTTTCTTCTGTGAAGCCTCTTATGTGAAGATGCGCGATGTGCCTCTGCACTGAATTCCTCATTCACGGCATTTTGCGTACACACAAAACCAAGACCCCGCCCACTACACCACCGCCAGGTTGCGGCATGGAGCGCGCACCTGGCCGCCACACACAAGACCGGAGCCGGAAAAAAGTCATTGCAGAAACCCTGATATCGATTGAAAATATCGATTGATTTTTGGTCCAATGCCGAAATCCCTTGCGCAAAGTTAATGGATACGGTAACATTCAAAAATTTAATTCATCCACGGTGGTGTGCACAAAAGTCGGCGCGTGCGTTTGGGGGTCTGTAAGTCGTTTCGTCAACGTGCAATTCGGGCCGTGAAATGCCGTGTCATTATCCTGAAAACGCTGAAAAAATCGATCAAGCAAGTTTGCTGAATTCGTTTCTTCCTCGTGAAAGCCAATGATACTTTGCGAATAAGTGTAATCAGAATTCAATTTGAGAGCATTCATATGACTCTCTTCATTCCACACGATCTCTCGTTTTCGCTCTACCCGCCTAGAGAGTGTGCGATAGGGAGAGAGCAAGACGATTCCACCGGTGCGAAGCAGCATAAAAGGAGCGGAATCTGGGTGAGGAACCAGATTCAGTCATGAGTCCTTCCTTCCTCCTCTTCCTCCTGCTCTCCTCTCTGCTCCCGTTGGCATCCCTTCAACCTCTCAAGGCTGAAGGCGAGTAGATTTGGAAATGCGGCCAATCCTATTTTTTGTACAGAAAAATCGCAATTAGTCGTTGCGGCGTTCTGCAAGAGTTCTGACTTTCTTCATTTTCCTGTGGCAAAGATTTGGCGCTATCTCTATTCGCAATGAAATGCTGATCCTTCAGAAAGTCAGGGTGTTGATCAACAACATTAAGCTTAGGACATGACTGTATCCGTTTCATTGGTCAGACAGATCTATGGTAGTGTGCGCTAAAGAGAGTATAAATGCCCCTATCTATCATTGAAAGACATTAGCTGATTGCAACGAGCGATGAGAGAGGTCAGAATGCACATTAGCTGAAATCGAACAAAACTTATTACTCAGCCTGATAAATTAGAGGAAGAGTATGAGAGACCGTCCAAGAGAATTTACCCTAGGCCGTACATTAAAAAGATGAAATTCCTCCTAAAATTGTCCCCAGGGGTGACTTTTCACGTAGAGTTCGAAAATCGACCTTAGAAAGCCGAATCTCCAACCGCTCATTTCCTGTTTCGCGCAGCTCTTGGGCGGTCGGTTTTTGTAACACTCGAACGGCGTCTCCAAACCCCACAAAAGTATAGATATTCGGAAAATTCTCGACGAGAAAAGCATTTTTACAGTTGGCAGTGACAGGCTAGCCCATTTGTGAAAAAAGTTGTGGCCTTTTGAATATTTCAAAAAATCGTCCTAAATTTGAATGCTATACTTATACGCTTTTTTATTGTTTCATTTGATTCTTCGTTGAAAAGTTCCCCTAGGGTATTATTTTGAAGGGCAATTTCCTTCTGGAAAAGAGGGTCGGCCAAGCTGCCGTAAGAAGACGCATTTCATTTTTTTGCTAACATAAGGAGTTCGGAGCCGAGTCATTGTGAACCACGATCAAATCTATTTAGTTTATAACTGTACTAAGGTAGGGCAAAAATATCACGCATAAACATTGGGCAATATTTCAATTCGAAAAAAATCGAATTTCCGCATCTCGATTTTCTAGATGTTTAGACGCACCCAACGTTTCCTTTCCTAGCCGAATTCCCACTTTTCTGGGCAAATCTAATAGTACAGAGGGATATAAGTCAGAAAATGTAAAAAAAATGGGCCATCTTCAGTAAGGAAGGTAGGCATAATTTTGCTTGAAAATGCAAAATATCGTTGTTAAAAATATATTTTAAATGCAAAAAGAGGGAGTTTAGAGGACTAGTGGTTATTTTACACTTATAAACTATATAGATTTGATCGTGGCTCACAATGGCTCGGCTTAGAACTCAATATGTTAGCAAAAAATGGAATGCGCCTTCTTTCGGCAACTTGGCCGACCCTCTTCCAGAACGAAATTGCCCTTCAAAATAATACCCTAGGGGAACTTTTCAACGAAGAATCAAATGAAACAATAAAAAAGCGTATAAATATAGCATTCAAATTTAGGGCGATTTTTTAAAACATTCAAAAGTCCAGAACTTTTTTTCACAAATGGCCTGTCACTGCAACAGTAAAAATACTTATCTCGTCGAGATCTTTCAGAATATCAATACTTTTGTGGGGTTTGGAGACGCCGTTCGAGTGTTGCAAAAACAACCGCCCAAGAGCAGTGCGACACGGAAAATGTGCAGTTGGATATACGGCTTTCTAATGTCCATTTTCGAACTCTACGTGAAAAGTTACCCATGGGGACAATTTTAGGAGGAATTTCATTTTTCACTGTACGGCTTACAGGCAGAATTGCTCAGTTCTCTCAGACAGTCTCTCATATGACCAGAATGGCATAATCAAGTTCAATGGAGAAAGCAACAACAATATGTGATGAACGTAGGTAAGATGAAACCATGTCAGAGGATGAAGAGATATTCAAGATGTGTTAAACAATATTTCATTGTCCGAGGAATTAAGCTAAAATGGACTATTACTCATGAAATAAGGAAATAAGGTTGAAGAATTTAGAGGAAACTAAACGAAAGTGAGAAGATGAAAATGAAGAAATTCAAAAATTCGATGTTTACTTTAAAAAAATAAACTTAATAACCTTATCACACTTCTTCAAAATGAATTTTTCAACTCAATAATAACTAGGTATGTGCTTAGAAAAAACAAATAATTTATTTGTACAAATAGCAAGTTCAAAAATCTTCATAGAATAATTTCGTGAGCAAAAATCTTCATAGAATAATTTCGTGAGCATAGTTTGATCTCATAATATTTATTTTTTCTCCATGCCAACAACTCAAGATATTTCTGAAATGACAATAGTTTGAAAAGGGTATGTTTCAATTCCATTATTTATTTTTTCACAGCAAAAAATTGAATTGGGTTCACATTTATTTAAACTGAAAAAAATTGAGTAACTTACTTGGTATTCATTAAATTTTGATTTGAAATTAAATTGTTTTTTTTAATATTTTATATTTATTCTTTTCCATACAAGCAACTCAAAACATTTCTGAAATGAGAATAGTTTGAAATTCATTTATTTAACACGGGTCTTCTGTAAGAATGCAGGAAAACGAGCCCCTTTTGCCACCAGAAAAAAGTGATACTCACGAATTTCGATGTAACTTATGGATGTTTATGGTTACTATTGGGGGTCCAACGAAGATATGTCCTCTTGGTTTGGTCAATTTCGGACATTATCGATTTTTTGCGATCTAACATTTGGGAGATCATAAGTCGGTGAGTTTTGATCGTGCAGCCTACGGAGTTTTTCCATTTTATGCACATTTTCGAGATCTACAAATTCTTCTGCACTCCCCTCCACCGAGAAGGCCGTCTTCGGGGGCTTTTGGCCAAAAAACCTGTTTTTGGACCATGTTTATCGATTTTTTTCTTCATTCCCTTCGATATTATTTGTGCATTCAATTCTACAAACAAAATTAATCGGGGTCCATGTTGACCATATTTCATATAACGAGGACTGTTATGTCGAAACAGTAAGTGGAGTCTCGGACTTGGTCTATTTTTTAAAAATTTCAGTTTTTGATTGTATTTCAGTTCAAAATGGTCCAATCAGACATTTAAAAAATGAAATCGATAGGTCTCGACGAGTAGAATAACTTCCACGATGGTGGCCGAAACTCAAAAATGACTGGTTTTTTGAGATATTTGAGAAATACTCCCAGAAAAGCTGGAAATGTCAGGTTTTCGCCATGGATGACGATATATTTGAGTTAATATCAGGTTGGTGCAAAAGTTTCTCCCTTTTTTCAGAAATTTACATTTTTGCTTCCTCTGACCTCCAATGTTGATTAATTCTCATACGGTCTTTTGCAATAAAAGGGTACATTAATACTCTGTATAACAAGCCGTGTCCCAGTTCTCCACCATTAGCCGCGTCGATACAGCAATCTGTCCAATTTGGTAAAATTGATTTTCAAAGTGATTTTTTATAAGGTCGTCGCTAAGTGGAGAACCGATATAGGGGTTAATCATACATACCAGTGTAAAGTATGCTAACTGGGCATGCTCATACATGTAATTCAATATCAATATGCCGTCATGCCAAGATGAGATGAGCGTCTAATTAGATAATTCCGCGAGATTAATTTCAGCGGAATTACATTTCATAGTCCCGAATGCTTAGCCTTTGACTCAGAAAGCCATATTGTTGTGGACAATGAAGTCCTCGCTAGTCTTCATATTACCCTTAAACTTGATGTGGCTACATCTATTCATTCGTGAACAGCAGGATGATACAGCCAAATTTCAACTAAATCAGCACTTTTTCTAATTCCCAGCATCCAACGCTTTTTGAAAGTCGGATATTTTGTGATATTCAGAAAGAGCAACTTGAGTGACATTACATATCAAGTGGGTAGAATCCATTGCTAGATCGTATTCAATTGGGAGGGTCCAGCAAAGTAACCTAATAATCGTAATATTTTTACATTTTGACTTTTTCATTATTTATTCCCCTAATATGCTTTCCAAAATTGAATTAATCCTGCACGCATTACCTACATATATGACCACAACTAATGATAAAAGGAAATTAAAGTCAGGTATATATGGCTAGAGAAAGTTTAAAAAATATATTAGGGAGAAACTTTTGCACCAACCTAATAGTTGTAGTTCATGACATATTAAGAACAGTGTAATCATTCAATTCATTCAAAGAGTACAAAACACCTTCTATAATAGCTTGTGAATGTGTGTCGAAAAGGTACCCGTCATACCGGATATGGAGAAGGATCTGGAGAAGGACATGGATGAGGAAGGAGCGTGGATTGAGGATGAAGTCCCTGTGATTTCTGAGGGCGACAGAATTGTTTCTAGCGACGCACTCTACCACTGGATTCATGAACAGACAGATTTACTCGACGATGTTTCCACTCCGATTTTCTCTGATCCAAAATTTGATTAATTCAATCAGTGATAGTTAGATTTCCTTTTCGACACATATTCACAAGCTATTATATAAGGTGTTTTGTACTCTTTGAATGAATAGAATGACAAGCTATTATATAAGGTGTTTTGTACTGTTTGAATGAATTGAATGATTAACTGTTCTTAATATGTCATGAACTACAACTATTAACTCAAATATATCGTCATCCAGGGCAAAAACCTGACATTTCCAGCTTTTCTGGGAGTATTTCTCAAATATCTCAAAAACCAGTCATTTTTGAGTTTCGGCCACCATCGTGGAAGTTATTCTACTCGTCGAGATCTATCGATTTCATTTTCGAAATGTCTGATTGCACCATTTTGAACTGAAATACGATCAAAAAACTGAAATTTTTAAAAAATAGACCAAGTCCGAGACTCCACTTACTGTTTCGACATAACAGTCCTCGTTATATGAAATATGGTCAACATGGACCCCTATTAGAAAAAAAATCGATAAACATGGTCCAAAAACAGGTTTTTTGGCCAAAAGTCCCCGAAGACGGCCTTCTCGGTTGAGGGGAGTGCAGAAGAAATTGTAGATCTCGAAAATCTGCGTAAAATGGAAAAAAATCTGCGTAAATCTCCCAAATGTTAGATCGCAAAAAATCGATAATGTCCGAAATTGACCAAACCAAGTGGACATATCTTCGTTGGACCCCAATAGTACCCATAAACTAAGTTTAATCGAAATTCGTGACTATGATTTTTTTCTGGTGGCAGACGTTCCTGCATTCTTACGGAAGACCCGTGTTAAACTAAAAAAGAAACATTTTAATTCCATTATTAATTTACAGCAAAAATTGAATACGTTTCACATTTATTTAAAATGAAAAATTGAGTAACTCACACGGTATTCATAAAATTTTGGTTTGAAATTCACATTATTTTATTTTGAAAAAGTTGGATATTTGTTGGGTTACTTTTCATCTCACAATATTTATTTTTTCTCCATGCAAACAACTCAAGATTTTTCTGAAATGACAATAGTTTGAAAGGGGTATGTTTCAATTCCATTATTCTTTTTTTTCACAGCAAAAAATTGAATACGGTTCACATTTATGTAAAATGAAAAATTGAGTAACTCACACGGTATTCATAAAATTTTGATTTGAAATGAAATTTTTTAAAAAATATTTTATATTTATTTTTTTCTCCATACAAGCAACTCAAAACATTTCTGAAATGAGAATAGTTGAAATTCATTCATTTTAATTCATTATTAATTTTTAACAGCAAAAATTGAATACGTTTAACATTTATATAAAATGAAAAATTGAGTAACTCACACGGTATTCATAAAATTTTGATTTGAAATGAAATTTAAAAAAAAAAATTTTATATTTATTTTTTTCTCCATACAAGCAACTCAAAACATTTCTGAAATGAGAATAGTTGAAATTCATTCATTTTAATTCATTATTAATTTTTAACAGCAAAAATTGAATACGTTTAACATTTATATAAAATGAAAAATTGAGTAACTCACACGGTATTCATAAAATTTTGATTGAAATTAACATTATTTTATTTTGAAAAAGTTGGATATTTGATGGGTTACTTTTCATCTCACAATATTTATTTTTTCTCCATGCAAACAACTCAAGATTTTTCTGAAATGACAATAGTTTGAAAGGGGTATGTTTCAATTCCATTATTCTTTTTTTTCACAGCAAAAATTGAATACGGTTCACATTTATTTAAAATGAAAAATTGAGTAAATCACACGGTATTCATAAAATTTTGATTTGAAATGAAATTTAAAAAAAAATATTTTATATTTATTTTTTTCTCCATACAAGCAACTCAAAACATTTCTGAAATGAGAATAGTTGAAATTCATTCATTTTAATTCATTATTAATTTTTAACAGCAAAAATTGAATACGTTTAACATTTATATAAAATGAAAAATTGAGTAACTCACACGGTATTCATAAAATTTTGATTGAAATTAACATTATTTTATTTTGAAAAAGTTGGATATTTGATGGGTTACTTTTCATCTCACAATATTTATTTTTTCTCCATGCAAACAACTCAAGATTTTTCTGAAATGACAATAGTTTGAAAGGGGTATGTTTCAATTCCATTATTCTTTTTTTCACAGCAAAAATTGAACACGTTTCACATTTATTTAAGCTGAAAAAATTGAGTAAATCACACGGTATTCATAAAATTTTGATTTGAAATGAAATTTTAAAAAAAATATTTTATATTTATTTTTTTCTCCATACAAGCAACTCAAAACATTTCTGAAATGAGAATAGTTGAAATTCATTCATTTTAATTCATTATTAATTTTTAACAGCAAAAATTGAATACGTTTAACATTTATATAAAATGAAAAATTGAGTAACTCACACGGTATTCATAAAATTTTGATTTGAAATGAAATTTAAAAAAAAATATTTTATATTTATTTTTTTTTCCATACAAGCAACTCAAAACATTTCTGAAATGAGAATAGTTGAAATTCATTCATTTTAATTCATTATTAATTTTTAACAGCAAAAATTGAATACGTTTAACATTTATATAAAATGAAAAATTGAGTAACTCACACGGTATTCATAAAATTTTGATTGAAATTAACATTATTTTATTTTGAAAAAGTTGGATATTTGATGGGTTACTTTTCATCTCACAATATTTATTTTTTCTCCATGCAAACAACTCAAGATTTTTCTGAAATGACAATAGTTTGAAAGGGGTATGTTTCAATTCCATTATTCTTTTTTTCACAGCAAAAATTGAACACGTTTCACATTTATTTAAGCTGAAAAAATTGAGTAAATCACACGGTATTCATAAAATTTTGATTTGAAATGAAATTTTTTAAAAAATATTTTATATTTATTTTTTTCTCCATACAAGCAACTCAAAACATTTCTGAAATGAGAATAGTTGAAATTCATTCATTTTAATTCATTATTAATTTTTAACAGCAAAAATTGAATACGTTTAACATTTATATAAAATGAAAAATTGAGTAACTCACACGGTATTCATAAAATTTTGATTGAAATTAACATTATTTTATTTTGAAAAAGTTGGATATTTGATGGGTTACTTTTCATCTCACAATATTTATTTTTTCTCCATGCAAACAACTCAAGATTTTTCTGAAATGACAATAGTTTGAAAGGGGTATGTTTCAATTCCATTATTCTTTTTTTTCACAGCAAAAATTGAATACGGTTCACATTTATTTAAAATGAAAAATTGAGTAAATCACACGGTATTCATAAAATTTTGATTTGAAATGAAATTTAAAAAAAAATATTTTATATTTATTTTTTTCTCCATACAAGCAACTCAAAACATTTCTGAAATGAGAATAGTTGAAATTCATTCATTTTAATTCATTATTAATTTTTAACAGCAAAAATTGAATACGTTTAACATTTATATAAAATGAAAAATTGAGTAACTCACACGGTATTCATAAAATTTTGATTTGAAATGAAATTTAAAAAAAAATATTTTATATTTATTTTTTTTTCCATACAAGCAACTCAAAACATTTCTGAAATGAGAATAGTTGAAATTCATTCATTTTAATTCATTATTAATTTTTAACAGCAAAAATTGAATACGTTTAACATTTATATAAAATGAAAAATTGAGTAACTCACACGGTATTCATAAAATTTTGATTGAAATTAACATTATTTTATTTTGAAAAAGTTGGATATTTGATGGGTTACTTTTCATCTCACAATATTTATTTTTTCTCCATGCAAACAACTCAAGATTTTTCTGAAATGACAATAGTTTGAAAGGGGTATGTTTCAATTCCATTATTCTTTTTTTTCACAGCAAAAATTGAATACGGTTCACATTTATTTAAAATGAAAAATTGAGTAAATCACACGGTATTCATAAAATTTTGATTTGAAATGAAATTTAAAAAAAAATATTTTATATTTATTTTTTTCTCCATACAAGCAACTCAAAACATTTCTGAAATGAGAATAGTTGAAATTCATTCATTTTAATTCATTATTAATTTTTAACAGCAAAAATTGAATACGTTTAACATTTATATAAAATGAAAAATTGAGTAACTCACACGGTATTCATAAAATTTTGATTGAAATTAACATTATTTTATTTTGAAAAAGTTGGATATTTGATGGGTTACTTTTCATCTCACAATATTTATTTTTTCTCCATGCAAACAACTCAAGATTTTTCTGAAATGACAATAGTTTGAAAGGGGTATGTTTCAATTCCATTATTCTTTTTTTCACAGCAAAAATTGAACACGTTTCACATTTATTTAAGCTGAAAAAATTGAGTAAATCACACGGTATTCATAAAATTTTGATTTGAAATGAAATTTAAAAAAAAAAATTTTATATTTATTTTTTTCTCCATACAAGCAACTCAAAACATTTCTGAAATGAGAATAGTTGAAATTCATTCATTTTAATTCATTATTAATTTTTAACAGCAAAAATTGAATACGTTTAACATTTATATAAAATGAAAAATTGAGTAACTCACACGGTATTCATAAAATTTTGATTTGAAATGAAATTTAAAAAAAAATATTTTATATTTATTTTTTTTTCCATACAAGCAACTCAAAACATTTCTGAAATGAGAATAGTTGAAATTCATTCATTTTAATTCATTATTAATTTTTAACAGCAAAAATTGAATACGTTTAACATTTATATAAAATGAAAAATTGAGTAACTCACACGGTATTCATAAAATTTTGATTGAAATTAACATTATTTTATTTTGAAAAAGTTGGATATTTGATGGGTTACTTTTCATCTCACAATATTTATTTTTTCTCCATGCAAACAACTCAAGATTTTTCTGAAATGACAATAGTTTGAAAGGGGTATGTTTCAATTCCATTATTCTTTTTTTTCACAGCAAAAATTGAATACGGTTCACATTTATTTAAAATGAAAAATTGAGTAAATCACACGGTATTCATAAAATTTTGATTTGAAATGAAATTTTAAAAAAAATATTTTATATTTATTTTTTTCTCCATACAAGCAACTCAAAACATTTCTGAAATGAGAATAGTTGAAATTCATTCATTTTAATTCATTATTAATTTTTCACAGCAAAAATTGAATACGTTTAACATTTATATAAAATGAAAAATTGAGTAACTCACACGGTATTCATAAAATTTTGATTGAAATTAACATTATTTTATTTTGAAAAAGTTGGATATTTGATGGGTTACTTTTCATCTCACAATATTTATTTTTTCTCCATGCAAACAACTCAAGATTTTTCTGAAATGACAATGGTTTGAAAGGGGTATGTTTCAATTCCATTATTCTTTTTTTCACAGCAAAAATTGAATACGGTTCACATTTATTTAAAACGAAAAATTGAGTAACTCACACGGTATTCATAAAATTTTGATTTGATATGAAATTTTTTAAAAAATATTTTATATTTATTTTTTTCTCCATACAAACAACTCAAAACATTTCTGAAATGAGAATAGTTGAAATTCATTCATTTTAATTCATTATTAATTTTTAACAGCAAAAATTGAATACGTTTAACATTTATATAAAATGAAAAATTGAGTAACTCACACGGTATTCATAAAATTTTGATTGAAATTAACATTATTTTATTTTGAAAAAGTTGGATATTTGATGGGTTACTTTTCATCTCACAATATTTATTTTTTCTCCATGCAAACAACTCAAGATTTTTCTGAAATGACAATAGTTTGAAAGGGGTATGTTTCAATTCCATTATTCTTTTTTTCACAGCAAAAATTGAATACGGTTCACATTTATTTAAAATGAAAAATTGAGTAACTCACACGGTATTCATAAAATTTTGATTTGAAATGAAATTTTTTAAAAAATATTTTATATTTATTTTTTTCTCCATACAAGCAACTCAAAACATTTCTGAAATGAGAATAGTTGAAATTCATTCATTTTAATTCATTATTAATTTTTCACAGCAAAAATTGAATACGTTTCACATTTATTTAAAATGAAAAATTGAGTAACTCACACGGTATTCATAAAATTTTGATTTGAAATGAAATTTTTTAAAAAATATTTTATATTTATTTTTTTCTCCATACAAGCAACTCAAAACATTTCTGAAATGAGAATAGTTGAAATTCATTCATTTTAATTCATTATTAATTTTTCACAGCAAAAATTGAATACGTTTCACATTTATTTAAAATGAAAAATTGAGTAACTCACACGGTATTCATAAAATTTTGATTGAAATTAACATTATTTTATTTTGAAAAAGTTGGATATTTGATGGGTTACTTTTCATCTCACAATATTTATTTTTTCTCCATGCAAACAACTCAAGATTTTTCTGAAATGACAATAGTTTGAAAGGGGTATGTTTCAATTCCATTATTCTTTTTTTCACAGCAAAAATTGAATACGGTTCACATTTATTTAAAATGAAAAATTGAGTAACTCACACGGTATTCATAAAATTTTGATTTGAAATGAAATTTTTTAAAAAATATTTTATATTTATTTTTTTCTCCATACAAGCAACTCAAAACATTTCTGAAATGAGAATAGTTGAAATTCATTCATTTTAATTCATTATTAATTTTTCACAGCAAAAATTGAATACGTTTCACATTTATTTAAAATGAAAAATTGAGTAACTCACACGGTATTCATAAAATTTTGATTTGAAATGAAATTTTTTAAAAAATATTTTATATTTATTTTTTTCTCCATACAAGCAACTCAAAACATTTCTGAAATGAGAATAGTTGAAATTCATTCATTTTAATTCATTATTAATTTTTCACAGCAAAAATTGAATACGTTTCACATTTATTTAAAATGAAAAATTGAGTAACTCACACGGTATTCATAAAATTTTGATTGAAATTAACATTATTTTATTTTGAAAAAGTTGGATATTTGATGGGTTACTTTTCATCTCACAAAATTTATTTTTTCTCCATGCAAACAACTCAAGATTTTTCTGAAATGACAATAGTTTGAAAGGGGTATGTTTCAATTCCATTATTCTTTTTTTCACAGCAAAAATTGAACACGTTTCACATTTATTTAAGCTGAAAAAATTGAGTAACTCACACGGTATTCATAAAATTTTGATTTGAAATGAAATTTTTAAAAAAATATTTTATATTTATTTTTTTCTCCATACAAGCAACTCAAAACATTTCTGAAATGAGAATAGTTGAAATTCATTCATTTTAATTCATTATTAATTTTTCACAGCAAAAATTGAATACGTTTCACATTTATTTAAAATGAAAAATTGAGTAACTCACACGGTATTCATAAAATTTTGATTGAAATTAACATTATTTTATTTTGAAAAAGTTGGATATTTGATGGGTTACTTTTCATCTCACAAAATTTATTTTTTCTCCATGCAAACAACTCAAGATTTTTCTGAAATGACAATAGTTTGAAAGGGGTATGTTTCAATTCCATTATTCATTTTTTCACAGCAAAAATTGAACACGTTTCACATTTATTTAAGCTGAAAAAATTGAGTAACTCACTCGGTATTCATGAAATGTTGATTTTAAATGAAAAATTAATTTTGAAATATTTTATTTTTATTATATTTCTCCATACAAGCAACTCAAAATATTTGTGAAATGAGAATAGTTTGAAATTCATATATTTAAACTAAAAAAAAGAAACATTTTAATATTTCGTAGAATTATAGTTTAAAAATCATTTTTAAGTTGTTCGGAGTCTCAATTTGCCAGAGACCGATTGATATCGGTGGAAAGTGAAATATAATTTCTCAAATTCTGCTTGTATCACGCAGATGAGTTGTTAGCATGAGGTGTAAAAATATTTTTTTACTATTTTTTATATTTTTTTAAAACTCAATTAAACAATAAAAACCGTGAATTCAACAACAAAAATTTAAAAAAAAACAAACATTGTTATCGATAGAACTCAATGACATGCGTACCATGCCAATGTCAGTTTTTAAAATGCGGAATTAGGGAATATCAATGGGATCTTTCTTTAAAACTACTGGCATTTGACAATGTTCCAATCGCCCTGTGGAAAAGGCAACAATCGGCCACTAGCTCGGATGAGACTTTGCTTCATGCAGTCTTTCATTTTTTAAAGGCGCAATAGCTCTCATTTCGTCTAATGTCGACGAAACGACGATAAAATATAAAACATGGGAGTACTCGCAACCAAAATGCGAAAAAAATGTAAAACAAAAATTTTCTCTCTAATTATGCAACAAAAAAAATGAATAATAAGGGAATACATTCATAAAGTTGATTAAGAATGCTAAATAGAATGGTAGACAACAAAGTAGTCGAATTCCTTGGTCACTTATGTTTCAGTAATCATTGTCATTGCCGTGTTCACGCACTCACCTGATGAAACAAACAGCGAAAAACTTTTTGTTCTTGTAAAATTATGATTAATTAGTTGAATTTGACTTAGATAGCTGAATAATATTCATATTTTGTAAAAAAGCGTCTGGAATTTCCTGGAAGTCGATTATCGAGTTTTTAAAAAAACTCGATAATGCATCGAATTATCGTTTAGCACGAAACACGAAAAATTTGCGACTATAATTTCGTTTTTACTCAAAATATTTGAAAAAATTCCAAAATAATGATAGGATTAAAACGGGATTGGGGACCATAGAATTTTGAATTTGTAAAATTTCTAAATTGTATTGAAACATTGATATGTGAGATGAAACATAAAAGAGTAGGATGTAAATGTATTTTGAAAATGAAATATTCCCCTTTTCTTCCCTAATGCGCCAAACCAATCACATGTCAGATTATGATCATCAGAGGTTGTTCTCTCTACACAGTTAGTGTGAACAGATTCCAACATTCGGTAAAGTTTCAAAAAAATAAAGTCTAACATATGCTTGCATAATCAGTAATAAAATTCCAGGGGAACATATCTCGCAAGAGCTGCAATAATTATTTTTTAGGTCCGAAAATGGTTTTTCTAACATATCTTTTTGATCTTTGATATTTGGTCAAAACATGAAAGTTGTTCAGAACAATTCCCCGATCATTTTGAGCCCAATGCCATCTCTGTATCTCATCTGAGAGCTGATATACAGCATAGCCATGTGCAAAACCTGAAATTTCCTAAAAACCGGCTCTGGGACCAATGGCCTATACCATTCGAAATCTTTTCTCTAGGATATTGATTTACCGTATATAAGGACAAAATCATGAAAACTTTTTGCAAATTGTTCCCGGGCGCCTCCACTGACTCGTGATACACGTGTTATACAAATGGGATGCAAAATCGAATCACAAAGAATTGGATCAGCTGCTACAAATATACATACGGATTTCGAATACAATAACTGAATTGTGAACTGTAAAGATATGGCGAATTATTAAATTGATGAAGACATTTAGTAATGCGCCATATCTTTACAGTTCACAATTCAGTTATTGTATTCGAAATCCGTATGTATATTTGTAGCAGCTGATCCAATTCTTTATGATTCGATTTTGCTTACCATTTGTATAACCAACATTGATAATGAAATTTCATAAGAATGATAAAAAAGATTAATGACTCAATGAAACCAAAAATGCATGCAAAATGCCAAACAATTTTTTTTTCAGTTTCAAAAATTATTTCAGCTCCTATTCTTCAAAGTTTCATCTTACTTTTCAATTGTTTCAAGCAAACGTTGAAGTTACGCAAAATCCAAATTCCATGGTCCCTAATACCTGTTCTTTCCAATTATTTTGAGATTTTATTGTTAAAAAGACCAAAAAATTGTCTGAAAAATAATTTTTACTTATCAAATATTGTCAAAAAAAGTCACGCCGCTTTCTTCATATTCATCAGATAAATAAAAAAAATTATTTTTCAAAATTTCCATTCGCTATTTCCTATGTGGCTCTACCACTCACCAGTGTTCGTAGCGTAATTGCTTCTTGCAAAAAATCCAAGTTCCGCCGTATAATGGTTGCCGTAACTGCAATGAGCACTCAGGTCTTGCTACGGAAGCGATCAGGTTCACTGTTCGGCAGCGGTGCGGTAGATCTCATCCGGATGCGGAATCTGGAATGGACACAGAGTGAGGCGTGGAGAGGGGTTTCGGTGCGCCGCACCTCGTACTGGTTTATCAGCAGACATCTCGAGTGCGCGTCGCGACAGTAAATGCCCGCTCGACACTGCCCGGTTTGAGCATAACTCACGCAGGCGGGTGTCCTGAACAGAACACGAGCAGCACTCGTCACTCAATCACTAATCCGCCCCGGCGAACTACCGTAACCTAGCGCACTCACTTGTGCACAAACCAGCATCTCGATGGGCCAAATTTACACGAACTTCCGTGCTTGCAGTTAAATTTCCATCGCAGATTATGTTGCTGGAAAGCGGGAAAGATCGCACACTAGACTGGGACAATGGGAGGGAACCACTACAGTAACCCCAAAAGGGGTTACGGTAGAGGCTAGTGGAGGGGTACGGTACTTCGAGGCATCCTGCTTCCTTTTGCTTTGCCAGCGCGAAATCTGAAGTTACGCAAAGTGGCCGTGTTGATAACATCAATTTTCCGTACCCTACAGTATCCTATCGTACCCTCTATACTACCCACCCAGCTGTCCCTACAGCATCCCTCACTCACTGGCGGGCGGAGGGGGGTGAGGCGCCTGCTTGAACGAGTCGCTTGTAGCCTTCAGGGGACAGGACGAGCCATCGGAGCTAAAACCAGATACGGTAATGGTGGCAATCGATAACTGAGTGGAGTGATAACAGTGAAAGGAAGGTGCGATACCTCCGCTGGCGGTGAAGGGCTGCGATAGGAGGTCGTCGGGAGCGCACCTGAAGGGTACGGTAGAGCGTCAGGTCAGACGGTGCAGCACTCTCACAACTCACCGCCCATTCGAGGGAGGTCCGTCCACCTCAGAGGGGAGCGCGCGGTGTCCCTCGCAACCCTAGCAGAGGCCTGAATTGAGGTCTCATTATGAGGGACAGCGAGAGGTATACGGTAGACAAGGGGGATTATTGTAGGCAGGGTGATGCACCTACAGTGGGTAAGAGGGTGGGGGATACCGTACTTCGGATCTATCCTTGGCCATCGGCATGAGAGCGGCGGGAGAGTTGTTAGCCACTGGAATGAGAAGGATTACTGTAGGAACAGATGTGATACAGATACGGTATAGGGTTACCCTACACGGGACAGGGAAGGGGAAGGAAGTGGATCGAGGATGGGGATGGGAGTAGAGGGGAGGGGTGGATACCGTACCTTGATAAGGGGTTCCATTGAAGATGCCGTTGATGACGATCTAGGTGCCGGGCTCAGGGCGTAGTGAAGAGGGACATAAAGACGGTGAGATGTGAGGGAGAGACCGATTGGAGGGGTATATATAGGGGAGAGGGACCCTCTTTGCATCTAGTCGTAATGAGGATGAGAGAGCGAGAGAGTAGACTCTCTTCAGTTTAAATTGAATAGGATTAAAAAGGTGAGATTCAAATCAGGGCATTCGTGAGGAAAACAAGTTGAACTATTGAAAATGCTCTCGAGGGAAAACAACGATCAATTCTCCCCGTTTCTTCTGCTTTCTTTGCCCTAACAACGCCATAAAATGCCAGGTTATAGTAAAAAGTGGCATACCTTGTGAATCTTCCCTCTCCGCCTCGATATTTCCTTCTCTTCCCATAGCTCTCACTGAAAAATTGCGTGACTTAAGCTAAAAATAAGTATTTTTAAAGTTTTTTTGCATTTTTCCTGGAAAGGAAGCAGAAGATAAGCGAGGAAGAGCGAGGGGATTGCAATTAGTATAGTTCTCTAACAATATACTAGTGCGAATTTGAGCCCGGATTCATTTTTTTAAAAAAGGAATGAGAGCATTTTTTTGCATTTCGTGTTCCCCGTATTTTCTAGAAATATTCTACCTTGATGCTGCCGAAATGCACGGTTATGCTAGTGTGGATTATCCAGTAATGCGTTAACATGTGTGTGTGTGTGTGTGGAAGGCGGTAGAAATCAAAAGGAAAAGTACGATTTGAAAGATATGAATTTCACACGGCGTTTTACAGGGGTGGGCGAGAGCTGAGAGAGCGCACCGAAAGAAAACAATCCCTCGCGAATTTACATTAGAGTTCGAGAAACGGTACCACGGTCTCTTCATTCTGCGCACTCTCTCGCCGATCGACCGGCCGAGAGAGCGTGTGTGAAATGAAGAGACGAAGGCCTGAATTACGAACTCTAATTTACATGCTTTCTCGCGAATGGTCTCGACGTGAAAGTTTTCTGAAAATTTGCCGTGTTTCATGTATGCACATTCCAGGCGGGCCTCTTCGACTCATAACTTTAACAAGCGCCCCTCTTCTTCGAGTTCCTCGTCTATATCATGTACGTTCACCTAATCCTCTAGCGATTCCGATGCGTCCAACCCTAACTTCAACGAGCATATCTTCTACCTCTTCTTTCACCTTCTCCTCCTCCCACATTATCCAAAACCAGCGATACCCAGGCGCTCAACGAACACCATGCTGCTCGTCCTGGTACAAGGTGAGGACTATGACGTCGTGCCGCTTTGACAGATCAAAGGTAGAATGACACAGTTGCGTGATACCAGAGAGAAAATATCCACTTAGGGATAACACGAATTGTTACTGGCCTTTCCCCAGTGTCTCAACGATTTTAGTCGGTCTACAGCCTCCGTCATCTAGGAGCAAAGTTGTCAATTTTGCCGCAATCTCTGCAGACATTTGCGAGATAGTTCATGGAATGAAGAGACCGTGGTTATTCTCGGATTATCGATTGTGTTCATGAAATGGCAAAATACTTTGGGATCCTATTATCCAGAAAAATACTTTGGGATCCTATTATATTATGTTCAAACATTTTGTTTACGATTTCCTTGTTCAAATTTTGATAGTATCTTTTCCAAGTCTCTCGTACCATCAACCCATCTTTACGAATTATCGTACCTGGCCGGATACCGACCGTACGAGAGCCAAAAAAGAACTCTTCTAGGGTTTTGGCAGAATCATTAAGCTAGTGTAGTCAACAAAAAAAATGAAGGGCAGTTTTTTGGTTCTCATCCGACCTAGTGACTGAACTATAGTCAGCGTCACTCCCGAAGTCCCCCCTCCTATCTCTCGGCACGCTCTCGTATTCCGATAGAAGCCTGGAACTTAACTCTCTCCTCCCTTCTCTTCACTCCTTCCCTCCCCCTCTCCCCCAACATCATCTCTCATTCTCTCTCCTCCTCATATTACATCATAATTCTCCTGACTTCTCTCATTATTAGTCGTTATTTGCTGGATTTCCAGTCGATTTGCCAATTAACTGAGTGCCTCCAGAAGGTGCTTTTTCTCCCTCCCCCCCCACTACTTCATCTTCCTCTCCCCTCCCTCTCCTCCCCCTCTTCGTCCCTCCTCTTCACCTCTATGCATGTCGCAAGTCCCCGCCCTCTGCTTCTCTCCCCCTCTCAGCGCCTAAATCGATGTCTAATTCAATAGACTCGGCTCGCCGCTTACTACAAAGGGACTTGACGCCTCCGTAAGGGCACCTCGCTTCCCGATGGCTTCAATTGTTCAGAAATTCGCTTTTTACTGCTTTTGTGAATCCATTTCTGCAGAATTAGAGCTTTTTTGATGTCGCAAGTAGACTTACCATGCAACCACGCTGGCCTAACGCATTCGCAACTGCACATTGCCTCACTACAACTCGCATCCATAAAGGATTCCCATTTTTATTGTTTATTTATGGGAATAAGGGGTTATGCCTGGCGCCAGGAGGTCTCCTGGGACACGGTTCGCTGCTCTTTATGCTTCATCTTTTATCGCCATATTATTTTATATTTTTATTATTTTTTATTTTATTATTTATTCATATTATTTTATCGCCTTCCTCAAATTTTACTGGTTTTTAGGATAATTATGTGTCAAAATTCCATATTTTTTTGGAAATGATGTAGCTCGATAAAAGCAGGTTCTAGTAATTTGTTCACGGTAGCTCTAAAATTGTAGCATCAAGCAGTCTTTGAAATTTCCTCTTTGCTTCCGAAAATAGCCAATCCTAGTACCTTCGTTCGAATACATACAAAGATGCAGCCCATAGCTCATCCACGCAAATTCTCTGATATTTTTAGGACTCAGTCCGGCTTTCCAGCCCCGGAAATAGCCCCTGAATGGTGTGCTTGTTGTATGGGAGCAGTAGTGCTTGACTGCCGTTTCCCCTTCTTCTCCTCCTCGAGCAATGGTCTGACTCTCTTCAGTTTGCACGCTCTCTCGCCGGTCAGAGAGACGAGAGAGCGTGCACATTGAAGAGAGTCAGACGATTGTTCCCCTCCTCATTCACTCCTCTTTCCTCTTCCCTCTACTCCAATGGCTATCGAACGACGCGACGACGACTTTTGTCGTGTGTTTTCAGGAGAGAGAAGAGGGAAGCTTTCGGGCTTCTGCGCTTACGAGTCATTTTCGCCACTCTTTTTGCCGCTTCTTTCTGCCTTTCGAGCTGCATCTGCCTCGCACGTGCACTTTGATTCAATTCGCGATTGTGAATTGTTCGAATTGGCATGTTGGAAGTCGGCCTCTATTTCGTGCAGAGCCTGCGACAAATATACGTGCACCATGATTGAATTACTAGCTTTGAATTATTTGCATCTGTTGTCTCTACTGCTCTCTGTCTTTCTCAATCTTGCTTAAGCTTTCCCTGCCTCTTTCGAGCTTCTCTGTGCACTTTAATCCAATTCCTCACCACAAGTTATGCACATATTTACCATATCGCTAAAGTGTAGGGAATCCCGCCTTTCAAACAGACTCTCCATCGAATATGCATGCACCATTATTAAATTCCTTGACATGAATTATTCAAATAGCCGTTTCCTCCGTACTACAGTGTTTTTCCTGCCTATTCGTCTCTTACTTGTGAATCTTAATCCAATTTCATGAAACAAATTGTGCCCTTTATTTTTAATCTCGCCAAGGTGTAGGATATCTTAGCCTTTCAATGAAATCTCCACCGAATATGCGTGCACCATGATTGAATTCCATGAAAATGAATTATTCAAATAGCCGTTTCCTCGATGCGATCTCAGTGATCTCACTCATTCTTCTCAATTCAATTTCTTACAACAAATTGTTCTCATGCTTTCAATCTCTCCAGTAGGCTGCCGTCCGAATCTTTCTCAAATATGCGTGCACCATGATTGAATTCCTTGCCATGAATTATTCAAATGCTTCTCTCCTTTGCCGCTACAGAGAATAGTTCACGATATTCAATACGCGATTGCCGCTGTTAAAGAAGGACTGTCAGCAAAGTTGAAATTTTGACATTGTCATAAGCATGACCGACCTTTGTACAACCATAAGAGATTCTGAAAATTTCAAATGCATATCTCTATTTTGAACCGAGTTATCAATAGGTGGCAGCATGCCAAGGAGGGCTTGAAGGGAAGGGACGTGCGGGAATTCAAATATCTAGAAGATTTTTCAAAAACTGGTGGGATTCGAACCCGCAACCTTCCCATTGCGCGGCGCCTGCTTTACCACTGAGCTATGCGATTGACCTTTGCCTATCCTCTTAGCTCGCGCTATGATCGTTGGATGATTGTCTAGGTCATGGTTATGACAGCGTCAAAAATTTAACTTTGCTAACACTTCTTCTTTAAAATGTATTTCTAATTTGACAACCGATAATTGAGAAGAAAAAACGATAATTTAAAAACATCAATTTAAAAATTTTACAGAGCGAATGGGAGGCGCTGTCTCTGCGTTCGGCTTCAATCAACCATTCATCCTCGCGCTCCTTGGGTTTGTGTTTTGGCATCCAATTGTTGAATTTTTCAATATTTTTACAAAGGCTGTTTTGAATTGTCATTTTGATAGCAATATTGTCATTTTTCTTTCACGTACACAAAATTTTGAAAAACAATTATACATGAATTTCCACATGGTGAGTTCTCTTTTTCATGAAAATATCTTTTTTGAATCATTGCTTTGATAAATTCGATTTTCTTCACAGAGTCTGTCCTTCTTTTTCAAAAACGTCTGGGCTTTTCTGAATCACGATATTGATAAACTCAATTTTCTTCACAGAATCGTAATGTTTTTTTCTTTTTTTCACTAACATCTAGGCATGTTTAAATAAAAAAAGCTGGATTTTAAGTTGATAAATTCAATTTTCATCTCAGAATCGTAATGATGCTCGGCGTTACTGTTTTGCTCGTGAGCGGAGACTCCTCGGACGAGGAGTACATGGAAGTTGTGAGTTATTCTACCGTATTCATTGGTTACGGTAGGCGCACTTCTGTGTACTATCGATAACTGATTTGATGAGACAGAATTTTTAAAAAATTTTTCTCTTTCTCCATTTTTTGGCATATTGTTAGACGGTGGCGAATATTTGACACCTTCCCTCGAATGGTCGAAAGAGATGAACGGAGATAGAGTCAGATGAATTCAAACTCGAAAACGCCTTGCCTAAAGTGCTCACCAGCAATGATATACACAATGCGATGTGGGCCTTCTTCTGGTTTCATAACATGATTGTTTCTGGTCCAGAATCACATTTGCCCTCATTGATTAATTTGCAGCCCACAGTCAAGATCCGCAGCAGCATGCCGCGGCTGCAACGACCCACTCCGACCGTGCCCCGAAAGATGCTGTGATTTTTTTTTATTTTTCATCTCCGACCTTTCGTAATTCCCGCAAATCCCTTCTATATTTCTCGTTATGCCATCCCATTTTGAGTTTTTCTTAATGTTGACCTACGTATTCGTTCCCTCCGCGGACCTCACCCCTCTAGACCAGACGATTCCCCTTCGTGCCCGGGTAGCCCCACTAGATTCGTATACTGTGATAGCCTGTGATATCGCTCCTTTCCCCACTGCATAAAGGCAAATTCGAACTTTCCTCTATTGACTCATCTCTTAGCACTCCTCTCTCTCTCCCTCTCCTCCTCCTGTCATTCTGATCCCACTCCCATCTCTTCCCCATCTATCTCTCCCTGCCCCTCCCTCCCATACTATTTACCGAGGAAGGGGAACTCTTCTACGGACGGAGGTCGTCTCCTCTTCTAATGACCTACCGTTTCTCCTGATTTCTCCTAATTTTCGGATTCACAATTCCCGGATTCAAAATGTCAGAGTCGATCCAGACTCGAACATTTACGAATTGGCTCAATCTCCAGGTAGGCTTCACTCTATTTCGCTGTCAATCTAAGATTGTTTGCCCTCAAATTCCAGATACGATCTATCGTGGGTTTCTTATCAGTTTATTTACGCTAAAGAGCTGGGAGAGTGCAAAAATAGACTAATTGAATAAGCTATTTCACTGATAATTTATTCATTTTCTATGCGATAACGTGAGAGCACTTGAGGAATCTTAAACAGGCTGATTCAGTAAAATTCATGTAATCGCTCACTTGCGTCGAGTAATTTTTTAGTTTAGCAGCCTTAGAATCACCCAAACAATTTTTGCCGAAGCACGTACGGTCAAGCGAGAAGCGCAATGTGTACTTCCGAGAACACGTTTCCTTTTATGATGTGAGTATGAGTACAAAATTCTATCACTTCTCTTTTGGTTTAGACTACTTTCAGACTATCAGCCCCATTCTCTCTCAGAATCTTGGCCAATCTAGGGGGATGAACTGTCCGCGCGGACCGGGGGCATACTCAAACAATGGGGGACTTCCCGTATGTGTACTCAACTCTCTCATCTCCTCCTCCCTCTACTTTCCATTTGTGTCTGCTCTCTCTTACTGTTGCTTTATATTTTCGCAAATCCTAGCGAGCTCTCGAAATGCGCTGCTATTTCGCGGACATGGGAGTAGGCAAAAAGGCGGCGGACGCCCACCCCGTGGAAAGGCGCTTAGAACGGGGGCTAAGAGGGGAAATGAGTGACCACAACTGGGGTTGTACGATGATCAGCATCAACTGGAGACGCGAAAATGCTAAAATACGGAAATTTTTGCTAAAATTCATAGAAGAACCTTTTCCCAATGCCTAAATATGTAACTAAAATGCTAGAAATACTTGCAAAGAACCTCTGGAGAAACACTTGGAGTCTCTAAATATATAATTGTTGTATCCGTGTCCCTTATTGTGTCGTAGTAGACGGGAGAGGACGGGTAAACGTAAGGTTTATCCACAATAAATAAATACAGAGAGCATAGTGAGTCACAGCTCACGAGAGAGACAAAAGCTAGACTGACGAGGGAGCGAGGGAGGAAGGGGAGAGCGATCGAGAGAGAGGAGAGATATTAGAGAAATAGAGAAAAAGTGTATGGAGCAAATGTGTGTGGAAAATCACGTAGTAATAGTCGAAGGATGACTATACAGGTTGAGACGATATGACTTACAGTAATACTCACGAGAGGTAATCGAGAACTGAGTAAATTGTGTATAGGAATATTTAAATTAGGGAATTTAGCTATTATTGGGTTCCTATACAACAATAATAAAAGTGGAAGAGTGAGCCATTTCACAGTTGGACTCCGAACTCGAACTCCGAACCGAACTCCGAAGTTCATGTTCTCATCACCGATCTTTTCCAGGGTTTTTTTCAGTCTAGGTACACTCTCGCCGCTTGACCGGCCGGGAGTATCTAAAATAGAGAAACGGCGGCCAGAATTATGAACTTTAGCGTTAATTTCCAGTTGGACTCCGAACTATTCGTCCATGACCTCTCCATCGATCTCGCCGATGGCCAAAGACTAATCGCCATTGTCGAGAGACTTCAGAAGAAGCGATGCACGGGAAAGGTTTGTTGATTTTGTTTGTTTTTGTTGTCAAAAAACGCGTAAAAATATAAACAGTGAAAGGAGCGTAAAAATATAAACAGTGAAACAAGAACTAGCCAAAGAACATACACTGCGACAGTACGTAAAGACAGATAAACAGTATGTTATTGATATTGTTGTTGTTATTGTAGTTTATCACAAAGACCAAAGATCACTTGACAGATCTACACGGTGTCTCCCACAGAAATGCAGTGTACAATGAACGTGCAGATGGCGCTGGATGCGCTGAGAGAGGACGGCATGAGGCTGGTGAATATTGGTGAGCCGATCTTTGGCCTTTGATTTTTGATCTCTCTGACTTGCCATATTGAAAATGTAAATTAACTTCAGAGAGATAATAAACCATCTAATCTTTAATAAGGTATCGATATTTTATCATGTAAAGTCTTAATGAGAAACTTGCAGAGATAATATTTTTGGTTTTCGACATAGTTGAAACCCGATCGAATCCATTGCGCGCATTTAAACTTGACCTGTTCCTGAAACACATTCGCGCGCAGTTGTACAATGTTTCATACGGTCGAATGCTTGATTGAAACACACTTCTCCGATGCAAATCCAGTGTCCATTTTTTCACGAGCTCGGACTATGTTTCGCACTCAGGTAAATTTTTGGGGGTACGACATTTCCGCAACCGACGTTTCCGCAACGGAGCCCCGTTTTCTTGAGAGTTGGGGTAGCAACTTGGGAGTTGTTGCATTGTTACCAGTATGTGCTCCCATACATAAGCGTATATACATTTCGGTGCCAGGCGATATTGAGTTTTACTCCAAATCAACGACCCGGGGTTCATGGAATATGGATTTACATGACCCCCTGATTTACGTTGAAACTCAATATCGCTTGGTAACAAGAATTGTATATGCAAAGGTATGGGAGCACATACTGGTAACAATGCAACAACTCCCAACTTGCTACCCCAACTCTCAAGCAAACGGCACTCCGTTGCGGAAATGTGAGTTGCGGAAATGTCGTACCCCCAAATTTTTATGCGCGTTAGGGATTCGTTCCTGTCCCATCTTCTCAAATAAAACGACAAAAACAAAAACAACAACAATAACAGCAAAACAAAAATAATAACAATGATACAAATATTTCCAGCGGCGAAGGACATCGTCGACGGCGATTTGAAGGTGGTCCTCTCCCTAGTCTGGCTGCTCATCCAAAGATACCACATCGCCTCGAGGACGAAGATCCCCGCGAAGAAGCTGATCATGGCATGGGTGCAGGTGAGGGTTCGAAATTCGGCTAATCGGCTCTGTAGGAATATCGAGGTCCGAATGGAATAACGAGGTCCCAATGGGCCCCCATGGATTAACGAGGTCCCATTCAGAATATCGAGGTCCCAATCAGTGTTCTTTTTATTTTATTTTGTCTTACTCAATATTAATGCAAATAGTTGTGTGAGTAGTCATGTAAGGGAATAGTGGGTTCATTGATGTTCTTATTTCGAGAATCTTCGTAGTGGTACTAGTCGGCTTCCTCGTAGTGTGTCTGGTGGCTGTACCGTTGACAAAGGGGGTACGGATGTAGACTTAGGAATATGATCGACGGTATATGTTCGTGAATCCCTTCTCATTTCGAAACACGATAAACCACATCTTCCATGGGCTGTTGCGTACCCTACTTGGTCGTTTCCATGGGTATCCTCTTCTTCGTCTGAGCGTTGACCAACTGGCTCTTGCACAAACGGAGCATGCGGCGATACTGACGGGTGCCAAAAGTCACGAAGAGAAGCAGAACGATGAGGTAGCAACGCATTCCCTCGTCGCACCTTGGGGGAGTAGACAGGTGCATTTGCGGGCTGCAATGCGCAGTGAGGTGGTCGACTGAGGTGCGATCTCAACTTCAGAAAAACGCTACATGTTACAGTTGAAATAGTGCGATTACATTATTGCATACAAATGAGGACATTTTACATTTCTATGACGAATTACTTTACAAAAAAACAACTTGTGATTGGGACCTCGATAATCCGATTCGGACCTCGTTAATCCTTCGAATCCATTCGGACCTCGTTATTCCGGCAGATTTCCATTGGGACCTCGTTATTCCGACAGAGCCGGCTAATCATAAACATTTGTAGAGAAAATGGAAATTAGTCGTTTGCGGCAATCTGTAAGAGTTCTGATTGGTGACTTTATACAATCTATCTATCTGATTATGGCCTGGGTGCAGGTGAGAGTTAGACATTAGGGTAGTCGTCTCATAATTTGTCACACCAGTTGAGCTGTGAGGAAATGCATTGAATCGAGAGACTGGTAACTGAGCAATCATCTGACTCTCTTCAGTTTGCACGCTCTCTCGCCGGTCAGAGAGACGAGAGAGCGTGCAAATTGAAGAGAGTCAGACCATTTCTCTGGTAACTGCAGAGCATGTGCGATCTGATTATGCTCCCGCTCACATGCTTTCGGGCACGCCTATGGCGCTCGACATATCCTAGCTTTTTGCGACAGGTCCACAATACGGCGCAGGGTAGCCTGAAAAACTGAAGTATTGAAATTATAGCGAGAATGAAATTTCGAATCACGTGATAGTGTTTCTACTCACTCATCCATACTATCTGCAGTCCGTCCTGCCCGACTTCACGATCACCAACTTCCGCTCGGCGTGGAACGATGGCCGTGCTCTTTCGGCCCTGCTCGAATATTGCCAGCCGGGACTGTGCCCGGAGTGGAGAGGATTGCCCCAGTATGAAGGGTAAATATTTTTTAGAAAAGTATGAAACTCTCGACTGTTCAAGTTATCCAATGTGGAGTTGTTCGTTTTGCGATTATATTGCCCATTTGACGATGCAATTGCGCTGTGAAGATCAAGTGGTTCTCTATATTAACAGAGAATCTCAATCGAAGCATTACAAAATAAATTTAGGAAAGGTGATTTCCATTCAGTCTCCTAACCTGCGACCGCACATTCGATCTCACTAGAGAGATAACGATATATCACGATTGGCTTTCTAAAATGTTGTTGTTCGACTGTTCAAGTTATCCAATGTGGAGTTGTTCGTTTTTGCGATTATATTGCCCATTTGACGATGCAATTGCGCTGTGAAGATCAAGTGGTTCTCTATATTAACAGAGAATCTCAATCGAAGCATTACAAAATAAATTTAGGAAAGGTGATTTCCATTCAGTCTCCTAACCTGCGACCGCACATTCGATCTCACTAGAGAGATAACGATATATCACGATTGGCTTTCTAAAATGTTGTTGTTCGACTGTTCAAGTTATCCAATGTGGAGTTGTTCGTTTTTGCGATTATATTGCCCATTTGACGATGCAATTGCGCTGTGAAGATCAAGTGGTTCTCTATATTAACAGAGAATCTCAATCGAAGCATTACAAAATAAATTTAGGAAAGGTGATTTCCATTCAGTCTCCTAACCTGCGACCGCACATTCGATCTCACTAGAGAGATAACGATATATCACGATTGGCTTTCTAAAATGTTGTTGTTCGACTGTTCAAGTTATCCAATGTGGAGTTGTTCGTTTTTGCGATTATATTGCCCATTTGACGATGCAATTGCGCTGTGAAGATCAAGTGGTTCTCTATATTAACAGAGAATCTCAATCGAAGCATTACAAAATAAATTTAGGAAAGGTGATTTCCATTCAGTCTCCTAACCTGCGACCGCACATTCGATCTCACTAGAGAGATAACGATATATCACGATTGGCTTTCTAAAATGTTGTTGTTCGACTGTTCAAGTTATCCAATGTGGAGTTGTTCGTTTTTGCGATTATATTGCCCATTTGACGATGCAATTGCGCTGTGAAGATCAAGTGGTTCTCTATATTAACAGAGAATCTCAATCGAAGCATTACAAAATAAATTTAGGAAAGGTGATTTCCATTCAGTCTCCTAACCTGCGACCGCACATTCGATCTCACTAGAGAGATAACGATATATCACGATTGGCTTTCTAAAATGCGCTCTCTATTTTTGTTCAGATATTGTTATCAATTTCAGTCTCCTGACTTGCGACCGGGCTCTCGACCTCGCCGATCGATACCTTGACGTGCCTCGCATTCTCTCAGCACGAGATCTACACGATGAGCAGCTGGACGAACAGTCACTGCTCACATACTTGGCGTAAGTTACAAATACCAATCACCAACTCAATATTTTTACTGAATGAATTGCGATAGAGTGTATGCTTAAAAGAGACAGTCATGTCTTTTCAAGAGCTCAGTTATCTGCTGCAGCTTGCCCAACATATTTTTCCAATTTCATTAAATTAATTGGACAGAAAAAAACAAAGTTTCTTACAGCTATTTCGTGCGAGTGTACGGGCCTGGCTACGCAGCGACGCTCGTTCGAGCGCAAGAGGTGAAATTATTATTGATTGGCAAATTATTATTATTAATTATTGTTGATTGATTGGCAAACTTCTGCGGATTATTGTGTTTGTGTAGTTCAAACACTATTCAGCGATGTCTGAAACGGATCTATGATTCAACATTTCTAAACCAATCTGAAATAGGGAGGCTTCATGTCTAGATTTATATCGCCCTAGTCGAGAGAGAATTCCGAAACACAATCAGTCCCATTCATCCCACTGATTGGCATCCCTCAGGCCTGATCAGTTCAGTATGGCGAAATGTGTGCGGGCAAGCAAACAGCGCGGGCTCACAAAAGAGACCGGCGGCTGCCTGGCTCTCTCGTTTCTCCATGCTCTGTCACCGCTCTCTCGCCGGTCAGACAGAGTGAGAGATCGCGTGATATTGAGAGAATCAGAGAATATCGCGGCTCCGCATGCGTCTGCGGCTGCTTTATTGACACAACATGCTTCTCTTCTTCCATGCAAACTCTCTATCTCTGCTGTACCCTCTTCGAATCACACACTCTCTCGCTCATTCTTTGCGATCGAGCCAAATTCGGGAAATATCCACATCGCACCCGTTCTCTGCGTCATCTTCCGCGTTTTTCCCATCGCGTTGTGAAATATTCTGCGTTTCCTCAACGCTGAGCTCTTCTGGCAAAGCTAGGGTCCGTATTTGTGACGAAAGCATGCTTCCTGTGTTGTTGTTCTTTCAGGAATATAATTTTGCACCGCTAAATTGATGATATACCACAGTGTAGTGAAATTCATTTCTTTTACGTGATCCTAATTAGTGCCAATATTGTACGTTATTCCAGCAACTTAGCCTCACTAATCAAGAATTGACAGCCTAACGCCCAGATCAGCGCTACTAGCGACCTCTGATAACTTATGATTCTGATTCTTCCAGTTACTGGGCGATCTCCACTATTTAGCAAAGCCAACAAATTTGACGAATTGAATTGTAGTCAATATTGCCTTTACTTAAATTTGACTCCGTAATTTAACCGTCCCAACCAAGTTATTCCAGTTACTGGGCGACCTCCACATCCCCGACCTATCCACGACGTGGGCCGACGGCTACCAACTGAGCCTCCTCGTAGAGAGCGTCGGTGAGATTATTATTTTTATTCGGAAGCTCTTCTTTTTTCTCTTCTTTTGCGTCGATCTGTATAAATCGCTTACCTCGTGAGGCGTTTGCTCTAGAAATGGACTATTTTTTTCGTACTTTTTGAATTGGTTGGAGTGTATTTTTCGGTGAGTCGTTGACTATAAGGAGAATAAGAGTTTCAGGCGGCTCCATCCCTCTCGAGATGCACTTCGACACGCGCGCTGATTGGGTACAGAACGTTGAGAGTGGTGAGCTAATTAATTAATTAGATACTGTATTTCTGAAAATGATAATTATCGCCACCTTTTACATGAAAGCACACTACTTTTTTTAATTTCCTTTGGTTAGACAGAGCGAGAGAGCACATGATATCGTTAGAGACATAGAAAGATTCGTTCCAGCTCTGGCCTCGTCCGAGCAGCTCGGCATTCGATCGCTCGTCAGCGCGGAGGACATCGTCGACGGCAGAGCTAGTGATCATTTGGGTTAGTTGTGACTGTTTTTTAGCCATACGCTCATCTTTTGCTATCGTTCCGAAATTGCTTCTGAAAAGGAGCTGCTCGTGAAGCAACTGATATGAAGAAATGGATGTGTTTTCGAATAGGGGTCCCAACACATATCAAGGTCCCATCTGCAAATAAATTTCCGGTAATAATAGAGCCGATGCAATTTCGTGTTGTGCCCTGGGGAAACTTCTCAACCACGTCCAGCAAATTAATGATGCAGGCGTGATGTCGCTAGTCGCAGCGCTCTGCTCACTGAACGGCTCATCGGCCTTCCCCGTCACTCAGAGCTTCCAGAACCAGCAAGTGAGAAGAGACCGAAGATCAACTAAATCCATATCAATATCAATATATATTCAAGCCTCCTGCCATTAGCCTCTTGAAAGGAACGGTCTTTCCAGTTTTAGGGAATAGTCATTTGCATCCGTTCGAATCCTAGAGAAATCCTTCTACATTATAGTATTTCAATCAATCAATCACTTATCGTGCATTTCTTGCAACTATATTAAATTACAGATTATAGGTGGCAAAAATATTTGAAAAGAAAATATCGCAGGTGAACATCGACCTGGCGTTCGGCGAGGGCGAGGAGGTGCGCGTGGATGACCTCAGCGTCGAGGGTGAGTATTTCCACAATTGTCTCTAATGGGCGAACTCGTTGTTACATTTCACTGGAAGTGTTTGAACGGAGTCAGTATTAACGCCGTTTGTGGTGGAAAAAATTACGCTTAATGAATGACGCTAAATAGATGAGGTGTATCTTGTTCGATTAGTGATCGAATCACTGGTTTCTTCTTGAACCGTCTACTGCTACTACTCAGTGCTCGGTCCCTCCTCATCTCTCCTCTCTCACGCCGACCTTTCCCTTCGCAAGGCGCGTACGCGAAGCGGCGTCGTGCTCTCGCTCATTCCCACCGAGATCGGACCGCATCAGGTACTGTCGTGTCTTCTGATACGGTAAATGGTGTCGTGGTACAATAAGCTCATCGATATGGTACGATGAGCTCATCACATCCCCAATGTGGTATCGAAAAATTTCGCAGCATCGGTACCGTTAGCGCATCTAACGGTACCGGTACCATCTAACCGGTACCATCTAACGGTACTGGTTCATATGTTGGTTGTCATACTCTCCTTGAATTGCGAGCTTTGAACTAAAAATTGTGGCAGTGTCTTGATCTCTAAAGCGATTTCAAATACAAACATCTCTTTCTAGATTCCCAGTATGCCTAAAGGATTAATTTGAGTGCGTGAAAAAACCTGCAACCTCGCCATACTCTGACGTATTGCCTGCGCAAACCCCTACAAATCGCTATTCTTTTTATTTTCCCCAAAAAAGTGATCGATCTCCCCGCACAAAAGCCAGTAGCGGACGCTCCAGTCACTTCCACTTTTTGCATCATCCCCATATCCATTCGTAGTCAGTCCATTGGATCTCCCTCTTTCTATCTCGTACATTCCTGAACCAATGACTAATCCGGCTCGATTTCGTGATTATCCTCCAGTTCAATGATATCTCTTTCGCGCACTTTCACTCGAGCCGATCTCGTCCTTGTAGCTGGCCGCTTTTCCACAGTTTCAGCACGATTTCTCTCCCTTTCACGGCTCTTTCTGCCGCACTTCCGGGGACTAAAATGCAATGATGGGGCACTTGACGATGCAACGCCGCGCAGCGGTGGTCCTGACTATCGGGCAGTAAGGGGAGGGGGAATGGGCGCAACTCTACTAGCGAGCGTTTGAATCTCTCTATATTCCTTCGGTCCGACAGAGCGATAGAGCATGACAGTCGAGAGAGCCAGGCGATTGTTCCGAGTAAAAGAGGGGCGATCTGAGAGTGTCGAGCCATGCAGAGATAGAGGTAGTCGGTTAAGAGGGAGGAGAGAGAGAGAGAGAGAGAGAGAGAGAGAGAGAGAGAGGGAGAGAGAGAGAGACGGAAAAGGGATCGCATCGCGGCGGTTCAGGCTGCCCAAGGTCAGGCCCTTTAGTAGTAGTAGTGGTGGGAGTATTAGGGTTATGTGTACAGCTCGCGATTGCGCTGGACGCATTTTCCGCAATTTCCGCCTTCTTTTTCACGTTTTCTGCTAATTGTTTTCCTAAGGCGGTCCCATTTCTCTTTTTCACAAAGAATCCTCCGTCCAGAGCACAAAGCCATCTCTCGCAGCGCATTAACGTTGCGGACAGCCAGCCCATTGGCGCCCATTTTTTCACCGTTCTCTACTTATTAGGTTGTTGCAAAAGTCCTGTGGAATTTTAATATTTTGCCTTCCATCTTCCTGTTGGATTGATAGATGAACTTCGGGATATTGATTACTAATGAGGCCTTGCATACTCTTACATATGCGCACCCTATCATCATTGCCCAATCAGAGAGGCGAGAACAGGATCCAGTTAAAACTACGAAAATTTATCCATCGAAAACGCAACATTTTTCAATATTATGTTTCCTCTGAAGCATGAATGCTCAATTCATGGTGGTTATATGAAGCTCCCACCTTTACCCTATACATACTTTTTCTTATGCATGCTGGAAGTTAGATCATTTCGAGGAATGAGATGATCTGCAAAATGACTGCATGTTGCATTTCTGTGTTCATTTTGCATATTTCTGAAAATTGAGGAATTCAGATTTTCTGAAAGGGGAAACAAGCAGGCGCCAATATTTCTTATGAGTATATAGCCTCTTCGTGGGTGCGTACAGCGCACACATGACGGAGCCTGTATGATTGGTCTTCCATTTAGGAAAGCAGGTACAAGTCACATGCAGCCTGGGTCTGCTCATATTTTTGCTATCATGTAATTTGGTTCAAACCCACTCACATGACATGTCTAACCTATTTTTTGAAAGAACATCAATGGTGCTTCTCACCCAACATTATGAAGTTGTTTCATGAATTTCCCGTTCAAATATCTAGATAAAAAAATTTAAATTTAAATTTTGTGATTTTTTTGCAATTGCGTGAATCATAATTGCTTGCGTTGGTTGCATGATCGGTTTGATTGAAATATACGTGAGCAAAGTTCAAGCATATCCCTAAACAACGCCACGTTTGTTGGCCATTGAGATTTGAGACACGCGAGTTATGATCAAAGTACTGACACAAAAAACCACAAGACTTTTGCAACAACCTAATACATGCTAGCTGTTTCGTTGCAAATCAGTACAAGATCATCCCGCGAGCTTACTGGCACCTGCAATGGGCTGCTAACCTTTCCTTTTTCTGCATCTGCTTATGAACAGCTCGAATAGTCAATCACCATGATCAGGGCTCAAATATGATCACTTCCGTTGCCTTCTACGGTAAAGTGGTTGTGTACAGTCACCGCGCGCGCTTACTGACACCAACCTACCCTTCTCGCCCATTTATGGCCCCTGATAACCTCTAAGTCCCTCCTATCAGTGGTGTTTACCAGTACGCGTTTCGCAGTTTTTCCGATGTCGTCTCACATTTCGATCGTCGATTGGTCGTTGTCAATAAATTACCTCATCTCTCTCTCCTCCTCTCCCTCTCATCTCTACTCATTCCAATTTCATTCCATTCTTGTGCGGCAGTGACGGCTCATTCGCGTAAACACAATGTGACTTTTTTTTTCCGTGGCGGTGCACCATAATTCCTGTCGAGGGGTGTTTCCGCCGTTTTTTCCAATCATCGCAAGGTGGCACGTCGCTAATGAGCATGGCAATTGCGCGAGTTGGGGATGGTTTCGCAGAACTGAGTCTTGAACTCGATTTCAACCTCCATCTAGGCAGTTTGCCGATTGATTTCCTATGTTCTTGTCTCAATCTCTTCATTCTGCTTTCTTTCCTAGTTATCATACTACAGCCTTCGAAGTTGCATTCGAATTTTCCTCGAGACATTGGATCTTGCCATTCTGTACCTCCCTGCGCAATTACTCATTATTCATGCACTATTCAATCCGCGTTCTTTCTTGACTACCAGGTCAATTATTGGAAACACATTCGAAGTTGCTATTGTGCACTCAGCTCTCGCGCTCCTTGGCAAATCGGATTGGCTCCCCCATTGTCAGATTCAACCACCAACCGCGATTTACCCAAGGTGATTCAAAAACGTCCGATCGATTTCTCTACTCCTAAATCACTGGCCGATCAGATAAATTGATGCGCCGCTCTCCTCGTTTCCCGTGCTTTCTCGCTTTCTCTGACCGGCGAGAGAGGGTGTGAGATTGAGAGAGTAGCGTAGAGCAGCAGGTCGATCGGGGATAGTGACCTTCGCCTTGGGTGAGAGATCTTATCACACGCGAGAGGGTCTTCCCGTCTAAATCGCCTCGAGTTAACTCTCCAATCGTTTTCCGAGAATTTGCATTGAAAACGGATAGTGTTCGAAATGTGGGTAATTGTCTCTGTACTTCGCGCATTCTAATAGTCAGTTCAATGGCAACTACGTGTAGATGTGACTATTGCCCGAGTTCCGAACTATAGCAAGGGTCCTTCCTGACTAAGATGTTCCATTTCTTTCCTCTCATCAAACGCGATTAATCTTGCTTCCGCGTTCCAATTTAATCCGATATGGTTTGGAGCAGATCTTTTTTTAGATGATTGATTAGCTAGAAAACCGCCTAATTCTTTGCAAAAGCGGAAGTTAGCGAGATTAGCACTGATACGCCTCATCGTAAGAATGTGTATGGAGGGGGGGGGGGAACGCGAGGAGAGAGAGAGAGAGAGAGAGAGAGAGAGAGAGAGAGAGACGACTACCCGTGACGAGCGACGGTTAATTCACTATCAATCGCCAATGGTCTTTGCCCCAACATCTACGATTACTCTCTTGCACCGATTTCCGTTGCGGTTTCCGTCAATAATGTTATAATGTTACATAATGTTACCTTTATAATGTTACATACAATGTAAATTTTCTATTACTCTATGCATCGATTTGTAATTTCCGTAAAAACTCAGACTTTTTGATTTAAAAAAAGATAATTTCAGGTTCGAATCTTCTGTCAGGGCGAGGAGTTGCCCTCGAGTCCAGTCGCGCTACAGGTATATTTCATATTTTTACAAAAAAAATTAATTCGTTGATTTTTTTGTTTCCTCCATTTATTCCTTTGTCTGAGATTGAGAAATGGTCTGACTCTCTTCGGTTTGCACACCCGGTCAGAGAGACGAGAGAGCGTGGAAACTGAAGAGAGTCAGACGATTGCTCCTGAGGTTTGTTCGCATCTCTGCAAAATCCCAGCTGATTCTCTAACAGCGTCATTTCTTAAGCATTGCCTAATGTTCACGTCATTGTTGAAGGTTCTTCCACTTCCCGCAAGTGCTCCTGCACTCACCGTTGAGGCGTCGTCATCGTCGAGACGAGGAGAGCCGGAGTCGCTAGCCTCAACTGCTCTTCCGTCGCCTTCGGTGAGCCTCTAATAGTTTGAAAATCATACGAGTATGAAATGCGTAAATTGACTATAGTTGATCGTCTAATTTTTTTAGGTGATGGAACTATATCAACTGCGCTAGTCAGCTTCCTTGATGAAACAGAATCGGCTTATATTTCTTTCGATACTTGACTATTTTTCTCGTGTGTGATTTGACTAACTTGCTCAATCGTTTGTCAGTAATTTCTGAAAAAGCATAAATATTACAAGATTGGGGCAGCGCTTATTGACATTTTCCAGGTCGACGAAAACCACGTCTCCTTCGCTGAGCGACGCGCGGCAATCCTTCAGAAGCTAGAGGTTCGCATTCTTTTTCCTAGGCTACGAAAAGACCTCATTAGGGTTAGCAATCCGAGACAAGCTAGAGATTCCGCTACGCCTCCCCTCTAATTTAACAATTCGAGAAAGTGTAGCGGTCTCGCTATTCCTTTTTTGAACTAAATCTTAGATCGTATGACCAATCACGCATCTCCAGTCATGAGCAGCAGATACTAAGGGCAAATTGGCAAGAATTCTTGACGCACGTGGTGATAATGCGAGAATGCACTGTCTACAACCTTGTTGTCCTTAGTCATACCTCTGATTCACGTCTTCCGTTTCACACCCACCTTGCACAGCCCACTCTTTTCTAGTCCTACTTTCTCAACATTTGATGTTTTCTTTCTCTTGATATTACGATTGTTTCTGCAAGATCGATATTCCCAGTGAGATGAAGTCATGGGATCATGGCGAGCCTTGAACCGAAGAAACATCATTTCAGCCCTCTCATCCGCAAGTGTTCCAACCCACGCGCGAGCTAACTACCACAGCCCCGATCCAGAAACCAACCAGACCGCCGCAGCCACCACCGACTGGAGTCGGGTCCCGAAGAGAACCTGAGGAGATCGATTACGGTAAGCGATGCATCGATTGGTTCTAAAATAAAGGAAATACATGACATATCGACAAATCATGCTTCCCATTCTACTGCTTCATCTATTCTCCAAAAATGTTAAATTAACCTAATTATTATCTATTCTAGACATGCCACCTTCCGGCTTGGTCTCCTTCTCTGGGCTCTCCGAGCCGTGTCCAGTGGGCAGCATTGTCGAAGTTGTGGTACGTCTTTGCACGACGAATCGCTCGATTTCGTTCTTCATAAAATTGAAATTATTTTGTTTTGATGCATCTTGAAAGTTGATTGTTGTCCCATTATTCTATCGAGCTCGATCATCAACACGATTAACTACTAAGATAAGCGAATGTTAGTCACCAGTGAATGACTCAATAACTACAACATAGTTTTTGGTACATGAACAAGTATAATTAACGATTGTTCTGCATGACCATTCAAAAAAATTGTTTAAAATCATAAAAATGGTAGATCAAAGATCATTAATCAATAATCCCAATCAATCGATAATCGCAGATCAACGCGCACGGCGAGTCTGCTGCTGGAGCCGTGCAAGTGGAGGCGATCTCGCCATCAGGCATGAAGCAGAAGTGCAATGTGCGACATTCTGACACGCACTACACAGCCACTTTCACGCCGCATGAAGTTGGTCAGTGCCTTATTCTTATTCTTTATATTAATAAAAGTTTGTCTTTGCCGAGGAGCGTATATTTCATATAATACACGGGTTTGAGTGATAAGATGAGTTAGTGGGTCTCTAACAGCTCTCAAAAAGAATGAAATTAGATCATTAATTTCAGGATCCTGGAAGATCGGAATCCTCTACGACAACGAGCACATCAACGAGTCGCCTTTCGATTGCAAGGTTTGCATAATTTACACGAACATATGCAAAAATCGCACGGGAAAACATGGCTGAAATATTATTCATAAAGATATTTCTGTTTCAACGGTACAGTATTCTTTGAATCGCTCGTTTCTTCTCGTCACATGCAATTATACCAATTTTAATTTTTAGCAAGAACAAGAACAACAGGAAACAGCGAAGAGGAATCAATCTACGAATCAATCGATATCCGTAGATCACAGCTCTGCATTCAGGTCTTCGACGCCACTCAAGTCAACGTCTACGGCCTCAACGTCGGGCTCGTTGGGCAGCAGCTGAAGTTCTCCGTTAACACAGCCCAGGCGGGGAATGGAGATCTAGAGGTACGCACTCATTCCCATCCTCCAAAATGACTCGACCCGAAGATATGACATATTTCTAGGGCAAAATTGTCAATTTTTTGAGAAACAAAATTCACACGATACGGCATATTTCAATTAATAGTGTTCAAAAATGTGGAATGATGTGTGTTGATTTTGAGAGTGCGCGTTTTCAACCGATCTGCTTCTAGCAGTTTGGTCTAGATTCTCTCCGATCCCCCCGAACACCTCCCTGCCGATCCTTATCTTTCCCCCTCCTTGGGTCAAGAAGGAGGAGAACTCCCCAGGCGCTCTCACTTTCGGAATATTCTCTAAACTCTCTCCTGTTTCTGTACTATCTCGTTTCCCCTCACTCTCTCGCGCTCTCTATAACATGCTAGAGAGTGTGGAGAATGAAGAGTGGATTCTTTTCCTTCCTCCTATTGGTTCAGCCGATCGGAATTGTTCTCGCACTGTTAGATCAGTGTGAGAGATCCACGAAAGCGAGATTCTATTAGAATAAAGTAATTTCACATTTTCTAAATTATTTTCAATGAACCTTTGTCTTATTTACCTGACGATTTTGGAGAAAGCGAAAATATACTCTTTTTTTCCAGGTCTCCGCTGTCCGACTCGGTCAGATAATCCCATCTGAGGTGCATCACCAGGGAGACAAGTCCAGCGGGATTTACACTGGTATTTTAATATTTAAATATTTCGAAATTGATTAAATAATTAAGTCTCATTCACTCCCGAGGGCGCCGGGCAGTACAACATTCACGTGCTATTCAACAAGATGCAAGTCAAGGGTAGGCTACCGATTTTTTAAAAAATCTTTTACAAATTTTGTTGCATTTTTAGAGATTGCTGCAATCATTGTTTATCTTTCCAAAGTATCCTAAGGATCTTCCCCATAACTATGCGCGAACAATTAGCGCCGCTTTGCTCTGCGAAAGCTTCCCAATTAGTACCTTCTCCCATATCGAAGTTCTCTCTGTATCTTCTCTTCTCTGTATCTGGTATTTCAGCTGCCATTTCAGCAGGATAAACTACACTATCTTTTTCTATCTACACTATCTACACACTATCTACACTATCTTTTTCGATGCTTGAACATATCTTAGAAATCGCTTCCTCCACTTCCAATAAGTCGCTTCCCAATTAATAAGGTTGTTTCGTGGGACATTATCTCGTCATTCTGAACACTATTTCACCTATTTTACCGAAGAGAGAGAGCGCGCAGAATGAAAATGTATAATTCCCACAAAGCCAACCCTACCAATTAGCAGCTTCTCCCTACGCTCTCGCAGTTCCCCAATTCGATCTTGCCGATATCATCGAGATGATACCGAGACGACAAAACTCGAATCGTAAATGTGATTGGTGATATTTTCTCCTACTCCCCCTTCCCCCCATTCATTCATTCCATTGGCAGTAACGCCCTTGATTAGTCGCATTTTGGCACGGCGGCGCTGTTTTTCGGCGATTATCGGATCCTCTCGGTGGGCTAAATTCACTGCATTTCTTTCCTCCTCTCTCTTTTACATTTCCGGTGCCCATGATATACTACACAATCCTTTTTTGCACTGCTGGAGCCGGTCTTAGAATTTGATTCCACGCTTTCCTTGAGAGTTATGCGTAATAACAGCTAAGATTTACCGCGCATCTCCTCTATGCATACAAGTGCTGATATGTAACTGAATTGTTGATTATTTGCTTGTCCGCTGAGCTTTCTTTCATACAAGAACACATTATTTGCCTCCCCCCGATCTCATGTCCCATAATTGTTCAAGAGGTGTGCCTTGCACATTCCTGCGCATACTTTCACTCTTGATCCTCCTCCGCGTCTCTCTCTCCCCCCTCTCTCTATGTCTCTCTCCTCCAGAACTCCGTATCTCTTTCCGATCTCTTCACCCCCGTTCCCTTTCTCGCACCCGCTGACCGCCCCGTAGTGCGTGTATTTCTAAGCAAATTAGAGTGCGATTTTCAGGTAGTTATCTCCTCATATCCCCCCCCCCATTTCCCCCATTTCCAACATTATTCTCTATTTCGAACATTATTCTCTATTTTTTGCATGCACCTGCTTCCCGAATTCTTTTACTTGAGGCATACAAAATCGCTTTTTCATCTCATTTTTTTACGTTCGCTCTGCTCAGAAAGGCTGAAATTCCTTGCGGGAACAGATCCTTAGTAGGCTGGAAATAATCTCCGCTCGTCTCGACGGATTTGCCCGTTCCATTGTTCGAGCGCGAGCATAACAAATGCTACGCTGACCGATCTCAGTTGCGCATTTCTTTCCCCTTGTCTTTCCTTGCTCCCAACACATTCCTAAATAATTCCTTCCTTTATCAGCATTGATCAATTTGCGCATTGTTAGAGATGTGATTGCCTATGAGTATGCCTATGTATTATTTGATTAATGAATTATTGCAAATTGTTTTCGAAAATCACATCACCTCAGGATCTCCATTCATCCTGGATATTGCGGACGCCTCCTCCGTCTCCGTCTACGGAGACAATCTCAAGTAATCTTTGTTCTTTGATATTTCTTCTTTGTTCTGTGTTATTTGATATTTATAACCATCAGATTACTCAGTTAAGGAGAGATTAGGGAAGAGTAAGATATCTGTTGCTACGACGAACCATTACTTCCTTTGCTTTTTTAATGTTTTTGAACGGTCACACTCCTTTTCTTTCATTTCAGCATTTTGTTCGAATCGAATTCAAAACAATGTACTGACAAGGAATGGTCGCGAGGGTAAGGTGGAGTTTTTGAACGAGACCTAGCGCGATCGAAAGAGGATCAAATTCTAAGAACTTCTATGTTTTTCATATCTGCTGATGACCGTTGTGGATGTCTGCGCTCATAGTGGGGAGAGGTACAAAACCGTCAATTTCGTTGGCTATGTTCCGAAACTCCACTACTACCCAGCCGTCCACAGAGGTCCTCAGCAGATATGAAAAACATAGAAGTTCTTAGAATTTGATCCTCTTTCGATCGCGCTAGGTCTCTTTCAAAAACTCCACCTTACCCTCGCGGCCTTTCCTTGTGAGATGGGCGAATTAGCCACCGAAAAATTACATCGAACGTTTACAGAGTCGCCTCCGTAGACAAGCTCTCCTCCTTCATAATCCACGCAGTGAATGCCTCCGTGAAGGACATTACCGTATCCATCGTCGGTAGGTCAAAATGCGTCGGTCTGTGCATGTTTCACGTGGTTTACGTCGTTTTCTCGTTCAATCAGCCGTTTTTATCGCTTTTCGTTCATTTGCAGCTTTTAACTGTGTTCGTGACTTATTTTTCCACATTTTTCGTGGTCCGAAGCACCCACCCTGTCCGACGTCCCCACAAGAGAGAGAGCGAAAGGATTAAATATCATAATGCCCGGGAGTCAGTTCACAGCAGCATAACTACTTTGTGTTGCTTCGTTCGCTTCACGATTGGCGTCATCTTTGATGGCTTCTGAAGTCCACGTCCGTCTACACGCGTCCCACGTCTGATTCTGGTCTGACTAGTGCAATCGTTTTCGTTCAAAGCTCGAAATCAGGACCGCTCCACTTAGCATATTTTTCGAATAATCTTTCGTGTTATCAAAGAATCATCAAATATCTCATTTTTTTCGGTTAATATAGCAGAGGTCCTGATTTCGATCGCCGTGTCTTTCCTGCCCCTCCTATTCTCTCGCCTCCTTTCTAGCTCCTTCCGGCAAGCAAAAGCTAGCAAGAATCGCCCAGATTGATGCGGAGACGTTCAGAGCCGAGTGGAAGGCCGTTGAAGCAGGTTTGAAAGAGCTTAGGCCAAATATGTTCATGTTTCAAACTTTCTGATCTGTATTAGAAAGCTGAAGGAAACAGGTTTGACGGATTGGGAGATTATAGAATTCCTGATGATTTCTGAGATTCGTAATCGAACACTTGAAGCGATATTTTTCTAATTTTCCCCCGAGTATTTTGAATATAATTCTACGTTTCTGCGTGGTTGGAATCTCCCCGGGATTGAGTTGTACTGATGTGTGTGGTAGATGCAGAGACTAAGGTCGACCTTTCCCAGGCGAGCACCAAATCGATGTTCGACTGTACGACCAGAGCGTGTACGAGGAGCCGATCACGTGTAATGTCGGCGATCCAGACCTGGTTACGGTATGTGCACACTTTCTTTCTATCGATAACTGACTTATTTTAGGTCAAAGGCATGCCTCGGCGCATTCTCACGAAGAATATCGGACAGGAGCATGGATTTGAGAGTGAGTTTTCACTTTTAAATTTAAATTTTTGTTGTTGTTTTTAATTAAAATCCGCGAAAAATCCCTTAGATGGAATGGCTCGGCCCCCATGTTTTGGCCTACCTCCTTATTGCTCCTCTTTTCCTCTTCATCACCCTTCTTCCCATTGTTGACCGGCGCTGTTTACGATATATATCGAGGAATGTTTTGACAATTGCATGCCAATCCTCTGCCCTTCCTGAACATTATGCGTGACGAATTTCGTTCACTGAAGTTCGTCGTCACTAGGTCGGACGATAGCCTTCCGGATGAGATTATCCTTCCGTAGTATTTTCACAAGACGTTTTGCCTTTGTGGGTATATAATGGAAATGGGTACTTTTTTGGTTATCATCCGGTGAGTTCTCATTCACCTTAATTCCAGTTCATCCTATTCAAAGTGAACACTGACTGGTCGTACAAGAGAGGGAAAACATACGAACAACACACGCTTTAAAATGCCTGAGTACCCTCTCTCGATCGAGTGTGCAAGTAGAAAGTGGCCCGGTGATTCATGCGCCAAATAGCCAATTGAATGCCGCGCAACTTTTTCTCTCTTATTGAGAGCGGTTACAAGATGGGCAAGATGGGCATGCGATTAGAACGAGACGGACAACCGCTAAGTTTACTCGAATCGTTCTTCCGCCATTGCCTGTTGCGATCAATAATGGAAAGTATAAACTTTTCCATTTTTTTTCGTTTTGATAACCCCTTTGGAAGGTGTCTCCTTTTCGAAAAAAAATACGAGCAGCCACTAATTGTACGTGAATTGCCTTTCAAAATCGAATGATTTAAACCTTGCCCCTAAACAGAGGCAAGATAGGCGAATAATGCGCTCTAAACTCCGTCAAAATAGCGATAATCGATGGCTGGTCCGTTCCACGCTTCATGGCTAGTGCCATAAACCTCCTCCCTCTCCTCCTCTCAATCCCTGAAAGATTACATCGATTATCTGCCCAATAACTGCTATCTTCCTCTATCTCTGCACTCTCCCATATCCCCCTTATCTCTACCCGTACGGATGCAGAATGCTCCTCTACTGTCCTCCATACCCATGATCCATCCCCAGTTAGTCGAAAGGCGAGAGTATCCCCAGCGTCCAACATGGAGATAGACTAGTGCGGCGCAACGTAGTGTTTACCAACAGCACTGCGACGGGCCCGTAAACAACATGAGGCGGCAGCTAGGTATTTCCGTAAATAATACCCTATCCAGTTTCGAGACGAATTATTTTTTCTTAAATTAATAAAAATAATAATATTTCTCAGTTGACGCTTCGGCCGCCGGCTCCGGCAACCTCGAGATCATGATCAATGGAGGCCGTGTACCGTGCCGGTAATTAGCTTAATTAGCCTAATTATTTAATTAAAAAATTAATAATTTAGTGTTCGCGAGTTGGGAAGTCGCAGCTACCTTGCGCTGTTCACTCCCGGCGAGCGAACGCCTCATACAGTGGAGCTGAGGTTAAATTTACTTTCTTCTGACTTTTGCTCAAAATTCTAGCCTCATCGCACTTTATTTTCGCTATTAGGGAGGGGGCTACATTTCACTCACTTCATAGTGTTTTTGCTTTAATTCCCGTATCATAGCACTTCCTTTTGATATGAGAGGGATCATTGCGCCTTCCTGAATCTAGCCGAATTGATTGCTCTTCTGATAGGAACTGAATCAAGGGAGACGGGTGAAAAACGGGGAGGCGAGCTTTCATTCCTGAAGGCAGGGTAATGTTTGCCCATTGCAGAGAGTAGAGTAGCAGAGTTGATTGAAGTAGAGAGAGAGATGAGAGAATAGAGGAACGAACAGTTAGAGACGCTCGGATCAAAGGAAGGTGCGAGCACTTGAGATCCCGGGTGCAATCGATAATTGGCTAATTAATTAACTTTGTTAATTACGTAGCATGGTTAATTAGGTATTGTTTTCCATCGCCGGTTTCCCGCTTACTCCTACTTGTCTCCTATCTGATCTGGCCTCAATGTGGGGAAGATTGATCCATAAAGGCTCCGAAAGCAATCCGTTCTACTCTCTTTTCTCGTATTACTAAGTTATTTCCTGTTTACTCTTCCCTGAGAAAATGATTTGGAGTTGAAATGTTTGGTTAGTTGGCGCTCAGTAGTGTTTCAATTCAAAACATTATTTAATTTAAAATGATTATTTAAATTGGAGGTTTAACGGCGAAGAGGTGCGCGGCAATCCCTGGCACATCCATATTGAGGACGGAGAGGAGGACGTGGTCGGGGCCAGGCACGATCGGTGAGGATTCCAGAGATTGAATTTTATAGATTAAATTCAAATTTTTCTCTATTTTTACTGCTCAAAAACAATTAGTAGTTGCGGCGCTCTGTAGTAGTTCTGAGCCTCCTCATTTTTCTCTGTCAATCGAACGGCGAAAGAGTGTATAGAATGGAGTGACAATAGAATCGTTTCAAGAACTCAAGTGGAAATTCAACTCTCTGGTTCTTTCTAACTCGTGAATTTTAATCGAAACTCGGGTTGTGGTTTCGTCAAACGCTGCACAACCACAATGCGTTAAGAAATCTTGATTTTCATTAACCCCGAGTTCTAATTTTGATGTCTCCTGCAACAACGGAGGATATCATGTGATCTTGCGCAACTCTATCAGAAAACTCTCTAGCGACCTCTCGTCTCTGCGCGGCCCACTTGATTTGCGCGACATTCCACCGTGTTGTCCCTTCTTCGACTTGTTGTTGTCTCTCGACTAGGAGGGGGCGAGAGAGAGAGAGAGAGAGAGAGAGAGAGAGAGAGAGAGAGAGAGAGAGAGAGAGAGAGAGAGAGAGAGCGAGAGAGAGAGAGATGCGGGGCGAAACATACAGGAACGGTGATCAGGCAATTCGGCCAGGACTCTCCTTATTTTACAAGCTCTCTCACCGGTCAAAGAGAGCTAGAGAGTGCAAGAGCACTCTCATCATTTTTCGTGCTCTCTCGCTAGTTAGAGGAAGGGGAGAAAATAGGCAATGTCTAGTGAATCAGTGCCATCACTGTGATTCATCCATATCTGTCTCCTCACAATAACAGGGAGGTAGTGAGAGTTGGCGCAGTTCCGGGAGGTCTGTACACGCGTTTTCCCCTCGTTGTCACGATACAACTGTTGTGCTGAATTGTCTTCCTCCTTACCTTTTGCATTTTCTTTCCGTTGTTTGCTCTAACAACTCATTTGCTTTTTATCAAGTCATTTCACATTTGGTTTTCCAAATTCGGTTGGCTTTTGCTGGATTTTCTTTGCTTATCTCTCGCACTCTTTCTTTCATTTGCACGGACAGTGATGGGCAATCCCTTTCCTGCCCATTGTTGATGCTCCTATTTGCAAGTCTTTCTATCTTAGCCTGCTTTGACTCAGCAGTTTCTCGCTTACTTCAGAACAGCGGTTGATATTATCTTTGATGCGCGGGCTCTTTATTGTCCTCCCTCTTTGTACCGGCAGGTTCCCGTACTGTTACTCAGACTTAATTATGTAAGAGCTAATTCCATGTTCAAGTTGTCTTGTCATAGCCACGAGTATGTTAGTGTTAAATTCGCTTTGCCATCGATTAAATGCCATTGATTAAATGAAAATGCGCGAGATCTTTGTATGGATACAGTTATGTAGTGTATCGCACGGAGTACGGGAGTGCAAGTTCTTTGCCCCCGTTCCTGATAATTTCTGCTTCCTGATAATTTCCTTGTTTGCCATCGGTCATCTGTCCCTCTGGTCCTCTGCCGTCCTCATCGCGCATCAGATTTTTTGTGCCCTTGACGGTTGTTTTGCAAGGCGATCCTGAGATGGAGGCGCCACCCTTTCGCCGAGATATTTTGTTATCATCTCCTGCCGTTCGCCATCAAGAGTGATGTTTTGAATCCACAACTTTTGCGCAGGGCTGTTTCTCAATATCAGTTACTTGAGGCAGTGATCTTTGGAACAATGCATCAATATCAACTATTGGTACAGCCAATTAATGGCATACTGGACGCTCTTACCCTATTCACGATATCTTGAGCACGTTTTGACAACATGAATTGCCATCTATTCACTACGTCAGATCCCGGGATCCCCAATCACTTCAGTCGCCCTCCTCCCCCAACTACTTTCGCCTCCTCCGCAATACAAAACTTGCTATCAATCGAGGGAAAGACAGTAGTGATTTGACTCGGTGTTCCCTCCATTTTTTGCTGCCCCTTCCGTTCCCGATGCGCGTACAGAATTATCACAGCGCTATCATCGTCAATGATACTGTCTTCGCGCATTCCATGATGTCTCCTTTTCTGAGGAATCTTGTTTTCGATCCTTCATTATTGTTGTTGTAACAGCGCATATCGACCTTCGCCTGTACATCTAGTTGGTTCACAAATCATGCCTTATTTTCCTCCAGAATCAGTTTTTGCATAGGACTACATTAATGAACCTTTACACTTATCGTTGAATCCCATCAACTTTGCACTATTGCACTTCCTGTTTTGTGTTTTGCGTTCCATCACGTTTTTACTCTTCTGTGTCAAAATGAAACTGTTTCTCTTTCCCACTTCAATTTTCCTGTACTGTCGATTGAAATGTTCCTCGCCGATTTCCTGATTTCGCCTGAGTTCTCGATCAATACGGTAGCATACTGTAGCGATGCGGCGCGCGGCGGATAAGGAGTTCTTCGATAACAATCGATTTGTCGATCCGAAGCGCTTCCACCCCTCTGGATACTCGTCCTATACGAAGTAGGGCTGTTGGAGTATTGAGTGCTCTGAACATTTTTCGGTGCATTGCTGGCGAATATTTCCGTGGTCCAAAAATGCATACGTGTTGACCATTTAGCATGAAAAATAATTAAATTACGAAAGGAGAAGTCGATAAGGTAACATAAGCAAATATCAGGACCAGTAAGATATTTTGCGGTAAGGACAGGGTGACAAACGCTAGTAGATCCATGCCAAGTCAGTGATAGCGTCCACTATTTGCGCTCCGGATAACCTTGTTTTTCTTTGCCAGTTCGATGTCCCCGAGGTCTCGATCAATCTACTCGGAGATATCGGGCTCGGGACTGGTCAGGGCAGCAGTTGGCAAGGTGAACTGAACATTTTCGTAATTTGTTATTAAAAATATTTAATTAATAAATAAATATTTTCAGAACTCCTCCTTCGACATTACCGGAGACTCTATCGAGCTCGATGACATCAAGGCCGTCGTTACTAGTTAGTTGTAATATTATTTTCGCATTTTTATGCATTAGTTGCAAGCTAGGGACGCACGCCGCGAAAAGGGGCACCAGTGAAAGTTCACACATTGAAAAATATGCTGAAGAAGGAATTACTGCTACATTTATCATTATATTCGCTCGAAATTTCCCCCGCTCCTCGCGACAAGTTTAGTGACAAAGCACTATTCCCCACTTTCCGCTATGTCAGAGAAAGGCGCTCTCGAGCCTTTTGTACGCCCAAATTAGCATAATCTTGCAGGCACTGAGTCATCGTAGTTTCACTATTACATAAATAATTACTTAAATAATTAACAAATTGCAGCCCCCGATGGTCGAGAGGTGCCCGTTCGGATCACTCCCAGAGGCGTAGGCAAATTCAGCGCCGAATACCGTATTCATGAGGTGAGAAAATCCCTGAAAATCATGGAAGTAGTAAACTGATTTCAGGTCGGTGAGCATCAACTGAATGTGTGGATAGCTGGAAGGAAGGTTGACACCTCGCCGCTGTACATTGCCGGTGAATCACGTTTTCATTATTTATATATTTCCCCGAATCTTCCTACTCATCTCTACACTTCAATTCCTAGAATAACATTCCTATATTATTTGGCAATGTAGTGAATTCGTTTCGCTTTCGCTTCGTTTCGCATTTCGCTGACTTCTGAGCCGAACATTCTGTCCTAATCAGATCACGCTCAGGTTACTCCTCCGAGCGCGTTCGTCTCGAGCCCATCGGCGGGGGAGTGCCCGGCCAGCCAGTGCAGTTCGTTGGTAAGTGTAGATTAGTGGAGCCGGAAAAGGCACGCTCTCTCGTTTTTCCACACTCTATCGTCTGCCTGAGCGAGACCACAGTCTCAAGAGCGCTAGGGACTGGAGCGATCGGAGAGAGCGCAGAGAGTTAGAGAGTAGGGCGAGAGAGCACAAAAACACGAGAGACACGGCAGAGAGCGAGAGAGCGGGTGGGGGGTACGCTTGCTGAATCGGGCGGGTGTTAACTCTTCCTATTGCGCCCTAGCGCCATAGTTCGGAGACAGCCATAGTTCGGAGCCGGCAGTCGCTACATATCCGGAACCGGGAAATCTGCGCTGAGCCGGGAACTAGGAGAGCCGGAGATTAGATGCCCGTCTCGCACTACATCTCGCAGCTGTATGTTGTGCCTGCAGTGGACGCGGTCGACGCGGGCAAGGGCCAGCTGGAGATCTCCGTCAATCAAGGAAGAGTCCCGAACAATGTCCAGATGCAGGTGAGAGCCCGGTTTTAGACATCCTGGTTTTAGAGCCGGGACCGGAAATTATGGAACCGCATTTCAGGGCGCCGGTCGCTGTCTGGTGACGTTCATCCCGCAGCAGCCCGGAACATACGTCATCGATGTGACCTTCAATGGAGAGCTGGTGCACGGTGAGCCTTCTGGAATACTCTAGAATTTGTCATTGAAATGTACCGGTTTTCATAGTTTTCCTGCGTTGTATTTGAAGAACTTGCGTCCATCATCTATTTCGAATCTCTCTTTCTGAAACGTGCCATTGTTACTGTCCTACGGAATGTTCATTCATTCTTGTTGATTCTTATTCTCTGAATCATCCGTTCCTTCGTTGATCTCATTCCACCTGTCTCAGAAATGCGATCTCAATGCCGCAATCATCTAACTGTGCGCGTTTCAACCAGTTCCCTACCCAGCCTTTTTCTCCCGTCTCGCATTGTTTCCTCCCATTACCCAATGCGCAGTCCAAAAAAGTCAATCGAATGAATGTTTGCTAGAGTGGGGAGGAACCCTTGTCGGCTGACGGCTCTCCTCTATCCACACTCTCTATCACTGACTAGACAGAGCGAGAGAGCACTCGAAATGGCAAGATCCGAGCGAAGGAAGGCGAAATACTAGAAATACTCGCCATGTAGTTCTGTCTCTGATTTGCCAATGACGAATGATGCTACACTTGAGAACTCTTCAAAGGGAGGAAGGAGATGAAGAAGGGAAATTTGGTCGCTTTTCTCTTTCTCTTCCTTTTACGACAACTGAGAATGCGTGTTTACTACTCGACGGTACGCTCGGTAGAACATGTTGCGAGCTTGGTGTAGATACATTCGTGGAAGAGAGATCTTTGCAGAGATAAAACTCTGGGTACTACTAAAAAGCACCTTTTCTCTACGCTTTTTACATGATAATTGTGTCAGGGTGGTTCTCATCCGTCCTAGTACCAACCAATACAGCATCATTTTCAAAAGCGCATCGTTTTGTTAACGCTTTCTCCATGGATACCATGCAATGAGTTGCGATGATTTCTGAGCTAGAGTGGTTTTCGACCTGTATAGTAGTCAAAAAACCGTTTCGAGAGCCTCGACCCATCGATAGTACAAAAGCGAGACAGCGAGAGCGGGAAAGAAGGGTTGAGTCAACCTGTGAAAGGCACACAGCGCCCAATTATCCTATTATGCACGCTGCTTTTTTTCTTCGCCTTTCTTTTCCCCTTTGTGCCTCCATCGTCATTCCTAACGATGAGAAAGGAAGTGCAGACACTTACCCGGGATTTTAGGGCCGAAAAGAGCGCAAACTGAGGTGGAAAAGGGGAAAATTTGGAAATTCATCCTGACATGTACTTCAGGTTGCCCGATCCGCGTGGAGATTCTGCCCAAGCAGGTCGGCCAGCAGGTTGTCGCACCGCTCCATACAACTTCTACTACTTATGAAACAACGTCATCGTCCTTCCAACCAGGTGAGAATATAGAGGACCAGTACCTATTTACCGATCCATACCCTTGCTCTGATATGTATAATGTTGTGTTGGGTACAGGAAAAGGGCACGTTCGATAGGAGGTTTACCCTAGTCATCGGCTAAAGAAGAGTAACTACATAATTCATGTTTTTCTGTTTCTGAAAAAAGTTAATCGAATATGGATTGCTACCCTTGACTTGCCTCTAAGTGCCAATCGGCTCCCCTCCCTCTCTTGTCCTCCAACAATAGTAGTCAGTAGCCTCTCTCTCTGCGCCTTTCTTCACACGCCCATAATAGGATTGACAATGCGGATAGGGGGGAGGGGAGAGAGAGAGAGAGAGGGAGAGAGAGAGAGAGAGAGAGAGAGAGAGAGAGAGATGGGTATGGCGGGAAAAGTGAAAGGTAGAGAAAGAGATCAACCGGATTCGGAAGTGATACGCATGTCAATACTGTCCCCTCCGCACTCAACTTTACAACGAGAATGGGAAAGAAGCACTAGTGAGGAGAAAGAGAGGGTTGAGGTCAAGGAATTTATACCTAGTACGTACCCCATGAAAGGCTGCAGGGACATGGTTAAACGATTTTCTTCCCGAGTGAGGCAGTGACAAAGCTACAATGCGAACAGTTTGGTCGCTGGGAAGGCCGGGAATATACCTTTCATGGACACTCTGTAAGAAATCAAGAATATGCGCACCAAATACAGGAGGTTCTTGATGAATAGTATGAGGGACATCATGAAAAGTACGATTAATAGAAAATATCGATCGCTTCAGGAGCGGCGATCGCGGGATCTACCGTACTCGGAGCCTCCGCTGCGGGACCCAGATCGCCCACGTCACCCACGCTCCTGAGAGCAGCCAGACAGAGGGAGCATGAGGGCACGCCGAGGTAGGAAGTAACAACAACGTCAAAACAATAACAACATCAAAACAACAATAATAACAAAAACAATCATCTTGTAGATCCGCCTCGCTGCTGCGCGATATCGGCAGCAGCAGCAGCGGTGCTGCGAGATACGAGAGCGCCGGATTCGTAAGGCTTTTCCATTTAACTTGTTTTTCGTCTCGCGAAGTTCGTCTTTTAGCATCAATATACGTCAATTTGCTCAAATAACATATCGTTGTGGTATATTGGCGACGTGGCTGTAATTTGTAAAATACAATAATAAATGTAAATTAAATTTCAGCGCGGTGCCTCCTACTCGCCTCGTCGCGGTGACGCCTACTCGCCCGACCTCTCGTACACATCGCCAGTATCGACGCTTAGAAGGTAAGGATTTCCGACTTGGATTGACCCCCCTGGTTGACAAGGTCTCGACGAAGATCATGACGTAATTATACAAAAATCTGTACTAAACGGTAAAGGCCGATATTCTATGGAGCGACCACACTGTGCTTACGTTCATAACTTTACCTGTATTCTTCCTTTAATTCCAGAGAACAGCTGGATCGCGAGAGGGAGTACGCTGGAGTTCATCACGAAGGAGACAGACAGCCGCCCTCGAGACACTACGCCGAGACCACGACAACCTACAGGACGGACTCGCCCCAGGGCATGCTCAGTCGGTAAGTCATTTGTATTCTCTGCTTCGAGAGGCCATACTCCAAGAGTTTAAGAAATTTCAATATACAATCATTTTTAATGTATGCCAACCGTGAGTAGGAAGCACGTCTAAAATTCTCTTTTTTGAGGATTATATAGTTAGCATTGACGCAATTAACAGAAGCCAACCTAGGCATGATCACGGGTAAAATGTGAAAATACAATAGTGGAATGCAGTGAAGTTGGGAAAATTTTGTGAAGACTATGTGAAATATTTTCAGCACGACCGACCTTCCTCCATCCCGTCAGCTGGGCTCCTACCAGCCGATGTCTTCGGCCTCATCTGCAACGACCGTCCAGACGGCCGTACACCGCTCGAGCAGATCGCCCTCGCCGAGAGGGTACTTCACTGTTTCAATTCGTTTTCGCTCCTAAAATTACTCATTGCGAATGGTTAAAAACTCGAAAAAATTGTTGCTTGTGATATCCTTGTGGTGTCCGTTCAAAGAACAACAATTAAATGTTGTAAATATTAAATGATTAATCTTTGACCTCTTCAGTCGTCGTCCGATCGAGCAGATGGACCCGCTGGCTGCCGAAGCGGAGAGGGAGAGCAGACGAGGCGCCTGGCAGAGAGATGCACCGGTAATCACTGAGATTTTTAATTAGCTAGTTAATTAGTCAACACACTATTTTTATTTTTCTCATCATACACATTTATTGGAATACGATATTTAAGTTTAATTGAGCTTAGATAGCTCATTGCTAATTAGTCATTAACTACTAACTACAGGCCTCGGAGCGCGGCGTTGGCTACACCGTCGCAGCTTACGGAGAGCGAATGGGCGAGGGAGGCAGGAACGAGTCGCCTACCTTCCAGCAAATGAAACAGAGATTCGAGAGGAGAGACGAGGAGGAGAGAACGCCTGCTGGTATTTTTTGTATATATTTTTTTAAAATTTTTCAACAATGAACCTGAAACTACAAGACCCAGAGAATAGGACAGTATTTTATTACTTAGAGGTAATTTCAATCATTCGATACCTCAAAATCAATCTTCAAGTAATGGCCACTCTCTGAAACGGTTGAGCGTCACATTCGAATATAGTAAGAGTGTATATAAATATGATTTCCTTTCTCGAACGATGGTTGACCCGAGTTGTGCATTCTCTGATGGTTGTTCTCAGGTCGTCCTCCGCCCCGTCCGATCACGCCTCCTCGCGACTTCGAAATTGAGGAGGAGAAGAAGCCCGGATTCATCGAGAAGATCGTCGAGAAGTCCAAGGACTTCACCGAGGCTGTCGAGGATGAGGTGGACAAAGTGAGTGATTTCGTAATTTTGGGTGGCTAAGATATACTGGACTTGCTAGAGATACTCTAGTGAGTGAAAGTTGATCATGGACAATGTGGGAGAGTCTTGAGTCTGAATTAATCTCGCAGCTCCAAAATCTAAAATTGCTCACATGTCCGAAACCTATTTTCGAATAACAAAAATGATTTACACACATCACTTCCTTCGTTTATGTGTGGGAAACAATTGGTCTTATTTGAATCGCAATACCTAAAGACATTTTAAAATTTTAAAAAATTGAAAATAAAAAAATCTCCAGGCGAAGGAGACCCTCTCGCACTTCTTCCACCGCGACCACAAGGACGAGAAGAAGGGCAGGGAGCCCTTGGAGGACAGGATGATGCAGAGCCCCGAACGGTAAGTTATGGATTTTGAGATGTCAAAGACTATTATTTTCCGGAAATGCGACAAAATTGAGTGACAATTGGTTCGCAATTATTTTTATATTTTCTGTTTCGTCTAAAAATGGAATTAACATGTGGGGCTAAAATTAATATGGCAAACGTATCGTCAGATCAAAGGTCAAAGATCACCTCTCACTTCAGAGACACGTCTCCATCTCGTCGTGCGCGCATCGCCGGTCGTCCCTCTACTCCCCCTCGGGACTTCTCGCCCTCTCGCTCCCCGCTCCTCCGCACGACCATGCCGCATCCCGACGCGCATCGCGCAGGTATACTGTAGTTACCGTAATCTGGTTCACATAAAGTACCACAGTATAGCTATAGTAGGCTACGGTGGGTATCCACAATGGGAAATGGCAAAGGCGATAAATGAATTTGCTCAATAATGACGTCATCAGCAGGAGCTACTGAGGGACTGGAGCGAACGCCCTTCTACACCAGCTACGAGGAGTCGGGCACGACGTACAGGTTTGTGCATAGAGCAGGAGATCAAAGATCACCTTGCCGTGTCATTATCCATCAATCAATGCACATCATAAACATATCACGAAACCAATTCACTTAAAGTCCGTGAGGAGATAAAACTTCATTGGGAAAAAACGGGAATATTCGAAAATGATACCGTATGACTTATTGACTTTAAACTACAGCATCACTTGCAGACGATCAATGTCGCCCCAGGACGAGTTCCGATCGACTCGCGATCGATCGGCTGAATACCGTACCCCTCACATGTTCGTCGAGACCGAGACGGAACGGTGCGCTTATTGATTTATTGATTAATTTTAAAATCCAAGGACCTTTCATGAATTTACGGGTCAAATTTGTTGTCCTCTGTCTGTTCGGAATTGTTAATTTGCCAAATATCAATTGAAACGTTATTGCTTGGCCAGTCAATATTCATCAATCAAAGCACGCCTGAAACATATCACGAAACCAATTCACTCAATGTCCGTCCACTTTCTTCGTTTCAATCGAGGCCACGCACAAGCAATAAATCACTCTAAAAGAGCTCAAATTACGCACTTTTCCTTTCTCACGTCCACTCCAAAGGGCGCAAAATGACGCGATAATTACTGAAAACGCTCACTCTAACGCATTGTTCCCGCTCGTATCTTCCGCTACAATATCCCTGAGTATCGTACCCAATGATAACGTACCCTTCCCTACCGTACCCTTCAGTACCGTATCCCCAACGGGTGACGAGGTGCGGGAGACGACTACCACTCGCACCACCACCTACTCCGTCTCACCGCGTGCGAGAGAAGTCGACGTTCATATCACGAGAAACTCCGACGTAATCAGGTATACTGTAGCCTACCGTATGCTTCACTTCGTGATTCAGTACATGTGGTGATCAGGTGATGGTGGGTAGTGCTCGAATTTCTGGTAATAGTCTCTTGTTAATAGTCTGATACCAATTTTCGAAATGAAGATTCGATTACCGAAATTTCGAGCTCTACAAGTTAATCAATACTCAAAAACCAATCAATAATTCGCTTGTCTAATCATTAACACTAACCCTCAGACACCCGGAAGCGCGCTCGCCTCTGCCCGGACACGATTATCAAGCGAAATTAATGGGGTATCTCGGGTGGAAGAGTAGTTTAGAATACGGTAGATTACTGTAGAGTACTGTAGCATTCAAGTACTGTATTGATGTGCAGTAGATGACGATAAATAGTTGAGTGTCTATATAGAGTTGGTAGTCCTCTTCCATTGTTTGTGGTGGTAGAATAGAAAATTGAAAGTTCAAAGATCAAAGAGCATAATTCAGCTCGTCATCCACTCGTGAGGAAATGGACAGACCCAGCGCGAGAAGAGACCCGAGCATCGAAGGTGAGATCAACAGCAAATCTTGTTTTCTGCCCTATTCACGTATATTTTATCGAATCGAGGTTTCCAATAGCTAATGTGTGAACTAAAAAAGAAATGCGTAATATTTCTTCTGTGAATATTTAAACAAATAAAATTAGTTAAATAATATTTAAGAACACCGCTACCCGGACACATCGCTTCGTCGTGTGCAGACTGAGGCCAAGGACAAGATGAGGGAGACGGCAGTGAGGGCTGGCGATAGGTGAGCATTTCCAGAAGTTCTTCTCATTGCTTTCAAATATGAGGCCGTTTGCCTAAGAATAGACCAGATCCGAGTGTTTCTGGCACAGGCCAAAAATCTCAAATCTATCCAACTTTGTTTTTTGGGGTTATCGAAGGTGCTGAAAACGATAGGCATATTCATTTTACTCCTGGAGCCTTCGTTGGTTCCAAACGGCGTCGCGTTGAAATCACGTTTTTACACATATCTGACCTCGCAAAGGTGATAATTTCACGCGACTAAGGTTTCCCGGGTAGAATTTGATGGCGATCACTCCTATCTATTTCATTTTTTATGATTTAATAAAATTATTTTTAAAAATTCAACTTTTCGCATTGGCAAAATTAAGTTGAGAGACATACATCAAAAGAACCGGCTTGAAGAGACGATTCACAATCTGTGTTTACAGATAATTTCGTGCATCGGTTCGAAAGATTTCAGTGAAATAGTGAGCGCCGATTGTCGAAATACGATGCGTCCACTCGTCTCCCCCCTTCCCTCCCCCTGGCAGTCTCCCCGCTCTCTCTCATCCACACACTCTCTCGCCTCTCTTGCCGATCTGGGCTCACTATTTCACTCCAATCTTTCGAACCGATGCACGAAATTGGCTGTAAACACAGATTCTGAATCCTCTCTTCTAGTCGGTTCTTTTTATGTATGTCTCTCAACTTACTTTTGCCAATGCGAAAAGTTGAATTTTTAAAAATAATTTTATTAAATCATAAAAAAATGAAATAGATAGGAGTGATCACCATCAAATTCTACCCAGGAAACCTTAGTCGCGTGAAATTAGCACCTTCGCGAGGTCAGATATGTGTAAACATGTGATTTCAACGTGACGCCGTCTGGAACAAACGAAGGCTCCAGGAGTAAAATGAATATGCCTATCGTTTTCAGCACCTTCGATAACCCCAAAACACAAAGTTGAAGAGAATTGAGATTTTGCCTTGTGCCGGCACTTGCTCGATTCTTCGGCAAACGGCCTCATATGAATGCACCCTCTCGCCATTCGACCGGTCGAGTGACTGAGTAGAATGACGTGACCGTGTTTTGCCTCATGAATTCTACATACGAAATTACCTGCTAAAATGTCATATAATAATGAAAAAAATGGAGGGTAATACAATTTACACATTTTCCTTTATTTTTGCAGATTCATGCGCACGCAGAGCGAGGAGAAGGTGGATCAGCACCACGTTCGCGAGCCTTCCGATGGAGACGGCCATCTCAGAAGGTAAATAACATAAACGAAATTTCCCGAAACTTTTTCACTCTACTTATCGATTGCCAGAGTTGCCCTTCATCAAGTGGATATTGTATAAAGTGGAATGATCTACTTTGTTTAGGTTTTAAAAATAGAGTCGGTTCTCGCTTCAGAACTGACGAGGTCGAGCGCATCTACGACGACGTGCCTCGCTACGAGACGCGCGAGTCGACTACCGTAACCCGCAGGGAGGAGCCGCGAATCGAGTCGATCACGAGAAGGGATGACCTGCCGCAGAGCCGCTTCGAGCCTGCCGTGGCTGGAATAGGGAGAGACTTTGAGACTACGAAGAAATACGAAACGAGAGAGGAAACAACGACGACCGCAAGAAGGTTGGTTAACAAATATTAATTAAATTAATTAAATCTCGAATCCAGCCTGCCCAGTCCCGAGCCGAGTCTCGATGTAGCGAAGTAAGCGAGCCCAGTCTACTGGATGCACAATTAGTTTTTCAATTTAATTAATTAATTAATGTATATTTAAGGGAGGAGGTGCCCACTGGTGGTTTCGCACGAGGAGTTGAGGAGCGCAGGGGCTACGAAGCCCGTGACCCTGGATTCGCGACCACCACCACCACGACTACCGTAACCCGCAGGGAAGAGCCAACTACCGTAACCCGCCAAGAGCCTAGGGTAGACCGGTACGAGACCACCACGAGAAGGGAGGAGGAGGTGCCGGCTGGTGCCCGTGCTGGCGAGACCAGGACCACGGATCGCTACGAGACCAGAAGAGAGGATACCGTACACTTCGGAACCACGGAACGATACGAGACCAGGGAGACCAGGGAGGTGACCAGAAGAGAAGATTCCGTACCCTTCGGTACCACGGATCGCTACGAGACCAGGGAGACCAGGGAGGTGACCAGAAGGGAGGAGAGCAGAGGCGAAGGAAGACCTGTGGGGCATGTGGACCCAGTGTACGACCAGCCACCGAGGGAGAGCGGACAGTTCGAGGAGAGAGCTGTGGTAAGCATTTACTCTTGGCTTCTCCTAAATTATCCCAAGATGGTCGGTTAGTACTAAATACTGATTTATAGACCTTTCCCGGGTATTGTTTCTGGCATTTTTACTTTAGGTCCTGGCAGTGCCCATTTTGCCTTGCTATGATGCTTGTCCCCTCCCCATTTATCATTTGTCTTCCAACACTAGGATATCATATCAGCTGCATAGAATCTATTGTTATGTGCACTATACATTTTATTAGTTCTGCTTCTTCAACCCTGCTTGATTCCTTCGTTGCCTTCCAGGACGAGGTCCAGGAGCTGGGACGCACGCGTGAGCTGCCCCACTCCCCGCCCGTCTCCACGCCGACGACCCCAAGGCCGTCGCAGAAGTTCAAGAAGGTGTGACTAGAATGTGTATCAGTTGTCAACCTAACCGTCGATTATTATTTCGAATGAGCAAGTGCCTTTAAAAATGTTGCTTCCATGTTCATGAAGGTTTGTAATTTTAAACAGAGAGAATAGCGTAGAGTAGGGCGGCAAGAACGGGTCACGGGTGACCCGCGCTATTCACCATTCCGCCGGGTCACCCGATTTTATGACCCTGACCTTTTTCTGACCCGTAATTTCGGGTTAGAAGCGGCTCTCACTTTCTCTCGAAAGGAAGAGGAAGAGCGAGAGAGTGCGATAAAGGGAGAGAGCGCCGAAAGACTCGTCTCTCGGCGCCCTCTCCAATTACCGCACTCTCTCGGTCTACCTCTTCCTTTCTCGCTCTCACCCTTGACCCGTGTCTGACCCGTATCCGACGGGTCTGACCGACCCGTTTCTGACCCGTTTTAGAGGGTCAAAAGGTCAACCCGTGATCCGTTCTTGCCGCCCTAGCGTAGAGCATTACCTAATTGAATGGCTGAATATTATTTCAAATGAAAGAATGTCTTCATTTGAGTATTTAGTTTATTCAATGGTAATATTTGCGACCAACAAACCCTGATTTTGTCGTTTCTTCCAATGTTCTATTCAACTGAATGTGGTCCATTTTCATATGAAGCATGCAATTTATGAAGACAAACTAAAATATTTAGGGAGAAGGAGAGCCGCACAAGATGTTCGACTTCGGCAAGAGCAAGTTCTCCTCGAAGCACGAAGTGATCAAGAGAGGAAAGGCGAGTATATTTCGAGACTTAAATTATATAAAAATCAGAAAATCGATTCCCATATTTAGGGACCACAAGGTGGTTACCCGAAATCGTCACACAGGTCTAATTGTGTTGTTAATGTGTTCGTATGGGGCTAAATATGACCATGCATTTTGAATTAGGTTGATATCTAATGTTTGAGCCAAGTTATGACCCAAAATGTGGGTGAATTAAACATAACGTGAAAGGCCCAAAAAGCGAGACGAGAGAAAGAGGGGCGGAGCCTATTTCTCCTTTGCCGTTTCAATTCTCGAAACGATCGGGTAGGGCTTCGCCGAACCCTACAGGGGATGAAAGCAAGCTTTCACGTAGGCGGGGCGCTATCTAGTCACGCCGGGTGAGAGACGGGTGGAGGGAGGGGAGGGAGAGGGATGAGAGAACGCAGAAAGAGTTGCCAGCCATGCGCGCTTCGAATTCGAAGAAACACAATCTTCATTCCCAACCAAATCACTCGTTCAAAATTGAATTTGGAAGCTCTTTTCATCCTCTTTCGAATGAGCCTCCGTGACCTTGGAAATTCCTTTTCTGAGTAGGTCAGCATACGAGTTTTATGGTTTTCTAAGTCAAGTCGCTCTATAAAACTTGTATGCTGACCTACTTAGAGATGGATTTTCCAGGGTCACGGAGGCTCATTCGAAAGAGGATGAAAAGATCTTCCAAATTCTTTTTTGATCGAGTGATTTGGTTGCGAATGAAGACTGTGCTCCTCTTGTCTCGCTTTTGCGGGGAAAAGTGTCCGAGCCGAGTGGGCGGAGCTTGCGGAGTCTACCCATATTTTTGCTTATTTTTCGAGGTTTTAAACTAATTTTTACAGGACGTCGAAGTAAAGCTTGACTCGCTCAAGCTCTCCAAGGAGGACACCCTACGAATCGTCGTTCTGGGTGAGATCAACGATAAACTATTGATTTTATTGGCTTCGAAAAATCAGGTTATCTAGAGCTTATCGAAATTCGCAAGGATGATACAATTTTGAGTGTATTCTGGAACATATTATTATTTTATCCACTCTCTTGTGGTAGTTGTTCTACGTTTGAATGTGTTTCAAATGGAATATAAAATCTCCAAAAATTCTGGAAACTTTGCTGAGTATCAGGGTGATTATGCAATATGCCAGCAAAGTCACTACCAATCTACCGACCCCGAGTGGATAGATTCTAGGATGGACTCTTGGGAAACAATTAAACAAAATTAATTTTTAAAAACGCGTTTAAAGCACCGATGAAGCATTCTGCACCCGATGAGCCCCCTGCTGAGATCGAGCCGAAAGTGAAGAAGAGCGGCACCAAATTCGAGATCTCCTTCAAGCCCACGGATGTCGGCACGCACAAGGTGAGATTGTCTGGATGCGTCGTCTGCAAATGTCGTCAATATTTGTTGAAATTGTGTGCGGGAGAACCACCTAATAGCGAGGCGATGTATGTTGTCCAGGATTCGCACATGATAGTATCAATGGACAAGTTGAGCTATTCAAATATCATCTCAGGTCTTCGCCTACGTCAACGAGGTGCAGCACCCGCTCTCGCCGTACTCAATCCGAGTCTACGACGCTTCGGAAATCATCGTCGGCGAGATCCCTCACCACTCCTTCCTCAATGATACTGTGGAATTCACTGGTGAGTTGGAAAGATCAACGATAAACTTACATAAAATTCTGAGGTCAGATATCAAAGATCGCCCGTGATATTTGCAGTTGACGCCGGTCGCGCCGGCTTTGGCAATCTGGAGATGGCCATCAAGGATGCTAGTGAGTGTTATTTGCAATAATTTGTTCTACAACCATAGTATCCCGCTTACGTGACTCTTGAGCACCATGGCCAGCAAAATGCCATGTATACATTTATCATACTTCATACGTTATTGTTTTCTGATTTCATTCCGGTCTTGAAATCGTAATTTTCCAGGCGGTATGATCATTCCATCGCACGTCGCTCAGCTGGAGAGTGGCTCGGCCAAGTTCCTCGTCACCTTCTCGCCCACGACCACCGGACCCCACACCGTGAACATTACCTTCAACAAGGAAGTCCTCAGACGTGAGTTTTTCTATAAATTTCGTATTTGTTCTAAAATATAAATTATTAAACGTCTTCAATTGGATTCAGTACTGATATGCACAGCTTGAAGCTATTTAACGATTTTTTAAAAAGTTATAGTTAAATGAAAATAGATATTTTTGCAGACTCGCCCTTCGAGGTGCTCATCGATGAGGCACCCGTAGCTGCCCTGCCTCCTGGCCAGATGTCACCAGCGACCGGCGCTGAAGTGGTCATCCCGCCTGGGTACGTTCGCAATTGTAAAATAGATTAAAAATTCTGAATTTCACAAGAAAATTTGATACACACCACACACACAACACATCTGACGAAGGGGTGGTGGAAGTTTACGAGTTTTATTTCTTATACATAGACTCCCCAAGCTCCGCCCACTTTCCTCTGACACATTTCCCCTCGAAAGCGAGATTTAGGAATCACAAGCTTCATTCTCAACCAAATCACTCGCTCAAAAAAGGATTCGGAAGCTCTTTCCATTACCTTTCGATATAGCCCTGGCCCGCTGGCAAAAGTGTTCTCTGAATAGGTCAGCATACGATAATTAAGTTGCGAAAACGCTGGAAAACGCTGGTTTGGCGCGCTCAGCGAACATACATATACGGGACAAGGCTTGCCTGATAGCCTATCGGTATTCTAGTACCTCTATCAAGAAAACTCTATAAAATATTGTTTCGTTGATTTGTGATTCAAAAGAAACCAGTCCGCGATACACTGATTAGGCGGATAGAGCGGAGTGCATTCTCTCTCTCTCCCCTCCTCCCTCTTTTGCACCAGTGTCTGCCCCGGCGCGTGTAGAGAGCACCTGGGCCTGCAAAAGAGAGCGCTTGCATCCCTTCCTCGTCTTACCTATTGGGGGTGAGGCGCATCCGGGAAAGGGCGAAGCCCTGCCCAAATTTTTGGCGATTTGACTGGAGAGGCGGCGGAATTGGCTCCGCCCCTTTCTTCCTCGTCTCGCTTTTCTGCCGCTTTCCGTTGACACCTTTTCACGTACTTTATGATCTCTAGCGCGATTCAGAGATGAGATATCGACAAACGGCCAAAAGTATGACCTTATTTGGATCCCAGCGGGCATTTTGAGCATAGTTAGGGAGAAAGTTTGATCGTGGCATAGGTTCATTTCGGCTATACCCCTTGTCGTCCCTACTTATACAGAGCTGATCTTTTGATCTAAGAGTGTCGCTTCAGCACTCCCGATATGTCCAAGCGCGACGCTAAGAAGATGAAGGAGGAACAGAAGAAGGAGGAGAAGGAGAGAGCGAAGAGGGAGAAGGAGGAGAAGGCGGCCACGTTGAAGAGAGAGAAGGAGTTGAAGAAGGTAGAGTCATCTTAGATCTTTGAAGATATTGAGATCTTTGAATTTTCAAAAAATTAAAATAGAAAAATATGATATCTTTATACTAAACACGAAACGAACTGTCAGTTCAGATATTATGAAAAAGAAAGTTTGATCGTCCATCTTTATTGTCACGATAATGTTGGATATAAAATATCAATAAGTGATTTGTGATCTTTGCAGCAGATGAAGAAGGGCGGCGTGGTCGGCGGAGTGCTGCCCAAAACCACCTCGGTCACCAAGACGCCGTCACTGTCGAGGGTCGGAGCGCCCGCTACGATACAAGTCGCAGTCGCCGGGCAGGACTCTCTGGACATCGTTGTGACGCGTGAGTTATCACGCGTCTAACGCGTATGACGCGTATGAGCGTGAGGTCATACGCGTCGTACCCGAGTGACGCGTGAGTTTGAATGAAGCAAATCTCGAGACAGTGGCCACTATATCTTCGGTTTACTCAAATTCACACCATTTGTTGGCTGAAACAGGTACTGAAGACATTGTGACCCATTTTTTGTACCGGAATGCCACTTCTTCTCCCCTCCGCCTATCCTCACACTCTTCCCCCGCGCTAACCCCTCATCAAATGGAATACATGCTCTCCACTTTCTAGATATTTGTGATTGCGACCGAGTGTCGCTTTCAACCGACGGAGATGGTGAGTTACCGTAATTGGGGTACGGTACCTACCGTATCCCTACCGTAATCCCGTGAGAGAGTGCAACTCCCCCCCCAGACCCCTCTCGAACCTCTTCTACTTGTGGGTGCTTCGGACTATCGCTTTTCGAGAGCTGGCACGTTGCCAATTCTGTTTTTTTTCTGGTTTCTAGTACGCGCGTTCACTCTTTGTTTGGTTTGGTGTTTTTATGGATTTTCGAAAATATTTTTCTAAATGACATCATTTAGATGCAAAGGGGAAGGCGGAAATCAGCACGAAAGTGACTGAGATCGAACCCGGATTGCTCGAGATCGAATTCGTACCGACGCATGTCGGTAAGTATTTGATCTTTGCGCATACTGAATCTCTTAATTTCTGCGATTTCGACTCTCTGTCATCCCAATGATCATGTGAAATGATACAGTCACCCGAGAAAAGGAGTAAAATACTTTATCGATACCAAGAAATAATCACCCTACCGTAACGCTTTTCATCAATCGATATTCAGGCGAGCACGAAATCGAAGTACGGTACGCGGGCGCGCCCGTGCCCGGCTCGCCCTTCACCTGCAGAGCCTACGATCCAGCAAAGATCGCCGTTGGATCCATCCCCAATGGGGTCGTCGAGCGACCGGTGAGCAAACACTCAAACGGAACTAATTAAATAGTTCGTTTTAATATAGCAATTAGCGCCCTAATGGCTATATTCTACCCACTCTATTTGCTACAGAGATGTCAATTTCTGTGAAGGGAAAAACTGCAACTTGTCCATTAGAGCCATTCATTAGAGTTCATTAGATCATGTTGACTCCAACGGTGTCGTCGAGTGAGGTCTAAGATATCAATCAATATTTATCACGCTACGTGGATATCTCAAGATGAGAGGGTAATATTGGTATTTCTATCACCTCTTGGGGTAGGACGATCGGAATACGTGAGGTTCATCGGAACTTGAAACCTTACGCTTTAGGCTTCTAAAAAGATGTCAAACATAAAATAGGGTAAATAATCAGTTCCCGCCCTCTTATTAGAGATAGTAGATACGCCAATATCCTAAAATGATTTTCTCATTCGCATTTATCCACCGCATTATCCTACAGTAACCCTACCGTAATCTTCTCAGGTGCACTTCGTCGTTGACGCCTCCGAGGCTGGCGTCGGCAATCTCGAGGTCGCCGTCAACGACGGCAAGATTCCCTCGATGGCCAACGGACTCGGCCAGCATCGGTAAGGAAGAGTATTTTTAAAAATATTCATCACAAACATGCATTTTATACAAAAAAAAGCGCAAATGTCATAAAGAAAACATAAAAAAGAGATCATTATTCGTGCTTCTCAGAAGCTCACTTACACTCCGAAAGGTGGTTTTGGTTTTTCCAATTATAGCTCTAGCCGGGGATCGAATCCGAGCTGTTGCGGGATAGTAGAGGCCGGCTTGCCCCACTGCACTAGTCCACGACACATTTGATCTACCTCGTTTTGTGCGTTCCGATTGACTAAGATTTTGCGAGAAAATATCCATTCGTTACTTGAGCTCTCTCGCAACTCATGTGCAAGAGAGATTGCGTGTACGGGGAGGGGCAGGAGGTACGGTAGATCATGGGGAGGCTATTTTCTACCGTACCACCTGCCCCTCCCCGTACACGCAATCTCGTGTTGACGAGAGTCTGATCCGATTTTATATGCGGATCAGAGACAATCATAAAACAGCCATTTATCTTAAAAATGCTTGCGAAAAAATGCCAAAAGAGCATATGAAAAAAGAGCTCATTACTGATTTACTTTCAACCACATGCATGGTCAAATGTGATGATACAAATAATCATCGCTCTTGGGTTTGAACCAGCGGTCGTTGCGCGACAGCAGTGTCCGCCTTACCCCACTGCGCTATTCCAGCACATGTTTGACCTACCTCCTTTTATAACTAGTTCGGTTACTACTGCGTTGCCCACTGCATTTTCTATAGACAAGTAGAGCGGTCTCATAATAGAACGTGTTAGTTGCATACGGGAGAGCAAGATCGCAGAGACAGAGGGGCAACTCTTTCATCATCTCTCGCCAGGGGACTCGGCACAAATTATGAAATAATTCCACATAAAAGTAAAAAAACAAAAAAATGAAAAAAATAAGCTCAGTTAGACTATTTCTTCAATAACAGTCAGAAGAATGTGAAATAAGGTAATCGTCGCTCTGCTTGGGAATCGAACCCGCGGCCTTTGCGAGATATCTGATAGCGCCTTACACCACTGCGCTATACTCGCACATTCGTGACCTACCTAGTTGAGCACCGCGTGCAATCTACGTTACTATCACTCCTGAACATTTGGCATGTATCTCTGCCCTTCACCGCATTGCGGAGTGGTCGCACTAATAAAAATAACTTGAAGAGCCTGGAGAGAGAGTTGTTCTCCTACTTACACAATTTCCCGCCAGGAGTCTCGGAGCGAATGGTTCTGGAATAGTGCCAAAAAATTACCGTACCCATATTGCAGCTACGACATCTCCTTCACTCCTCACGAGGAGATCGACCACTACATCTCCGTTCGCTTCAACAACGAACCCGTGCCTGGTGAGGATTGTTCTTCTATCCTGAAATTGTATCCTTCATCTTTGATATTTGGTGTCTGTTCTCTTCATATCCTCGGTCTGAGAGATTATGAATCGCTTAACATTATGAAGTGCATGATGAACACTTAATTTCCAGTCTCCCCCCGAATGGAATACATACAATGAGTGATGTGGTCTTTGATCCCTACCTTCTCTTAGGCTCTCCCTTCCTCTGCCGTCTCGTCTCCGCTACGAAGGTCACCGCAGCGGGTCCCGGTCTGGAGCGCGTCGCTGTCGATGAGCAGGCCGCGTTCACCGTGCACACCCAGGGCGAGGACGAGGTGAATTAGCATATTATAAAATATTATTAAAAATAACAAAAATACCGTATGAAATAACTTATTTGTGGCTCACAAAGGGCGAGGACGAGATTAATTTGCTTAAAGAAACGTATTTAACAATTAATAAATCGATTGCTTTCTCACATTTTTAGCTTGAATTGCGTGGAAAATTTGATGGAAACCGTAATTTTTGAACTTTATGCATTTTAATTTTAATTAAAGGAGGACTGAAGGCAAAGTTCAACTTTGGACCTTGTCATTACCATGACCTAGCTCCTCTTAATGACTAAAGGCTCCGAAAAAATTTCATTCATATCTCTACTATCAAAAGAGTTATGATTAGTTGGCCGAGTGCCATGGACGCTTGATGGGCCAGGGAAGTGCGCGAATTCAAATATCTTGAAGTTTTGTCAAAAACTGGTGGGAATCGAACCTGCAACCTTTCGAATACGTGCCTGCTGCTCTACCACTGAGCTATCCTACCGATGTGTACGCTTCCTAGCTCGCGCTATGATCTTTGGAGGGTGGAACCTCCCTTCTATCGATGTGGATACTTTGCTGAGAGCCCTCCTTTAAGCAATTAAAATATTATAGTCCGCGCCCGTCGTCTCTATCCGCGGTCCGCATGCGTCAGATGTGCCTGCGGTAATTGAGAAGACGAGAAACGAGAATGAGTGGGTGGTCAAGTACGCGCCTACGGCTGTGGGCAGCTACCAGGTATTTCTATACACAGAACTCTTAAATTCAGAATCGGCTCACAGTAAATACAGGAAAATGAAGCGCGTCAGCAATTTTTAGAAATAGTGAATGTTTTGCCAGGTCATGTATCAATGTTATACCTGATATATTGACCCATGCATAACAATGTTCTCAAACCAGCCTCGTCTCGTAGTCGTAATGTACCTTTCTTTACTTCCTCTGCCCCTATGAATCGATAGATGTAGCTCCTATCAGTCCGCGATACTCATCGATTACCGTACCCTTCCAGATCGACGTGTCCCATGCGGGCGAGCCCATCGCCGGCTCTCCCTTCGCCGCCAAGGCCTACGACGTGCGCCAGGTCAAGCTGACGCCTTGTGAGGTGAGAGAATTCCTTCTGAAAGGGAAAGCATCATCGAAATTCCTGTCCTGTCAACAGATTTAATAATATTTGTATTAAAGTAGATTCAAAAATATAACATATCTAACGGTCCACTGCAGAATGAAGAGACGATTACCATAATTTCGAACACTAATATGAACATGATATTGTATCTCCGCAGCCCGCCTAGCTCGGTCGCATTTTAATTACCACCTGAGAAGTAGTGCAATTTGCATGATTAACATTGCGAAGAGACACCCGACCTTTTAGTGGAGGGACAAAATAGTTGGGAAATATTGAACCTCGATCTGCTCAGCCCGCCCAGCTCGGTCGTCCGTGCCACTTCTCTATCGACGCCGCGAATGCCGGCGCCGGCAACATGGAGATCATCGTGAGCGTCGACAAGAAGAACGTCCCGAACTTCGTGCAGGTGATTCAGTTTACAATACTCATCGATTACCGTATCTTCCAGATCGTCTTTTGAGTCACAAAATTTGCTGTAGATTCCTTCACTTTTTCCGACATTTTCTTTCACATTTTTTGCAAATTTCGTTGTACCACTCTTAAAATGCCAATATTTGTGTACCAAAGGCATTTGTTGTGACACAATTTTTGGTGGACGTCAATGAAAATAGTATTTTACAGTCCGAGGGCCAGGCCCGCTTCCGCGTTTCCTTCACTCCTCAAGAGGAACGCCCTCACGCAATCAGCGTCAAGTTCAATGGAGTGCCAGTGACTGGATCCCCGATGATCTGCGATGTATGCTTATTTATTGATTTTTATTTATTTATTTAAATAAAATCATTTCCAAGAAGACTAAACAATACAATGATCTAATCTTCTTCTGGCGATCTTTTTACAACAAAAATGCACAATAATGCAGGAATGGTAATGAATAATTCACAGGTCGCTCCGGCCGGCGCAGCACCCAAGGTCGCAGCCGGACTTGTCGGCGCGGCTGCAGGTGCTGCCGGTGCAGCAGCAGCTGCTGCACACAGACGCGAGGAGCGCTCGACCGACGGCTTCACCGACCGACTGGGAGAGGGCAAGCACGCAGCTGTGGTACGGTTTGAGGGATTACATTATATTCATTCTTCACTTCCTTTCGATCATTAGGTTTCTAAAATAGTTTATTGCATAGGCTTAGCGTTATCGAGAATTTACATAGTTTAAAAAAATTGCTTTGAAAGATCATCTTTGAGATCGGTCAGACGAAGGGTTTCGCGATTCCTGCTGGAGGTCGAGGCGACTGCAACGTCATCGTTACTGGTTTGCCGCTTGATCTTGCCTGCTTTTCAGAGTTGGAAGTACGGGCCATTCCATCTTTCTAGAGCACCTTGATAATTTTCTATTAACCGTGTAAACTAGTGCTGAACTGGCCCGTATTTCAAACTCTTTCGTGATTTTGGCCCCGAAAACGTACCGAAGTCACAGCTTGCGTTCTTCTTGTTGTTGTTTTGCACGTGGCTTGGCAGTGTCTCGTCCGCTCAAAGATAGTCGTTTTGTCATGCTTTCGCACTGTCCCGTCCCCATTTTGTGTATAGCACCCGACGGAGGCAAGGAGCGCATCGTGCCTACAAGAGATGGAGAAGAACTGCGATTTGAAGTGACACCTGAACAGGAAGGCGAGTGTTTTTTCGAATTGTGGGCCATGAAAATAGAAAATATTATTAAAATATTGCCGAATTTAAATGAAACGGGCTCAGGGTTCACTTGAGAGAAACGATCACACTAGTAGCTCACTTTAAAAGCGCCAGACCGAACCGTTAGTGGCCTCCAAACGAGTAACCGCAACGTGGTACAGGCTTTTTGTCTCTCTCGATACATGTAAGACCAGTATGCGGGGCATAACCGAGAGAACCCAAACATGCGCGGGACCGACTCCCTCATTTTAGCGTACTCCCTCGCCGGTTAGAGAGAGGGAGAGAGTGGGTCCTATGGAGAGGGGATCAGAGTAGAGCAATGTGCACATATCTCACTTTCCCTCTCGGATGCATTAGCGGGCCTGGCGAGAGTAGCCATTTGTAGTATTCCATTTGCTGTAGGAGTATTCGTGCGCGGTCTCTACGGAGATTTCCAATTTATTGTGTAATTTATTTTAATAATTACATAAAATTCAGGAGAATACACGGTTGAGATCTTTTCGAGACGTGAAAATGGCGAGGTGGAATTGACCCAGCTGCTTCTAGAGGCCGCTGAAGTGCAAGGTACTATATATTTTTTTCTATTTTGTTGAAACAATATTTTTAAGAACTCTCCTACGACACCGAGGCGATGAGGGAGCGATTGCCTGATATCTGCCTGGCTGGCAAGAAGTATTCCTTCGAGAGTAAGTTGCCGAACCAATTTGATTCCCGGATACGGTATCGATTAATACCCCTTCTTCCAGTCGAGACCCATCGTCACACGAAGGAGGACGTGCACGTCGACATCCGGGGACCAGACGGTCGCTCTGTCCCGGTACAGATGGAGAACCTGCCAGAGGCTGCAGGAGTGCGGGCTAGCGCGCGATTCAAGAAGGTTTGTTGACTAATCACAGTTTTTGCTATCACAGTTTGTAAACTAAATACTTGGCACTTTGATAAAAGCACGATGTGAATAAAGTTTCAGGCTAGTTTGCGATTCGAGAAGGATAATTGAAAATTGATTTTTAAGTATTGAATGAGAATATTGAAAATTCGACCACCATTTTGGAATAGTAGGTAATACAAATTAAAATCAACACACTTGCAAAATTTGGAAAAAATGGGCTCATTTAAATGAATTTGTTTCTCAACACTCGATTCAGACCACGCCTGGATAAGTTTAATCATCGCCCTGCGGGGAACGATCCCGCTAGGAGAGCGAGAGGACAGTGGCATCCTGCCGACTGAGCCATCACGCTCTCATTATTCCTGCTTCATCTGGGATATGATATAATTCATGAGGGACTGAGATCGTACGATAAGATAGACAGAAGGGAAACGGCGAGGGGAGAAGGAACGAGATAGAGGGCTACATCTGCGCAGATAAAGGCAGAGAGAGAGAGGTAGAGCCAGAAGTGTATTTAGAGCGGTGGAAATCAGTGGTTTACAAGAACTAAAAAAATTAGTGAAATTTTGGATAAAAAGTGCAAATTAATACAAAACCCAAAGTTCAAAGATCAACTTCAGGCGGGCGTCTACTCGATCGACGTCTTCGTTGAGGAGACGCCATTGACGTCGAACCAGACCGTCACTGTGCTTGATCCGAAGGTAGGGAAAGTTCACAAGCTAAACATACGAAATGGCGTGAGGAATAGAATGAATCATACGGGGTTGGAACCCTATCTGTGAATAGTCCATAGAGATAACACGTGAAATGAAATGTTAAAAATGAATAATAAAACGAAAAATATAATTTATAAAGTATTATTTACCTCCAGGTCGCAGTTCACTTTCCCCATTCTTTCACTCGCGAGCTTATCGGCGAGTCCGCAGCGTGGGCTCTGCACGTCGACGAGCAGCTGTGGGGAGAGGTCGAGGCGCAGATACAGGGTGAGTGATCTTTGATCTTTATACTTTACTTCCAAAACGTTAGAAAAGTTCGTGAATGTGTAGTTACTTTTGGCTCGAGTGCAGAAATCGAAGCAGTGAAGTATACATTAGTCGTTGGCAAAACATCCAGTAAATAATCCGAGCTGTTTCAGACCCCGACGGCGCCTTCGTCCCTTGCACCATCCGCCAGAAAGCCGACATCGACTGGGTGCTCGAGTGGGTCCCGAAGACCGAAGGTGATATCTTTAGTAGAATTCTAGAATACTCTTCGTCCTATATTCTCTCTAAACCGTTTTGAGAGTGTGTAACAATAACAACAACAAAAAACAAAAAAAACACAACACCCTCAGGCGAGCACGAGGTCACGCTTCTGGCGAGGGATGTCCACGTCGCTGACTCGCCCCTGACTGCGATCGTCATCGATCCATCGGCAGTTCGAGTCATTGGGCTGCGGAACGAGAGAGTCGGAGTGGAGCAGAGGTTCAATGGTGAGCAATCCAAATTTCGCATTTCAATAAGCATTCCAAAAAATACTTCAACAAATTATGATACAGAAATGTGTGTGTAGAATGGTGAGTAGATGTGACAATTTGTACCATAGATTATGTGCTACATAGTCTCTTCACCTCCCAGATTGTTTCACAAATTGGTTGAGGCAGAGAAAAATATGGAAAATCTTCTACAATTTTGATAATTGGCTTCCAAAAAGACTACTATTGTTCGCTTTTTTTTTGAATTTTGTAAAGCACTGTAATGCAGCGCTTGTCCCTGATCATTCTTTACAATCAAATTCGAAATATTCCAGTCGACTTCGCCAACTCTGGCGCTTCGGAAGCGCAAGTTATCATCACGCGCGACCGCGAGCCTGTTCCGGTGAGAGAGAAGCGGCTGAAGGAGGGACTGATGGTTTGCGCCTTCACGCCGAAGATCCCCGGAGTGCACATGGTGGACGTGATGATCGATGGAGTGCTGCTGCCGGGTGAGCTAAAGATTTAATTATGCAATAATTGTCGCACCAAAGGTAATACTAAAGTAGAACGCACTAGAATATATTGAAATGTCCTACTATAACATTCAATTATGTGCAGCCTGGTACGCTTTGTTTGTTTTTCTTTGCAAGTAATAGCATTTTGCTAAACTTTTTTGATTATGAAAAGTGTTATATTTATTTTAAAAGAAATTCTTGTCTCATTGATTCGTCTGCAAAAAAACCACATTTGCTTTACAGAATGCCCCTACGAAGTGATGGCACTGGCCGCCGGTGCTGTCAAGGCGTCAGGTGACGCCCTCAACAGGGCTCAACGCGGTCGCACCGCCACCTTCGAGGTCTCCCTCAACGACTCGAATCGAGGGGAACTGGATGTTTTCGTCACTGGTAATTAGAAAATTTAGGAAAAATCGATCGATTTTGCACGAAATGCCGGCGAAAAATGATAAAAAATCTACAAAAATTAAATTTTCTATCAATTTTGCATGAAATTTCTGTCAAATTTCGATAAATTTCGAAAATAATCAATAATCAATCAGATCCGCAAGGATTCGTTCGCAACGAGCGCCTAATCTAATGTAATCTTCCTTTCCGGGCTAATCTTCCTCTTCACCTTTCAGCTCAATCCTCCCATTTTAGTTGCACTCAATCCACCTCCCGCACTGTCCTTGCTTTTCGTGTGCAATGCATGCTTTGTGTGTGTGCTTGAGGCGACGTTTGGGAAACGTCGCACCGCACACGATGCTACTTTGCAGATGCCACGGGCGGCCCGCTGCCGGTCCGCTGCTACAAGCAGGCAGATGACTCCTACTGGGTCGAGTTCACGCCCGAGCACACTGGTTTGTGATTGCGCAATATTATTTCAATTTTGAAGTCGAAAATTAGCAACCTCCTCTTGTTTGTGTACACTTTCTCGAGACTCTCCCTTACACTTTCTTCTCCAAAGGGTTAAAGTGAAATATCCACCGTTATCTGTCAAGAATGCGCTTTGAAGGAGCAAAATGCTTTTTTCACAACTGACTATAGAAATGTATTATACGTGAGAATATTTTCAACATTTTTTGGTTAAATTTTGGAGCAATGCATTTTCCAGGCGTCCACACGATCGAGGCAACCTTCGGCGACGTGCCAATTGTCGGCTCGCCCTTCAAGTGCACTGTGGTGGACCCCAAGAAGGTGATCGAGAACCAATTTTTTTATTACAGTACTCGATCAATAATACAGTAACTAATCGATATTTACAGGTTACCGTAACTGGTGTCGATGCTCCTCTTACCCTTCGTCATGCCTCCACCGTCAACGTGAGAAGAGCCGAGGCAGGCACGCAAGACCTCAGCGTCGAAGTGACCGACCCGACGGGTACGAGATTACGGTATAATTGGCCGAGGGAAGAGTACATTAATTGATATTGAAAGCAGGAATAGTAAAAGGAATTCAGACTGGATTTTTAAATGAGTTTTGAAGAAGTTCACATGAGACCAGGAGGGAAATATGGCAGCATAGATTCCAGTTGCTGTGAGTAAATTGCAAAGATGATCATTTATCTCTTCCAGGATCCGCAGTGCGCACCGAGGTGTTGAAATCGCCTCGAGGAGAGGACTCGTACACCTTCCTGCCTACCAAGGTTCAGCGATCAATCTTTTTTTTGCTCCTCACTAGAGTGCTGGAAGGAAGAGCAATTTTGGGCTCTTTCGAAACCTTCGAGCGGTCGTATCTCACAAATTAGTTGCAAAACTATAGGAAGAGCTGCTTGCAATCGATCCAGAATCTATTCAGGATCATTTTTCCCATTTAATCGGTAAAAATTATTTACATTCCGTCTTCGTCTTCCGCAAGAGTGAGCGTTGGTCTGCTATTTTTAGATTATTCGTTCTATTATGCAAATGAGATGTCCAACCCATACAAAATACGATTCAAACTAAGTGTTTGTGTGACCTCTATATTATCAGTCTCCAAAATATCAATGTTTGCCCTTGGTCACGTTCGTATGACCATATTTATGATTTTCCAGCTCTTCCTTCCAGCACTCTACTCCTCACACAAGTCACACCCTCCTGACTGCTAATGTTCAGACAATATTAGCTCAATTAAACTTTGTTTTGCATCTTAGCATACAAAGTTAATCAAATCCAGACTTTTCCTCAGTACACTTTATGAACTAAAAATATTATACTTATGTATTTTATTATATTTTTTTGTTCAGACCGGTCCCCACCGCGTCGCAGTCAAGTGCGCCGGTTTCAACGTACCGGGCTCGCCATTCACTGTGCAGGTCGAGGAACACGCGCAGCCCACCGCCTATGGAGGAGGTGATGTTTGAACGTTCTTCGAAATTGGGTTCTTATTCTTTATTAAAATCCGGAAGATTATTATGGAAAATATTCAGTGTTTGGTCTCTCGTCCTTGATTTATGATCTTTAGCCAATCTTCGGCTAGATATTGGTAAATCTACGAGAGGGACGAGACGGGTTATCTTGGAAGGTTATTCCCACATTAGTGCAAAGAATGGATAAGCTGGGAGAGCCTTCTAGGAACTCTGTGAAGCGATTACGTCTGAGCCTGAGCCTTTGGGGATTGTTTACGTTCGAAGGAGGTGAACTAAATGGAAATCCCAAGAAACTGCTACCCAGAAAATTTGATATTCCTACAGACACTGATATCTCTGATCGTTGTACTTGTAAACATATAATAATTTAGAATTCGTCCTAAAACATTCGATGGGATTGAGTGAGTGATTAGCAATATCTTATCGAGCCGCTGTTCTTGCTCCCTATCCCCGATGTGCCTCGGCTTACCATTTGTTGCCATTAAAGTTCGAGAAACTATGCTTTCATTCTCTCGACCGCTCGAGGTGGTAAGAGAATGTATAGAAGGCATTAGGTCGGATGAGAACTATTTCGTAGCGCCACATTCGACAGATCAAACACAAATGCCTTCCACACACTCTCTTACCACTTGGAGAGTGTGCATGCAATGATGAGACGGCACCTACCATCTGCAACATATAAGTTCAGGAATCGAGAGAGCGATCGAAATCGGCGCTCCCGCTTCTATAATCTTCGATGCCAAGAGACAGACTGGTGGAGTGCAAGTGGAAGTCAAGGGTATGTTGTTGTTGTTGTTTTCGTTTTTTCTCAGATTTAAATTATGTTTGGAAAGGAACGCCTAGGCACTTTAACATTTCAAAAATGCCATATTTAGACCCCTCCGGCAACAAGATCAAGCACAAGCTTAACAAGCGGGACGACGGAACGATGGAGGTGCTAATTAATTAATTAATTAACAAAATAATTAACTAAATTAGGTGAACTTCGAACCACGAGAGATTGGAACGCACAAAGTGCACGTGGCCTTCAACAGCATGGCAGTGCCAGGTTAGCTTTTTATTTGTAAATACTAACAAATCAATCATTCTCATTCTTGTATTTCCTTGAAATAACTAACTGCTTACTGGAAAAGGTGCAAAAAATATCCGAAATCCCTATGCCAGTGGGTCCATTGATGGCTATCAAGTCGGTAGGTCAAAATCGTGGTGAGATGGCGCAGTGGCAAGCGCTCAGAGCTTTCACGCATAGGTCATGGGTTCGACTCCTCCTCGCGGCTATGATTACACAGATTCATGTACCTGAAAACATGCATACAATGTTGAAACATATGCTAGATGAGCCAACTTTTGCATTAATTTTTTTTTGCATTATTCAATAGTTTCGCACATGGGTGGCATTCATTGCAGAATCAATTTTCACTCTAATGACGAACTTTCTACCCTCGATGCTCTTAAAAGGAATAAGTCATGTATTTTTCATATTAGCACGAAGCACGTCAAAACATTCTTTCACACGCATTCTGAAATATTTTATGCTCATGAAAAATTAAGACATACAAATACCGTAGGATACTCTGTATTGGGTTGAGATGGTGGGGCAAGAGAATTCGGGCTAGACTTCTACTGAGAAGAACAAGGAACTAATGGCTCCATGTACGTTTCGAATTGCGGGCAACTGTGCCTCAGGGCAGTTCGAAAGTGATGGAAATGAGACGGCGATTTCCCGAATGTCGAAATCATTGAAATAACGTCGCTCTATCGTAGAATTGGCCCTTCTTGTTCGACGGGTCGCCCGCGTGGTGATTATGACGATGCCGCGCTTCGAACGGCTGAAAAATATTAATTTTTAAAAATATTTTTTAAATGATATTTTGCTCTAATACGGTTTTTATGGAATAATTTGTGACGATTTTGCTATTCGAGGGACACAAAATGCGTGGTATGCATCTTTTTTCTCAGGAGGTAATTGCTAATTCGATCTGGAAACAGGAAAGAGCAAATCAGTGATGGCAAATCGGGAATGCTCTCTTCGTTTCACACGCTCTCTCGTTATGTCTATCAAGAAAGAAATCACACGAAATGGGGAGGTCACGAGCCGTTTTGGCAACACTTGAACACCCTGCGTCAGAGCGCGTTAGGCTTTGTGTGAATGTGCTTTTGATTCCTATCCGAGAACAAGGGATGCTTAACCCTATGATGTATGAGCATAATTCGCACTAAGGCTAGATGACTAATCTTTAGTTGTTACCAGTGCCGAATAGCATGGATCTTACAAATAAATATCCTCGATGGTTGGTCTCTATCTGCAGCAGGCGTCTTATTTACGCTCGAGAAACGATGACATAATCTCTTAAAAGCGTGAATGTGGGGAGAAAAGCCGTATGGAGAACTGTTTGGCCACCGACGGAAGCATGCATAGCCGAATAATATCTAATATCCGAAATGCGCAATGGACAGTAAACACGAACTAGCGATTTTCGGCACCAAAATATTGAGCCGCGAGTAGTTTTCGATTCTCACTTCAATGAACGTGAATGAATAAACAAGATAATATCGAACATTTTGAGCATGGTCCTTTGTCTTAGAAATAGATGGTACAAGTCTGCAGGCATGCTATTGGTCACTCTAGTAGCAGACAAATTAGTGACAGGAGGAAAACAAGTGACCACTTCATCCTGTATGCTAATGAGAATTTAGAGCTCAGTCTGCATTACGATTCCCACTAACTTTACTGACAGAAACAACCGTGATCTGGAGGCGGGATCACTAAGACTCGACCATAATCACACATCCCTCGATGAAGGGCCCCAGGCTAATAAAGCTCTATGGAATTTGGCAAAATAACTGACCACTTCATGCCATTTAATGCTCCTGCTCAGCATTAGTAGAAGCGCGGCCGCGATTACAATCCCTGGAAATATTTCGAAATTAGTAGACTTGAGACGATCAAAACTAGAAATAATACCAAAGTGTCTTCATTCTATGAACTCTTTCGCAGAGCAATATGGCGAAGATAGGATAACGTGATAAACATTTCGAACTCTCGAGATGCGCTTTTACGGCTCAATTTTGGCGCTCTTCAGTGTGAGAAACTAAATGCTCAAAAAGTAAAAAAAAATCACTCACCATAGCAGATGAGGCTGCACCACCACGGCATCCGCAGCACCCTTCTACGCTTGACTTGATCTTCAATTAATTAACTAATTAATTTTGAATTGCTAAAAAAAGTTACCCTCAACATCAACGCCGAAACGCACGACGCGCATGCGCCAGTAGTCCATTGGAGGCATGGGTGCAGGACTTACTTTGGGGTTTTTGTCCCTCCTCCGTTTTCCCCTGCTGATTTGCTGAATTAAATCAGAGCACGCGCGGTAAATGAAGCGGCTTCACTACTCTGGAATGGAGAGGGGTTAGGGATGGCCAGAGGGAGAGGGAAGGGGAGGAGGAGGAGGAGGGAGGGGCACGAGGGAGACGAACGGGCAAAACAACCGTAGAGAGAGGGAATGGCTGGGGGATAGGCGAATAATTGTGGGAGTTATTGCGGCATTTACTTGCCACTTGATGGAAAGGCGTGAAATTGAGGAAATTAAGGGCTGCACGTCACAAGTTGTTCATTTCCTAGAGTCCTTGCCCTTTTGTCTCGCGCCTGTGCAGAAAATTACCGAGCTAATACGGTTGAGCGGGCTTCTTGGAAAGGGAAATACTGCTGACCGGAGAAGAAAGGCTGCATTGCCCCTAGGGAGTAGAAGGGTGATGCTGCTCGCTTTTTGCTAGTCCTTCCTAAGCCCTATTCCCCATTCTTCCACCTGATTAAGCCGTCAAACAGGGGGCTTTGTTCCTCAAACAATTCCTGAAATTACGTGCTGAACAAAAATATTTCCAGGAAGTCCCTTCAAAGTGGATGTGGTGGACGCGACTGGAGTCAAGGTTTGTTTTGATAAATACAAAAAACAAAAACAAAAACAAGTAAATAAATATCCAGGTCCGTGGAATCGAAGAGGCTCTACTCATCAAGCACGCGGCTACCGTGCGAGTGGACAGCTCGAGAGCGGGCAATGCGCCGATCTCGGTGAGCTCTAGAACTCGAAATTCGTGTAATCGTATCCGTTTATGTTAAAAATTTGCAATTAGTCGCTGCGGCGCACTGCAAGAGTTAGTTGCTTTATTCCATACACTCTCTCGCAATCGCAAGAGTGTCTGTTGCAAATGATGATATAGTAACACAAAATGTCCAACTCTAGTGAGCATGTTCTCTGAGAATTCGTCAGTCTGCGTATTCAAGATCCGTAGCAAATAGCAAGGAAAGCTGCTTACGCGGTTCACGAGTCCGTGCAAAAATACGAAGAACGGGGGCGAAGTTTGGTGCCTATCCAATCGTCAGATGGAAAGGAGTGGAATTTGGAAAGATTTAGGAGTGGAAAAGTGAACGCGTTTTGCACCCTAATTAAAGGCAGACGAATTGTTCTATGAGGTAATTTCAAGAAAGTGCTCTATTTTAAAGGGTCTCAGAATGACCGTAAAGTCTGAGAACAGGGAGGGCTTGTATGCGCAATCTGCAGCACTTTGCAAATCAATTATGTGCATTTTCTCACCAAACAAAGCGGCCTCCTCCGTATTTTCGCGTACTTTTGCTTTTTTCTTACGAACTCAAAGAAGAATCCTTTAAATGCTTCCGTCATGTTTTTGCTCAAAGAAATGAACAGAAAGGGTCTCATAAATATTCGAAACAAAGTACCTAAACCGTGAGTTTACTGAAAAATAATGAAAGTTTACCTTTAAAACTCACGCACAATGCATGCAAAGAGAAAAGTCATTAGAATAACGTGGTAAAAGTAATTTAAACATAAGCGAAAAAAATAAATCAAAATATTTTTTCAGGTTGACGTCACCGACCCTGTCGGAGCTCCTGTTCGCACGGAGATCCTTCGATCTCCCATGGGCGAGGACAAGATCACCTTCCTGCCCGCCCGTCCCGGACCGCACAGTGTGGACGTGAAGATCGGAGGAGTTCGAGTGCCTGGTACGCTTATTTCTTCTTATGATCGCACAGCATTCTGAGAACTTTCTGAGGTGGTACCGATTCTGTAGAGTGGTCCTTGACGAATGCGAGTGACTGGTACGCACATTTCTTAAAAAAATTAAAACATTACCGATCTGCGTAAGAAATATCTCTTCATGATGCTCTAATTCGAAAAAAGTGTACACCAAAGTCGCGGAAACGAAATAGTAGTTCACAAATATAGAAAACGAGTTTTGCACGTGAACGCGTGCTTGAATACGCTCTGATTTTCAAAGGCAGCCTTGTTTTTCACAGGTTTTCCTCGGACTATTGATCGCTAGATGACACATCTTTGCAACGAAAGAGATTTAGCGCAAAATTAAAAAAAAATTAAGCTTCTACAAGTGAATGCCGGAGGAGGCTTTGTAAAACGCTCCCTGATTTTCAAAAGATTGTTTTGTCAGGTTTCCCTCGGACTGTTGACGTGACAAATATTAGCAACGATAAAGATTTAGCTGCAAATTCTTATTCAGCTTCTTCAAGTGAAAAACTGAGGGGACTGTGTAACATGCCCGCTGATTTTCAAAGCCAACCTTGTTTTTCACAGGTTTCCCTCGGACTGTTGACGTGGACGAAGATGGAGAGGCACGCGCGCCTCGAGTCACTCTAGCCAACATGGAGAATGGTGATTAATTATTTAGTAGCAACTTCTTAAGATTCCAGCCCACCCCCCCCCTCTCTATCTCTTATCATTCCCTAACATTGAGAGCGATCTAAAAATATGGGAATGGAGAAGAGCGAGTATGCGACATTTAAAATTTGGAGATTCATATGCAAACAGAGAACATTAAGAATTCATCTTGAAACCTCCGACAGGATTAAGTGAGTGCTCAGAAATATCTTGTCCAGCGGCTGTATTTGCCATTTTCCCTCCGTGTCTCCCTCTTCCCTTTGCAGCCTTTTCAGGAACAAACCGTATTTGGTACATTATTTATTCTGAAATTTGCATATCCAATCAAGCATTGCATCCGGGTCTTGTCCAGCGGTAGCTCTCGCAGCAATTCTAGCACATTTCTCCCGATGTGCCCTTTCCACCTTCGTTGCTTTACATTATTTATTTAATTAATATTAAATTAATTAATGCAGGCGGCCGAGTGGGCGATGCCGTCTCGTTCGTCTTCGACGCGCGCAAGCAAGTCGGAGGACTGAAGGTGCGACTGAAGGGCGACGTTTACTAATTCTCACAAAAATGAGATTTTTGCAATGAACTTTGAAAATTGGTAAACGTCGCCTGCACCACACCATGATTGCAGGTGGAGGTGCGCGGACCCGATGGACGAAGGGCGCGGCACACAACGAGGAAGAGGGATGATGGAGCGCAGGTATTTTTTTAAAAATTTTAATTAATAATTAGTTAATAATTAATTAAGGAGATCACGTTCTATCCGGAGGAGGTTGGAGAGTACATCGCCAACGTCGAACACAACAATCGACATGTTCAGGGTGTGTGAACGATCAAAGATCACAATTATCGAATAATTATATGGTTTTAGCAAGATCAAAAATCACATTTGCATCAATTTCAGGCTCGCCGCTCACGCTTCGCGTAGTCGATCCGTCGAAGGTGCGTGCGCAGGACGACGTTTATTAATTTCACGAAAATTGAACTTTTTACACATACAATTCTTAATTCGGAAATGTCGCCCACACCGCACACCACACAACTTGCAGGTCCTCGTGGACGACGAGTCCCTCGACCGTGAGGGCCGTCTGGTCCTCGCGCCTTCCCAGAGCGCGACGCTGATCGTGGACGTGACTGCGGCCGGTCCCGGTGATTATTTTGTTAATTAGACTAATTATGTCGTCATAAAATCGTTTTTTACCTAAGAACGACGTGATATTTTCTATTTTTTCATAATTATGATGTCATATTCTCTAAATTATTCAAAATCGCAGGCAAACTTCGCGCCGAAGTTGAGGATGATCAGGGACGAGCTGTGGCCGGAGCTAGTGTGGAGGAGATCGGGTTTGGAAAGGTGACTGGTAGGAGTATTCACAGGGTAAAAAGGATAAAAAGGAGATTACAGCAGGTGGTGCAAACCGGTGAGACTATCTTAGCGCTACTTATACAGTTTAGCGCTACTTATTGCTGTTAATATTGTAGTCATTGTTTTTTATTTATTTTAGATATTAAAATAAGTAATTATTTATTGTTTAGCACCGTGTCAACTGGACTCCGCGCACACCCGGAACTTACATGCTCTACCTCTCGTACGAAGGACATCCAGTAAGTGCTTGCTTACGGATACTTGGAAGTCGAAAACTCGGACTAGGGAGGCGAAAATAGCCGAGACATGCCAGACGGAATTTTAGGAACTTCGAGTAATTCGATTTTCACGCGGAAGTGTAACATCCTTATTCAAATTTGAAAAAAAATACAACATTTAGGGGAGGGGATATTTTTCAATAGAAACAGGATAGGTTCATCAATTTATCAATATATCACGCCTCTCACGAGAGAATCGAGCTGAATTGGCCGTTCATGGGAATGGAGGAAAATCATGAATTGAGTGCTAACCGGTTTTGGCCATCCTAAGGCATGCCTGAGTGATCCCCGAAATCTTATTGTGCAGACTTCATTTTTCAGCTTCCTACAGCGGGCTGCAATTCGGCATCACTCACTTCAAGGGCCGATTTCTAACAAATGGTGATAGATTGAGCGAAATTGACCTCTGAGTGACCCCGACTCATTTTTTGAGCTCTATCGATCTATCTAAACCAATTTTTCTGAATCCGATTTTGAACAGTGGCACACTTCAGGACATTTTTCTCAAAAATGTTGGTGCAGAAGCAGCTCAAATTTCTTAAGTGAATGCAGCTTAGTGAGAGCTTTCAAATGAGTGGTTTGCAAACAAAATACGGGCACGCTGGTGAGAGTTTCGCCCCTTTTACACATTTTGATTATTTGAAGGCATTCATTCCTCGCACACCGCGCGTTTCTGAGAGTGCAGAGTGAAATTATCCCATTGTCCCTCACTCCCCCCATTGTTCTCACTCTTCCCTCATTCCCAAAAAACGCGCGGTGTGGCGAGGAATGAGTGCCTTCAAATTATCGAAATACGTAAAAGGGGCGAAACTCTCACCAGCGTGCCGGTATTTTGTTGGCAAACCACTCATTTGAAAGGTCTCACTGAGCCGCATTCACTCAGAAAATTTGAGCTGCTTCTGCACCTACATTTTTGAGAAAAATGCCCTGAAGTGTACCACTGTTCAAAATCGGATTCAGACAAATTGGTTTGGATAGATCGATAGAGCTCAAAAAATGAGTCGGTAAAATGACTCCGAGGTCAATTTTGCACTATCTATCACCGTTTTCGAGAAATCGGCCCTTGAAGTGAGTAATGCCGAATTGCGACCCGGTGTAGGAAGCTCCAAAATGAAGTCTGCACAATAAGACTTCGGGGGTCACTCAGGCATGCCTAAGGCTGGCCAAAACCGGTTAGAACCAATTTCACCATTCCCACGTCCAGCTCGATTCTCTCATGAGAGGCGTGATATCATGTCACCTTCAAGGCCTCAAAATACTCTGCATCATTGTATATGATACATGTTCTTGCGCTTTCGAGCATAAAGTAATACATTAATTCAATATTGGGATAAATGATTATATAATCAGGTCCGCGGTGCCAACCCGCTCAAGATGGTTGTTGGAGGAGAGGGAGCAGCTGCTGCAAGAATGACCACGCAGTCAACGACAGCAACCGGAAGAGGGTATGCGCAGTTCTATTATATGTTCAAACACAATGACCATTAGATCGTATTTGTTGCTTGCCTAGATGTCTATTGGTATCGGTGTCCCCTCATTTTTCTACACTTTCTAGACCAGTTGAGTTAGGAGTGTGTTGAATATTTATTGAAAGATTTTGAAGGATTTCATGATGGACATTTCAGAGTATTTGTGCGAATTTGGAGAGTTTCATGATCTGATTCAGATACGAGCGCTACGAGGAGTCATCATCGGTGACAAGAACGACGCACGACCGCTCCGAGATGCCGTCATCGTCTGGAGTCGGCGCAGGTTCGTATCATCCTTCTACTTTTATCTCCTCGCTACCAATATTTCGAATGAAAATTTCAACATTTTCGTTTCTAGCGTGCTGACTGTCCTATTCGGTAATGCGAATAGCTGTTAAAAAGTTGGAAAAAATAATATTATGTGGTCATTATCGGTTGGAAATAAGCTCAGTGGATTAAAAAAAAACTTATTCAGGCATGGCAGCAGCCGAGGCCGGTCGAGTCCACCTCAGTGGCGATGGAGTCTCACGACCTCTGCTCAACGAGCCTAACGAGTTCATCATTGACGCTTCGGATTGCGAAAGAGGTTCGCTTTCATTTTCTCATCTTTACTTCTTTGCATCATTGTTTTTTTTCGAAAATTTCATAGAAAGTATCGAATGAATAGCATAACAACAACATATTGAAGTCATAGCTTCTAAGAGCAACAGTTTTTTTCAGAAGGCCAGCTGACAGCGACGATGTACGGCTCGAAGATGGACGTGCCCGTGAGGTTGACGAACATCGGCAACAACAAGTACAGAGTGAGTTGTGGAAGTATCTCCGTTGTGCTCTGCACAGCTTTCAAATGAACAACGCAGCATATCGCATTACTTCGAATCCATCCAAAATACTTATTTCCTTCTTAAAAGCCTGGTCACAATGATAGTAGTTGAATTTCAACTCTTTTCACTTTTCGCATAGCTTTCAGACCTGAAAAAATAGAAAGTACGAGCATAATCCTTTATCGGTTTTCTTCATCAACACCTTGTGCACGGATTCTCGACGCATTAGATCCCTATCTCAATTGCAACTGAGAAAACCACCCAAACGCGTTTCTATTTTTCGCATTCTTTCGCCTCTCAGACAAATCAATTTTTGCCCGTGGTTCCACTAAACTTTCATCTCAACATCTTTCTCCCACTCGCTGCAGATTTGACACCTCTCTGCCAATTCCACTACATCTTATTCAAGTTTCTTATTGTTGCTTTTATTTATTATTTAATTACAGGCCTCCTACACGCCACTCTCCCCTGGCAAGTACGAGTTGCGAGTTGAGTGGGACGGAGTGCCGGTACAGGGAACGCCCATGGCTATCGAGGTTTGATATTTAATCAAATCATCGAGAATGCAACACACTTGAACTGAAATTCGATAAAATCATCCGAAACTAATAGGCTGTTGACTCGAAGCGGCGTAAATGTTATACTTTCTCTAGGTATCGCCCATCTTCACGTTTTAGTGATTCATGCTAACATAACCAATCCATTCAGGCTTCATAGGAATATCCAAACCGTTATTGATTCACTTCAGGTCGCCCCCACCGCCGCATCTGCTGCGGACCAGATCGTTGTCGACGCTACTACTCTGAAGATCGGCGTGATCAACGATGACGTCAAGACGCTCATCGACACGAGGAAAGCCGGACCTGGTACGTCTTCTGGTGCCTGGTTCTGGATTTTTGGTACCTGCTACTGAATATATGGATCCGGTTCTGGAATCTTGGTTCCTGGTTTCGATCACCTGGATCCGGCCTAAAACCCGATTCTGACCCTAAACTAATTCCAGGTCAACTCTCGGCGCAGTGCATGGGCCCGGTGAAGCTGGCCTACTGCGAGCTGTACGATCACAGAGATGGCACGTATACGCTCAGTGTGAAGCCGACGGAGGTGAGAGAATAACAACAACAACAACAACAACAACAACAACAACAACAGCAACAACAACAACAACAACAGATACAACAACAACAAAACTTAGGTCGGCAAGCACACCCTCACGATCAAGTACAACGAACGACACGTGCCCGGATCGCCCTTCCTCGTGCATGTTTCCAACCCGCCCGATGCTAGCAAGGTAAGGCGATCTTTGATCTCAGTCATTTGATGTTGGATCTCTATCAACCTTGTAAAATGACAACTCATAACACATCTTTACATTAAAAAAAACCATGACAAAGATACTAGAATGAATAGTGTTTTAGGAAAAGTGCATCTAATTAATTGTCATAATTCAGGTGCGCGTCTACGGTCCTGGCATCGAGCACGGCATCCTTTCACACTTCAAGTCCAATTTCGTCGTCGAGACCAAGGGCGCAGGAGCGGGACAGCTGACAGTGAGAGTGCGGGGACCGAAGGTGAGCCGATCTTTGATCTTTGATTTTTGTTTTTTTCCATCAATTAGCAGAATTAAATCTTGTACTGCAAAGCCAGTATCAAAGATATGTAGTCTATTGCATAATCCCGTAGTCTCTATGCCTCAATATTTCACCTAATAACGTGAGTGGTGACCCAATAGATTTTATTGAAATCGATAAATAAAAAATTAATATTTTTTAAAATACAAATTAAATAATTAAAGGGCGCCTTCAACGTGGAGATGCAGCGCGAGAAGAAGAACGAGCGTACGATTCACTGCAAGTACGAACCGAGAGAACCCGGAGACTACCAGGTAATTAATTAATTAACGTAATTAATTAGTAGGATATTAAAAGGTAGGCAATTGGAAGTACTGCACATCAAAATTGTTGGTTCCTTCAGTGTACAACATCTTAACATTGAATTGCCAAGGTCGTAAAACCACATAATTTGTCTGATAGTTTGATGTTCAACGAGTAATATTCAAGTGCCCGCTATTGCAATTTCTCATTCCAGGTGGAGGTGAAATGGCACGGCGAGCACGTGCCCGGCTCGCCCTATCTCGTTATGATCGTCGACACGGAACAGGTACGATTACGTTGTAATGATGCAATACCTCAATTTCTCGAGTAGAAGAACCACTCTTTTTGGCTCAAAGCCACAGCCACAATTATCTCTCTCCTGACATGCATTGCTAATTGCTCAATCGATGCTGAATTTTGTCATCAAAACAACAAAAATAATTTAAAGCAACACCATAATTTCAGGAGCTCACTCGCTTCCTCCGCGGCGAGGCTCCCTCGCCCATCCCCGCCACGCCCTTCATCCCGCCCGGATGGGTCGGCCCTGCGCCCCCGCCCCCGCACATGTTCATGGGTGGTCCCCCCGGCATGGGTGGCCCTCCCGGTGGTCCTCGCTTCCTGCCCCCCGGTGGTCCCCCACCACCCGGCATGCACATGGCACCGTATGGAGCAATGCCACCTCCTGGAGCCAGGCACATGCCCCGACATGGCAAGTACGCCAATGGCTACTAGACGTTCCCAACTCTAGCTCCTTCCTTTCTTTCCTCGACATCTTTGTGCTCAAACATCATCGATTTGATGTGGAGTGACCTCCTTCACTAACACTAATATTCTTCGCATCTTATTGTCCATTCTATCATGTAAGGCGGAACCCTACTGATCAAGCTATCGCCCGTTCCAAACGTGACTCCAACGTTAATTCGCACATCTGGACACAGTATATCGCCCCGTTTCTACGACAGTGCTCCACCCATACTTATAGCCGTGTTTCCCATACTTACCATTTCGCTATACTTAACCAGCACCCCCGAGAATCCCAGTAACGGCCTAATATCTCTAGCCAGCATAGTTATACCCACATAATATGGCCCACCAAAGTGTTGTGATCCCTATCGTTCCTTGACGTTTTCATATCTCTCTCTTTTCCCAGTTTCAAGCGTTTTTCTTCCCGTTTTGATGATATCCACACACAAACAATCGCTGCCTTGAACATAACAATTCTCTTTCGAACCCACACATACATTCATATTCCAGCTGTGCCTACTACACAAATCATCGAATCATATTGTACTACCCTCTGCATAATTTCCGCTACGTTTAGCATAGAGTCATCATATGTAGATTTTATTTGTTCTCGATAAATTCTGAAATATTTTCACTGGACACGGATCACGTTCCAGAAAGAGGCGCAGTTAGGCGGTAAAGAAGCTACGCCTGATAACCGCATTTTCGAAAAGATCTGTCGATTGGGTTGTCGTCGTGTTACTGCATCCTCAACACGTCCTCCCTCTCCTTTCCATTCTTAGTGTCAGAATCAGAATCAGAATTTATAAAGTGTCGCATAAGCGTTGATCAGGCTAGAAGACGAGACCATTCTGTGTGAGGAGAGTCAATTATCCTGGTGCCATAACACATTAGTCACGTTGCGCAACTTATCGTAGATAAAATATAAATAATATATATTTTAGATTTCTCCGATTACTGATGTGAACAGCGGTCCGACATGGATATAACTTAGAAAGGAAAAAAAATGTTTAAAAAATGGTAAAAAACAAAGATAAATAACATTGTAATTCGAGTAAAATTTTTGACAAAATGATAATCTGACATGGCGCATTATGTAGTCAGCGTCCTTGCTCTCCTGACAAAAGAATTGCTGATTGATGTCGCATTACGCATAATAAAGATCGAAAACTTCGTTTTCTCTTCTGATTGAAATCATTTGCTGCATAATTGAACGATAAGAAATCAAACTTGCAGCCAAAATCGATGTTTTCACACATAAATCTCACTAAACTTTAGAAAGAAATATGTGAAGAGAAGCAAATGTCAAGGTGGAGAGGGAATATTCACCTTACATATGAGAGGAATCGCGAGAGAATCGACCACGCCGCGGCGGTAGGAAAAAAGTTTGTCCTATCTTGAAACAAATTTGATGGCAAGTACTTCAAATGATGCTCTTTCAAACTGCGTCGTCAGAATTTCGATATCTGACGTCATCGTCGAGATTCAGAAAGCCAAACATGGTACTTTCACTTTTCGACAGTCAAATCGCGCTCACTAAAATGACCATAAAATCGTTTAAAATAACGATAGAAAATCGTTCTTTTTTTAGAAAGAAAGGTGATAACATGCGCTACAACTTTCCTGTTGGAATGATCATTCCTGGTGCTCATCCTGGTGCGGAGCGGTCGTGCGAACCAAAAATGATATAACTTTGGAAATCGGAAATTCCTTTTGAGTTTTCATGCTAAAGTTGTAGTACATGTATGTGCCTCACTTCTCCCCAAAAATTAGGAAAATCGGATTATAGAAAAAAAAGCGGGCTCAATATGGTGAAGTGACCTCAAAATGAGTTTCGGACAAGAGTACTTACGTATCTTCAATTTACCGCATTTAGGCTCAAAATCATCTAAAACGACCCAAAACAACATTTAAATTTGTTTCCCCCCATGTTATTGTACTTTCATTGGTCATAAATGGCCTTCCGACCGAAAATTTGAAAATCGATATTTTGACTTTTTTCAAGTTGCTGGATGGGATCTATTGCGCTAAAGTTATTTCAAATAATGTAAAAACATCCCTCAAAACGACTCTCAAAAAGCGGGCATCTGGAAATGCGAAATTCAATCTGAGGATTCCGATGAAAGGCGCTAGAATGTATGTCAGGTCAAACCAGAGACAGCGATCTTATTCATGGCTAGAAATGTGGGTCTCGACGAGTTGAACATTTTATCTGTTGAAAGTGAGTTTCTATCTTTTCATTGAACCGCGCTAGAGAGCCTGGAAGTTGAACGAAAATGACGGTGGATGCGTGCGAGAGAGCGCTAAAAGGAGGGGAGGGAGAGGGAGGTCAGAGGGCGAGAGCGCCAGACGGTTAGAGCACGCGCTCTCGGGGGATTCTAGCCTTCTTCTGGCCAAATTCCAGGCTCTCTAGCGCGCTTCAATGAAAAGACAGAAACTCACTTTCAACAGATAAAATGTTCAACTCGTCGAGACCCACATTTCTAGCCATGAATAAGGTCGCTGTCTCTGGTTTGACCTGACATACATTCTAGCGCCTATCATCGGAATCATCAGATTGAATTTAGCATTTCCAGATGCCCGCTTTTTGAGAGTGGTTTCAAGGGATGTTTTTACATTATTTGAAACAACTTTAGCGCAATAGAGCCCATCCAGCGACTTGAAAAAGGTCAAAATATCGATTTTCAAGTTTTCGGTCGCAAGACCATTTATGACCAATGAAAGTGCAATAACATGGGGGGAAACAAAGTCAAATGTTGTTTTGGGTCGTTTTAGATGATTTTGAGCCTAAATGCGGTAAATTGAAGATACGTAAGTACTCTTGTCCGAAACTCATTTTGAGGTCACTTCACCATATTGAGCCCGCTTTTTTTTCTATAATCCGATTTTCCTAATTTTTGGGGAGAAGTGAGGCACATACATGTACTACAACTTTAGCATGAAAACTCAAAAGGAATTTCCGATTTCCAAAGTTATATCATTTTTGGTTCGCACGACCGCTCCGCACCAGGATGAGCACCAGGAATGATCATTCCAACAGGAAAGTTGTAGCGCATGTTATCACCTTTCTTTCTAAAAAAAGAACGATTTTCTATCGTTATTTTAAACGATTTTATGGTCATTTTAGTGAGCGCGATTTGACTGTCGAAAAGTGAAAGTACCATGTTTGGCTTTCTGAATCTCGACGATGACGTCAGATATCGAAATTCTGACGACGCAGTTTGAAAGAGCATCATTTGAAGTACTTGCCATCAAATTTGTTTCAAGATAGGACAAACTTTTTTCCTACCGCCGCGGCGTGGTCGATTCTCTCGCGATTCCTCTCATATGTAAGGTGAATATTCCCTCTCCACCTTGACATTTGCTTCTCTTCACATATTTCTTTCTAAAGTTTAGTGAGATTTATGTGTGAAAACATCGATTTTGGCTGCAAGTTTGATTTCTTATCGTTCAATTATGCAGCAAATGATTTCAATCAGAAGAGAAAACGAAGTTTTCGATCTTTATTATGCGTAATGCGACATCAATCAGCAATTCTTTTGTCAGGAGAGCAAGGACGCTGACTACATAATGCGCCATGTCAGATTATCATTTTGTCAAAAATTTTACTCGAATTACAATGTTATTTATCTTTGTTTTTTACCATTTTTTAAACATTTTTTTTCCTTTCTAAGTTATATCCATGTCGGACCGCTGTTCACATCAGTAATCGGAGAAATCTAAAATATATATTATTTATATTTTATCTACGATAAGTTGCGCAACGTGACTAATGTGTTATGGCACCAGGATAATTGACTCTCCTCACACAGAATGGTCTCGTCTTCTAGCCTGATCAACGCTTATGCGACACTTTATAAATTCTGATTCTGATTCTGACACTAAGAATGGAAAGGAGAGGGAGGACGTGTTGAGGATGCAGTAACACGACGACAACCCAATCGACAGATCTTTTCGAAAATGCGGTTATCAGGCGTAGCTTCTTTACCGCCTAACTGCGCCTCTTTCTGGAACGTGATCCGTGTCCAGTGAAAATATTTCAGAATTTATCGAGAACAAATAAAATCTACATATGATGACTCTATGCTAAACGTAGCGGAAATTATGCAGAGGGTAGTACAATATGATTCGATGATTTGTGTAGTAGGCACAGCTGGAATATGAATGTATGTGTGGGTTCGAAAGAGAATTGTTATGTTCAAGGCAGCGATTGTTTGTGTGTGGATATCATCAAAACGGGAAGAAAAACGCTTGAAACTGGGAAAAGAGAGAGATATGAAAACGTCAAGGAACGATAGGGATCACAACACTTTGGTGGGCCATATTATGTGGGTATAACTATGCTGGGCTAGAGATATTAGGCCGTTACTGGGATTCTCGGGGGTGCTGGTTAAGTATAGCGAAATGGTAAGTATGGGAAACACGGCTATAAGTATGGGTGGAGCACTGTCGTAGAAACGGGGCGATATACTGTGTCCAGATGTGCGAATTAACGTTGGAGTCACGTTTGGAACGGGCGATAGCTTGATCAGTAGGGTTCCGCCTTACATGATAGAATGGACAATAAGATGCGAAGAATATTAGTGTTAGTGAAGGAGGTCACTCCACATCAAATCGATGATGTTTGAGCACAAAGATGTCGAGGAAAGAAAGGAAGGAGCTAGAGTTGGGAACGTCTAGTAGCCATTGGCGTACTTGCCATGTCGGGGCATGTGCCTGGCTCCAGGAGGTGGCATTGCTCCATACGGGGCCATGTGCATGCCGGGTGGTGGGGGACCACCGGGGGGCAGGAAGCGAGGACCACCGGGAGGGCCACCCATGCCGGGGGGACCACCCATGAACATGTGCGGGGGCGGGGGCGCAGGGCCGACCCATCCGGGCGGGATGAAGGGCGTGGCGGGGATGGGCGAGGGAGCCTCGCCGCGGAGGAAGCGAGTGAGCTCCTGAAATTATGGTGTTGCTTTAAATTATTTTTGTTGTTTTGATGACAAAATTCAGCATCGATTGAGCAATTAGCAATGCATGTCAGGAGAGAGATAATTGTGGCTGTGGCTTTGAGCCAAAAAGAGTGGTTCTTCTACTCGAGAAATTGAGGTATTGCATCATTACAACGTAATCGTACCTGTTCCGTGTCGACGATCATAACGAGATAGGGCGAGCCGGGCACGTGCTCGCCGTGCCATTTCACCTCCACCTGGAATGAGAAATTGCAATAGCGGGCACTTGAATATTACTCGTTGAACATCAAACTATCAGACAAATTATGTGGTTTTACGACCTTGGCAATTCAATGTTAAGATGTTGTACACTGAAGGAACCAACAATTTTGATGTGCAGTACTTCCAATTGCCTACCTTTTAATATCCTACTAATTAATTACGTTAATTAATTAATTACCTGGTAGTCTCCGGGTTCTCTCGGTTCGTACTTGCAGTGAATCGTACGCTCGTTCTTCTTCTCGCGCTGCATCTCCACGTTGAAGGCGCCCTTTAATTATTTAATTTGTATTTTAAAAAATATTAATTTTTTATTTATCGATTTCAATAAAATCTATTGGGTCACCACTCACGTTATTAGGTGAAATATTGAGGCATAGAGACTACGGGATTATGCAATAGACTACATATCTTTGATACTGGCTTTGCAGTACAAGATTTAATTCTGCTAATTGATGGAAAAAAACAAAAATCAAAGATCAAAGATCGGCTCACCTTCGGTCCCCGCACTCTCACTGTCAGCTGTCCCGCTCCTGCGCCCTTGGTCTCGACGACGAAATTGGACTTGAAGTGTGAAAGGATGCCGTGCTCGATGCCAGGACCGTAGACGCGCACCTGAATTATGACAATTAATTAGATGCACTTTTCCTAAAACACTATTCATTCTAGTATCTTTGTCATGGTTTTTTTTAATGTAAAGATGTGTTATGAGTTGTCATTTTACAAGGTTGATAGAGATCCAACATCAAATGACTGAGATCAAAGATCGCCTTACCTTGCTAGCATCGGGCGGGTTGGAAACATGCACGAGGAAGGGCGATCCGGGCACGTGTCGTTCGTTGTACTTGATCGTGAGGGTGTGCTTGCCGACCTAAGTTTTGTTGTTGTTGTATCTGTTGTTGTTGTTGTTGTTGCTGTTTTTGTTGTTGTTGTTGTTGTTGTTGTTGTTGTTATTCTCTCACCTCCGTCGGCTTCACACTGAGCGTATACGTGCCATCTCTGTGATCGTACAGCTCGCAGTAGGCCAGCTTCACCGGGCCCATGCACTGCGCCGAGAGTTGACCTGGAATTAGTTTAGGGTCAGAATCGGGTTTTAGGCCGGATCCAGGTGATCGAAACCAGGAACCAAGATTCCAGAACCGGATCCATATATTCAGTAGCAGGTACCAAAAATCCAGAACCAGGCACCAGAAGACGTACCAGGTCCGGCTTTCCTCGTGTCGATGAGCGTCTTGACGTCATCGTTGATCACGCCGATCTTCAGAGTAGTAGCGTCGACAACGATCTGGTCCGCAGCAGATGCGGCGGTGGGGGCGACCTGAAGTGAATCAATAACGGTTTGGATATTCCTATGAAGCCTGAATGGATTGGTTATGTTAGCATGAATCACTAAAACGTGAAGATGGGCGATACCTAGAGAAAGTATAACATTTACGCCGCTTCGAGTCAACAGCCTATTAGTTTCGGATGATTTTATCGAATTTCAGTTCAAGTGTGTTGCATTCTCGATGATTTGATTAAATATCAAACCTCGATAGCCATGGGCGTTCCCTGTACCGGCACTCCGTCCCACTCAACTCGCAACTCGTACTTGCCAGGGGAGAGTGGCGTGTAGGAGGCCTGTAATTAAATAATAAATAAAAGCAACAATAAGAAACTTGAATAAGATGTAGTGGAATTGGCAGAGAGGTGTCAAATCTGCAGCGAGTGGGAGAAAGATGTTGAGATGAAAGTTTAGTGGAACCACGGGCAAAAATTGATTTGTCTGAGAGGCGAAAGAATGCGAAAAATAGAAACGCGTTTGGGTGGTTTTCTCAGTTGCAATTGAGATAGGGATCTAATGCGTCGAGAATCCGTGCACAAGGTGTTGATGAAGAAAACCGATAAAGGATTATGCTCGTACTTTCTATTTTTTCAGGTCTGAAAGCTATGCGAAAAGTGAAAAGAGTTGAAATTCAACTACTATCATTGTGACCAGGCTTTTAAGAAGGAAATAAGTATTTTGGATGGATTCGAAGTAATGCGATATGCTGCGTTGTTCATTTGAAAGCTGTGCAGAGCACAACGGAGATACTTCCACAACTCACTCTGTACTTGTTGTTGCCGATGTTCGTCAACCTCACGGGCACGTCCATCTTCGAGCCGTACATCGTCGCTGTCAGCTGGCCTTCTGAAAAAAACTGTTGCTCTTAGAAGCTATGACTTCAATATGTTGTTGTTATGCTATTCATTCGATAAGTTCTATGAAATTTTCGAAAAAAAACAATGATGCAAAGAAGTAAAGATGAGAAAATGAAAGCGAACCTCTTTCGCAATCCGAAGCGTCAATGATGAACTCGTTAGGCTCGTTGAGCAGAGGTCGTGAGACTCCATCGCCACTGAGGTGGACTCGACCGGCCTCGGCTGCTGCCATGCCTGAATAAGTTTTTTTTTAATCCACTGAGCTTATTTCCAACCGATAATGACCACATAATATTATTTTTTCCAACTTTTTAACAGCTATTCGCATTACCGAATAGGACAGTCAGCACGCTAGAAACGAAAATGTTGAAATTTTCATTCGAAATATTGGTAGCGAGGAGATAAAAGTAGAAGGATGATACGAACCTGCGCCGACTCCAGACGATGACGGCATCTCGTTTTATTATCTTCCATATGTCTTTGCGGATTCAAACGTAGTTTTTCATGCTCTTTCGAATGCGCTACTAATCGGTGCCGATATCGAAGCCTGAATATTATTTGTTATCAATAATTCGAAAAATGATATTTCAAAAAATTATTTCTGGCGTCCAAACTGTTGTATCTGTCAACAATCTTCTATATGTCTTTGCGGATTCAAACGTAGTTTTTCATGCTCTTTCGAATGCGCTACTAATCGGTGCCGATATCGAAGCCTGAACATTATTTGTTATCGATAATTCGAAAAATGATATTTCAAAATATTCATTTCTGGCGTCCAAACTGTTGTATCTGTCAACAATCTTCTATATGTCTTTGCGGATTCAAACGTAGTTTTTCATGCTCTTTCGAATGCGCTACTAATCGGTGCCGATATCGAAGCCTGAATATTATTTGTTATCAATAATTCGAAAAATGATATTTCAAAAAATTATTTCTGGCGTCCAAACTGTTGTATCTGTCAACAATCTTCTATATGTCTTTGCGGATTCAAACGTAGTTTTTCATGCTCTTTCGAATGCGCTACTAATCGGTGCCGATATCGAAACCTGAACATTATTTGTTATCGATAATTCGAAAAATGATATTTCAAAATATTCATTTCTGGCGTCCAAACTGTTGTATCTGTCAACAATCTTCCATATGTCTTTGTGGATTCAAACGTAGTTTTTCATGCTCTTTCGAATGCGCTTCTAATCGGTGCCGATATCGAAACCTGAACATTATTTGTTATCGATAATTCGAAAAATGATATTTCAAAAAAATTATTTCTGGCGTCCAAACTGTTGTATCTGTCAACAATCTTCTATATGTCTTTGCGGATTCAAACGTAGTTTTTCATGCTCTTTCGAATGCGCTACTAATCGGTGCCGATATCGAAACCTGAACATTATTTGTTATCGATAATTCGAAAAATGATATTTCAAAATATTCATTTCTGGCGTCCAAACTGTTGTATCTGTCAACAATCTTCCATATGTCTTTGTGGATTCAAACGTAGTTTTTCATGCTCTTTCGAATGCGCTTCTAATCGGTGCCGATATCGAAACCTGAACATTATTTGTTATCGATAATTCGAAAAATGATATTTCAAAAAAATTATTTCTGGCGTCCAAACTGTTGTATCTGTCAACAATCTTCTATATGTCTTTGCGGATTCAAACGTAGTTTTTCATGCTCTTTCGAATGCGCTACTAATCGGTGCCGATATCGAAGCCTGAACATTATTTGTTATCGATAATTCGAAAAATGATATTTCAAAAAAATTATTTCTGGCGTCCAAACTGTTGTATCTGTCAACAATCTTCTATATGTCTTTGCGGATTCAAACGTAGTTTTTCATGCTCTTTCGAATGCGCTACTAATCGGTGCCGATATCGAAGCCTGAATATTATTTGTTATCAATAATTCGAAAAATGATATTTCAAAAAATTATTTCTGGCGTCCAAACTGTTGTATCTGTCAACAATCTTCTATATGTCTTTGCGGATTCAAACGTAGTTTTTCATGCTCTTTCGAATGCGCTACTAATCGGTGCCGATATCGAAACCTGAACATTATTTGTTATCGATAATTCGAAAAATGATATTTCAAAATATTCATTTCTGGCGTCCAAACTGTTGTATCTGTCAATAATCTTCCATATGTCTTTGCGGATTCAAACGTAGTTTTTCATGCTCTTTCGAATGCGCTACTAATCGGTGCCGATATCGAAGCCTGAACATTATTTGTTATCGATAATTCGAAAAATGATATTTCAAAAAAATTATTTCTGGCGTCCAAACTGTTGTATCTGTCAACAATCTTCTATATGTCTTTGCGGATTCAAACGTAGTTTTTCATGCTCTTTCGAATGCGCTACTAATCGGTGCCGATATCGAAACCTGAACATTATTTGTTATCGATAATTCGAAAAATGATATTTCAAAATATTCATTTCTGGCGTCCAAACTGTTGTATCTGTCAACAATCTTCTATATGTCTTTGCGGATTCAAACGTAGTTTTTCATGCTCTTTCGAATGCGCTACTAATCGGTGCCGATATCGAAACCTGAACATTATTTGTTATCGATAATTCGAAAAATGATATTTCAAAATATTCATTTCTGGCGTCCAAACTGTTGTATCTGTCAATAATCTTCCATATGTCTTTGCGGATTCAAACGTAGTTTTTCATGCTCTTTCGAATGCGCTACTAATCGGTGCCGATATCGAAGCCTGAACATTATTTGTTATCGATAATTCGAAAAATGATATTTCAAAAAAATTATTTCTGGCGTCCAAACTGTTGTATCTGTCAACAATCTTCTATATGTCTTTGCGGATTCAAACGTAGTTTTTCATGCTCTTTCGAATGCGCTACTAATCGGTGCCGATATCGAAACCTGAACATTATTTGTTATCGATAATTCGAAAAATGATATTTCAAAATATTCATTTCTGGCGTCCAAACTGTTGTATCTGTCAACAATCTTCTATATGTCTTTGCGGATTCAAACGTAGTTTTTCATGCTCTTTCGAATGCGCTACTAATCGGTGCCGATATCGAAGCCTGAATATTATTTGTTATCAATAATTCGAAAAATGATATTTCAAAAAATTATTTCTGGCGTCCAAACTGTTGTATCTGTCAACAATCTTCTATATGTCTTTGCGGATTCAAACGTAGTTTTTCATGCTCTTTCGAATGCGCTACTAATCGGTGCCGATATCGAAACCTGAACATTATTTGTTATCGATAATTCGAAAAATGATATTTCAAAATATTCATTTCTGGCGTCCAAACTGTTGTATCTGTCAACAATCTTCCATATGTCTTTGTGGATTCAAACGTAGTTTTTCATGTTCTTTCGAATGCGCTTCTAATCGGTGCCGATATCGAAACCTGAACATTATTTGTTATCGATAATTCGAAAAATGATATTTCAAAAAAATTATTTCTGGCGTCCAAACTGTTGTATCTGTCAACAATCTTCTATATGTCTTTGCGGATTCAAACGTAGTTTTTCATGCTCTTTCGAATGCGCTACTAATCGGTGCCGATATCGAAGCCTGAACATTATTTGTTATCGATAATTCGAAAAATGATATTTCAAAATATTCATTTCTGGCGTCCAAACTGTTGTATCTGTCAACAATCTTCCATATGTCTTTGCGGATTCAAACGTAGTTTTTCATGCTCTTTCGAATGCGCTACTAATCGGTGCCGATATCTAAACCTGAACATATCTAAAGCTATCTAAAGATATATATCTAAAGCTTGCACAATAGAATTAACACCATTGAGCATGGAAACTATGTGATTTTGAGTGCTACTTTGTCGCTGAACAAAGAAAAAACAATAATTTCCTATCCTTACTGACGTCACCACAGTTTCATGAAGGATCTAAACAAAGTACTTACCAATTTGAAAATCGCAAGCTATGGCACAACGAGATGATTTGAAGAAACAGGTTTATCGCAATCAGAAAAATACAAACAACAACTCAATCGGCGTATTTGGTAAAAAAAGACAATTCGCACTGTGTGAAGCAATAGGGATTTTGTATTTATTATTATTTTAAAAAAAATTATTTTGCAATTGTATTCATCTTTTGCCTTTTCGGATCCGGGAAATGCTCATCGTCGTCGTTCTCCATTTGAAACATTGCTTGAATCTCGCAATCCAATTTCGCTAAAATCTTGAATCATTATTGAATATTATTGAAATTATAAAATTTTACTAACAAGTAGCTGAGCTTCCAATGATATATTTGAATATGTCTCTGTGTTCCTTCCACGCTTTCTGTAGTTGAGATTCAGCGACAATGATCTCGCAAATTTGCAGCAACTATAATATACGTAAATAATATTGCCTAAAACGTTATAACAGTGGTCTAGGAGTAGTTTGACAATGTATATTCATTTCATTCACTCATCGGCCGAGAGATAATATGTAAAAGAAAAGAACGGCAGCCCGAAATACAAACTAAAAATTTACCTTATCTGAAAGACTCTCGTCGATAGCAACTGTTGGATAAAAAAGGACGTTGAGAGGGAAGAAGTCAGCATTTGAACTTGAAATGTAGCAATTCATTGCCGTAATGATCCAGTTATATATTATTTTTAATGAATGATATGATTTATATCAGGCCTCTCACGAGAGAATCGGGACAACGAGTTGACATCAAATTTTAAGAAATTCTGTTTTTTATGTCTCCATTCAATACTTACCTAAACTAAAAAAAACCGAAGTTTCAGATTTTTATCATGCGTTGCAGCTGCTGCAGGTTGATGCAAAGTTCTGAAAATTACCACTGTTTTAACAGGTTTTCACACATCAAGGTGGTCGTTTTTTACTTCAGAAGTTATTTTACGACTAATTGACAGATTTTGGCGCAAGTTGTTCATTTTTAACATTTGCGACCGTTGCAGCACACGCATGCCTAACATGTTTTTATTTTATAACTTGAACACTGATTTTTTCCCCAAAACAAATTTTACGCAGTTTTGTAGAGCTTGAAATTCTGTACAAGACTTATTTTTTGCAGAATTTATCTCTGTGGTCATGGTTGTTTCCCAGAGCGCCGAAAGTCTCGCGGTGGGCTGCACATCTGAAGTCTCAATCTCAAGGTAGCGGGTTCGAATCCCGGCCGTGGAAACAATTTTTTTGCAAATGCAAATTGATGCGGAAACTTCCTTAAATGTGCTAAAATGATGAAAGAATCAAACAAAACAATATTTATCGCCTCCGGGAGTCGAACCTGCGACCGCAACCCCCCGATCTCCCTTTTGCCCATTGTAAGATATTCGACGCTCTGGGAAACAATCAGGACCACAGAAATAAATTCCGCAAAAAATAAGTCTTGTACAGAATTTCAAGCTCTACAAAACTGCGTAAAATTTGTTTTGGGGGAAAAATCATTTGCTGCAAATGAGAAAATGATATTGTACATGTTGTAAATGACATCGCATTACGACAAATTACAATAGGAATCGCTAGAGAATCGAGCACGCCTATTTGGCTATAATTTTACTGATATATATCACGTGTATCACGAGTCAGTGGGAGTGGCCGGGAACAATTTGCAAAAAGTTTGCAAGTTTCTGTCCTTATCCATGGTAAGTGAACATCCGTGAGAAAAGATTACGAAAAATATAGGTCATTGGTCCCAGAGCCGGCTTTTAGGAAATTTTCGGTTTTGAAGTTGCTTATGCTGTATACAAGCTCCCAGAATAGCTATAGAGATGGCATTAGTCTCAAAATGTGCGGAATAATATTTCAAGAAACTTTTATGTTTTCATCAAAATCGTATGACTGAAACTGAAAACACGTTGGTCGAAACACTGATTTATATTGTAAAAATTAAATAATGATATTTTTGCGATATATGAATTGTCCGAATTTTATAACGAAATAAGAAAGATTAACCCCATAGGCATATGGAAAAAATATAAAATTGGGCACTTTGAGGGGGTGAAATTTTCTAGGTCGTTCTGAATATCGCCAAGTGAGGGTTTTTCGGAATTTCGGTTTTTTGTAACATTCAAAAAATAATACTATTTTTGTGATATATGAATTGTCTGAAATTTATTGAAAAATGAGAAAGAACAATTCCTTGTGTGCATGAAAAAATTATATAAGGGCAGTTGGAGGGGGGGGGGGGTGAAATTTGCTAGGTCAGTCTGGAAATCGCGAAATGCAATTTTTGAAAATTTCGTTTTTTGTCAATTTTCTCGGAACTTTCGCCAGTATAGAAAATTTCATAAAATCGATTTTCGCGATTTTCAGAGCGACCTAGCAGATTTCACCCCCCTCCAAGTGCCCCATTTTATATTTGTATCATGCACCTAAGGAGTTGTTATTTCTAATTTTGCAATAAAATTAGAACAATCCATATTCTGTAGTCGGATAACTCCTATTCCGGAAGACGCAACGGAGTTTAACTGATTTTACCAACTCTATTTACAAAACTTTGAAATTTGAAAGAACAGTGCAAACATGTTTCTAACACTCATAATACAGTATTTGCACATATCTCTAACAATTTGTAAGCTCCTAACGAAAGTTCCGAGAATATTGCACACAACCGAAATTCCGAAAAAGCCTCACTTGGCGATATTCAGAACGACCTAGCAAATTTAACCCCCCTCACAGTGCCCAATTTTATATTTTTTTTTCATACACCTATGGGGGTAATCTTTCTTGTTCTTGTTTCATAATAAAATTCGGACAATTCATATATCGCAAAAATAACATTATTGTATTTTCACAATAGAAATCGGCTTTTCAACCAACGTGTTTACAGTTTCAGTCCTACGATTTTGATAAAAACAAAAAAGTTTCTTGAAATAATATTCCGCACATTTTGATAATAATGCCATCTCTCTAACTCTTTTGGGAGCTATTATACAGCATAAGCAGTTTCAAAACCGGAAATTTCCTAAAAGCCGGCTCTGGGACCAATGACCTATATTTTTCGAAATCTTTTCTCAAGGATATTCACTTACCATGGATAAGGACAGAAACTTGCAAACTTTTTGCAAATTGTTCCTGAAGAGGCCCATTTTCCTTCACTGACTCGTGATACACGTGATATGATTATCGTTAACGAAAAAGCTGACAATATATGGGCATTTAAAAATCTTCTCACTCTGAAGAATGTATAGAAGATGTCTTCTATGTCATGCATATTGGATAATATACCAATGTATTTCTCGCCTTCTTCAGCCATTATATTGTTGAGAAAAATGAAGCAGTTTTTGATTAATTGGCTATCATTAACTGATGGATTCTCAACACATCTAAACAACATTGATGTAGCAATTACTCGAACTGAAACTCACATAATACCACAAATAATATCAATAATATGCTCGAAAAGCCCTCCATCCAATATAATAGACATTGCCTGATCACATAGTTTCCTGTAACATATCAAGTACGTTTTATCTATTGCTTGGTTACCAAAGAACGAGTTTAAAATATTATTATTTAATAGATAAAACAAAACTAACAGGGTTGTAGATGTAAAATTGTCTAGAAGACAGAACAGATTCGTCATTACCTGAACTTTATATTTATACTTGAATTTCAACTTCGAAAACTAGCAAAGTGATATGTTTCACGAAAATAACGATTTGATTTGATTTACTATTTTAGATTATTTTTCTCTGATTAGCAGATTTTCTAGTATTCATAAGAAAATTGCAATATCTACTCACAGTCCTACTATGAACATGCTGCAGACTTTCGAACATGCAGATTGCCTCCACAGTTTCCCGCATGACCATTTGGAACACCTGAAGAGTTTTCGATAAATGTGTTTAAAATGTAATAAAACTTTCCTCTTCGGGCAAATTTTCACCCTTCGCCGGTCCAATTAGAGACAAGAGTTCGTTTATCGACTGAAACACATCTATCTGAAAGCAGCTCGTATTCAATATTACACATCATATTATTGCACAATCCTTTTACAATCATCATTACATTCATTTGTTGCATAGTAGTGAAATCGATCTCAGTTTTTTTTCCATTGTTTACGTTTTCGTAATCTATGTTCTCGTACCCAATTGAATGATAAATTATTATCTACTCACCGGTGATAGAGTCAATTCCAGTGATAGGGTCCTCACCCTCTCAACCATTGCGGGATCCATTGCACTGGTAATTGGAAATGGAAGCTCTAAAATGGTAAACAACAACCAGAAACCATTTCAATTTCAATGCGGAAAAATCAAGTAGAAATGAGTTTTTATGACAACGACTGCTCAAGAAAAGAATAGAATGAATCAACGCGTTTTCTTATTTTGCAAGTCACAATCTCAGCCAGGGGGTATGCTAATTATTTTGCATCTACGACATGGATCTAACCTCAAACGAATTACATTCTGTTTCTTTATTATTATATAAAATCAAAATTACACAGCACATATCACATGTAGTCATGTTTCCCGCTTGAGGGTATTTCGACAAGAGCCCAGAATGCTCACGAAGTAATAAACGAACCCTACCTCAAGCTGAATGCTCAGCTTTATGCACCCTGAGAAAAATAAACATGTTTTCAAGTAAACAGCTCATTCATTTGTCGCTCTAGTATTTCATCGTACGATGATAACCTGAAAATGAGAACATGAACGAATTCGGAATACCCGATACAATTAATTTCTTGATTTCTGTTTGTGAGACGTTTCGAGTTCGAGGTTCCGTCTCAGTTTGTCATTTGCTTTGAAGATCAAACAGATGGGGAGGAGTAGGTGTTTTCAGTAAGTCAACTATGTTTGCCTAGATACTTTGGCGACACTCGAGGTGCTCCGTTCTGTCTTTCAGTACACTCTCGCTTCTATCTATCGATCGCACTAGGTCGGATGAGAACCATTGCCCTTTTTGCAGCTTGGAATAACAAAGCGGATACTAGTTTCCAACTTACTTATTGCATCTATCCACCGTGGAAATACGTTCCGAATCTCGTGACCACATTCTTTATTTGACTTGATTATGATTTCTCCGACTTCATGCAGCTCAGAATTGCCCTCAACCGAGGGACTTTAACTTCTGAGCGGCATGAAACTACTTTCGCACGAAATTGTAAATACCATGTCACCCGATACCCAGTTTCGCTCATGGGACAAAGGCAAACACTCGGGAGCCAGAAGATCGCCTCTTTTTACGTGTCCCTTCTTCCCGGATACCTTCTTCTTTCATCACGTTTGCTTTGTTATTTTGCTCGACACGCACACGTCACTCTCAACCCACTCCTAAATGTCTACTCAAAAAGCGAGTTGCCTCTTGTTTCACTCAACCCTTTGGCGGTTAGCCCATTGCAGAGTTTGCGCAGAATTACTGGAGCTTCAAAGCAGGCCTTCTCGCAAGATCCGCCTTCCGCTTTTACTTTTGAGGAGCCCGTTTTGTTCAAATTAATTGGCAGAATTTGCGAAATTGGCGAAATCGCAGAATTGGCGCGGGGAGGCAAACCCGCCTTGCGTGGATGCCTCAACTTACTTTTTTTAACGTTGCGCATCAAGTTCACTCATGTATTAGGTTGGTAAGAAAGTTCTGTCGCGTTTTACTTATTTTACATTTTGGTTTATATTTCCCTTCAAAGTTGATCAATCTTCCAACGATCTTCAGTTGACTAATAATGCTTGGTTACTCTTTCAAGAAAATGTTATCACAGTTTTCTCCAATTACTAATTCTGACACAGTCGACTGACAAATTCAGTGAAATTGATGGTCAACCATAAATTGCATTTGCTCATGGTGGAAAGACGAAGAGTGATATGGACATAACTAACCCACTACTGCAAAGTACAACAAGTGGGCATGCTTTTGAGTGTGTAACAATAAGAACGCCTCATAATGCCAACCTGGGATCAGCGCTAATTCTGAAAATTACACTAAATTGATTGTTGTTGATAAGCATTTCACATCCCTGGAAATTTAGCGGTTGACCTAGTAAGATCAATTGTTGTGGGTAGTGAAGTACACGAAATGCTTAGTGTTTCTTTAAATTGGAGAGTGTTGCACCTAATTGTTTGTAAGCCACAGTTTTGCAAAGGCTGATGCCTAAATATGGTCTTTGAAATTATCCTTTTTTGCAATCTACAGCTTCCCACACATCTCGAATGCCGTATGTTGCGTGATAATATGAAAGTACAACTCTATTGCTATCGCACATCAAAGGAGTGGAGGCAGTTGCTAGCTCGTATTAAAACGGTAGAGTCCAAAAAATAACACACAAAAATCGTCATTTTCCGAATTTATGAGATTTTCTTTATTTACCCGCATTAAATGCGAACTACGATCGACTTAAACCTATTGCTGTATACTACTTATGTCACTTCAACTTATGTTAAATTGGATTTTCAGACAAGCAATGCAGTCGAGAAAGAACGGAAAAATAATACGCGACAGAACTTTCTTACCAACCTAATACAACAATTTCCTCAACCTTAGCTCCTTGCCTTTCAGTTGAAATGAGAATACCCCTCCTTCTTCTCTCTCTTCTCGCTCTCATTGATGGCAAGGGCGGCGCGAGCGGTGGTGGCCGCGGATCGAGTGGCGCGCGACCCGCGCCACCCTCAAGCGGCACACGCGGATCCTCATCGTCCGGATCCTCATCCGGTTCCTCGTACGCGTACCGACCGCCTCCTGTGGTCTCACGCCCGTCATCCGCTAACACGGTTCCGCGAGTAGTGAACACGCCAGTGAAGTGAGTCCACTCTTTCTTTCACTGACCAATACCGATTTTGAAAAATAGAGGCTCTGTATGTTTGCCATAGTACATGTATTATTAGGTTGTTGCGAAAGTCTTGCTCGATTTTATGATTTTAATACTTCTGTCTGCGTTGGCATTCGAATTCATTTTAGACTTACCTGGTTTTTCTTATTCTATGAGGGTATCAATGTTTATTCTAGCGCACCTTAGATCATACCTCTCATTTCATTTAGGAATGCTTACTTATAATTCAAATCTTGCGATATGAGTTAATCAAGATAACTTTTCCTTCTATCATAATTTTATGGAGAATAGAGATATGGCCATACCTGAAGTACGAGCGTACATAGCTATGTTAATACATCACTTATAATCACTTACTATAAGTCAGTGCTAAAATCCCTTCTTTAGACGTGTCCCTTTTTGGGAATTTATAGTGAGCACCTTTTAGCTAAATACGATTTTGTCTTCACGTTTTTGGGTAAGGAGACGCAGGGATAAACATCGATCGAAATTATAATTATCTTATTCTGTTCTTCTTAAAAATGAAGCATCGGAATTATTCATAATTGCGTTGACTAGATATGGCTATTCAAATCATTGAAAGGGTTCTTGGAATGTTGAATTTGATATTTCTATCAAGTTTTCATTTCTTGCGCAGCTTGAATGATCGATCTTTTGTGCTGGTGTTAACGAGCACACTATGCTCTTTCAAGATATATATATATGGATATTATTTGGACTTCGATCTCTTGTATCTGACAGATCAGAATTCAAACCAAATTTCGTTGCAAAATTTTTGATAATTTATGAAATGTCAAATTTCAAGGCATGTATTCTGATCACGATTGAAATCAATTATGCTCGTGAAACAACGGTTCACCCTCTTCAACAATTCTGAGATATCATGCACTGGAGTTCAGAAGAGAGAAAAATCGGAAAGATCAAACACCGAGCAAGACTTTCGCAACAACCTAATATATGGTATCGGCAACGTGAATCAATTATTCTTTTCAGACAGCCTTCTAGCAGCAGCTCTTACCGCGCCCCTCTGATTGGTTTCCTCTCCTAATTTATTTCGTAAAAACCATATGCGATTGTGAATAACCTACCAATCAATAATATTAATCAATAATAACCACAAATGTTCAGGATTCGGAGCAGGAGCCCTCGCAGGAGCCGTGACTGCGAATCGAATCAACAATGCACGTGCGCCCGTTCAGTTAGTGGTTTAATCAATCACCATGTATACACCTGCTTTTTCGCTCGGCACTTGGCGCACATGCTGGCTGCACGCCTATTTTGTAGTCAACACTTAGGAGCGAGTCCGGTAACGAAATACAAAGATGATACGTAGTACTAGACATCACATTTACACCTCAGCTAGTACCCATGATTACCTAGAAGAACAGTCAATGATAAATTACTTCGATAAAGGATAGATTTCGCAATTTCCCCCTGCAGTTACAACGGCAACAACTACTACTGGGGCAGAGATGCCGCTGCTCAGGAGGAAAAATCCGAAGTATCGAAAGATGGCAAAGAATCCACAGTGTACGATGCTTTCTACCCATACCTGACATCAACAAGCCATACTAAAATATCATACTTCGGTCAACGAAAATTAATGTGTAGATGATAAAGATCAAAGATTACTTTTTATTCAGGTGCACTCGACCACTGACCAACCTCAACGATAGCTCTATCAACGATGTGCGGTTTCAAAATGGAACCAAGTAAAATTTAGTTCAAACAAATCAGATACACTTAAAGTATGTTTGGCTAATGGAATTTATGTGGGCTATAGCTTCTACGTCACTCTTTCATTTCAGGCCCACCGAATTCGCGTGGTCCTGCACCCCTGATGAGCAGTGCTGCGACTGGACTTGCTGTCCTGCTACAGCATCGGTCGCACCCCGATCTGCATCCGACTCACCCGACAACCTGCTGCAAACCGTATCGACGCTGCCAGTCGCAGCAGCTCTCCAATCAAGATCTTCCAGTGAAGGATGAGCAATTTTCAGTGACGGTTCCAGTTCCAGTGACGCTACTAAGGATGAGCAATGAGCAATTTTCTCAGGATAAATCATGGAAAGAAATCGGAGTGGAGTATGCGAAAAGGGAGATTGAACGGACCGGTTTCCCACTCCACGAGCTTAACGAGACTGCCGAAAACGTGAAAAGTGCGTTCGAAGAAAATGATTCAGGTGAATATAGCGAAACAGAATCATAAAATGAATTAAGTCATGTTTTGATAATTGACGCATCCAAAATTACCCTACCCATATGCTAGCCTCTCGGCTCATCTAACTGCATTAAGACGTGTACATGATTTACAAATTAGGGGAAGCTAGGAGAACTGTCTAAGTTCCAAAAATATAATTTATGATTATGAACGTGTTTCAGTAACATCTATCAAGTGGTACTGATGGAATCGGACGTTTCGTCGAGTCTTGCGAGCAAGAACATGGACAACTATGCGAATATTGCGAACTTTGGAGGATTGGATGTGCACATCTTTAGAACAAATCAATCCGCTGTAGTTGAGAAATCGAAAAGCGCTAGGAATTGGTTGAAGAAGAAGGAAGCACGTCTTCGAAAAGGAATTAGGAATTAAGATAATATGCTAGCATTTGACAATTTGAAGCCAAAGAATCTGAAAATTAGTAGTATTTTCTTAAATGTAATGGAAAAGTTGGCGAATTATATCATTCAGATCGAAAGTAGAGTCGGGGCCTCACAACATCCTATCATACCTACACGCCAAACCTACAATCGGACCAATCTATGGCAGCGGAAAGTACAGTTCCGTGTTAATGCTGAAATCAGATGGGAAAGAGGAAGTCACAGTAGGCATTGCGTTGTCTAAAGAAGCTTCCAGCGTGCTTAAATCTACTAATCGATCAAAGTATTCATGGAATCTATTCTTTTTTCTGTGATTCATGTAGTGGCTAACCAACAGATCATTGGATTGTAAACAGCACGAAAGCACTTCAAAAACATGCTATATTACTTTTCCGAGTTGATCTGATTTAGTCTGTTAGACCGATATGCCGACGAAAAATTCTGAAATTCTGCTCGTCAAAGGGCATTTCGGAAAAGAATTTCTTGATAATCCGACATATTTTACAATGCAATGACACAATGATGAACGATTCACATGTTCTGAGTAGTGTTGTTTTAAATTCTAACGGTAAAGAAAATATAACTCTGCTTAAATTCTAACTAGAACATATGCAATCATCACAAGCATAATCCACCCAGTCAATCCTTCACTGGAAGATCTTGATTGGAGAGCTGCTGCGACTGGCAGCGTCGATACGGTTTGCAGCAGGTTGTCGGGTGAGTCGGATGCAGATCGGGGTGCGACCGATGCTGTAGCAGGACAGCAAGTCCAGTCGCAGCACTGCTCATCAGGGGTGCAGGACCACGCGAATTCGGTGGGCCTGAAATGAAAGAGTGACGTAGAAGCTATAGCCCACATAAATTCCATTAGCCAAACATACTTTAAGTGTATCTGATTTGTTTGAACTAAATTTTACTTGGTTCCATTTTGAAACCGCACATCGTTGATAGAGCTATCGTTGAGGTTGGTCAGTGGTCGAGTGCACCTGAATAAAAAGTAATCTTTGATCTTTATCATCTACACATTAATTTTCGTTGACCGAAGTATGATATTTTAGTATGGCTTGTTGATGTCAGGTATGGGTAGAAAGCATCGTACACTGTGGATTCTTTGCCATCTTTCGATACTTCGGATTTTTCCTCCTGAGCAGCGGCATCTCTGCCCCAGTAGTAGTTGTTGCCGTTGTAACTGCAGGGGGAAATTGCGAAATCTATCCTTTATCGAAGTAATTTATCATTGACTGTTCTTCTAGGTAATCATGGGTACTAGCTGAGGTGTAAATGTGATGTCTAGTACTACGTATCATCTTTGTATTTCGTTACCGGACTCGCTCCTAAGTGTTGACTACAAAATAGGCGTGCAGCCAGCATGTGCGCCAAGTGCCGAGCGAAAAAGCAGGTGTATACATGGTGATTGATTAAACCACTAACTGAACGGGCGCACGTGCATTGTTGATTCGATTCGCAGTCACGGCTCCTGCGAGGGCTCCTGCTCCGAATCCTGAACATTTGTGGTTATTATTGATTAATATTATTGATTGGTAGGTTATTCACAATCGCATATGGTTTTTACGAAATAAATTAGGAGAGGAAACCAATCAGAGGGGCGCGGTAAGAGCTGCTGCTAGAAGGCTGTCTGAAAAGAATAATTGATTCACGTTGCCGATACCATATATTAGGTTGTTGCGAAAGTCTTGCTCGGTGTTTGATCTTTCCGATTTTTCTCTCTTCTGAACTCCAGTGCATGATATCTCAGAATTGTTGAAGAGGGTGAACCGTTGTTTCACGAGCATAATTGATTTCAATCGTGATCAGAATACATGCCTTGAAATTTGACATTTCATAAATTATCAAAAATTTTGCAACGAAATTTGGTTTGAATTCTGATCTGTCAGATACAAGAGATCGAAGTCCAAATAATATCCATATATATATATCTTGAAAGAGCATAGTGTGCTCGTTAACACCAGCACAAAAGATCGATCATTCAAGCTGCGCAAGAAATGAAAACTTGATAGAAATATCAAATTCAACATTCCAAGAACCCTTTCAATGATTTGAATAGCCATATCTAGTCAACGCAATTATGAATAATTCCGATGCTTCATTTTTAAGAAGAACAGAATAAGATAATTATAATTTCGATCGATGTTTATCCCTGCGTCTCCTTACCCAAAAACGTGAAGACAAAATCGTATTTAGCTAAAAGGTGCTCACTATAAATTCCCAAAAAGGGACACGTCTAAAGAAGGGATTTTAGCACTGACTTATAGTAAGTGATTATAAGTGATGTATTAACATAGCTATGTACGCTCGTACTTCAGGTATGGCCATATCTCTATTCTCCATAAAATTATGATAGAAGGAAAAGTTATCTTGATTAACTCATATCGCAAGATTTGAATTATAAGTAAGCATTCCTAAATGAAATGAGAGGTATGATCTAAGGTGCGCTAGAATAAACATTGATACCCTCATAGAATAAGAAAAACCAGGTAAGTCTAAAATGAATTCGAATGCCAACGCAGACAGAAGTATTAAAATCATAAAATCGAGCAAGACTTTCGCAACAACCTAATAATACATGTACTATGGCAAACATACAGAGCCTCTATTTTTCAAAATCGGTATTGGTCAGTGAAAGAAAGAGTGGACTCACTTCACTGGCGTGTTCACTACTCGCGGAACCGTGTTAGCGGATGACGGGCGTGAGACCACAGGAGGCGGTCGGTACGCGTACGAGGAACCGGATGAGGATCCGGACGATGAGGATCCGCGTGTGCCGCTTGAGGGTGGCGCGGGTCGCGCGCCACTCGATCCGCGGCCACCACCGCTCGCGCCGCCCTTGCCATCAATGAGAGCGAGAAGAGAGAGAAGAAGGAGGGGTATTCTCATTTCAACTGAAAGGCAAGGAGCTAAGGTTGAGGAAATTGTTGTATTAGGTTGGTAAGAAAGTTCTGTCGCGTATTATTTTTCCGTTCTTTCTCGACTGCATTGCTTGTCTGAAAATCCAATTTAACATAAGTTGAAGTGACATAAGTAGTATACAGCAATAGGTTTAAGTCGATCGTAGTTCGCATTTAATGCGGGTAAATAAAGAAAATCTCATAAATTCGGAAAATGACGATTTTTGTGTGTTATTTTTTGGACTCTACCGTTTTAATACGAGCTAGCAACTGCCTCCACTCCTTTGATGTGCGATAGCAATAGAGTTGTACTTTCATATTATCACGCAACATACGGCATTCGAGATGTGTGGGAAGCTGTAGATTGCAAAAAAGGATAATTTCAAAGACCATATTTAGGCATCAGCCTTTGCAAAACTGTGGCTTACAAACAATTAGGTGCAACACTCTCCAATTTAAAGAAACACTAAGCATTTCGTGTACTTCACTACCCACAACAATTGATCTTACTAGGTCAACCGCTAAATTTCCAGGGATGTGAAATGCTTATCAACAACAATCAATTTAGTGTAATTTTCAGAATTAGCGCTGATCCCAGGTTGGCATTATGAGGCGTTCTTATTGTTACACACTCAAAAGCATGCCCACTTGTTGTACTTTGCAGTAGTGGGTTAGTTATGTCCATATCACTCTTCGTCTTTCCACCATGAGCAAATGCAATTTATGGTTGACCATCAATTTCACTGAATTTGTCAGTCGACTGTGTCAGAATTAGTAATTGGAGAAAACTGTGATAACATTTTCTTGAAAGAGTAACCAAGCATTATTAGTCAACTGAAGATCGTTGGAAGATTGATCAACTTTGAAGGGAAATATAAACCAAAATGTAAAATAAGTAAAACGCGACAGAACTTTCTTACCAACCTAATACATGAGTGAACTTGATGCGCAACGTTAAAAAAAGTAAGTTGAGGCATCCACGCAAGGCGGGTTTGCCTCCCCGCGCCAATTCTGCGATTTCGCCAATTTCGCAAATTCTGCCAATTAATTTGAACAAAACGGGCTCCTCAAAAGTAAAAGCGGAAGGCGGATCTTGCGAGAAGGCCTGCTTTGAAGCTCCAGTAATTCTGCGCAAACTCTGCAATGGGCTAACCGCCAAAGGGTTGAGTGAAACAAGAGGCAACTCGCTTTTTGAGTAGACATTTAGGAGTGGGTTGAGAGTGACGTGTGCGTGTCGAGCAAAATAACAAAGCAAACGTGATGAAAGAAGAAGGTATCCGGGAAGAAGGGACACGTAAAAAGAGGCGATCTTCTGGCTCCCGAGTGTTTGCCTTTGTCCCATGAGCGAAACTGGGTATCGGGTGACATGGTATTTACAATTTCGTGCGAAAGTAGTTTCATGCCGCTCAGAAGTTAAAGTCCCTCGGTTGAGGGCAATTCTGAGCTGCATGAAGTCGGAGAAATCATAATCAAGTCAAATAAAGAATGTGGTCACGAGATTCGGAACGTATTTCCACGGTGGATAGATGCAATAAGTAAGTTGGAAACTAGTATCCGCTTTGTTATTCCAAGCTGCAAAAAGGGCAATGGTTCTCATCCGACCTAGTGCGATCGATAGATAGAAGCGAGAGTGTACTGAAAGACAGAACGGAGCACCTCGAGTGTCGCCAAAGTATCTAGGCAAACATAGTTGACTTACTGAAAACACCTACTCCTCCCCATCTGTTTGATCTTCAAAGCAAATGACAAACTGAGACGGAACCTCGAACTCGAAACGTCTCACAAACAGAAATCAAGAAATTAATTGTATCGGGTATTCCGAATTCGTTCATGTTCTCATTTTCAGGTTATCATCGTACGATGAAATACTAGAGCGACAAATGAATGAGCTGTTTACTTGAAAACATGTTTATTTTTCTCAGGGTGCATAAAGCTGAGCATTCAGCTTGAGGTAGGGTTCGTTTATTACTTCGTGAGCATTCTGGGCTCTTGTCGAAATACCCTCAAGCGGGAAACATGACTACATGTGATATGTGCTGTGTAATTTTGATTTTATATAATAATAAAGAAACAGAATGTAATTCGTTTGAGGTTAGATCCATGTCGTAGATGCAAAATAATTAGCATACCCCCTGGCTGAGATTGTGACTTGCAAAATAAGAAAACGCGTTGATTCATTCTATTCTTTTCTTGAGCAGTCGTTGTCATAAAAACTCATTTCTACTTGATTTTTCCGCATTGAAATTGAAATGGTTTCTGGTTGTTGTTTACCATTTTAGAGCTTCCATTTCCAATTACCAGTGCAATGGATCCCGCAATGGTTGAGAGGGTGAGGACCCTATCACTGGAATTGACTCTATCACCGGTGAGTAGATAATAATTTATCATTCAATTGGGTACGAGAACATAGATTACGAAAACGTAAACAATGGAAAAAAAACTGAGATCGATTTCACTACTATGCAACAAATGAATGTAATGATGATTGTAAAAGGATTGTGCAATAATATGATGTTTAATATTGAATACGAGCTGCTTTCAGATAGATGTGTTTCAGTCGATAAACGAACTCTTGTCTCTAATTGGACCGGCGAAGGGTGAAAATTTGCCCGAAGAGGAAAGTTTATATTACATTTTAAACACATTTATCGAAAACTCTTCAGGTGTTCCAAATGGTCATGCGGGAAACTGTGGAGGCAATCTGCATGTTCGAAAGTCTGCAGCATGTTCATAGTAGGACTGTGAGTAGATATTGCAATTTTCTTATGAATACTAGAAAATCTGCTAATCAGAGAAAAATAATCTAAAATAGTAAATCAAATCAAATCGTTATTTTCGTGAAACATATCACTTTGCTAGTTTTCGAAGTTGAAATTCAAGTATAAATATAAAGTTCAGGTAATGACGAATCTGTTCTGTCTTCTAGACAATTTTACATCTACAACCCTGTTAGTTTTGTTTTATCTATTAAATAATAATATTTTAAACTCGTTCTTTGGTAACCAAGCAATAGATAAAACGTACTTGATATGTTACAGGAAACTATGTGATCAGGCAATGTCTATTATATTGGATGGAGGGCTTTTCGAGCATATTATTGATATTATTTGTGGTATTATGTGAGTTTCAGTTCGAGTAATTGCTACATCAATGTTGTTTAGATGTGTTGAGAATCCATCAGTTAATGATAGCCAATTAATCAAAAACTGCTTCATTTTTCTCAACAATATAATGGCTGAAGAAGGCGAGAAATACATTGGTATATTATCCAATATGCATGACATAGAAGACATCTTCTATACATTCTTCAGAGTGAGAAGATTTTTAAATGCCCATATATTGTCAGCTTTTTCGTTAACGATAATCATATCACGTGTATCACGAGTCAGTGAAGGAAAATGGGCCTCTTCAGGAACAATTTGCAAAAAGTTTGCAAGTTTCTGTCCTTATCCATGGTAAGTGAATATCCTTGAGAAAAGATTTCGAAAAATATAGGTCATTGGTCCCAGAGCCGGCTTTTAGGAAATTTCCGGTTTTGAAACTGCTTATGCTGTATAATAGCTCCCAAAAGAGTTAGAGAGATGGCATTATTATCAAAATGTGCGGAATATTATTTCAAGAAACTTTTTTGTTTTTATCAAAATCGTAGGACTGAAACTGTAAACACGTTGGTTGAAAAGCCGATTTCTATTGTGAAAATACAATAATGTTATTTTTGCGATATATGAATTGTCCGAATTTTATTATGAAACAAGAACAAGAAAGATTACCCCCATAGGTGTATGAAAAAAAAATATAAAATTGGGCACTGTGAGGGGGGTTAAATTTGCTAGGTCGTTCTGAATATCGCCAAGTGAGGCTTTTTCGGAATTTCGGTTGTGTGCAATATTCTCGGAACTTTCGTTAGGAGCTTACAAATTGTTAGAGATATGTGCAAATACTGTATTATGAGTGTTAGAAACATGTTTGCACTGTTCTTTCAAATTTCAAAGTTTTGTAAATAGAGTTGGTAAAATCAGTTAAACTCCGTTGCGTCTTCCGGAATAGGAGTTATCCGACTACAGAATATGGATTGTTCTAATTTTATTGCAAAATTAGAAATAACAACTCCTTAGGTGCATGATACAAATATAAAATGGGGCACTTGGAGGGGGGTGAAATCTGCTAGGTCGCTCTGAAAATCGCGAAAATCGATTTTATGAAATTTTCTATACTGGCGAAAGTTCCGAGAAAATTGACAAAAAACGAAATTTTCAAAAATTGCATTTCGCGATTTCCAGACTGACCTAGCAAATTTCACCCCCCCCCCCCTCCAACTGCCCTTATATAATTTTTTCATGCACACAAGGAATTGTTCTTTCTCATTTTTCAATAAATTTCAGACAATTCATATATCACAAAAATAGTATTATTTTTTGAATGTTACAAAAAACCGAAATTCCGAAAAACCCTCACTTGGCGATATTCAGAACGACCTAGAAAATTTCACCCCCTCAAAGTGCCCAATTTTATATTTTTTCCATATGCCTATGGGGTTAATCTTTCTTATTTCGTTATAAAATTCGGACAATTCATATATCGCAAAAATATCATTATTTAATTTTTACAATATAAATCAGTTTTTCGACCAACGTGTTTTCAGTTTCAGTCATACGATTTTGATGAAAACATAAAAGTTTCTTGAAATATTATTCCGCACATTTTGAGACTAATGCCATCTCTATAGCTATTCTGGGAGCTTGTATACAGCATAAGCAACTTCAAAACCGAAAATTTCCTAAAAGCCGGCTCTGGGACCAATGACCTATATTTTTCGTAATCTTTTCTCACGGATGTTCACTTACCATGGATAAGGACAGAAACTTGCAAACTTTTTGCAAATTGTTCCCGGCCACTCCCACTGACTCGTGATACACGTGATATATATCAGTAAAATTATAGCCAAATAGGCGTGCTCGATTCTCTAGCGATTCCTATTGTAATTTGTCGTAATGCGATGTCATTTACAACATGTACAATATCATTTTCTCATTTGCAGCAAATGATTTTTCCCCCAAAACAAATTTTACGCAGTTTTGTAGAGCTTGAAATTCTGTACAAGACTTATTTTTTGCGGAATTTATTTCTGTGGTCCTGATTGTTTCCCAGAGCGTCGAATATCTTACAATGGGCAAAAGGGAGATCGGGGGGTTGCGGTCGCAGGTTCGACTCCCGGAGGCGATAAATATTGTTTTGTTTGATTCTTTCATCATTTTAGCACATTTAAGGAAGTTTCCGCATCAATTTGCATTTGCAAAAAAATTGTTTCCACGGCCGGGATTCGAACCCGCTACCTTGAGATTGAGACTTCAGACGTGCAGCCCACCGCGAGACTTTCGGCGCTCTGGGAAACAACCATGACCACAGAGATAAATTCTGCAAAAAATAAGTCTTGTACAGAATTTCAAGCTCTACAAAACTGCGTAAAATTTGTTTTGGGGAAAAAATCAGTGTTCAAGTTATAAAATAAAAACATGTTAGGCATGCGTGTGCTGCGACGGTCGCAAATGTTAAAAATGAACAACTTGCGCCAAAATCTGTCAATTAGTCGTAAAATAACTTCTGAAGTAAAAAACGACCACCTTGATGTGTGAAAACCTGTTAAAACAGTGGTAATTTTCAGAACTTTGCATCAACCTGCAGCAGCTGCAACGCATGATAAAAATCTGAAACTTCGGTTTTTTTTTAGTTTAGGTAAGTATTGAATGGAGACATAAAAAACAGAATTTCTTAAAATTTGATGTCAACTCGTTGTCCCGATTCTCTCGTGAGAGGCCTGATATAAATCATATCATTCATTAAAAATAATATATAACTGGATCATTACGGCAATGAATTGCTACATTTCAAGTTCAAATGCTGACTTCTTCCCTCTCAACGTCCTTTTTTATCCAACAGTTGCTATCGACGAGAGTCTTTCAGATAAGGTAAATTTTTAGTTTGTATTTCGGGCTGCCGTTCTTTTCTTTTACATATTATCTCTCGGCCGATGAGTGAATGAAATGAATATACATTGTCAAACTACTCCTAGACCACTGTTATAACGTTTTAGGCAATATTATTTACGTATATTATAGTTGCTGCAAATTTGCGAGATCATTGTCGCTGAATCTCAACTACAGAAAGCGTGGAAGGAACACAGAGACATATTCAAATATATCATTGGAAGCTCAGCTACTTGTTAGTAAAATTTTATAATTTCAATAATATTCAATAATGATTCAAGATTTTAGCGAAATTGGATTGCGAGATTCAAGCAATGTTTCAAATGGAGAACGACGACGATGAGCATTTCCCGGATCCGAAGAGGCAAAAGATGAATACAATTGCAAAATAATTTTTTTAAAAATAATAATAAATACAAAATCCCTATTGCTTCACACAGTGCGAATTGTCTTTTTTTACCAAATACGCCGATTGAGTTGTTGTTTGTATTTTTCTGATTGCGATAAACCTGTTTCTTCAAATCATCTCGTTGTGCCATAGCTTGCGATTTTCAAATTGGTAAGTACTTTGTTTAGATCCTTCATGAAACTGTGGTGACGTCAGTAAGGATAGGAAATTATTGTTTTTTCTTTGTTCAGCGACAAAGTAGCACTCAAAATCACATAGTTTCCATGCTCAATGGTGTTAATTCTATTGTGCAAGCTTTAGATATATATCTTTAGATAGCTTTAGATATGTTCAGGTTTAGATATCGGCACCGATTAGTAGCGCATTCGAAAGAGCATGAAAAACTACGTTTGAATCCGCAAAGACATATAGAAGATTGTTGACAGATACAACAGTTTGGACGCCAGAAATAATTTTTTTGAAATATCATTTTTCGAATTATCGATAACAAATAATGTTCAGGTTTCGATATCGGCACCGATTAGAAGCGCATTCGAAAGAGCATGAAAAACTACGTTTGAATCCGCAAAGACATATGGAAGATTGTTGACAGATACAACAGTTTGGACGCCAGAAATGAATATTTTGAAATATCATTTTTCGAATTATCGATAACAAATAATGTTCATGTTTCGATATCGGCACCGATTAGTAGCGCATTCGAAAGAGCATGAAAAACTACGTTTGAATCCGCAAAGACATATAGAAGATTGTTGACAGATACAACAGTTTGGACGCCAGAAATAATTTTTTGAAATATCATTTTTCGAATTATTGATAACAAATAATATTCAGGCTTCGATATCGGCACCGATTAGTAGCGCATTCGAAAGAGCATGAAAAACTACGTTTGAATCCGCAAAGACATATAGAAGATCGGCATCATCGGCATACTCCAGATGACAAAGATATCTTCCGTCAATCTTCCGTCAATAGTTGTGCCATAGCTTGCGATTTTCAAATTGGTAAGTACTTTGTTTAGATCCTTCATGAAACTGTGGTGACGTCAGTAAGGATAGGAAATTATTGTTTTTTCTTTGTTCAGCGACAAAGTAGCACTCAAAATCACATAGTTTCCATGCTCAATGGTGTTAATTCTATTGTGCAAGCTTTAGATATATATCTTTAGATAGCTTTAGATATGTTCAGGTTTCGATATCGGCACCGATTAGTAGCGCATTCGAAAGAGCATGAAAAACTACGTTTGAATCCGCAAAGACATATAGAAGATTGTTGACAGATACAACAGTTTGGACGCCAGAAATGAATATTTAGAAATATCATTTTTCGAATTATCGATAACAAGGAATGTTCAGGTTTCGATATCGGCACCGATTAGTAGCGCATTCGAAAGAGCATGAAAAACTACGTTTGAATCCGCAAAGACATATGGAAGATTGTTGACAGATACAACAGTTTGGACGCCAGAAATGAATATTTTGAAATATCATTTTTCGAATTATCGATAACAAATAATGTTCAGGTTTCGATATCGGCACCGATTAGTAGCACATTCGAAAGAGCATGAAAAACTACGTTTGAATCCGCAAAGACATATGGAAGATTGTTGACAGATACAACAGTTTGGACGCCAGAAATGAATATTTTGAAATATCATTTTTCGAATTATCGATAACAAATAATGTTCAGGTTTCGATATCGGCACCGATTAGTAGCGCATTCGAAAGAGCATGAAAAACTACGTTTGAATCCGCAAAGACATATGGAAGATTGTTGACAGATACAACAGTTTGGACGCCAGAAATGAATATTTTGAAATATCATTTTTCGAATTATCGATAACAAATAATGTTCAGGTTTCGATATCGGCACCGATTAGTAGCGCATTCGAAAGAGCATGAAAAACTACGTTTGAATCCGCAAAGACATATGGAAGATTGTTGACAGATACAACAGTTTGGACGCCAGAAATGAATATTTTGAAATATCATTTTTCGAATTATCGATAACAAATAATGTTCAGGTTTCGATATCGGCACCGATTAGTAGCGCATTCGAAAGAGCATGAAAAACTACGTTTGAATCCGCAAAGACATATAGAAGATTGTTGACAGATACAACAGTTTGGACGCCAGAAATGAATATTTAGAAATATCATTTTTCGAATTATCGATAACAAGGAATGTTCAGGTTTCGATATCGGCACCGATTAGTAGCGCATTCGAAAGAGCATGAAAAACTACGTTTGAATCCGCAAAGACATATGGAAGATTGTTGACAGATACAACAGTTTGGACGCCAGAAATGAATATTTTGAAATATCATTTTTCGAATTATCGATAACAAATAATGTTCAGGTTTCGATATCGGCACCGATTAGTAGCGCATTCGAAAGAGCATGAAAAACTACGTTTGAATCCGCAAAGACATATGGAAGATTGTTGACAGATACAACAGTTTGGACGCCAGAAATGAATATTTTGAAATATCATTTTTCGAATTATCGATAACAAATAATGTTCAGGTTTCGATATCGGCACCGATTAGTAGCGCATTCGAAAGAGCATGAAAAACTACGTTTGAATCCGCAAAGACATATGGAAGATTGTTGACAGATACAACAGTTTGGACGCCAGAAATGAATATTTTGAAATATCATTTTTCGAATTATCGATAACAAATAATGTTCAGGTTTCGATATCGGCACCGATTAGTAGCGCATTCGAAAGAGCATGAAAAACTACGTTTGAATCCGCAAAGACATATAGAAGATTGTTGACAGATACAACAGTTTGGACGCCAGAAATGAATATTTAGAAATATCATTTTTCGAATTATCGATAACAAGGAATGTTCAGGTTTCGATATCGGCACCGATTAGTAGCGCATTCGAAAGAGCATGAAAAACTACGTTTGAATCCGCAAAGACATATGGAAGATTGTTGACAGATACAACAGTTTGGACGCCAGAAATGAATATTTTGAAATATCATTTTTCGAATTATCGATAACAAATAATGTTCAGGTTTCGATATCGGCACCGATCAGTAGCGCATTCGAAAGAGCATGAAAAACTACGTTTGAATCCGCAAAGACATATGGAAGATTGTTGACAGATACAACAGTTTGGACGCCAGAAATGAATATTTTGAAATATCATTTTTCGAATTATCGATAACAAGGAATGTTCAGGTTTCGATATCGGCACCGATTAGTAGCGCATTCGAAAGAGCATGAAAAACTACGTTTGAATCCGCAAAGACATATGGAAGATTGTTGACAGATACAACAGTTTGGACGCCAGAAATGAATATTTTGAAATATCATTTTTCGAATTATCGATAACAAATAATGTTCAGGTTTCGATATCGGCACCGATCAGTAGCGCATTCGAAAGAGCATGAAAAACTACGTTTGAATCCGCAAAGACATATGGAAGATTGTTGACAGATACAACAGTTTGGACGCCAGAAATGAATATTTTGAAATATCATTTTTCGAATTATCGATAACAAATAATGTTCAGGTTTCGATATCGGCACTTATTAGTAGCGCATTCGAAAGAGCATGAAAAACTACGTTTGAATCCGCAAAGACATATGGAAGATTGTTGACAGATACAACAGTTTGGACGCCAGAAATGAATATTTTGAAATATCATTTTTCGAATTATCGATAACAAATAATGTTCAGGTTTCGATATCGGCACCGATTAGTAGCGCATTCGAAAGATCATGAAAAACTACGTTTGAATCCGCAAAGACATATGGAAGATTGTTGACAGATACAACAGGTTGGACGCCAGAAATGAATATTTTGAAATATCATTTTTCGAATTATCGATAACAAATAATGTTCAGGTTTCGATATCGGCACCGATTAGTAGCGCATTCGAAAGAGCATGAAAAACTACGTTTGAATCCGCAAAGACATATGGAAGATTGTTGACAGATACAACAGTTTGGACGCCAGAAATGAATATTTTGAAATATCATTTTTCGAATTATCGATAACAAATAATGTTCAGGTTTCGATATCGGCACCGATTAGTAGCGCATTCAAAAGAGCATGAAAAACTACGTTTGAATCCGCAAAGACATATGGAAGATTGTTGACAGATACAACAGTTTGGACGCCAGAAATGAATATTTTGAAATATCATTTTTCGAATTATCGATAACAAATAATGTTCAGGTTTCGATATCGGCACCGATTAGTAGCGCATTCGAAAGATCATGAAAAACTACGTTTGAATCCGCAAAGACATATGGAAGATTGTTGACAGATACAACAGGTTGGACGCCAGAAATGAATATTTTGAAATATCATTTTTCGAATTATCGATAACAAATAATGTTCAGGTTTCGATATCGGCACCGATTAGTAGCGCATTCGAAAGAGCATGAAAAACTACGTTTGAATCCGCAAAGACATATGGAAGATTGTTGACAGATACAACAGTTTGGACGCCAGAAATGAATATTTTGAAATATCATTTTTCGAATTATCGATAACAAATAATGTTCAGGTTTCGATATCGGCACCGATTAGTAGCGCATTCAAAAGAGCATGAAAAACTACGTTTGAATCCGCAAAGACATATGGAAGATTGTTGACAGATACAACAGTTTGGACGCCAGAAATGAATATTTTGAAATATCATTTTTCGAATTATCGATAACAAATAATGTTCAGGTTTCGATATCGGCACCGATTAGTAGCGCATTCGAAAGAGCATGAAAAACTACGTTTGAATCCGCAAAGACATATGGAAGATTGTTGACAGATACAACAGTTTGGACGCCAGAAATGAATATTTTGAAATATCATTTTTCGAATTATCGATAACAAATAATGTTCATGTTTCGATATCGGCACCGATTAGTAGCGCATTCGAAAGATCATGAAAAACTACGTTTGAATCCGCAAAGACATATGGAAGATTGTTGACAGATACAACAGTTTGGACGCCAGAAATGAATATTTTGAAATATCATTTTTCGAATTATCGATAACAAATAATGTTCAGGTTTCGATATCGGCACCGATTAGTAGCGCATTCGAAAGAGCATGAAAAACTACGTTTGAATCCGCAAAGACATATGGAAGATTGTTGACAGATACAACAGGTTGGACGCCAGAAATGAATATTTTGAAATATCATTTTTCGAATTATCGATAACAAATAATGTTCAGGTTTCGATATCGGCACCGATTAGTAGCGCATTCGAAAGAGCATGAAAAACTACGTTTGAATCCGCAAAGACATATGGAAGATTGTTGACAGATACAACAGGTTGGACGCCAGAAATGAATATTTTGAAATATCATTTTTCGAATTATCGATAACAAATAATGTTCAGGTTTCGATATCGGCACCGATTAGTAGCACATTCGAAAGAGCATGAAAAACTACGTTTGAATCCGCAAAGACATATGGAAGATTGTTGACAGATACAACAGGTTGGACGCCAGAAATGAATATTTTGAAATATCATTTTTCGAATTATCGATAACAAATAATGTTCAGGTTTCGATATCGGCACCGATTAGTAGCGCATTCGAAAGAGCATGAAAAACTACGTTTGAATCCGCAAAGACATATGGAAGATTGTTGACAGATACAACAGGTTGGACGCCAGAAATGAATATTTTGAAATATCATTTTTCGAATTATCGATAACAAATAATGTTCAGGTTTCGATATCGGCACCGATTAGTAGCGCATTCGAAAGAGCATGAAAAACTACGTTTGAATCCGCAAAGACATATGGAAGATTGTTGACAGATACAACAGGTTGGACGCCAGAAATGAATATTTTGAAATATCATTTTTCGAATTATCGATAACAAATAATGTTCAGGTTTCGATATCGGCACCGATTAGTAGCACATTCGAAAGAGCATGAAAAACTACGTTTGAATCCGCAAAGACATATGGAAGATTGTTGACAGATACAACAGGTTGGACGCCAGAAATGAATATTTTGAAATATCATTTTTCGAATTATCGATAACAAATAATGTTCAGGTTTCGATATCGGCACCGATTAGTAGCGCATTCGAAAGAGCATGAAAAACTACGTTTGAATCCGCAAAGACATATGGAAGATTGTTGACAGATACAACAGGTTGGACGCCAGAAATGAATATTTTGAAATATCATTTTTCGAATTATCGATAACAAATAATGTTCAGGTTTCGATATCGGCACCGATTAGTAGCGCATTCGAAAGAGCATGAAAAACTACGTTTGAATCCGCAAAGACATATGGAAGATTGTTGACAGATACAACAGTTTGGACGCCAGAAATGAATATTTTGAAATATCATTTTTCGAATTATCGATAACAAATAATGTTCAGGTTTCGATATCGGCACCGATTAGTAGCACATTCGAAAGAGCATGAAAAACTACGTTTGAATCCGCAAAGACATATGGAAGATTGTTGACAGATACAACAGTTTGGACGCCAGAAATGAATATTTTGAAATATCATTTTTCGAATTATCGATAACAAATAATGTTCAGGTTTCGATATCGGCACCGATTAGTAGCGCATTCGAAAGAGCATGAAAAACTACGTTTGAATCCGCAAAGACATATGGAAGATTGTTGACAGATACAACAGTTTGGACGCCAGAAATGAATATTTTGAAATATCATTTTTCGAATTATCGATAACAAATAATGTTCAGGTTTCGATATCGGCACCGATTAGTAGCGCATTCGAAAGAGCATGAAAAACTACGTTTGAATCCGCAAAGACATATGGAAGATTGTTGACAGATACAACAGTTTGGACGCCAGAAATGAATATTTTGAAATATCATTTTTCGAATTATCGATAACAAATAATGTTCAGGTTTCGATATCGGCACCGATTAGTAGCGCATTCGAAAGAGCATGAAAAACTACGTTTGAATCCGCAAAGACATATAGAAGATTGTTGACAGATACAACAGTTTGGACGCCAGAAATAATTTTTTTGAAATATCATTTTTCGAATTATCGATAACAAATAATGTTCAAGTTTCGATATCGGCACCGATTAGTAGCGCATTCGAAAGAGCATGAAAAACTACGTTTGAATCCGCAAAGACATATGGAAGATTGTTGACAGATACAACAGGTTGGACGCCAGAAATGAATATTTTGAAATATCATTTTTCGAATTATCGATAACAAATAATGTTCAGGTTTCGATATCGGCACCGATTAGTAGCGCATTCGAAAGAGCATGAAAAACTACGTTTGAATCCGCAAAGACATATGGAAGATTGTTGACAGATACAACAGGTTGGACGCCAGAAATGAATATTTTGAAATATCATTTTTCGAATTATCGATAACAAATAATGTTCAGGTTTCGATATCGGCACCGATTAGTAGCACATTCGAAAGAGCATGAAAAACTACGTTTGAATCCGCAAAGACATATGGAAGATTGTTGACAGATACAACAGTTTGGACGCCAGAAATGAATATTTTGAAATATCATTTTTCGAATTATCGATAACAAATAATGTTCAGGTTTCGATATCGGCACCGATTAGTAGCGCATTCGAAAGAGCATGAAAAACTACGTTTGAATCCGCAAAGACATATGGAAGATTGTTGACAGATACAACAGTTTGGACGCCAGAAATGAATATTTTGAAATATCATTTTTCGAATTATCGATAACAAATAATGTTCAGGTTTCGATATCGGTACCGATTAGTAGCGCATTCGAAAGAGCATGAAAAACTACGTTTGAATCCGCAAAGACATATGGAAGATTGTTGACAGATACAACAGGTTGGACGCCAGAAATGAATATTATGAAATATCATTTTTCGAATTATCGATAACAAATAATGTTCAGGCTTCGATATCGGCACCGATCAGTAGCGCATTCGAAAGAGCATGAAAAACTACGTTTGAATCCGCAAAGACATATGGAAGATTGTTGACAGATACAACAGTTTGGACGCCAGAAATGAATATTTTGAAATATCATTTTTCGAATTATCGATAACAAATAATGTTCAGGTTTCGATATCGGCACCGATTAGTAGCGCATTCGAAAGAGCATGAAAAACTACGTTTGAATCCGCAAAGACATATGGAAGATTGTTGACAGATACAACAGTTTGGACGCCAGAAATGAATATTTTGAAATATCATTTTTCGAATTATCGATAACAAATAATGTTCAGGTTTCGATATCGGCACCGATTAGTAGCGCATTCGAAAGAGCATGAAAAACTACGTTTGAATCCGCAAAGACATATGGAAGATTGTTGACAGATACAACAGGTTGGACGCCAGAAATGAATATTTTGAAATATCATTTTTCGAATTATCGATAACAAATAATGTTCAGGTTTCGATATCGGCACCGATTAGTAGCGCATTCGAAAGAGCATGAAAAACTACGTTTGAATCCGCAAAGACATATGGAAGATTGTTGACAGATACAACAGGTTGGACGCCAGAAATGAATATTTTGAAATATCATTTTTCGAATTATCGATAACAAATAATGTTCAGGTTTCGATATCGGCACCGATTAGTAGCACATTCGAAAGAGCATGAAAAACTACGTTTGAATCCGCAAAGACATATGGAAGATTGTTGACAGATACAACAGTTTGGACGCCAGAAATGAATATTTTGAAATATCATTTTTCGAATTATCGATAACAAATAATGTTCAGGTTTCGATATCGGCACTTATTAGTAGCGCATTCGAAAGAGCATGAAAAACTGCGTTTGAATCCGCAAAGACATATGGAAGATTGTTGACAGATACAACAGGTTGGACGCCAGAAATGAATATTTTGAAATATCATTTTTCGAATTATCGATAACAAATAATGTTCAGGCTTCGATATCGGCACCGATCAGTAGCGCATTCGAAAGAGCATGAAAAACTACGTTTGAATCCGCAAAGACATATGGAAGATTGTTGACAGATACAACAGTTTGGACGCCAGAAATGAATATTTTGAAATATCATTTTTCGAATTATCGATAACAAATAATGTTCAGGTTTCGATATCGGCACTTATTAGTAGCGCATTCGAAAGAGCATGAAAAACTGCGTTTGAATCCGCAAAGACATATGGAAGATTGTTGACAGATACAACAGGTTGGACGCCAGAAATGAATATTTTGAAATATCATTTTTCGAATTATCGATAACAAATAATGTTCAGGCTTCGATATCGGCACCGACCAGTAGCGCATTCGAAAGAGCATGAAAAACTACGTTTGAATCCGCAAAGACATATGGAAGATTGTTGACAGATACAACAGTTTGGACGCCAGAAATGAATATTTTGAAATATCATTTTCGAATTATCGATAACAAATAATGTTCAGGTTTCGATATCGGCACTTATTAGTAGCGCATTCGAAAGAGCATGAAAAACTGCGTTTGAATCCGCAAAGACATATGGAAGATTGTTGACAGATACAACAGGTTGGACGCCAGAAATGAATATTTTGAAATATCATTTTTCGAATTATCGATAACAAATAATGTTCAGGCTTCGATATCGGCACCGATCAGTAGCGCATTCGAAAGAGCATGAAAAACTACGTTTGAATCCGCAAAGACATACAGATACAACAGTTTGGACGCCAGAAATAAATTTTTTGAATTGCCGCCAATTGCTTGATCCGCAAGCCCGAGTGTGGGAACTCAAAATTTATTTTTGATTTATACTGTACATCGATTACCTAAATCGATTACAGTAATTTTAAGTACCGCGAATGCAATTGTTTTAAATTCCCGCGCGAGGGATTGCGGATCATACAATTGGCGGCGATTCAAAAAACCTTCGCGTGCAGGGGTACTTTAACTCAGAAATTAAAAACTGGTCAGACATGCGTCAAACTGGCCAGACAATTTATGAGTGAGCTGATAAATTGAATTATGTGCGTGATCCAAGTTCACGTGGCGCCGAAGGTAATGCAAGATATTGAGCATGCCCTCAGGGTTAGATTATATTGCTATGGACAAAACAAGACGTGTATCCAAACGTTTTAATTAGCGCGCCATTGTTATTGCCGCTCCCGTTCCCTAAACTTGTAATGTCCTGAATACTGTATGGTGAAATGTTTGATTCATATTTTTGTTGACACAACTCAGTACATTAGAAAATCGTTGTAAACTATTCGCGCAACATTACCCGTGTTGATCCCATTCCTCTCAAGCGTGTTCCTATTTTCCTCATTTAGCAGGTTTTATAACAATTATGCAGAGTGCTCAATAGCTTATTTGAAATTTGCATATTCAAGATTATATTCATGGACCCTGCAACGCTTGATCGAGTGCGATCTCTATCGAGTGCGATTGGAATTAACTTTGCCTCAGGCGAGTACATAACATAGTTCGCAATTCTGGCTATCCTATATTATTTTTAAATATTCGTTTAAGAGACCCTCTACGAGAGAACGTAACAGTCCTCGGATGGCAAAACCATTCAATAACTCCCGTACTTTATTTCTGTGGCGTAGTCCCCTAGTACTGATTGGCGGCCGCAATAACTAAGGCTGGGGGTCGATTTTGGAAAAGTTTTGGGCACTCCCCTATTTTGGTGTCGAAAAATTGACTTTCTCAAAATTACATAAAATATAGATTTTATGTTGTGTTTTGACGCGTATAAACCGAATTTCAACATTATAGAGCGAGAAAATGTGAAACAAAAAAAGTTATAAGCAAAAAAACCGAAAATTTCGATCCGAAAGGGCACATAAAGTGCCATAACTAATTTTAGAAAAATATGAATTTTGGTCGTTGACATTTTCGGAATCTTGAGGTGATGTGGAACTTCCACCATTTTTTCAGAATTTTAAAAATAAAAATATTGCGACTTTTTCGAGACTGAATTTGATCATCCATGCTGAAATTGAGGGAATGTGAAATTGCAATTTTTCAAATATGACTCCTATGTTATCCCAACTGATAGAAAACTCGTGGTAATGGCCAATTCATTCACAAAAATCAATAATGACGATTCTAGATTCGTTAGCATCCTCAAAAACTCAAGTTGTCGAAATTTGCGATTTTCACCTCATTGCGCAGAGTTTGGATAATTATTTTGACGTCATATCACCTCTTTAATAAGTCGTATTGTAAACTCTGAGTAATTTTGTGTTATTTTTACTATTTTCAGCAATTTCAATGACAATTTGAAGTTTTGGACGTTCTAATATCCTGAAAATTTCAACGACCCAAATTCATATTTTTCTAAAATTAGTTATGGTACTTTATGTGCCCTGTCGGATCGAAATTTTCGGTTTTTTGCTTATAACTTTTTTGTTTCACATTTTCTCGCTGTGTAATGTTGAAATTCGGTTTATACGCGTCAACATACACCAGAAAATCTATATTTGATGTAATTTTGAGAAAGTCAATTTTTCGACCCCAAAATAGGGGAGTGCCCAAAACTTTTCCAAAATCGACCCCCAGCCTTAGTTAATGCGGCCGTCAATCAGTACTAGGGGACTAAACTTCAGAAAAAAAAGTGGGAATTATCGAATTTTTGGCCATCCCAGGGCCCCTTCACAGTTGTTACGTTCTCTCGTGGAGGGTCTCTTAAATATTACATTGTAAATATTTTAAATTTTTCAATATTCTTATTCTTGTTTAAAAACACAAACTCATGACCAGTTAAGCGGTTAAGAATTCGAATAATGGAGATATCGTTCCTATAATTCTATTAGTTTGACGACGTACTGAATTCCAGTATACTATTGATACTTACAGATTGAAGCGTATCAGTCATCACATGAACTCTTAGAATTACTAAGACCGGAAAGGGATAAATATGTCCCCGACGAGGTGAGTTATCCAGCTCATTTCCGCAAAACATATGAGGCCGGTTGCCGAAGAGTCGAGCAACTGTGTATGGGGGCTGGCACATCAAAATTTCGGAAATTTGTGGGAATGGGTTTTCGAGAGCGCCGATCATCATGATATGCTTCATTTTGCACCAAAGCGACCGGTGCAGTGCTGCACAGTGCTATGTTTTCGATTTTCCTAAATATTAGGTTGGCCGGAAAGTCTTTGTGTATTTTTAAAACTTTATTTCTTGGGGAAGGGAAAAGCATACGTTCAATTATACTTGTCCTTATTATTGTCAATATGTGCCCGACGTACCTGCAATGTATGGATCCCCTCCCTTGAGAACCTAAGCTCGAATCAAAGAAATGCTTGAGAGCATACTCCAGACTTCCACGGTAATTGAACGACCTACAGTATCGATCATAAGTCATCGTCCAAAACTTCCGAGCTCTCTAATTTTTGAACCAGATGCACGCTCAGGCTGACAATTTAAAATTAGATAAGAAATTCATCGGGGAATAAGGTGAGCTTATCGAGACCTCTTCAAAATTTCTAGATCTTGCATAGTGATGACGCAATCACAGTACACTTTTTTGAAATGGATTATTGCCTCTGAGAAATTTTCAGTGCGTACCGATCTTTCTGAGGGTTGAGAGGTGTCATAGGACTACTCAGAAAACAATTTTCAAGTTGCTGCGACTTCGCACCTTTTTGCTGCAGAGGCTGCAAGTTGGCGGCTTCAAATTTATAACTCAGCTTCTAGAGAAGCTAGAGACTCGTGCAAAGCAAGAAAATGATTCATATTATGACCCTAGATGATCCTGAAAGTTTGGTATTGATCGCAGATCATTTGCCCTCAGGGCACGAAAAAGTCACTTTTTTGGATGGCCCAACTTTGGCCACTCACCGTCTCAAGGACGAATTTGCATAAAATATGGTTCCTGCACAGTAGTGCTCAAAAACCATCAAATTAACTTTTCCCAGCCCCCGGACCGTGGCGATCGATTTACGGACGTGCGCTCCTCTAGCGCGCATGTCATTTCCCTACACGACGAGAGAGAGGAGAGGGGGCAGTGTGAAGAGAGACGCATGTGTTCTTTGAGCATAGCGAGCTCTTTTAGCCCACTTCTCATTCCCCGTTACGAGCCGTTCCAGCTATCGATCCCCACCTTGGAGAATGAGGAGAGTAATGGAATCATCGACACGACGGTCTCGGCTGGCTTGCCTCAGATCATGGGATATGAATCGACCGATATATTTTCTCATTTCAAGAGATCGTAAGCCTTCTCTGACAGTGCTATGGTGGACTCTAAGTGCAATAGTCATTTCACGGGCACTTTGAAGAGCGTCCGTTTCAACAGCTTTCTTCAAAGTCTCAAAATGCAACGAACGCCGTCACTCAGATCGATCCCATGCATTGGGGGAAAAGTCGTCTTCTTCGAAGCGATGGATCCAATTCCTGAAGGTGTTGTAGAGGGGGCATGTGTGTTATAAAAATTCTTCAGTAGGGTCTCCGAATCCTTCATCGTGGTGTAGGATAGAGTGAGGTATAGCAGAACATGTCGCAAGTGGGTGGCTCCAGGATGATACATCGTTGCTCTACTAGAGCCTGACTGAAGGGAAAGGAATGGGGAGTTGCTTACTATAACGGTCCATCACTGTTTGTTATTCACTAGGAATGAGGGAAATCCAAAATGCATTAGGGACGAGCAGTGTTAAAACAAAACCATATACAAAGACTTTCCGGCCAATCTGATAACTCAAAAACGAAATAACCGATTGAAATGCATTTTTTAGAGGTGGTAAATCTAATGATTAGCATTATAACAGCACATATGGAGTGAGAAAATATTTATTCAAATTCATAGAAAAATCAGTTCTCGGATAAAAGGAAGAAGTGGAACCTGAAATTTAAATATAAAGGTGCGTCTTGTCGAGACGATAATTTTTCGAACTATATGTATGGGGTTTGCAGAGACCACTTTTGACCCATTTTCTGAATCATTCTTAACATTTCGGGGCTCGCCGAAGCGTGGGTAATGGAGAATTGAAATATGTTTCACGACGAAATCAACACGATGCGACTGATTTGATAATAAGTTGTTACTGGAAGATGAAACATATTTCAATTCTCAAATTACCCACGCATAGGCGAACTGCGAAATCTAATGAATGACTCAGAAAATGGATCATATAAAAAAGTGGTCTCTGCAAACCCCATACCTATAATTCGAAAAATGATCGTCTCGGCAAGACGCACCTTTCTCTTCAAATTTCAGGTTCCACTTTTTCCTTGTATGCGAGAACTGATTTTTCAATGAATTTGCATAAATATATGTTCACCCTATATGTTTTGTTATAATACTAATCATTAGATTTACCACCTCTAAAAATTGCATGTCAATCGGTTATTTCGTTTTTGAGTTATTTAGGAAAATCGAAAACATAGCACTGTGCAGCCCGGCTGCCCCAGTCGTTTTGGTGCAAAATGAAGCATACCGTGATGATCAGCGCCCTCGAAAATCCATTCCCACAAATTTCCGAAAATTGGTGTGCCAGCCCTTGTCCGACTCTTCGGCAACCGACCTCATATACAAATGTAGTCGGTGCTAGAGTTCCTAATTCAGGTATGTCGAAAATTCGGTTACCGTCTCTTAATTTCCCTTACTGTCAGTAGACCGCTCGATCAATTGAAAGAGTGTGGTAAACAGTGCGACATTGGCCTGAATTTGGAACTGAAGTCTGTTTGGATCTTGTGATTGAACATTTTCCGTTATTTTTTAAAAACTGATATAACATTCAGGTGTTTCACTTGGTCATAAGAGAAATTCTGGAAGGCATATGCATGTTTGAGAGTCTTCAGCATTTTCAAAGAAGAGATGTGAGTGTGTATGAACTATGATTTTACGGTAATATGTTCAGGTCTTGATGAAGCTCTTCTGTATTCTATGCGATCTTACATCCACCACTCAGTTAGTGATGCAGTAAACTCTCTATTCCCCCCTTCCTATGCTCGTGAACATTTCTATCCGATATATGTGTGACCATGTGGATTTACACAACACCTTCCAGGATAATGTGTGATAAGGTGATGTCTGTAGTATTCCATGAAGGACTCTTTGAGCGCATTATGCACATCATATGTGATATTATGTGAGTTCTTTCTCACATTATTTCGGCTCAGTAACCTACATAGATGTGTGGACGACCCGTCGTATATTCACTCTGAAGTGATTCCCAACTGCTTCATATTTCTCAGTAATGTCACATATGAAGACGGCTCGAAATACATTCACAGATTATCCAAACTTCATAATATAGAAGACATCTTCTTTATCTTCTTCAGGGTAAGCTGCATTGCCGTCATGTTACCTATTCACATAAAAAGGAAAAACAACATTCTAGAAATCATAGTAAAACTATAGTATATCAAATATCAAAACAATATCATAAAATATTTCAAATTCTATGTAAATATTTTTAAAAAATGTATTCAGGAAATACTCCGGCATCAATCTGAAGATGCCTTGGCCTTTACTTGCAATATATACTCAAATTTGGGGAGAGGACTCTCAGTGTGAGTATTTTACACGCTTATCAGAGGAAATATGAGAGAATCGAGATACGTCCGTACTGCAAAAAAATTACCTATGCTTAAAATGCGCCCCGTGGCATAGTTTTTCACGTAGATCACAAAAATCGACCTTAGGAAGCCGTATCTCTGACCCCTCATTCCCTGTGGCGCGCCTCAACGGTGAGGTCGGTTTTTGTAAATCGTGAACGGCTGCTCCAAACCCTTTACATAGCTAGTGATTCTTAAAGAAATCGACGAGATAAGCATTTTCCATGTTGAGAATGAAGGGCTAGCTCATCAGCGAAAAAAGTTACGGTCATTTTAATTTTAAAATTCGATGCCATGCAAATATGGTGCTCGATAACAAACCAGTTTTACTTTAATTCGATTCCGCATGCATTTTTACCCCTAGAAACAAATTTATAGGAAAATTTATGGGGTGGAAGTTACCTACATGCTCAAAGGATTATTGCGATGTCGTGGTTTTTTGGCCAAAAATTATGATTTTTTACGCCTACAAATTCTAGTTCACGTTTTGGTGAGGAGATATGTCCATATTCGTTTTCTACGGGTCGAAATACGTCAGAAAAAAACTTAAACTCGGCTTATTCTGAGATTTTTCATTTTTGGCCTCAAAAACACCGAAATATCCTTGCTTTTGAGGCCAAAAATGAAAAATCTCAGAATAAGCCGAGTTTAAGTTTTTATGACGTATTTCGACCCGTAGAAAACGAAAATGGTCATATCTCCTCACCAAAACGTGAACTAAAATTTGTAGGCGTAAAAATCATAATTTTTGGCCAAAAAACCACGACTTCGCAATAATCCTTTGATCATGTAGATATCTTCCACCCCATCAATTTTCCTATAAATTTGTTTCTATGGGTAAAAAATGCATGCGGAATCGAATTAAAGTAAAACTGGTTTGTTATCGAGCACCATGTTTTCATGGCATCGAATTTTAAAATTCAAATGCCCGTAACTTTTTTCCGCTGATGAGCTAGCCCTTCACTCTCAACATGAAAAATGCTTATCTCGTCAAGTTCTTTAAGAATCACTAGCTATGTAAGGGGTTTGGAGCAGCCGTTCACGATTTACAGAAACCGACCTCACCATTGAGGCGCGCCACAGGGAGTGAGGGGTCAGAGATACGGCTTCCTAAGGTCGTTTTTCGTGATCTACGTGAAAAACTATGCCAGGGGGCGCATTTTCAGCATAGGTAATTTTTTTGCTGTACGGACACTACAGGGAAAATCTAAATTCTATCAGATTCCCTCTGTTATAGACACAATATGTATGCTACTAATAAGTAACATATAATTACCAATGGTGCACCCAATCAAAGATAAAGCTAATTGAATAATTTGAGCTCTTTTCAGTATAGCTGTTTATAGTTTAGTTCATGGTATGGCTAGAATGATATACCAGCATTTTTCAGGATGTTGTAAACGAAGAACTGATCAGAACGATGCTCAAAGGAAATCCAAATCAGCCTGTATTCTTTGACAAGATGATTCGGTACGGTCAATAGAATTAGTGACATATCGAATGGCACTAGGGGTCATGTTCACGTAGAGTTCAAAAATCGACCTTATAATGAATGATCACGTAAATTTAGTTATTGACTACTATTCATGTTCATGCATTTATATATTGAACAACAAAACGGATATTCTGAGAATGACCAGCTTCACACGGACCCTTATGCGATGTAACGTTAGGAGGTTTGTCGGTGAAATATTGACTACAAGATTTTTTTTTTGATTTTTTTTTTCAGACTCACTCCTAAAGATCGCACGATCCGGAAATGGCTAATCAAGTACGACGTCTTCGAGGTAAGTTGTTTAACAATCTTGTGTATCAATGTGGAATAGTTCATTAAATTTCATTCATATTTCACTAGTTCGTGTTTAACATTCTGGGTTCTCAAGTGTGTGGCGAGCGGTTGAGTGCGATTTCGTCTCTCCGTCTCCGGTTCCGCCCGCCCGGATTCCCTCTCCCAGACGCGTTGGCACGCGGGAGTTGTACGCCGCCACGATGGGTCGCCACTTCTACATCGGCACCATCAACGCCAGGACGCTCGGCCCAAGGGAGAAGCAGTCGGAGATGGAACTCGCCCTCGACAAGATCAAGTGGGACGTGGTTGCAGTGCAGGAAGCCAGGATTGTGGGTTGTGCCTCGTTCAATCTTACATCCTCAGGCACTGTAGTCTACCACTCGGGCGGGCCCACTGCTTCCCATGGCGTGGCATTTTTGCTTCGACAGCAACTCGCGCGCGGAGCTGTGTTCAATGGCCTCTCCCCTCGTTTGGCCACTCTGCTCCTTCCCGACCTACGGCTCTTCCTGGTCTGCGCTTACGCCCCTACGTCTTCCTACGATGACGACGCGTATGAAGACTTCCTAGACCAGGTTGAGACCGCCCTGCGGAGTGCCCCAAAAGGCCATATGCCAGTTCTGGTTGGTGACTTCAACTGTCGAGTGGCGAGGGAACCTGGCAATGAAAGATTTGTCGGTAACTTTGCCTCTCCCACACCGAACTCACGCGGACGCTGCTTCACTGAGCTCTGCGTGAGGAACAGACTGCGTTCCCCAAGAGACGGCACGGTCGAATCTGGACCTGGCGATCCCCAAACGGCTCCGCATTCCACCAAATTGACTACGTTGCAGCGCCCGCCACAGCGAGAGTAGTCAACTGTGGAGTCGTTGGTCGGTTTGAGTTTGACTCCGACCATCGCCTTGTTCGGATGTGCCTCTCCCTCCCTGGCAAGGCGAGGCAGAAAAGATGCAGGGAGCGGCTAGATTTCGATCGAACCGCTTTTACTGTCAACGCAAACCTTCTCGCGTCACTGCCCCTTGCCCGCCCCAGTTCTGCCGCCGACGCCTATACTACGGTAAAGGCTTTCACGGAGACCGCGGCAACGAACTGCTGGAGGAAGCGCCAATCCCCTTCTTGGATCTCGAGTGGAACGCGGAAGCTCCTAGCGATGCGCCATGAATTGCAATCCAACTCCCAACAAGCTGTCGCCTACTCAGCTGCCTGCAAAGCTGCCCGGACGAGTTTCGTCGATGACATCAGGAAGCGAAAGGAGGCGCAAGCACGGCAAGCAGCAACCATGGGAAGGAGCATCGTGAAGAGCATGCTGAGTCTGCAAACCTCAAAGAAGCGCCTTCTAGTTCCCCACCCTGTAACTGGTGCTCTCTCTCAAGCAGCTACCAAGACAGTGGTCCAGAGCTTCTTTGACGGTCTCTACACCCCTGCAGTTCCGTGTCCACTCCCAGTCCCTCCTCAGCCTCTGGATCCCCTTCCTCCCTTCCTACCCGATGAGGTCAGCAAAGCGATGTCCCAACTCAAGTGTGGTCACTCACCCGGTTCGGATGGCATTCTCCCTGATATGCTATACCACTCTCGAAACCACCTTGCTCCCGTTATCGCTGATCTACTCAACTATCTGGTAGATGGAGAGGCTGTTCCAAGCGACCTGACCGAAGCAATTGTCACTCTTCTGCACAAGAAAGGAGACCCTACCAACATTGGGAACTTCCGTCCCATCTCCCTCCTCACCGTTTCCCTGAAGACAATGACCAAAGTCATTCTTCAGAGACTCGAAACTGTGCTTGAAGAAACAGAGTCCTCGACCCAAACCGGCTTCCGGCGCGGCTACAGTACTCTCGACAACCTGCATGCCATCAAGCAGGTCGCTGAAAGAACCTCCGAGTACGGTATCCCAATCTACTTGGCGTTCGTCGACTTCAAGAAGGCGTTCGACTGTGTGGAGTGGAATGCCTGCTGGCAAGCCCTCTTCTCGTTCGGAGCCCATCCCTCCCTCGTCCACATGTTGCGCCGTCTCTACGAGTCCTCCTCTACACTCATTCGAGTTAATGAGGAGCTCGTTCCTGTGACTGTGCGTCGAGGAGTCCGCCAAGGGGATACCCTCTCCCCTCGTCTCTTCAACGCAGTGCTACGATCAGCCATGGACAACATTGACTGGGAGTCAGATGGAATTAGAATCGACGGAAGGAACCTTTGCCACTTGGAGTATGCCGATGACGTGGCTCTCGTTGCCAAATCTCGACCCGAGCTGGAACGAATGCTGAAGAAGCTGATGGACGCGTGCAGCCGAGTTGGTCTCGAAGTGAATGCAAGCAAGACCAACCTCCTCACCTCCTGCACCTCTACCCGCAATCCAATAATCATCGGCAATCTGCGATTCGAATTCGTCGATAGCGCCACCTATCTCGGAGGAAGAATAGCTCTTCCCTTGGATCATTCCGACGAAATAGAACACCGGATTCGATTAGGGTGGCTGGCCTGGAGTAAGCTCTCGCACCTCCTATCTTCTCGAATTCTGTCCATCAAGATCAGGAGGAGAGTCTTCGAGAGCTGCATCACGGCTACAGTTCTCTATGGGTGTGAAGTATGGGCTCTGAGATCTAGCGAGAAGGAGAGGCTGAGAGTCACCCAGAGGAAGATGGAAAGAAAGATGCTTGGAGTCACGCTGAGGGACAGATGGAGGAATGACCGCGTGAGAGGGATTACCAAGCTGAGAGACTGGAATGAGGAAGGATTGAAACGAAAAGCGCGCTGGGCCCTCAAGATCAGAAGAATGGGAGTGGAACAGTGGAGCCGTGCGACAACTGTCTGGACTCCATTCAATAGGACTCGTCCCCCCGGAAAGCCTCGCGCGCGATGGAGAGACGACCTATCCCGAGCTATTGGCAGCCATTGGTGGAGTGCAACTTATGAAGACTACCGACCTATCATCTTCTGAGCGTTTCCGCCTGATAAGATAAATTGATTGATTGATTGTTAAACAAAATCCATTTTTCAGCATCTCTTCAAAGCAATGTCAATGCATATGCAGCATGAGGATTTAATTGACAATTGCCTGACGATAATTGCTTGTCTCTCCAGTAATCGTTATATCACGAATCATTACGCTCATTTCATAGGAAGGAAAGTAAGTCGAAATGCTAATAATGTTATCGTTTCTGTAGTAGTATATCTTCACTAATCGGATTAATTACGATAATCGCAAATTCACAATATATAGTTATGCGATGATATGTTCTTGGAATTGGCAGAGAAGAGGATAGAAGTCTTGAAAGTGCTCAACGTGCTCAGTTCTAAATGGAACTCGCTTCATGTGAGATTCTTCAAATAATTTTAAAAAAATATTGTATAATGTAACAATTTCTACAGGGTGTACCCATACAATCTCCCGCCTTCAATTACTCCTGCAATCGTATCATCACTAAAGTAAAGGAGAAGAATTATGATCATGCTCAGGTTTGTTTGTCAGGTCGATAAACTCAGAGAACAAATATTGATTCAGAATGCTGTCAATCTCTGCAATCGCTTGCTGCGTTCGCCAGACGACACATTATGGACTGGCCCAAATTCGGTCAGTATTGAATTATGTTATTTTTTTTAAATTTGTGTATTCTATAAATGTCAGCACCATCCTGAGATGCTATTTGACCCAAAATTCTCGTCGGCCCTCATTGATATGCTTCACAAGGGAAATACGGCTAGGCGGACTAAGGCAGTTCAAGTAAGCATTGAACAATGGATTATGCTTATTGATTTTTTAAAATATGATTATTTTTTTTATATATTGCATATATTTGATATTGCAGATCATGGTGGCTGGTACAGTAGCGCTCAAAAGTATTGAAACGATTTGAATTTTTCATATAACTTTTTCTACCGTTGACTTAGCAAGTTCGATGTTGGGGCGCTATATACCAAACCAATAGAAGAATACGATGCGAGTATTGCATCATCGCGTGCCTCATAACTAATTGCGTAGTGATGACGCATTCGAATTTCACTTTTTCAAAAAGGCTTTATTCTTACATAGATTTTTTCCTACTCGCCACACTTTCTGTGGTTGGAGTCATGCCCGAGGCCTACCCAGAAAAAAAATATGAGGTTGCTGCGCGACCGCACGTTTGCTGCAGCGTTGCTGCAAAAAGGGGTCTGAAATTCAGATCTCGGCTTCTAGACCAGCTAGAGACTCGTTCAAAGCACCAAAATGATCCTCATCGCGATCCCAGATGATCCTGTGAATATGGAAAGGATATTCCAAAATTTGCCCTCAGGGCATGGAAAATAACTTTTTCACATGACCACTTTTTGCAGATTCATAACTACGTAGGAACTGTATATAAAAATCTGGTTTTTGCTTAGTCTTATTCATTATGTTGTATATATATGGTTCCCTACTTTTTAGATTGTTTGAATATCTTTCCTGCCTTCGGCGATCGTTTATCGGAGGTGCACCTTGGTCCTGATTGCATGACCCTTGGATAACAAGTTTGCGGGAGAGTTAAGGAAAACTTTTGTTGTTGTATGTACAAGTCCAACTTGTTCTGAGGAACTGATCCCCAACTTTTTTAAATGTTTGAACAACTCTGGGCACAGTTGGAGATAGAGCGCAGACGAAAATAGCGGGCCGGGGACTCGAAAGTGCCTCCAAAAAACGATATTCAAACAATTCTAAAAAGTAGGGAACCATATATATACAACATAATGAATATGGCTAAACGAAAACCACATTTTTATATACAGTTCCTACGTAGTTATGAATCTCCAAAAAGTGGTCATGTGAAAAAGTGATTTTCCATGCCCTGAGGCCAAATTTTGGAATATCCTTTCCATATTCACAGGATCACCTGGGATCGCGATGAGGATCATTTTGGTGCTTTGAACGAGTCTCTAGCTGGTCTAGAAGCCGAGATCTGAATTTCAGACCCCTTTTTGCAGCAACGCTGCAGCAAACGTGCGGTCGCGCAGCAACCTCATATTTTTTTTCTGGGTAGGCCTCGGGCATGACTCCAACCACAGAAAGTGTGGCGAGTAGGAAAAAATCTATGTAAGAATAAAGCCTTTTTGAAAAAGTGAAATTCGAATGCGTCATCACTACGCAATTAGTTATGAGGCACGCGATGATGCAATACTCGCATCGTATTCTTCTATTGGTTTGGTATATACCGCCCCAACATCGAACTTGCTAATTCAACGATAGAAAAAGTTATATGAAAAATTCAAATCGTTTCAATACTTTTGAGCGCTACTGTATATCGCGTCTAGCCAACCGATTTGCCTCAGTGCTCTTCACATCTTTGGACGAGTCGAAGTGAGTACTGGCCAATAAAATCTTAAAAGATGCGAATATGTTTATGGAACACTTCAGTCCCATTACTGAATCAAGTGAAATTGAACCTATTGTAGGTGCAAGAACGTTGCGACGGTCTTGGTCAACGCAGTATGCTCTGAGACGAGCGTGAAGGCAACATAAATTATGAAACGAACATTTGGATTTTAAAATTTAAACTCAAGCAATAGGTCCATGCAACGCTCACTTTCTAGGAAGCGACACCGGATTTGGAGTTCGTTCGATCAGCTGTTGACCTTCTGGAAAAAATCCTCGACGATTCTCATATCAGAAATTGCTTGAAGGATATAGCTGCGTGAGTAAAAGGGAATAGATCGCATCGATAAAAAGTTCGATAAATTTCGTTTAGATAATTTCATTAATCGCAACAATTTGCATGGTTGTCGTAAAAACAAATATTACTGCATTTGTAGATCAAACGCTGACTTATTCCTTCTCAACGTCATATTTTATCCAACAGTTGCTACCGACGAAATGCTTACAGAAAAGGTAAATTTTAGCTCCTAATTTTTAATTTGCAAATTCGTAATTCTGGCCGTTATCACTTCATTGCACACACTCTCTCGACCGGTCGAGTGGCAAGAGAGCGCATACAATGTAGAGATCTTGGTATATTTTCTTGAACTCTAGTAAAATTCAACAATAACGCTTTATTAACGAATTAGACACTATTATTCGCTTATTGCAGTTGCTTCAAATTTGCAAGATACTTGTCGCTGAATCGGCAATCCAGCATGCATGGAAGGAGCATGGAGACAAAATCAATTAATTCATAGGAAGCGCAGCTGCTTGTTAGTAAAATCATTTTAAAAAATTACCAAATAATGTATTTCTGCACAATTGGATTTCGATATTCAATGCACATTTGAAGCGGATAATAACGACGATGAGTATGCCCCTGAACCGAAGAGACCAAAACTGGACGTCATTGATCGATAAAATATGCATCTCTTTTGCTTCGCATATGCTATGGTCCTGCCCAAATACGAGTTTCATTATACGTTTTTATACGTTCATATTTTGCCAACAATCCAGATTGAGTTGTGCTGTACCTTTTTCAAGAGGGGATGAATAATTCTCATTGATTTATCATGCAATGGAAAAGATTCGATTTTCAATGACAGGATTAACTGTGGATCAATTCATGTTTTCGCTAAACACATACAAATATAAAACGTGTTTATACTAGTTAAAGTTCTCAAACTGTGGTAATGTCTGTTGCCATAGCTGATACGATGTTTGTTTGTTTTTTTTATTTCCTTTATCTCTCTACATTTACAAAGGCACTTTGGAAAACAAGATTTTGGCATCGCATTAGCATTTTCATTATTTCATACGATTCAGTCTGAGCACTAGATCATATCTTATTCAAGCATTCCCACTGGCAGGGATTAGGATGAACCCATAGCTTCCTAAGCCTGGTCCACTCTTTTTGCGTCTCGTTTAGCCAGTTTGAATGCTATTGCTTCAATTTTTTGCTTTAACTTTTCAAATTTTGCATCTATTTAATTATTTTTTAAATGAATTATATCCTTTAGTGTTGGGAGCTTGTAAAGATACTCACAATGGACCCTGCAATGATTGCGCGCGTGAGGACTCTCGCACTTCGCCTGACTATGTCACCAGTAAGTAGAATGAATTTATATCAATGTGATATGAGTACCCATTACTCTATACATATACTCTCTATATCTATATATCGATAAAGTCTTACATGCTTCTATTATTATATAATTAAACATGGTTTATGATAATTAAATTTCGATGCCATTAAAAATATTATTATGTACCGTAACAACTTACTTGCAGAAACTGGCAAGTCGGTCGGCAAATCGCCTTGTTACCCTGATGACAGAGGCAAATACTAAACAGTTAAATGATGAGGCAAGCCCAATAGAATTACAAATATGCAATCGAAAAGCATGTCCTGAAATAGTAGTGAGCCGGTCGCTTAATTTGACTAAAAAGTACTAAAAAGCGAAAAAAAGCGTGAGAACACAGAGATAGAGAGTTATTCATGAGCGCGGTCCAGATAGCCTCCCCATTATTTTTTTTATTATTTTCTTTTCCAGGTACGTCGTCTGATTATTCGTGAATGCTTAGAAGGAATTTGCATGGTTCAAAGTCTCCAACCGCATCGGATCAACAATGTAAGTTTACGCAAAAATAATAAATAACAAATGATAAACGTAATAAAAATAACAAATTTAATGTACACAGAAATATACTTTCAAGAAAACTTTACCAGGTATTGACGAATCTGTTCAGACTCCTTCGTACTTTGTCATTTCGTGATGAGTCAGTTTCACATTTATTTCACTCATTCATTCACATCTTATAAAAAATAATTTTCATCCACAATTAGATTCTACATGAAATAAGCGCGCAACTGAACACGGACATGCCCTGTCTAGTATTGAACCCTCAACTGCATAATCAACCCTACAAACGCAGAACCATACGTCGAATGATAATGGCCGTGATAGTGGACAATGGAATCTTTGAGCGAATGATCAACATCGTTTGCAATGTTACGTGAGGATAAGCTAAGTTAGCATCCCTATTCTCATAATCACTATTCAGAAGTGTGGATGACCCAACATTGGATAGACTAATCGACTCGGCAATCGGATTTCGAAATAATAAATAATAATAAATAAATAAGAAATAATGTCATATTTGTTCCGCCTAATACAGTAAACGTAAATATGTTGTGCACACTAAAAATATAAAAGACATGCTCTCAATCTTCATTAGGGTAAGATAAAACACATATTTCTTCTTTTTGACATACAAAATACATTTTCGCCTTGTTTTCAGCAAATGTTGAAGCGTCGGACACACAATACTTTAGCTATTACGTGCACTATTCTAGAATCCGGCTACAGGCGTCTCAATGTTTGTTTTTTTTCACGATCATTAGTTCTCGGTAGTAAATGTTTACAGTGCGCATTTCTAGTAACGGAGGGGCCTACAATCCTCCCAAAACATCACGTGCCAATAGTATTTTTGCTACTTGAACTATAATTCCCAATCAATCTTGAAAATAATGTTTCCAGGAAATCGTAAATGAAGAGCTAATCAGAACAATGCTCGAAAGCAAACCAAATGAACCAGGATTTTGCGAAGAAATGATACGGTACTTCGTTCTGATGCAATATCTTAACTGGAAATAATTTAATTAACGAGCCGTCAGACTCAGACTTCGCTGGGTTAGGGCTCACAATACCGCATTCTGTTATAAAATTTAAATTGATTAAAATTAAACTATACATATACTCAATTCAAAATTCAAAATCAATTTAAGGTCGAAAAACAGAATAATGATGAGCAACACGAGTGCATTTATGCTACTTGCCGCTCGCTGCAGATTCAATGTGTATGTTTTAAAATTTAAAAAAAAAGAAAATAAAAAAATATAATTTAGATTAAATACTCATGACTTGGAAATTCGAAAATGGCTAATTGAGTACAATGTTTTCAAGGTAAATCTATTTTTTTCTCTATTTGCTAACAACTAATATCCTGAAAGTTGTATTATTTTTAGTATCTCTTCGAAGCAATGTCAATGTATGATAATGATGCAATACTGATTCATAATTGTATATGTACTATCACAGCTCTCTCCAGCAGTCATCATATCACGAATGAAAGAGCCCTGTTCATTGCCAGCAAGGTAAGTGGAGCCCTAAGGCATTTGGTTATCCAATGTAAGGCAATGCTAGCACGCGTCAATAGTAGAAATGAGCGGCTGCAATACATATCATCGAATTTACCGTATATAAACAAACAAACTACTCAGCTGAGCTGTGCTCCTCTCCTTCAAATGGAAGAGAAGGATGTCCGGGGTAATATCATCAAATCACTAAAAATATTGAGTTCGAAATGGAACTCCATTGAAGTGAGCTTCTTCATGCCATACTATTTTGTTAAATATGAGTATCATTGGATACAAACTAAATTCTTGCAGGCAATCCTTTTAAGATCGCCAGTTTTTAATTATTCCTGTGATCTTACTATTTTTTATGCCAAAGATATCAAGAATCAATACATTGCTCGGGTGCGTTAGCGCAGCCATTGCTAAATGTTTACATATTAAAATAATCTTTAAAAAAGTGATTTAGGATGCAATGCATGTATGCCATCGATTGTTGACAGCATCTGAAGACACACTGGAGTCTGTTCTGAGTGAAAACTCGGTGAGCCTAGATCAAATAGTATTACAGTAAAATGATTTGCATCACTTGCAGCACTTTATCGAGATGTTATTTGAACCAAAACTCTCCTCGACACTTGTCGACATACTTGACAAAGGGAGCACGGCAATGAGGATTTCAGCTGTTCAAGTATGCGCCATACACCACAGTTCATATAAATGCGTTTTTTTCAAGATCCAAAAGACGATCGTCTATGTTTTGTAGATCAAAAGTGGATAGGCAGTGATCCTTGTCATGGTTGAGGTGTACTGTGTGTGTTCTTCGTGAAGCCGTGGGAAGGACAAGGGTGTGGGTCTTCAGTCTTTATCGTACGAAACTTTGGCTGATGATGGGCGGACAGCCCGAAACGTCTCGTTCGATAAAGACTGAAGACCCACACCCTTGTCCTTCCTTCGGCTTCACGAATAACACAAGCAGTGGTTTGTAGATCATGACTGCGGGTCTCTCGTTTCCCTCCAATCGATTTGCCTCTCGATTTGCCTCTGTGCTCTTCACTACGCTGGATGAGTCAAAGTGAGTTCTTTCAATTGCAACCCTCTTTTTTTTGTAAATTGCATTTTACATTTCTTAATCGTCCTCTAAAGATTGTTGATTATTCGTAGGTGCAAGAACGTTGCTTCTGTCTTCATCAAGACAGTCTGCTCCGAGATGAAGGTGAGTTTTTGACTCGGATGAAGTTTGCCACATTTTGGGAGCCAGGTTTATTAAAACGTTTGAGCAACATCCACTTTACAGGGCGAAAATCCAAATTTTGAATTCATACAAGCGTCCATCGACCTTCTAGGAAAGCTCCTGGAAGATAAATGCATGAATGGTTGTTTGAAGGACATATTAATGTGAGGATTGAGAATTAGATTTCACCGACAGTCGTCAATCCATTTTTTAGATCGAACATCGACGTCTTTCCTCTCAACGTCCTCTTTCATCCGTCAGTTGCCAATGAGGGAAGTGTTGCGGAGAAGGTAAAATTGCATCAGAACTCTGTATTCACATTCAATAGTAGCGAACTTGAATTGATCTTTGATCTTTGGATATTTCAGTTGCTGGAAATTTGCAAGACGCTTGTCGCTGAATCGGAAGTGCGGCAAGCGTGGAAGCAGATCAAAGACAAATTCAAAAATTTCAATGGAAATTCTGCGGCTTGTGAGTCTCAATGTTCATAATTCATTGAATTTGTAAAACTAATTAATTTCAGCACAATTGGCTTGCGAGATCCATGATATGTTTGAAGTAGAGAATGATGACGAGTATTTTCCTAACCCGAAGAGACAGAAGATGGGCACTACAGATCAATAAATTAGTCTGTTTCCTGTTCTGCACCTATTGATTTCCAAATATGAGTATTTGTACAAATAATATTGTATTGCCTTACTTTTTTTTCATTTTAGTTGATGAGTTCCGATTGAACGATATTGTGTACTTTGCTATTTCGCTGCAGATAAAAACAATTTCATAGTGCACACGAAGTTTATGGGAGTTTAGGGACATAGCCTCAGAAATTGCATGTTCCCCACTATGAGCACATGAACGTTCCGCAAATTTGAAAACAATAGAAGTTCTTAGAATTGTCTCCCCTTTCGAATGCGCTAGTTCTCGTTTAGAAACTCCATATACATTGCGCGACCTCTCCTTGTTAGTGTGAAGATATTCTGCCTTCTAGTTATCAGCATTACTCCGCTTCACATCTGAAGGAATGACATTCAAAATGAACTCACAACGAAAGTCGCAATTGCAACTCATACCAGCCGCATTTTAAGAAGTTTTGCACAGCAACTCGTCTAGATCTCATAATTTAATTATTGTGTATCGACTGCAATGACATCATCAATGAACGATGAACTGACCCTCTCCATCGTTCCCTCCGATATCATCAGAAAGATAGCAACAGTGGGAGCGGAATCAATAGATGCTATGCGACTGGTGCGGAGTATTTTATTATTATTGCTATTGCATTGCTTTAACATCTTAAAATTCCCGATGAGAACTATTTCACCATACCACATTTTAAAGGCGGATTATTTTATTCCGACATCAAAAATCAATTAATTATTCAAAAAAGCAGATATCGCCACGGTGGAACACACTTGCCGATTATGTTCCCGTTATCAATTTCTTCAGTTGGAAAGAAAATGAAGACTTTGCAATCCTGCGATTCCCCATTCGTTTCAAAGACTGTTTTGGAGTAAAAAATGTCAAAGGCAAATGGACGAATTACAAAACCTATTTCGGTGATGGAAAAACTGAATACTTCCTGAATGATGTTAACAAGAAGGTATGCATTGCATTTAAATTATACTCTGAAAAAATTATATGGGAACATTCTATTGGGGAGCTTTTTTTTAGTGAAGAAAAGACGAATATCATCACAATTTTGGTGTTTCATTTGTAGAAGGTCTATGTAATGAATAATTAAGGACTATGTAATGAATAATTAATAATTAGAGGAATAATTAGATTATTAGATTATTAATTAGTTAAACAATTAACCAACAATTACAGGAAGTGCAAGTCTCAATACCTTATCGTAATGATACAAAGACAAATACTTGTGATATATTTAATGAACTTTTTCTTATATTCAAACGGTGCTCAATAATCAAAAATATTGAATTGGACCATTTTATAATCATATGGTCAGGAGTCAGTAAAGCGCTAGGACGTGTTATAATTGCTGATTTATCCATACGAGGCGTAGATAATTTTCAGCAAACAACAGCGTACGGTTTTTCACTCTTTTATTACAACATCACGGATTTCTTGTAAAAATGCAGGAAAATGAGACTCCGTTGCGACAGAAAAATATTTTGGGTCATGGATTTCGCTGAAAACATAAGGGCTGACCAAAGTGAGGATGGCGAACACACCTATCAACTTCGTTTTTCAAAATTTGCATATTTTGACCTACGACTTTGGAAGGCTGTATCTCCGTCAATTGTTAACCAACAGCGACCGAATTTTGCCAATCGATGCGCATTCAGGTACCCTACAAATAAGTTCTCTTGAGCTAAGTGAAGAAATTACGCATTCACATTGTTTTCCTCAAAAAACTTATTTTACGGTCTGATCTACCTTTCATGATGAAAAACTCGATTTTTATGTTTGATTCGGATTCCCCACCCTAGAATTAGGGTGGGGAACATAGTTCATTGATCATAACACGGGGCTTATCATATCGCCGCTCAGTAGGCAGAATGATAACTTAGTTCAATTTTTCGAATAAAAAACTTTTCAGCGTGTATCTCACCTACCGAAGTATGACTACAAATCGATAGCTATAGAGCAGGTCTTCAAGAATCACTAAGAGGGCCAACATGCCAAATTTGCCCGTTTTCGAGATACGGCGTAAAAACGAATTTAGTAGAACACCGTGGAAAATGAGAGGACTCGCTCCCCTGTAAATCGGTGACAGAGCGTTTCACGCCGTATCTCGAAAACGGGCAAATTTTTTCATCATGAAAGGTAGATCACGACCGTAAAATAAGTTTTTTGAGGAAAACAATGTGAATGCGTAATTTCTTCAGTTAGCTCAAGAGAACTTATTTGTAGGAGGGTACCTGAATGCGCATCGATTGGCAAAATTCGGTCGCTGTTGGTTAACAATTGACGGAGATACAGCCTTCCAAAGTGGTAGGTCAAAATATGCACATTTTGAAAAACGAAGTTGATAGGCGTGTTCGCCATCCTCACTTTGGTCAGACCTTATGCTTTCAGCGAAATCCATGACCCAAAATATTTTTCTGTCGCATCCATTCGTGCATTATTACAGGAGATCCGTGATATTTAGACCAATAATTTCAGAAATTATTTGTTGTCTATACTTCGAAGTCTCACAGTGAATTCGTTAAAGCTGAGAGTGTATAAGGGTGATCTATCGCTTCTCAAAACCTTCATGACTGATGCTACACCTCTCACGACTCGTTCTAAGATCACGCTTTGCTATTATCCTATCGCTCAATATGTTGTAAAGCAGTGGAATACTATAATGGACAATATCAGTGATGACCATTTCTCATGGACAATGGAAACGGCTGTCAAGTGCGTAAAAATTACAGTGAAACGTAAAAATTGAAAATCAATGGTTTAAATATTCCAACATACTCCTCAATTTTGTAATCATTAATATACCCTATATTACATGATTAAATGCTCAATTTTGTCTGTATCTGGCATACATTACCTTCCTAACACATTGGATAAATAATAATGAATTTAAAGTAAAATACATAGCGATGTATCTGCCATTACAGATTGTAGTACTTTCTTGTAAACGTGTGAATAATTATCTCTAAAATTCGAAATTCGGGTCACTTGTCTTCACATTGCATGATTACTCGATAAATCGATCGACGATAGGGTTTGGAAAATGAAGGGACGCTGACCCGAATTACTTTACTTCTCATGATTCGCAGAGTTAATATTTTTCAGCTCTATTAAGAAAGTATTAACGAATAATGCATGAAATCATTCCGAATTATGCTTTATTAGAACCTTCTTCATTAGTTGCACCACTAGTGTGGAGTGCAAATAATGATCGACCTAAAATCAGTATTCGAATGTGCCGCTCAACACGAAATAAACTTTATATTGGCACCAGGTGCATCATTTCTAGTAGACTGGCTTTTAGTTCTCGCTGAATCGTTTTCGTTTGTGTATTATTTGTAATTTCTGCAAAACATGGACCTCGCGACCATTCCATCTGATATCATCAGAAATATAATCGTAGTAGGAATAGAAACGTTCGATAGCATGCGGCTGGTAAGTAGTTGTAATTTCGTAGACATAGCAGCTGCATGGTGTCCTATGAAGTAAGCTATACCAACATTTTGCCAATACACCTATTGCATTGCAGGAAAATGAAGAGAATACTATTCACTATGTCTTTCAAAGTGCTCCTTTACTCCTTCTTACTCGAATATTCGGGAGATGTTCAAGGATCGACAGAAGGATTCAAGAGCGTTTAATCCGACAGAATAATATAAGCAAGGCAATCGGAATTGCTCATATCGGGGAATTTGTCATCAACAATGTCGCCCAGTTTGGAAATGATGAAGCGTGAAAAAATCAATGCACAAAACTCGTAATTCTGCCTTATTTTCAGCCTTTTTAAAGAGCTTCTTGAAAGCCAGCCAATTCAAAGAATCATTCTGAATTTTTTTCTATAACGATAACTATTTTTGGACCAATTTTAAGGACGGTAACCACATTTTCCTACAGTAATGGTTCATATACTAAAGTATCTATTTCTAGCTCTCGCAAGGGTATTACCTCGAGATATAAATTTGGTTTCAGAAATCGACCGCTCGGAAGGGTTCGAATGGGAAGAAATGATTTCGAAATAACAACTTGGGAAGAATGAGAATGCTAATAGGTTCATTCCTCTCGCAACTCTGTTCGTATCACTTCTTGAGTTCACGTCTTATCATTCGTATATATCAGGTTGGTGCAAAAGTTTCTCCCTTTTTTCAGAAATTTACATTTTTTCTTCCCCCGACCTCCAATGTTGATGAATCCTCATACGGTCTTTTGCAACATAAGGGTACTTGAATACCCTTTATCACAAGCCGTGTCCCAGTTCTCCACAATTAGCAGCGTCGGTACATCAATCTGTCCAATTTCGTAAAATTGATTTTCAAACTGAATTTTTTTAAGGTCATCGCTAAGTGTAGAACAGAGATAGGGGTTAATCATACATACCAGTCTAAAGTATGATAACTGGGCATACTCGTGAATGCAATTCACTATCTGTGCGCCGTTATGCCAAGTTGAGATGACGGTCTAATTAGATAATTGCGCAAGATTAATTTCTGCAGAATTGCATTTCATAGCCCCGAATGGTTAGCCATTGTCTCAGAAATCCATATTGTTGTGGACAATTAAGTTCTCGCTAGTCTTAATATTACCCTTAAACATCAGGTTTCTACACCTATCCATTTGGGAACAGGAGCATGATACAGCAAAATGTCAACGAAATCAGCACTTTTTCTAATTCCCAGCTTCCCACGCCTTTTGAAAGTTGGATATGGTTTGATATTCTGAAAGAGCAACTTGAGTGGTATTACTCACCAAGTGGGCAGAATCAATTGCCGGATAGTATTCAAATGGTAGAATGCAGCAAAGTAACCTAATAATCGAAATATTTTGACTTTTTGACTTTTTCATTATTTATTCTCTTAATATGCTTTCCAGAATTGAATTGATCCTGCACGTATAATCTACATATATGCCCCCAACTAATTTTAAACGGATATTAAGCTCAGGCAAAGATGGCTAAAGAAAGTTTAAAAAATATATTAGGGAGAAACTTTTGCACCAACCTAATACTTCGAGATGACCAATCAATGCGCACAGAATGGGAACCTAGAATGGACGAAATCTCCGATTCCGGACGCTTTATGGTCGTGGTGAAGATTGAAAGGGAGATGCTGCGCATCAACGTCAAAGCTCGATAAAATTATGGCCAACATTCTCACTTACAATTGTGCGTTTAGAATTATGCGTCGTGCACCATGTGTAATGTTATGTGATATGCCACGTGATAAGTTGAGATGTTCTCGTGGTTATTCAATAGTATCATTTAATTTGCATTAATTCATTACCTTATTGTAGGAAATATGAAAAAACTTTTCTTTTAAAATTTTATTAAGGTGTGGTTTAATGTGTCTCTCATAGCGAAAACCTCAATTTTTTTGCTAATGCCAACCGCATAAATAGATGTGGCGCATTGTGTGTTCCTACAGTTCCCATATACCAGTTGCCTCGAAATTAATGTGTACATGTGTACCATGCAGCTTTTAGTTTACGATATTGTCGACTCTTTTCCTATCATCTGATATTGCAAAATCATTGATAAGTATTATCTTACATTTCTAGTATCTCTAGATTTCCGCTATGTCATCCTCAGAGAGCGTTCGGCTTAGTCTCGATGCAATTCCTTCCGATATCATCAGGAAGGTCATCACAGTCGGTGTTGAATCAATCGATAATATAAGGCTGGCGAGTTATTTTGATAGTCCATTAATAATATATTGAAATATATATTAATCTAGATATCTCATAGATGGAATGGGCTTGGAAATGCTCACTTAAATGATCGGAAAAATCTCCCTCTGATCGACCGTTTCTTTTGGCATGAATATAATGATAAATCGTATAGCATGTACTTGTGGTACCCTAACCATTTGAAAGAATACTTTGGAATCGATAAATCGCCATTAAACGTTGGTTATTACATGTGTATATTTGTGTGAATACATCACTATAGTGTTTTTCCAGAAATCAGTGTTAAGTATAGAACACAAGGATGTCCCAAATATTCTATCCTGCCTCTCTCGGATATTCGCGCGTTGCTGTCGAATCGACTGCGTCTCCCTTAACAAGGGTAGTCTAGATCACGCCGAGGAACTCGGAAAGGTTATCGAAGGCGTAACGATCGGAGAATTATCAATTAAAGGATTATGTGACTTCAAAGAGGAAGCAGTGTAAGAGATGTTGCTGTCCTACAATCACATATCTTGCATATACGTTTGCTTATTCCAAAGAAAAATTTTGTTTCAGAAACAACATTCGACTTCTACTTACACATCGTTCGATTAGTCGTATTTCTCTGTACTTTAAAACTGCAGAGTTTTGGCCGATCGATAAAGAAGGTACAATTTTATATTAATTTGTTATTTTCGAACCTTTTTTGAAATATTTTTGTAGTTTTCACAGGATTCCTGGAAGAGGCAATACGATCAAGTACTGTGGTTAAATGCACTATATCGTATTACGCACCCGAATCTGATTGTCCTGAACACACGAAAAGCCTTTGGAAATCGAGAATGGATGAAATTTATGTTAATCACTTTAAAATCACAGTGAAAACGGAGATGCGAATTGACTTTGGTGATTTTGATTCAGATTATGACGACAGATATGTGATGATTGTATGGATCACTATTAAGTGCTAGTCGCGATTGATATTATGGAGATACCATGTCATCTAATCCCCAGTTGTTTGAATTATGTATCACTTATATAATTGTTTGGATTATGCCACATATTATGCATTTAAGTAAATATTATATTCCAAAAAAATGTTCCAACGATTTGAATTTTGTAATGAATATATCGCTTTAAATACGCTTTCGAATTGCATGTTTAATGGATGATGCATATTGGACCTACACTGGATCGTGAAACCCTGCTATGATCAATAATAACAGTTACATTTAAGACGGTATGATGTACGTACACAAAATTGTGATGAAGAATCAAGAATCTGTCTTGATTTTGCATAATGTAAATCGGAGGTATGAATTTCATGCATTCTTTCAGAAGACCTCTGATATAACACGATATTTAATACGTATTATAAGTGACTATCTGAGAGAACTGACCATGAGCCGTACAGCGAAAAATAAAGTTCTGATTTTAAGATGTCCCTAGGTGTAACTTTTCACGTAGAGTTCGAAAATCGACCTTAGAAAGCCGTATCTCTGACCCGTGATTTTCTGTGGCGCGCCTCATCGCTGAGGTCGGTTTTTGTAAATCGTGAACGGCTGATCCAAACCCCATACATATATAGTAATTCTGAAATAACTCGACGAGATAAGCATTTTTACTGTTGGATGTGAAAAGCTAGCTCGTCTGTGAAAAAAGTTGTGGTCATTTGAAATTTTTAAATTTTTGCTCAAAAAAAGTTTTTCAATGTGTGTCATTTTAATTATGATTATTAGATTTCTCATGAAAAGTTACCCCACGAGCCAAATTTTCGTGGAAAAATTCGTGCTTCAAAGGGGTCTCCTGGATCTCAGAAGAGGAAAAGTAGTGATTTTTTTACAAATATGTATATATTTAAGACGAGCCACTGTAAACTCTGATTAAAACTGAACAGTTTATGGATACACTTTGATAGGGCAAAAATATAGCGCACAAAAAACGGACAATATCTCAAATCGAAAAAATCGATTGTCTCAACCTCGATTTTTCTCATGTTTGGGCACGCTACTTTTCCTTTACGATCCGAATTCCCAAATTTCTGGGAAAATCTAGTAGTACGAACCAACATATGTCAGAAATGTTTGAGCTTCGGCTCCTCACCAACCCTGATGGTAGCCCCTGATGGTTTGCTTGAAAATGCAATTTCAAGTTTGTAAAAAATATGTTTCGAACGATCATATCGAAGTTACGATGGCTATCAGATAATTTTATACAAGATTCAACTTCTTCAACTTGTATCAACTATTGTGCACTTGCAAACTTGCAATGTTTTTTTGAAAACTGCTCATTTACCGCCGGAATGCATAAAGCTTAAGCAATTTAATTGGACGAAGTTATATAAAAGTAAAATCTAACCAATTCTCACAAAAGGACACCCAAAATTTATTTTCGTTCTTTCACGACAATAATAATCCTGCATTTTCAAGCAAAAATATACCTACCTTCCGGGTTGCTGAGGAGCCGAAGCTCAAACATTTCTGACATATGTTGGTTCGTACTACTAGATTTTCCCAGAAAATTGGGAATTCGAATCGTAAAGGAAAAGTAGCATGTGCCCAAACATGAGAAAAATCGAGGTTGAGATAATCGATTTTTTCGATTTGAGATAATGTCCGTTTTTTGTGCGCTATATTTTTGCCCTATCAAAGTGAACCCATAAACTGTTCAGTTTTAATCAGAGTTCACAGTGGCTCGTCTTAAAAATATACATATTTTTTTAAAAAAATCACTACCTTTCCTATTATGAGATCCAGGAGACCCCTTTGAAGCACGAATTTTTCCACGAAAATTTGGCGCATGGGGTAACTTTTCATGAGGAATCTAATAATCGTAATTAAAATGACACACATTGAAAAACTTTTTTTGAGCAAAAATTTTAAAAATTCAAATGACCACAACTTTTTTCACAGACGAGCTGGCTTTTCACTTCCAACAGTTAAAATGTTTATCTCGTCGAGTTCTCTCAGAATAACTATATATGTATGGGGTTTGGATCAGCCGTTCACGATTTACAAAAACCGACCTCAGCGTTGAGGCGCACCACAGAAAATCAGGGGTCAGAGATACGGCTTTCTAAGGTCGATTTTCGAACTCTACGTGAGAAGTTACCCCTAGGGATATCTTAAAATCAGAACTTTATTTTTCGCTGTACGGCCTATAGGTGATATTGTTCGGTTCTCTCAGATAGTCACTCTTATACACATAGTTGGCCACGCCGGCGGCGACACCCAGGACCCCCTATTCATGGTTGCGCACTGCTCCCCTCAAATAGAAATAGAGGGGAGCAGTGCTCAACGACGTATTTGCAAGTGCCAACTGCGTTATTAGTTATGCCACATTTTGCCTTAAAAGTTCGGTGTTCACAATATTGCAAATTTCATCTGCACCTTGTCGCTTACTGCTGACGACATCCTCAACTTCTCTTGTTTGTCATATTATGTTATTTGTCGATGACAATACATTGTTATTATTTCCAGCTTCCTGCTATGTCATCCCCAGAAAGCGCAGGGCTTCGTATCGATGCAATTCCTTCCGATATCATAAGAAATGTCATATTCGTTGGAGTTGAACACATCGACAAAATGAAACTGGTAAGGAATAGTATTGACCTCCATAAAATTATCACACTTTTTTTAATCAGAAGATTAAAGTTCAAATTACTTTACTATTAAACTTACTGTGAGATTTTTCTTTAAATTACTTTTGTGTACGGGTGTGTTCATTTTTGAAATTTTACTACTAATCATCACTTTAGATATCTCGCCGATGGAATTTACTGGCGAGCAAACACATCACCGACCGTATTCATCTTGCCGCTATTAATAATTTCGTTTGGAGTAAATCTTTGGAACGGGTGTCTCACAATCACCTCATTGACTTTTGGTTCCCTCTCCAGTATAAATACTACTTCGACATTGGAAGTTCGCATCTCAAATTTGACGCGAGCTATCACGATGTGGTGTGTTTTTTAATATTTTTTCTGGCATATTGTTTACATATATTCGTTAGCATGTCCAGTATGCTTTTTTAGGAAACAGAGGCCCATTAAAAAATTGTCAATGTTGATGGTTCAAAAATGGTTCCATTTCTAACTCGGATTTTCTCGCGTTCCTCACGGGTCAATATGATTTCACTTGACGAGGATACTATCGAGTATGCCGAGGAACTCGGAAATGTGGTCGAAGGCGCAACGATCGGAGAGCTATCCATAGTTGTATTCTATCGTTTCAGACAACATGGTGTGTGAGAGAAGTTTTCTGCCCAAAAGCTTACTTACAAAAGCTACTTACAAAAGCTTACAAAAGCTAAGCCCAAAAGCAAAACCATTTATTTTTCAAATTCAAATTCAAAAATAACGTTTCAGAAATCGCATCCTGCATTTACTGACAATTCTCACAACTCATCGTATTTCTCTGAGTTTAGAAACTGAAGAGGAATGGAGAGGAATTGTGACCAGTTTTGGGCACCTTGAAACATGCCTGACCGTCCCCCAAAGTCATATTTTGCAAAACTCATTTTCAAGCTCGCAGCACCGGGTCGGTGATCGGCACCTTCTCCTTCCACGGCGAATATCTCGTTTCCTATGTAAGATAATCGAAATTTGGACTCTGAGTGACCCCCACTAATTTTTCGAGCGCTATCGATCTGTAAAAACCGTTTCTCCTGAATCTCAATTTTAACCATGCGACAATCATGTCCAAATTTTTCGAAAATGTAGGAAAATGAGCAGATCAACTTTTCTCAGTGCATGCAGTGCATCAAGAGCTTAGTATTCTTTATCATTTGAACTTTATTTTCAACAGAATAATTAACCCTCACACCGCTCACAGCGAAGAACGCGGTCAAGAATGAATGCGTTCTCTTAATTTTTGTGTTGAAAATAAAGTTCAAATGATAAGGAAGACTAAAATGGGCGTAAGTCACACCAATGATATCGTATTTTTTGCGCAAGCCATTTATTCTAGAGCTCTTGATGCGTTGCATGCACTGTGAAAATTTGAGTTGCTCCTTTTCCTAAATTTTCGAGAAATTTTTACACGATTGTATTATTGTAGAATGTTAAAATTGAGATTCAGGAGAAACGGTTTTTACAGATCGATAGAGCTCGACAAATTAGTGGGGGTCACTCATAGAACAAATTTCGATTATCTTACATAGGAAGAAGAAGAGACACGGCCATCTATGGACTTGGCGGTCCCCCAACGGCAATACGCTCTCCCAGATAGACTACATCGCTGCCCCTCCTTCCGCGCGAGTTGTCAGCTGTGGAGTAGTCGGTCGCTTCGAGTTCATATCCGATCACCGCCTCGTCCGACAAGGCCTTCCCGGCATCTCTCCCTTCCCGGCAAGGCCAAGCAGAGACGTCACAGAGAGCGCTACGATTTCGATCGGCGCGCTTACTCTGCTGACTCTAACTTACTCGGATCTATGCCCCTTGCCCGCCCCAAGTCTACTCCAGAAGCCTACTCATCAATCATCGCTTTCGCCCATACTGCCGCTACCAACAGTTGGAGGAAACGTCAAGTGCCACCCTGGATTTCGCCCTCAACACGCCGCCTCATCGCTAGTCGCCATCTTTTGAGATCAAACCCTGCTGATGCCCTCGCCTACTCGATTGCCTGCAAAGCCTCCCGTTCCGCCATCTGTGATGACATCCGCCGAAGGAAAGAAAAGCAAGCCAAACATGCAGCCATGATGGGAAGAAGTATCGTGCGTGCCACAAGAGATTTACACGCAACCAAGAACGCCTTCTCGTGCCTGACTTCGTCTCTGGAGCGCTTTCCCAACAAGCGACCAAGACTGAAGTCCAACGCTTCTACGAGGCTCTCTACACGCCTGCTGCTTCTCTCCCTCTCGCCATTCCTCCCTCTGCTGAGCCTTTTCCTCCTTTCTTGGCTGATGAGTGCTGTGATGCTCTTGCACACCTCAAGCGTGGTCACTCCCCTGGCTCTGATAGAGTTCTCCCAGACATGCTCAATCTGTCTCGTGAGTTCCTTGCTCAACCATTGGCCGATCTGCTAAACCACCTTGTGGCTGATGACACTGTCCCTGAAGGCCTCGTCGAAGCTGTGGTCTCCCTACTGCACAAGAAATGAGACACAACCAAGATTTCCAACTATAGGCCCATCTCCCTTCTGACAGTCACTCTAAAGAGCATCACCAGAGTTATCTTGAAGCGAATCGAAGTGTGCCTCGATGAAACTGAGTCCCTCACCCAAGCTGGTTTCCGCAAAAGACACTCTACGATCGACAACCTGCACGCAATCAAACAAATCGCTGAAAGGAATTACGAGTACAATATCCCATTGTACCTAGGATTCGTGGACTTCACCAAGGCTTTCGATTGTGTGGAATGGAATGCAGTATGGCAGGCTCTCTGTAAGGCAGGAGTACACCCAACCCTCGTGCATCTCCTTCGGCGCCTCTATGAGTCGTCTTCGACCCTCATCAGAGTGAACGAAGATGTGGTGCCCGTGCAGGTGAAGAGAGGAGTCCGGCAGGGAGACACTTTGTCCCCACGCCTCTTCAACGCTGTACTCCGCCTCGCAACGACATCGACTGGGAGGACTGCGGACTCCGGATTCAACCCTCGTGCATCTCCTTCGGCGCCTCTATGAGTCGTCTTCGACCCTCATCAGAGTGAACGAAGATTTGGTGCCCGTGCAGGTGAAGAGAGGAGTCCGGCAGGGAGACACTTTGTCCCCACGCCTCTTCAACGCTGTACTCCGCCTCGCAACGACATCGACTGGGAGGACTGCGGACTCCGGATTGACGGAAGATATCTTTGTCATCTGGAGTATGCCGATGATGTCGCACTCATTGCCAAGAACCGTCCGGAAATGAAGAAGATGCTAAGGAAGTTGGTAGAGGCCTGTTCAAGAGTCGGACTCGAAGTCAACGCTTCGAAGACAGTCCTCCTCACCTCATGCACCACCACTCGATCACCCATCGTAATCAATAATCAAGTGTTCTGCTTCGCTGATTCAGCCACCTATCTTGGCGGGAAGATCTCTCTCCCCCTTGATCCCTCTGCCGAACTGGAACACCGAATTCGATTGGGTTGGGCTGCATGGAGCAAGCTTTCTCACCTACTTGCCAGTCGCATTCCACCCATGAAGACGCCTCTTCGACTCCTGCGTCAAATAAACCGTACTTTACGGGAGTGAGACGTGGGCACTTTGAGCAAGCGACAAGGAACGTCTCAATGTCACACTCAGGAAGATGGAGCGCAGAATGGCTGGAGTGATACTCAAGGACCGAATGAGAAACGAGAGACTGCGGGAGATCACTGGAGTACGCGACTGGAATAAGGAGGCCAAAGCAAAATGGGCGCTTAAGTTACGGGAGATGCAAGTCAACCACTGGACGCGTGCGACTACCGTGTGGACGCCCTACAACCGTGCGCGCTATCAAGGCCACCCCAAGGTCCGATGGCGCGATGATCTCAAGAGAGCGATTGGACCCCTCTGGTGGAGTACAGCTTATGAAGAGTACAGACCCATCCTCACCTGAGCACTATTGCCTGACGTGATAAATAATTGAATTGAATTACATAGGAAACGTGATATTCGCCGTTGAAGGAGGAGGTGCCGATCACCGACCCGGTGCTGCGAGCTTGAAAATGAGTTTTGTAAAATATGACTTTGGGGGACGGTCAGGCATGCCTCAAGGTGCCCAAAACTGGTCACAACCGATTTCCCGATTTTCCTTCTATTCCCTGTCTAAGCTCGAATCTCTCGTGAGAGGCGTGGTATCTCAGCTCCCAGGAGACCTAGAACGATGGCACCGTGCTTAAAATGAGTGGACAATTATTTCCAGCAACTTTTATGTTGAAACCTTCCTTGTACAGATGCATTTAAAGATTTTGTTTAAATAAATATCATTTTTGCAGTAATCAAAAAATGTTTTCACCATCAAGGAGTGAAAAAATACAAAATGATTTCGCTTATTTATAAAGAAGAACTTGTATATTACCCAAGAAAAATATAATCGGCGAACTCAGCCTACCCTTCAAGTTCGAAAACTTTGGTCAAATGCGACTTCGTGCTCAACCTTACCGATTATTCATTAATAGTATCTTTTGAATTGAATTCTAAATTACGCAATTAGTAATTTCAGAAGTTTTAGGGTACGGGAGGTTAAATAAAGTGGCAACATAAAGGAATCGGATGACTTTGAAAAATGGATTTCCTGAACCTCGATATTTTCCAAGTTTGCTCATTTCTAACTGACCAATCTTTGTACTATGTCGGTGAACTCCTTATTTAATTTGAAATATTCTTCGGATATACCAAGATACTTGTAAAATCGTTTGATCTTATACCTTCCAACATCGAACTTTCTTGCTTCAAAAACGTAAGTTCGATGGTATCGAAATTTTCAAAATTTGATTTTTAGAAAACCCTAACAAAATCTTGTCCGATATTAGCATGTAAAATTATTTTGAGGTAATTGAAATTAGGATACACTGTAAAATCAAGGCAGAAACGAATATTTAGAAAAATGATAATTTTCAAATATTAAAAATTTAGAAAATATCATTTAGAAAAATACCATGCGTTTATCAGTGTTTTTAAGTTTCTGTCACCTCACAATAATTATACACGCTAGTATCGGACTAGAGTTTGCTAGAGTTTGCTCAAAATCAATTTTTGAAAAAGTTGATACCATTGATCTTACGTATTTCATTCATTCATTCATTCGTTTATTCCGTTAGGTGGGAGTTCAAGAAATAACGAGAGGGTATACAAGAAACGGATGTCCGTCGATTGGATCGAATCGGTTGAAGGTTGCTAGGCAGCAAGGGTAGGGGAGGGGACGGGATCAAAGATCAAGCCGAGTGGCAATAATAGACGGGGGATAAAAAGTGGGGGGTTGTGAACGGATATAACTAGAAAATACACTATGCGAAGAACTAACATATTCTATGGGAAGAGCATTCCAAATGGACATGGTTCTAGATACAAGAGTGGAACAAGAATTATTTGGTATGAAAGGTAAAGATATACGAAGTGGGTGTGCATTTCTGAGGGGGCGAGTGAGTGGCGCGCGTGTAAGTAGAGAAGAAATATCAAGAGAATAACGGCTGTGGATAATCGAATGGAGGAATAATATATCAATTATGAACCTACGGCGTTCTAAAGTCATTAGATTAAGCTCATGGAGCCGATGCTTATATGATATAGGAGGGAGGGAACAGCGTACATACATTCTGCGGGTATAGTCACGCTGAACTCTTTCAAGCTCTTTAGTCAATGCTACACTATGTATAGGATTCCAGATAATGGAGCAATATTCGAGATTTGGGAGGATGAAAGTATTATACGATTTGAGATATAACTCAATAGAATTGCTACGAAAGGATTTAAAAATTAGATTAGATTTGGTACGGGCTTTAGAAATAATTTTACTAATATGGGATGAGAAAGAAAGAGAAGGGGAGAAATGCACTCCTAGATCTTTAATGATACATTTACTTGGGTCATTGCTAGGCTCGTTTAAGAAAACACCGTTAATGGTGAATAGTTTACGGGGATTATGTCGGCCATAGTGAACAATGTGACATTTAGTTTCAGAAACGCCAAGATTCCACTGCGAGGACCAGTTAGAAACAATATCTAGAGCGGATTGCAAGTCATCTGAGAACAGAGGGGCTTCAGCGAACAACTTGAGGTCGTCTGCATACACAGAATAATAAATGGAGGCCGGGAATTTTACACAGATATCATTGATAAATATGATGAAGAGGAGAGGCCCGAGACAAGATCCCTGTGGCACGCCAGATATGACAGGGGATGGTGGGGAAAATGAAGTGTCAATAAATACGGATTGCGTACGACCAGAGAGATATGAATGGAACCATGATACAATGTGATTAGAGATGCCTAACTCGGACAATTTATGTAACAATAATCTATGATCAATAGAATCAAAAGCTTTTCTGAAATCTATGTAAATTGTGTCAAAAGGAGAGCCATGCTTAGAGATGCGGAGATAATGTGCATAAGTCTCAGCAAGATTAGTGGAAGTTGATCTACAATTTCTGAAACCAGATTGGTGAGGGTCAAATAAGTTGTTCTGGTCAAGAAACGCCGTTATTTTACCTATGATAATCTTCTCAAAAACTTTACACACAGATGAAGTAAGTGAAATAGGACGAAAATCTGTTATAGAGTTACTAGATTTTTTTGGAATAGGTTTAACTAAAGCTTGACGCCATTGAAATGGCACTTGGGAGGTAAGCAGAGACTTGTTAAAAATAGTAAGGAGAGGAGATACAACAGATAATCTACACCTCGAAAGAACTATACTGGGAATAGTGTCGGGAGTAACATTCACTTTGGGGGCAAGCTTACTAAGTGCACAGATAACATCCACGTAAGAAATTGAAGGGAGATCGAAAATGAAAGAAGGGGAAGGGAGAGGGAGTGGGGGCGATTGGGGAGGGCTAAAGACAGAAGAAAAGAATTTTTCAAAAGCTACACACTTCTGGTCATTAGATGTCAGTACGGAACCATCAGAATCAACGATTCCAGAAGGAGTGGTCTTGGGAGTACTCAATTTCTCCTTGCAATAATTATAGAAAAGCTTAGGATTGGAGGACATAACAATACGATTTTCAAGGGAGCAATGAAATCTATTTAGGGCAGAATTAAAACGCTGGGTCATAATAGCACATGCACGACTGTTTGGAGCGACTCTAGTTAATGTCTTACATTTCCCGTAAATAATTTTTAAAGTTCGTGGATATCTAGAGAAAGGGGAAGGCTTAGAGAGAGGAACAAATGTGTCTAAAACGTTATTTAGAAAGGCAACAAAATATGTATAAGATTGGTGGGTATCACGATTGCTCAAAGCGTGGGTCCAGTCATGAAAGTGTATACAGTCATTAATCGAGATCCAATCAGCTAATCTATAGTTACGGGATGGAGCACAAACATTCTGAGGAGGACGGGGAATGCGAAGGTCAAATGTCACACTGAGATGGTCACTAAGTGCAGTGGCAGGAGACACATTACATATAATATTCTCATTACAAAATAATAGATCTAAATAGCTATTGAGCCTACTAGGGAAAGAGACAAACTGATTAAAGTGATGGTCTGACACGAAATCTAGTAGGTCATTTTGGTTTGGAGAAGAAAGAGAGGGCCAATCAACATTAGGAAAATTGAAATCACCAATTAAAATACAAGGAAAATCAACCGAAATATGAGTTTCTAAATTCAAAAGAAGTTGAATAAGAGAGTCATTAGGGGCGGAAGGAGATCTATAAATAGTAAAAAATCTAATTTTCCTATAAGGGAGAGACGGGGAGTAATCTAAATGAATATCAACTACACACGACTCGACAAGTGGTGAAGAAAAGGTAGAAATAAGTATGGGATTCAAAGAATTATGAACTAGACACGCGACGCCACCACCCCTACCGTAATCAGCAGAAGTAACGCGATCGCATCGAAAAGGCAAAAAATCAGGAAAACCGCCAACAAGGAGAGAGTCGCTATCACTATTATCTAACCAAGTCTCAGATATGCAAATGATGCGGTACTCATGAGAAGCGATCAAGAATGAAAGCTGAGGGGATTTACATCGAATGGAACGAGCATTAGCATAGAATACGGAGACAGGAGAGTTTCTAGAGTGACGTGTACTTAATATCGATCGATTGTGTGTTGACCTAACGAGGGAATGACTAGAGAGTGAGGGGAGGGGAGACAAGAGTGGAAGTATGGTGCCCTTGCTGCCACTGTCCTATCCTCTCCTCGTTGTCACGTGGTCAGTGCGGGAAGGCGCGATTGCAGCCGGATCGGGAGTCGAGGGAATGGAGGCAGCAGAGGGAGCAGAAGAGGGAGTTCCGGAGTGTCCTGGATAAGGGAGATCGGCAGAAGAGGTCTTACTAGTGCGAGAGAGTCCGTAACGGGGAGGGAGCGGGCGAGGGGTACGGTAATTGATCAGAGTGAAGTCGCGCACTCCGCACACAATCATGCGAGCTTCAAGATTGCGTCGCATGGCCTCAGCGCGCGCTTCCTTCTCCAAGGACAGCTGAGTGGGAGTCAGGTCCTTCCTGATAAAGGCAAGAGAGTCCTTGAAGGGATAGGGACGGCCTGGCTTTCCACGAATTCCAGAGAGGAGGGCATCACGAGTAGTCTTGTCCGGGCAGCTTATCTTGAGAAGGCGAGTACCGGGAGGACGATCAGGAGGATGGCGGTGATGAGAAATCTTCTTCTCATCCCACGCCTTCTTCACCGCATCACTGCCCGAGTACTGGACGAGGTCAGCGATGAGCTTCTCGTCGGCAGCTGCTCCCTCCTTCAGGTTCTCCTTGTGTCCAATGACGACTGCCCTTGTTTCTTTATCCTCGTACTCCGCCCTGTCAGAGATTACACGAGAGCACGACTCGTACACAACGCGTGCCACGTCGAGAGTGGGGGCGAGTGAGGTGGGGGCAGGGGGAGGATTGGCGAGAGAGAGGGTCTGGAGAAGGGCGCGTACATCAGAGAGCATGGCCATGACAGCGTCTACTTTGCAAGAAAGCGCGTCCACGCTTTCCTGGGAGGCGACTCGCACCGAATTGGGTTTGGCGGCAGCAGGGAGAGGGGCCTTGAGAGGGGTCCTGGTTCCCGACATCGCGCAGGGGAGAAAGCGTTGAAAAGTGTCCCACCTGGTCGAGTGGGATTAGACCACCTCCGTCGGCTTCCCACGTGCCGACTAGCGAAGACCAGGTAGATCAGCGACGGCGAGAAAGGGGAGGAAGTCGAGGCGAGAGGAGAGGGAAGGCAATTTCCCTAATCCGGGAGCGAGGGGGGAGACGACCGCTCGCGACGGAGACAAAGACTAGACTCTACTGTATTTGAGGCAGTAGAGTTGGATTTTGGAAGGTATAAGAGCAAACGATTTTACAAGTACCTTGATATATCCGAAGCATACTTCAAATTAAATAAGGAGTTCACCGATATAGTACAAAAATTGGTCAGTTAGAAGCGAACTTGGAAAATATCGAGGTTTTTAATTCATTTTTCAAAGTGATCGGATTCCTTTATGTTGCCACTTTATTTAACCTCCCGTGCCCTAAAACTTCTGAAATTACTAATTGCGTAATTTAGAATTCAATTCAAAAGACTATTAATGAATAATCGGTAAGGTTGAGCACGAAGTCGCATTTGACCAAAGTTTTCGAACTTGAAGGGTAGGCTGAGTTCGCCGATTATATTTTTCTTGGGTAATATACAAGTTCTTCTTTATAAATAAGCGAAATCATTTTGTATTTTTTCACTCCTTGATGGTGAAAACATTTTTTGATTACTGCAAAAATGATGTTTATTTAAACAAAATCTTTAAATGCATCTGTACAAGGGAGGTTTCAACATAAAAGTTGCTGGAAATAATTGTCCACTCATTTTATGCACGGTGCCATCGTTCTAGGTCTCCTGGGAGCTGAGATGCAGTGTATCCGGGTGTGAAACCGGAGAATTCCTAATCGACAGCTCTGGGCCAATGACCTATTTTTTCGAAATCTTGCACTTAGGGTATTCTACCATTATAACATGAGTTAAATTAGGGACATCTTTTTCAAAAATGTTCCCGAGGGGCCTATTTTTCATCCACTGACTCGTGATACACGTGTTAAATACATATTTTGTAGTTTTCAAAAGCTTCTTGGAAGAGGCTGTCAATCAATTCCTGTGATTGAATTCAAAATATTGTAATGGTCGCAGTTCCCTGAAAGTGTAGACAACGTGTGAATTGTTTGGAAGTCGAGAATTGACGAGATTATCGGAGACGGTCTCTTGAAAGTGAACGTAGAAGCAGAAATCAATGAGGATAATGATGATTTTGATGATGAATACACAACGAATGTTCGAATCACCATCATGAATCCTTCAGTCATCAATGAAAATGCATGAGTTAATTATCGAAAAATAATTATCGCATTTGTAATTATTCACTTTTTCATGTCCTCTCCTTCGATGAAAGGAATCTTGAACTTTCGTCTTTATGAGTACATGTCTAGATAAATGCATTTTCGATTTGTTCTGCGAAAATAATGTTTTTTTAACAGTACAAATGCCCAGTGGTGAGGCTCAATTACTGTTCTAAGCAGTATTATTCTCTCAGTTGAATCCATTCAGAGCAAGCGGCAAACACGAGCATCCAGTATCAGTAAGCCCTCCTCTAACGCCAAAACGGTCGTATTATGTAGTTCGGATTATCGTCTCTTCATTACACACTTTCGGCAATAGGTCGGATAATAATTATGACGTCATTCCAACTTTGATATATCAAAGGCGGCATGACGTCATAGTTCTCATCCGACTTAGTGCCACACTTTCTCGACCGCTCGATCGGTGAGAAGGCTTGGGAAATGAAGAGACTGTGATCCGAAATATGAACTGCATTTTGTTTAAATTATACCGCTCTTTCGATGTACAGTGCATTACTATTTTTATAGATTATTTTATGGTAATAATTATCTTTTAATTAATTTGTGTTTAATAATCCACAACGCTCCGCACAACACTCCGCGGACACACGTAGCAGCCGAAGGTCCGAGTACAATCCGTTTGACTGAAACCTTCAGTCCGCTCTTATCGATCAAAGTTCGAAAATCGATACCACGGTCATTTCAATTATTTCGCTATCGATAGAATGGTTGTAATGAAAAAAACGAGACGCGAAAGCATCATGCCAACTATTTAGTCAATTACTGTCGCACATAGACAGAGCCGTAGACTGTGCACCCTGTGGTCGTACTCCATAAAGATCGATGATCGCGTCATTTCGAATGTCTAATAGCGTGACACATTGCAAATGAAGTAAGATCGAAAGCATCAAGCAATCCCCCATAACTGCTAATCCATCTTATTCAATCAGCATCTCTTGCCTATTTCATGTCGTTCGCCCGTATTCCATCGGCCTGCTTCCGTATATTTTTCCTCATTATTTTAAATTTCATTTTTATGTTGCAATTGCTCAATTCCTCCTCTCGCATTCATTTAAACTATGCAAACGTCTTTATACAATTGGTCATATTGTATTTCCAGCAACCTCTCGTGATGTCATCACAACTCGGCGGCGAGCTTAACCTAAATACGATTCCTGACGATATCATCAGATACATCCTCACTGTAGGAGTTGAATCAATCGATAATATGAGACTGGTAAGCATTTCCGTATCAACCAGCCGCAGTAGATTGGCTCAGTCAATCAACCACATTTTGCGCAGAAATGAAACTCGGTTGCATGTCCTACAAATACATTACCGCAAATACTTCTACAAGAATGTAGGCATATTTAGAAATATTCGAAAAAAATAGAATTTTCTAAGTGTTTTCTCCTTTGTGGAATGCTCTTGTTGATGGTTTGTTGATTGCCTGAAAGTCCTTCCTTTTCGCGAAGTTTCCTTTTCAGATCTCTCGCCGATGGAACATGCTTGCCGCCGCTCGAGCAATGGTCTGACTCTCGTCGGTTTGCACGCTCTCTCACCGGTCAGAGAGACGAGAGAGCGTGCAAACTGAAGAGAGTCAGACGAGAGGCATTCATCTACCAGTTATCGATTACTTTGGGCTCAGCACGGAAGGCAACTCGCTATCTCGCCTCCACATCCGCTTTCCCAAGCATTTAAAGGGGGGTGCCATTCCATCTGAAGAAGTACTTCGGATTCGGCAGGTCACCACGAAAATTTCGTGCAGGATGTCATTACGAAGTGAGTATTTTCTTTTTTTTGCGCCAAAAAATGTTTTTATTTCTGTTAACGCGGCCTTATACTGTGATTTTTTTCAGGGAAGTGTCGCTGAATTAAGCATGAAACATATGCATAGCGCGAAAATGATACCTTTTCTTTCTCGTGTTATATCCCGTTGCTCAAGAATCGATAACATATCTTTTGACAAGTATGCTCTTGATTACGCCGAGCAACTCAGATCGACGCTCGACGGTTCAACTGTAGGAGAATTATCCACTGTTGATTTCTACCGCTTCCAAGAAATTGAAGCGTAAGATAGATGTTTGTCTTACTATCGCGAAAAACGTATATTTGTTAAATTTTTCGTTTCAGAAACAGCATTCGGCATCTAACTAAACAATCTAGAATTCGTCGAATGTCTCTAAGTTTTGAAGGTGAAAACTGCGCATGGGTCGACAAAATAGGTATAAATATTATTCGATAAAAAGTACAAAATTTTACTTTGTAGTTATCAGAAGCTTCCTGCACGAGGCTATCCGATCCATTCCTGTGATCAAATTCGAAATATTGCACTACTCTACTGATGACATTGACAAAGTTAGAATACTTTGGAAGTCTAGAATGGACGAAATTAATGAAGGCGATCACTTAAATGTGAAAGTGGAAACGACGATTCATGAATATGACGAGTACAATTATTATAATCAGCGAAATTATGAACGAGGGTACAAGATGAATGTTCGAATCGCCATTACGGAAAAGTGTTATGTTTACGGAAAACCATGAGAGTTCCTCTGTTAACGAATCCTTTAGTCATCAGGACACTGCCAATGTTTGCATCCATATCAATTATCACACTTAGTATTTTTCAATTTTCACATATTCTTTGTCGATTTGCATGGAAGAATTGAAAAACCGTTTGGAAATCGAGAATGGGTGAAATTACAGCAAATCACTTTAGATTTACAATGGATGCAGAGATGAGAGCTGGAGTGGATGATCCCAATTTAGATGATGAAGCTACAGTCGCGCCGGAAAGTATCCGTACGATTTGGTTTTGCCATAACTTTTGTTCTAGATTAGATCTAATTCCGAAATTTTGCAGATATGTAGCAAATTCATCGAGGATTACGATACACATATTTCGGTTCCACAAACATGTTTTTAAGATTGCATAGTGATGACGAAATCGAATTTCACTTTTTCAAACATGCATTATTCTTACATAGATTTTTTCCAGCTGGCCAAACTTTCTGACGTTGGAGATAGGACCGAGACCTAACCAGAATATATTTTTGAAGTTGCTGCTCAGTCGCACATTCGCTGTAGCCGTCCTGCAAAAACGGGGTCTAAAATTCTGAACTCTGCTTCCAGAGTAGTTAGAGACCCGTTCAAAGCGTCAAAATGATCGCCATCGTTAATGCAGATGATTCTGAGAATATGAAAACAATATCTTATAATTTTCCCTCAGGGCATGAAAAAATCACTTTTTCACATGGGTACTTTTTGGAGGTTCATAACTTTTCGGGAAATGCATATCAAAATCTGATCTTTGCTTAGTCATGCTCACAATGTCCTAGATAAATGATTTCCAACTTTTTAGAGTGTTTGGATATCTTTCCTGGCCGCGGCGATTTTACGAATTTTACATTTTGGCGTGCCCTGCTCTTCAAACTCGATCAATCCCCATATGTCCTTCTGTGATCGAAGAGTACTTGGATACTCTTTCGAACAAAAGTAATCACAGTTCTCTGCATTTAGAAATACACTCACAGCGAACCGCCAAATTTAGCGAAATTGATGATCAATCAAAATTTTTATTTACTTATAGTTGAAATACGAAGTGTGATATGGACAAACCTAATATACTTTTGTAAAGTGTGATTAGTGGTCATGATGATGGATACCTTTTAATAAGAACCCCATATTATACCAACTTGGGATGAGTGCCTATTCAAAAATTTGCACTAGCTACATTTCCGATCGCGGATATTTCACAGTTCTGGATCTTTTGTGATTGACCTAGTTACCTCAATTGTTGTGGGTTTTGAAGTACTCTATGTTGTTAGTATTCTATTTAAATTCGGGAGGTCGGCAGCTAACTGTTCGAGAGCAGCACTTTTCTAAACCCAGACGCCGAAATTTGATCATCGAAATCAGTCGTTTTTCGAATCCTCCGCTTCCTGCACATTTTGAATGCCCGATGTTTTGAGATAATTTGAAAGGGTAACTCTAGATATGCCTCCCTTCAAATGGGCAAAGTCAGTTGTGAACTCATTTTCAAATTTTTGGGGTCCAACAAAGCATATCCAAAAATAGTGATTTTCTGAGTTTTCTAGACTTTAATTATTTACTCGTGTAATATGCGAACTAGCATCTATTCAAACATATGATTGTAATCTACTTACACACCCCCTACGTGTATAAAAAAGATTTTCCAACAAATCAACGTTGCTCAGAAAAAACTTTAAAAATGAAATCGGGCAAAACTTTTGAGACAACAGAATATATATCCAAATTTGTAAATTGTGTGGTGTAAGCATGGACGAACTTCTTTTCAGGATCTGATTCCGATGTCGTCCTCAAAGAACCACATACTGCTGTCCATTTTTCTGAATCATTTTTGAATCATATTTCGCGTACTCTCTCACCATTCGCTGGTTTGTCATCACTAGTCAATAGATATAGAAATAAAAACAACTAGTGATTTCAAATTGACGAATGTTCTCCTTGTTGCACAAGCTGTCGCGCTCTGTATGGTGAGAGCACATGAAACGAGGAGGGAGCTTGCCTAATTATCATCACTTCAGCGCACCCTGTGGTCATGCTCCGTAAAGATCGATGGTAGCGTCATTTACAACGTAAATGCATCAAGGTCGGATGCATCCAGCATTCAAAGTCCCCGTAGCTGCATGTCATTATGATAGCATAATAACATGTCGTTCGCTCGTATTTCATCGTATTTTTTTTCCTTTTTTTATATTATGTGTTTTATTCGATAGAATGCGATGGATTAATTCCTCCTCTCGCATATGTTTAAACTATGTACGCGCCTCTTAAAATGTGTCAGCTTGAACTTCCAGCAGCCTCTCGTGATGTCGTCTTCACTCGGCGGCGAGCTTAACCTAAATACGATTCCTGACGATATCATCAGACAAATCCTTACAGTAGGAGTTGAATCAATCGATAATATGAGATTGGTAAGCATTTCTGTATCAACCAGCCGCAGTAGATTAGCTCAGTCAATCAATCACCTTTTTCGCAGAAATGAAACTCGTTTCCTACAAATACACTACCGCAAATACTTCTACAAGAATGTTTAGCACTTTTCGAAAAAAAATCATATTTTTTTAAGAGTTTTCTCCTTTATTGAATGCTCTAAGCCACTGAAAGCCAGTTTCCATTCCGCGACGTCGGTTACTCTAGTGTTTCAGTTCCTAATTTTTACCGTTTTAACCATAATCACATCGGCACGGTTGCATGGGCTAATATCAAACAATGACCGGAAAGCGCGACGTGAACTGCCAATCATAATAGGAGTGAAGTCGAGATAGAGGGAGCGAAGTCACATTCACTTCTTTTCAGATCTCTCGCCGATGGAACAAGCTTGCTACCGCTCACCTCAAGGCCCGCATACATCTCCCCGTCATCAACTACCTTGGCTGGAACAACACTACAACCTACGCGTTGACACGGCTCCACGTTCGCTTTCCCAAGCATTTGAAAGACTATTTTGGCATCGACGAGCACCAGTGAAATTCGACGTGGGAAACGTGATGGGAAGCGAAACGGTTTGTTTTCGTGCACATTTCATTCAATTCATTTCCCCCATTCTCACCACTATAACAAACCCCAAATGTAATACACATGTCTATTCGCGTTACCGAAAGACCGACTAATTTCAAGGTGGGGCAGTAAATGAGGGTTTAGAGACTCGGCTGCATAAGGTCGCTTGTCGAATTCTACGCAAAAAGTTACTCCAGAATCATGTTCAGGAGAAATTTTATTTTTTTCTTGTACGATGTCATCGATATTCTCTCTTACAGTTACATATATCTGACAAGCAATTATATTTTTAGGTCGCGTATGGAGAAATGTATCTCCACCAGCGTGATAAGACTAAAATGCTCGCATATTTAATGCGAGTTTTCAATCGTTGTTCGCACATCGAAAGGATCGATCTTGGCATTCCTCAGATTATGACTAGTACGGAAGAACTCATAAAGGCGCTCGGAGGTGAATACTATATCCTCATTAATAATAAATATGGAATTTTAAATTATTTTTAAAAGTATTGATTTGGAGGTGCGACCGTCGGAAAAGTCGCAGCGATCGGTTACTATCACTTCCCCAATTTCTCTGTGTTAGTTTAGTGTCCATCCAACGTTTTGCGTTCGAAACTAGATTCCACTGTATTTTCACTACACGTTAGATTTGTTGAGAAGCTTAGACAACTGTCCGAGCTTTCACTCGAATATCACGAAAATGAGAATTACAGGAGATGTATTCGACATCTTTTTACAATTCCGTCTTTGTGCCGGCTGATATCACGCCTCTCATGAGAAAATCGAGCTGAGCCGGAGAATGGAAGGGAAATCGTGAATTGAGTTCTATCGGGATTTGGACGTCCTGAGGCATGCCTGACACTCCCCCAAAGTCTCAATGTGCATACTTCATTTTGGAGCTGCCTACGCCGGGCATCATGTCGACAGGTCTCACTTTGAGATCACATATCTCGATTACATTGACAGATATAGTAAAATTGACCTCTGAGTGACCCCCACTCATTTTTTGAGCTCTATCGATCTATCTAAACCAATTTCTCATAATCCGATTTTGAACAGTGGTACGTTGCAAGTCAACTTTCTCAAAAATGTAGGTAAAGATGCAGCTTAAATTTTAGCAATGGATGTAGCTTAGCGAGGGCTATCGAATGAGTGGCTTGCGCCAAAAATACGGGTTCCTTTGTGCGACTAATGGTCTCTAAACTTTGAGGAATCATTTGAAGATATTTCACCACAATGAATAATGTGCGCAGACCGCTCTCATTGCTCGCGCGCCTAAAAATGATTGGACTTTCTTCGACTTTCCTGTTGAAAATGATCTTCAAATGATTCCTCAACGTTTAGAAATCATTAGTCGCACTAAGGAACCCGTATTTTTGGGGCAAGCCACTCATTCGATAGCCCTCGCTAAGCTACATCCATTGCTAAAATTTGAGCTGCATCCTACATTTTCGAGAAAGTTGACTTGCAATGTACCACTGTTCAAAATCGGATTCTGAGAAATTGGTTTAGATAGATCGATAGAGCTTAAAAAATGGGTGGGAGTCACTCAGAGGTCAATTTTACTATATCTGTCAATGTAATCGAGATATGTGCTCTCAAAGTGAGACCTGTCGACATGATGCCCGGCGTAGGCAGCTCCAAAATGAATTATGCACATTGAGACTTTGGGGGAGTGTCAGGCATGCCTCAGGACGTCCAAATCCCGATAGAACTCAATTCACGATTTCCCTTCCATTTCCTAGATTGTCGTTTCTAGCTCGATTCTCTGGTGAGAGGCGTGATATTGTGCTTCAAAAGCCATAATGTATGGAATGACAAAGAAGGTAAGAATTTTTAGAAATGCGAGGAACTCATTACAGATAATTTTGGGAAATGTCTTAGAAGACGCATGTACACACGATTTTAAATATTTAAAAAACCAAAAAAAGTTTCCAAGATACTGAGAACCCTTTCCAGCGCTCAAAAGCTTCATAGAAGAAGCAACTCTGTCGGCTCCCGAGCTCGAATACATCGTACTGTACCGAACACATCACATTGATCGCGTGGAAGAACAAGCTCTCTGGCAGGTAGAGAAATGAAAACAACGGGCTCTTAGATGGTGAGTAGAATTATGCAATCTACAGGCAAGAATGGACGAACTCAATGAAGAAAATCGTTTCGAAGTAACAGTGAAGACTGAAGCACAGAGATATGACTTTGTCGACGATGCTTACGATGAATATATGAAGAAACCACGCCGTCCTTCAAGAATCCGAATAATCATGAAACGTCGTGAGTTGTAATTCACGATTTTGTGAGAAAATAACGATGTTACTCCCATCTATATGAAATCAATTTTACATGTTCAAAAGAGTTTGTAATCATTCTGATAAACAACGTGATACGACGTTGAAGCAGTCGATTGATAAATATTGCATTTCATAAAATGATTCATATTATACGAAAAAGTCACTTATCGTTTCGATTTCATCCTGCGACTTGCTTACTGTAAGCATACTTCCTCTCGTCTCGCTTCTTTCTTGTCGATTCTTCAAAATGAGCTGGAAATTAAATAAACATTTATTCAACTTTAATATCAACTTTAAATTTTTCAATACATCAATTGTTGTAAACTCACTTTTGCGAAAGGCACAAATGCTGATTTGAAATCAGGACTTTTTGTAGTATTCAGATATTCGAAATTCATCACTCGAACTCATTAGCTTATAAGTTTCACATCTTGTAATCTGTCTGTTTGCCCGGTGGCAATGCTCCGTGCCAACATTCATGCTCTCGGCGTTTACAAGGTCTGGCCTATTCGAGATTGTAAAACAATTTGAGATTGTAAATGCGCTAAGATCGGAAGCCTCCAGCCATCCCTCTCATTATGCAGTGTATTCAATCAGCCCGCTTCCAGTATACACCGGACGAGTGGTCATCTCGTTTCTTACTATTTTTTTACATTTACACCTTTTTTTCATCCTCTCGTATTTACTCCTATCACACATACACATAACCTCCTTTCGAAAATACATTCAAGCCACTCTTTCTAACACAGGTATCACGAGTCAGTGGAGAAAGCCAGGAACAATTTTTTTCAAACCTTCTCAAATTCGATCATACTATAACTGTATCTTAGTATATAGACTACTAGATTACGAAAGAGCCAGGTCATTTGTCTCGCAGCCGGCTTTTAGGCATTTTACGGTTTTTGTTCCGGCTACACTGTATATCAGCTCATTTTTGAGCTACAGACGTGGGATTGGTCTTAAAATGAGCAGAAAAATATGACGAGAAAATTTCATGTTGGAATCATCCTGCTCAGACAAAAAATAAAAATGTTATGTCCTGAAAATCAAACTTTAATGTAGATAATAATTTCACTATCACGCAGGTGCGTTGCAGTGAATTTTATTTCATACTATGAAAGAACAAGTCAATATGTGTCACATAAAAAAATTGCATGGGATGTTTCGGGTATGTTCCGTTTGATATGCTTGACTGAACATGCTGTACCGCACATGCCGAGAACGTAAATATGCATTGTACAAGTTTTTAAGGCACTATCTTCTATATTTCAGCATTTCCTAAAGTTTCATACCAATGTCCAACTGTAAACATTACACTACTTAGAATTGCCGTCATTCCTAAAAATTCGATTTTTCGCACTCAATTTTTCTTGAAAATATCACACTGAAATTTAACATTTCCGAAACTAATATCAACATTCTCGAGTATATTATTTTAGTATTCTTTGTGATGTTGTAGAATATCCTCCGAAGGGGCTCTATTGAGCTTTCGAAAACGTTGTTATAATTGCTCGAAAACAGGAAATTTCGAGGCCAAAAAATTCGATTCATGAAATTCGAGCTTGTTTTTGGCAAATATGACACAATTTTAGCTCAATCACTATGCCCCGAGGCAAATTCATTAGGAAATAATAATCAAATCGTTGTTTGCCGGGTTTGAAAAATTTTCAAATTTTTTTTTTTTAATTGTATTTTAGAAATCATCTAAATATGACATGGATGCACTCTTATTTATATCCTCAGATTGCATATAACACACTAATTGATACAGTACATGCTAATCGCCTTGCCCATATGCGGTCGCGGCGGCCCGCGGATCGATTTTGCGGGAAAATGAGTAAAGTTCCTGCAATCAATTGTTCATTTTTGATTCCTCATGCGATTTCGCATCGGAATCACTATTTCATAATGGAACATTTTTTGAGGGAAGTCAATTCAAAGTGATCAGGGCTACCGTACTCCCGAACATATTCCCACCGTTTTTGTGTCTAGAATTTTTCGGGTAAGTTTTCGAACGCGATCCAAGTTTGCAAACTCTTCAATACCCTAAAGAAAGTCATAAAAACCCCGAAATGGAGGGATCATTTTCGGGAGTACTGTAGCCGTGGTCACTCCGAATCGAACCCCCTCAAAAACTTGCCCTTGATAAAATTAATATATTATAGTGATTCCGATGCGAAATCGCATGAGGAATTCAAAAATGAACAATTAATTGCATGAACTTTACTCATTTTCCCGCAAAATCGATCCGCGGCCATCCGCGGTCCGCCGCGGGCCGCCGCGGCCGCATATGGGCCGCAAGGCGATTAGCATGTACTGTACACGAACCCAAAATTTTCGATATTCGAGCAATTATAACATCGTCTTCGGAAGCTCAATAGAGCCCCTTCGGAGGATATTCTACAACATCACAAAGAATACTAAAATAATATACTCGAGAATGTAGATATTAGTTTCGGAAATGTTAAATTTCAGTGTGATATTTTCAAGAAAAATTGAGTGCGAAAAATCGAATTTTTAGGAATGACGGCAATTCTAAGTAGTGTAATGTTTACAGTTGGACATTGGTATGAAACTTTAGGAAATGCTGAAATATAGAAGATAGTGCCTTTAAAAACTTGTAGAATGCATAATTACGTTCTCGGCATGTGCGGTACAGCATGTTCAGTCAAGCATATCAAACGGAACATACCCGAAACATCCCATGCAATTTTTTTATGTGACACATATTGACTTGTTCTTTCATAGAATGAAATAAAATTCACTGCAGCGCACCTGCGTGATAGTGAAATTATTTTTTATCTACATTAAAGTTTAATTTTCAGGACATAACATTTTTATTTTTTGTCTTAACAGGATGATTCCAACATGAAATTTTCTCATCATATTTTTCTGCTCATTTTAAGACCAATCCCACGACTGTAGCTCAAAATGAGCTGATATACAGTGTAGCCGGAACAAAAACCGTAAAATGTCTAAAAGCCGGCTGCGGGACAAATGACCTGGCTCTTTCGTAATCTAGTATCTATACTAAGATACAGTTATAGTATGATCGAATTTGAGAAGGTTTGAAAAAAATTGTTCCCAAGGTTGTTGTTTTTGCTTCATCGACTCGTGATACATGTGCTAAAACAATATTCATCATGTCCGCTTGCCCTCTTCATTCTTTGACACTAATTTTAAAATTCACTTTAATGATTTCCCCTCATTGTAGCATAGCGCAATGTCATTTCCTATTGGTGAAGAGCTCAACCTCCACACCGTTCCGGACGATATAATCAGGAAAATCCTCACAGTCGGGGTGGAGTCAATCGATAATATGAGACTGGTAATCACTTTTATCTTTGTTATTATTGAAAAGGTTGCGACTTAAAAGTGTTTTGCTCTTCATTTTTTTTCGCAATCAATTTCTTTTAGATGTCTCGTCATAGAACTGACCTAAAGAATAAGTTTTTAAAATGATTCTATTGTTTATGCGAATCTATCTATCAGCCCATCAACCACTATTGTCCCACTTTAATCTCATGTGCATTCAGGTTTCCCGTCGTTGGAGCGATCTTGCCACTACTCACATCAACGACCGCATTCATCTTCCCGTCATCAGAGATATTTCGTTTATGAATACTGCTTCCAACACGCAATATCGTCTCGGCTTTCGATTCCGCGATCATTTGAGAGGCTACTTCGGCATCGACAGAGCTCCAGTAAAATTTGATGTGACGCAACGCGAAGGGGTGATAGTTCATGTCATTTTAATTACTTTTTTTAACTGCCAAGGCAGCGTATGATCTATGTAGTGAATGCTGCAACAAGCTCAAACTAATCGCAATAATAACAATTTTACTTATTTTCAGTTCGTAACTGGCGATATGCACCTGCAAGAGCGAGCTGAGGCTAAGATGATCGCGTATTTCACGCGCGATTTCGTTCGTTGTTCGAGAATCGAACGCCTCGGTATCGCCACGTATAATATCATGCACCGCGCGAAGGAGTTCAGAGAGGCACTCAGAGGTGAGCAGCAGTGATTACAAAGCAACCTGATTCAATTTTCACAGGCTTGGAAATTCAGCCTACTAGCAGAGTTTTGTATCCCTAGAGCGTACTTTTCAAATTTTCGAAATTATTTAATCATAACAATTATAATTATTATTCCAAATTTTCATTTGAAGGTGCGACCGTCGGAGAATTGTCAATCCACGATTACAGAGAATTTGATTATTACAATGTGTGAGAAATGTTCTTTGCTTTTTTCGCTTTCAAAGCACTTTTTTTCAATATTTTTTGATTAAACATCAACAACAAAGAACTTGTTTTCATTTAAAATCGATACAGGAACTGCATTCGACATCTGCTCACAATTGCTTCAATCGATCGTCTAATCATTCACTTTTGTAACGAGGACATATGGGAGTGCAAACAAGGTGGATACAAATTTGACCAATTTACATAATTATATATAATATCTAAAAAAAATTTCTATGTTTTCAGTGATCAAAAGCTTCATGCACGAGGCCATTCGGTCCGTTCCTGTGCTCGAATACGCCATTCGGCATTGGACAGAGGCCACTGATAGTGTTGAAGACATCCGTGCTCTTTGGCAGGTAGAGTTCGAGAAACGATATTTCGAGTTCATAATTGGGGATACCGTATTTGTGTGCACAAAAAAGCAATTAGTAATTGCGGCACGCTGTAAGAGTTCTAATAATTATGTTCATACTATACAATCTCTTTACCCGAATTACAAACTCTATTGTCAGGCCAGGATGAACGAAATCGTTGAAGTTGGCGGTGAAGGGAAGCGTCAGATTGATGTGACCATGACAGCTGAGGGCCAGGAGTTCGTGGACGAGGAAGACGTGGGAAAACCGACGATAACTGATGTCAGAATAATCGCGAAACAGTGTCAGTAAGGAATGTAGTCTGTGGGAAATTAAAGCAATGTTCAAGTCAAATTGTACAAACTGATAAAAGTATTGGAATTCGTTTTTTTAGTTTTTTTTTAAAATTCAGGATTCATTACCAACCGGGTTAGGCTATGCACGTAGAGACGACTGCACAGGGCACGCTGTGACAAGAGCACAAGGTCGGATGATCACCGTCGGATGGTAACCTACTATATGATAAGCAAAAAGTGAACCCTTCTGTAGAACTTTTACAGAATAATTGTTGACACTTTGGGGAACTATTGTGAAAGTTCTACTGAAGGTTCCATTGTTTGGTTATCATCCAGTAGGTTACCATCCGACGGTGATCATCCGACCTAGTAAAGGGACAAGTGATGGCCTGATAATGAGCTCATGCACAATTTTAGAGGCAATGCACGAACACATATATTTACGTCGAGGTCTACTCATTCTACCAGTCCTATCTCACTCTGATAGACTCCGGGGAGCCTCCCTTCTTCACCTGCTATAATTACATATCTCTGCTTTGAAGAATATCGTTACGCTTCGGAAGTGTATAAAGTAATATTATAATAACTGGTTTAATAAATCAGAGTAACCGTGAACAGAGCTAATTTCGAACACTGACAGGTCAGTGTCCAGCGTCATAATTGCAAGGCGAACTTCCTTGAGCAATTATCCCGTTTATCTCAGCTCATGAACTGTATTGTCATCTTTCACTAGGCTCCACATCAAGCTAATTCGCACAAATTCATCTCCAATTTTTTCCCATAGGTGTCATGAAAAGAGAAATTTTGCATAGAAATGATGTCGTTGGGCCAATAACCAAAGATTTTATACTTGATTCAGTGGTGTTTTCAAGATTTCAGCGATAGCACGATACATTTCGATGAAAACATCGAAAAGAGGGAAAGGCGTGGATTCAATTGTGCGAATGGAGCGGACACGAAAACATTGTAGAAAATTGGGAGCAATTCGTGTATTGGACCAGCCTCTTTCTCCCCCTCTTTCTTTTCCTATCCCTCCTTTTTTCCCCAGCATCTTCTCAGTATCTAACACTGGCCAGTAACTGAGCCAACTCGTTTCCCTCCTTATTCGAGTATCCTCTATGATTGTCCAGCATTATCCCTTGTCTTTTCTCTCTGTCTCTCCCTCTCACTCTCCCCTTCTCTTCTCATCTCGCTCTTTTGCCATTCCGCTTCGACTCGCTTGCGCGTTTACTTTCACAGCGAGAGTGAGAGGGCGGAGAGGGAAAGAGAAAGGGAGAGAGGGAGAGGGGGGGGGGGGTAGGAGGGAGAGAGAGATAGAAGGGAGTGAAGGAAAAATCAAGGGAGCCATCTTGTTGTTTGCTTCTTTGTGCACTTTTCGAGTTCAGCGCGGGTACGGGGAAATTGGTCGCAACACGTCTAGAATGCCCGAGAGATTCCCCCTACCTCATCTGTCCCTCTCTCTCTCAGTCTCTCCCCTCCCTCTCCTCTCCACCCTCTCTCTCTATCTCCCATCTACCCTTTCTCTACCTCCCAATCTTTTTTCTTCAATTTCTATAGCCTCTGGTTGAAGTGGCGTAAAGAAATAATGCGAGAGGCGAAAATAGAAAGGGTTAGCTAGGGTAATTGGCTGGCGTTACCTAGCTACTGCCCCCTGTTTTCCCTATGTCTACCTCGACTCTGAAAGCCACGGCTTATTTGCTCTGCTCGGTCTCGCTCACTTGCCTATGTAATCCCGTGTTTCTCGACTCTCTACTTTTGAATATGCTTTCTCTGCAAATTTCAAACTTCCGGAATCACTGCGAAAATGTGCGAAATGTTGAGATGACTACTCGAATGCCGAAATATTTTCGTAGTATTTTTTCGTAATATTTAAGGTAATCATGCCGGGCGCGCACACCTTCAACTCGGGTTCGGTGCTGCTGCAGCCGATTGCGGACGCCCTAGGGCTGCCTGTGGACAAAGTAAGCATCGTTGCTCTTTAATCTTTGGTTATTATCTGACTTATCTGTACACATTATCATTACCTGGCTACTTCTAGTCTTTATTTCTAGTCATTCTGCACAATGTTTTTGATGTTTACGAACCAATCTCGCAGTGGCCTCTTTTGTTTTGATCGTTTACTTCCTCGATACTGTCCCACCGTGCATGGAGAAATCACAATACTAGTAGGGGAAAGAGGCAGAGGATGATAACAATGGCTCCATTCTTTCACTGCCCAGAGCGCCAGAATGGGAAAGCAGATGGCGTGCGAGAGTGAAAGCGTTCTTTTTAGTGGAAGGCACGCGAGGAGGAATGTAAAGCGAAATCGGGAGAGAAGGACAGAGAAAGAGTGAAATTTAGAGAGAGAGGGAGAGATGGAAACAGAATTCTCCAGAGTCTAGATACATCTGTTTTCGCCCATTCGCATAGGGCCAGAGTGGCTACAATTTCATTGTGGAACGATACAAAAGGAAATGATAAAGTTTGAAAAAAAAGCGGAAACTTTCGAGATATTCAGAACGCTGACACCCGAAATTTGTTAGAGCTTAGAGGCTTTCAAAGCGATATAATTGACATCATGGATACAATCCTAAATGATCCTAAACCTATAACGATTTCGAAAAACGTTGAAAAATCCAAAAAAATTTCAGATAAACTTCGTCGGGTGCATGGTGCTCTCTATTCCGTTCGCGCTCGTCTACAGTCGAGTACTGGGCAAGGCTTCGGAGAGGGCGCGACAGATCTACCCAATGGTGATCGGGATGGCCTACTGCTGGTTATGTTTTGGAAGGTACGGTAGTTTATTGATTGATGAATGATTGATTGTACTGATACATTATTGATCCATATTTATTGGGTGATCTGGTTCTGCTTCGGTATACTTCTTCCCGATCCCGAATTGTTAGTTCGACACTTAGGCAAATCGCAATATGAATTACACAGTACCTCTTCTGTATCGTATTAGGAAATGGATCCAAACGAGCTAAATAGCTGGTAATTTACAGCGCGATCAAGCACCTGCTCGCGAATTGTCTCGTCTCGTACGCATTGATGTACGTAGCTCCGGCGAAGCACATACATTGGTGAGTTACATCTCTTGATCCATGTGATTGATAAAAAATGCTAAGAACACGTTAATTGTATTTGATTGCGGCCATCTGAGCAATGTGACTACGTGATTCCCATTTCTTTATTTGACATGTGGTCTTTCCAGGCTGGTATTTACTTTCTCGATGTCTTACCTCACATGGGTGCACTTCTACAAATGGCAGTACATCACCAACTACACTATTGATATCACGGGTGAGCCGTTACGGTACAAAGTGTATTTTTAGCTAGCAAAGGATGTTTTCATCGGTAAGACTCGATGGGAAAATATTAGTATGGCTTGATTTCCCGAGGGAAATAGCTTGCCAGCTATACGAGTGGCATGGAAGAATACTGGCAGTAAAGATTTGACATATTCATTGAAATTTTGCAATGGCAAAAGATTGTACACGCCTCACATTTGAAGAACGGGTTTTCCTGGTTGAAAAAGTGGTATTAAAGATAATTATATCTCTAAAACCGCAGGTCCCATCATGGTGTGCGTTCAGCGAATGACCACACTCGCCTTTTCACTTCATGACGGACTGGTGAAGAAGGAGGAGGAGTTGAGCCCCCTGCAGAAGAGGGAAGCCATCAAGTTAGTTCTTAGAAAAATGTAATAATTGCGATCAAAACCGTCTGTAATAAGTACATTAGGGCGATGAAATGAGGTTAGATACAATTTGTATTTACGTCCTTCCATCATTATTTTGATTGTTGTAATGTCACAACTACTGCCTTGTCGTCATATGTGAACATACTTCAGCAGTTTACATGTATGGTATTGCTTGTATTCTTTGTAAAGCCGGATAGGAGGAGAAGAGTGTTGCTCATCATTTATGAGCAACACACTTCTTCTCCTCACATCCGGCTTTCAGAAAAAAATACAAATAATAAATACAATCAGTTATGACTAATATCAGCAAATATTTCCTTTATTATTTGGCATTACTACAGAATGTTTTCATTCGAGGTAGTGACGAATTTCGAGACACGGCATTATTACCTATCTCTCATGCGACCTTTGGGAGATTCAGAATCATAAACAAGGGAAATAAACAATTGTAAAAAAAATATCACCAATATTTTCACAGTAGAATCATTGTCACATCCTCTTTTGTGAAAATACTGCTAGAAATGTAAATTCGTATGCTCATCCAACATGATTATCCTACTGTTAAGACGCGTGCCCGGCCTGCTTCCCTACCTCTCATACATCTTCCACTTCCAATCCATTCTCACCGGCCCGCTCTCCTACTTCTCCGACTACGTGAACTTCACGAGGGGCACGCATGTGATCAAGAATGAGAAGGGAGAGGTGAGGATGTTCTGGAACTTAATCCTTTCATAATATACGCATAATGCAAGTTTTTATAATCTGTTATATTTTTTCATGAACTTAAATATTTCCTTCATAAAGGCTAAGAGAGTAGTGTTGACACTACACATTCAATCATCAATATTAGGAGTTGGAGACAAATAACTAGCGTTCTCACTTCAGATGCCCGACGCCACCAACGAGGCGATCACGAAGCTGCTGAAAGCCCTCTGCTTTATGCTGATCATTGCCTTTATTGAGCCAATCTTCCCGCCCTCGGAGATCCTAAGGACGGATCTGCATCCGATTACGTGGTCAGTGAGACTTGTCTCTTGTAAAAGTGTTGGAAAATTGGCTCCTGTGGCTACTAGAAAATATTTTATGGCGTGGATGTTTTATTACATCTGGTTAGTAGACACCATTGAGAAGGTCAATCCAATCAGTTTGGTGAAATTTGAATATTAATTATAATTCATCTTCGTCACTGCATAAAGTTCCCTAGAAGCACTGCGGACATCAGGAATACGTAGTTCTATCAGTAGTCTTCGGCCTCACCGCACCACTAGTCGTCTCTTGATGCCTGTAAACTCGCTTGACGTGGCTGCACCTTTTGTTCTTGGAGAATACCCGAAACATGCGCTAGACAATCGGCGAACAATCATGCAAATTCAAGAGATCTTGGAAATCTATCATCTCCCACCATCCCTTGTATAACTTGGAGTGATCATTCTACCGCATTTGTATATTTTCAAAGATATCAATGGAACTGTTGAAAATGCAGGTTGTGCTACTTCTATTTCTGCATGTCCTTCCATCGAATTCCCTACTACTTCGCCTGGACTTTCGGTACGAATTTTATTCTTTCTATTATTTATATTTTAGTCAATTGTAAAATACTTTTACATTGCGAATACGGCCCTAAAGGCACGAACTATAAACTATAAAGAACTATAAATTGCAGCTGATGGCGTCTACAACCTGTCCGGGTTCGGCTTCAATGGCTACGATAAGGAAACTGGCGAGGCCAAGTGGGATCTCGCCACGAATGTGCATGTCTGGAAGGTCGAGGTACGGAAATCGAGTGCCTACTCTGAATGTCGTGTTCGATGCCTAGTTCTCGTATTACCTTATCATCGATTAAGAATACGTGCCAATACGTAGGATATATTATCCAACACAAATCAAAGAGTAGCAATCAATATGAGCAGATGGCCCAGAGCCAGAAGGAGACGCTGGACGCGTGGAACGTGGGCACGATGGGTTGGCTGAGAAGGGTGGCCTTCGATCGAGCACCGAAGAAGTGAGGAGACATTTCTACAAAGTCAATGCGAAAATCAATTTACCACTCACAAACCCTTGAACAAATTCTATATATTGCTGGTTCTCTGATGATCGATCTTCCCGAAGGTCATTCAACGCATGCTCACCAGTCATACTTATAAATCTACCATATTTTTTACGCTTTTCAACTAGCCTATTCCTAACCACGGGTTTAAAAACTTAAATAGCGTCAGCGCGCCGCTTGGCTAATCGAAATGGAAATTGGTGTCCTTCTTCTAGATACCGCGTGCTGGCCACGTATTTCCTCTCCGCATGGTGGCACGGCATCTTCCTCGGCTACTACCTCACCTTCCTCACTGCCGCATGCATGACTGTCGGAGGGCAAGGGGTGAGTGAACAATTATGGATTTTTTTTCTAAATATTAAATAAAAATGAAAAAAATGATGATAGTTTTGCTCGAAAATATAAAATTCAGGCTGCCGCCTATATAGCACGTGCTCTACCTTGTCAAGAACCACAGCAGTGTGCTAAAATGTGAAAAAAAAGACAAATTGTTTCAGTTCCGCCGCTCATTCCGCTGGCGATTCCTCTCCTCTCCTGCACTGAAGTTCGTCTATGATGCGATCACCTTCATGGGCACGAGGGTAATGCAATTATAATCAATAACTACATAACTCAAAGTTAAATAGCGACACAAATTAAACTTAATTTTTCAGATAGTAATGGCCTACGTTGCCTATCCATTCTTGGTTCTCCATTGGGCACCCAGCATCGATTTGTATAAGTGAGCTGTCTCACAAATCTTCATTCTTGCATCGTCATTTTATTCGTATTATTCTAAAGCAGTCTAAGTATTGATCCTTGATCTCTGCAGACGTTTCTACTTCTCCGGTCACATCCTCTCCCTATTCTGTGCCTTCGCACTGCCGGCCCTCCTTCCCCCACCTAGAGAACCTAAGAAGAAGACCGAGGAAGCGAATGGAGACGTTAATGAGAATCTCAAGAAAACGGAGTGATCGGGCGCAAAAATTGGAAAACCTCTGCATTTTGCTTGAGGGTTATCATGTTAACAGCGTTTTAGATCAAATTTTGCTATCGTGTGTTCATTTGTATTTGCAGCCGGTAGTTTGTGAAATTAAGTAACGATTCAAATTCAACTGTATTAATCGATAGCACCCCTCCACTGGTCTCATTGTGATAGCAACATCATGTAACGGTTGTCATAATATTGTACAATGATATACAAGATCGCAGAAACAATGAATAAACTGACAATTCCAGTACTCAATGCCATTGCACTGTTCAGAAATTTATCGAACGCACACGAAATGCGCTTCGAGCTAGAGGAACATGATCAATTAGCCAGATCTGGCCATGATTTGCTTGGCTCTCCACAGCTTCGTCAGACTGTCGATCGAATTCGACGTGTATCTGGGAATACGTTTTCATTTTTTTAGATTTCGTTGGCAGTTCTTGGAATTCTTCCCACTCTTCCCTCCCATCTTTATCATTTCTCGTACCTCCTCTCAATTGAAGGGTACCAAGACCTCGAATCATGGATTTACGCCTACACAAGAGTGGAGCAGAGGAGGAAAGTGGTAGGAGCCAGTAACCCAAGATGTGTAAAAATATGAGACCATGTACCTATCAACGACGGACCGAACGATGCCCTCCGCGATCTCCGGGTAGGTCACCATAGTCACCTAGAATTCGAAATTGCCGTCTCTGCATTTCTCTCTCTCAAAACTTTTGCAGAACGCCACAACGACTAATTGCGAATTTTGTACACAAAAAGTTGGTGCCCCGAATTTCGAACTCCATCCTCACCTCGCCATCTCCGTCAGCACGAATGTTCGGCTGCACGAGCTGGAGCCGCTCGCCGCTCCTCCGATTCCTCCTGATGACGATTGCGCGCCACGCGAGGTGCTCAGTGCCCATGTGATACCTTCAAATTATATTCCATTTTTTCACGTGTCCATAAATTTTGACATTTTATACCCCGACCCGAACTATTGACCTACTAGTTACCGTAGACGACTAGCCACTCACTGCTCATCTCTGACAAAGGATAATTACCATTTTGATTTGATTACGATAACATTGAGATAGAGAAATCAGTGAGGCGTATCGGACTGGTTGAACTGGTTGTTGTCGAACAGTTCAAAAATGACCAGTTCTAAAACGCCACACCCCTATAACATTTTGTCAAACTTTGTACAATACGATTGAAATATGGTTCAAAAATACGAAAAACAATTACTTACTGTGCGAATAGGCCAGTGGCTGCCTTGAAATCTGCAGTAGATTTGTATGCCTGCAGTAGCAATGTTGCCAATTCGGACTGAACTCGTTTCGCGCACGTTCTCTCACAGGTCAAACGGAGTGGGAGAGTGAAAGTGTGCAAACGGGTGCTTGGCCGGAAGATGATCACCTTCAGATTATTACCTACCGAATGAGCACCGCAAATAGGACCTGTAGAAATTCGCAATACGTCAGGTCTTATGCGAAAATACACCACAAGTGTACTATTTTTAGTTATCATTCAGCAGGTTCTCAGCCGAACTAATGCAATACAACGATGATATGACGTCCCAATTTGACATCACTAGCCTGCAGCTTCTTCAGTAGCTTCGCGACAGCTGGTAGGGCCACACTGTCGATCTTCTTCGGATCCAGCACGATGAGAAGGTCGGCTTGCCCGTCCACATCCACGGTCTGCGAGATTTACCATTTGTCGCCACACCACCGCACCACCGCACTCTCGCAGTGCGCCGCATTCGACTAATCGCGAATTTGGTGTACAAATATTGAGTTTGGCCTGACACACCTTCTCAATTCGCAGACATCCTTCGCCAGCCTCGAGCACCGCGGAGAGAAGCACGAACCGAGCCCAGGCGTGAGCCTAGGTAAAAGTAAAAGAGGTGCATCCACTTCAATCAATTTTACAGACATAAACGACTACGCTAGGTGGTGTAGTGCGGTGTGGCCTAAGAAGCTAATATTTCGAGTATTGAGACAGATTTGAAATTGCAAAGTAAATAATTTCGAGCGAAACTGATAATTGCACTCTGCTTCTGAAAACTTGCATGTTCCGAATTTAATGATACCGTTTTCCACTTCTTGCTTTTGAGATTGTAGCCAATGAGCTCCATCAGTGATTCTCTCATCTGTTTCAGCCAGATGACGTGCTTGAGATGCTGTCCGCACTCGCCCTCATGTCCGGTCATGCTGAACTCATATTTTTTAAAACCTTCAGTGTTCAATCTATAACATGCATCAGCAAGCAACATTTTTGAAAAAAATGAAAAGAATAAAGTTCGAGAGAGAATAGAGAATATGCTACATATAATTATTAGGTTGTTGCGAAAGTCTTGTCGCGTGGATAGCTACACCGATTTCGCTTCTCTGGAATTTATGTTGTCTGACCTCATAACATATGTTAGGTACATACATGATCACCATAGCCATGTAGTTATCCCTAGTGAAGCCCCTATAGAAAACCAGAAAATTTCACGATTTTTATTTTGAGTGAAAAAGTGATAAAAATATGTTCCAAATTAATCATAGCCAAAAAAAAAACTAGCGACTTCTGAAATATTGCTTGTGTATTGATAATAGGGGAAGGGTTACTTGTTCAGATAAGACCAATAGGCCTACCATTTAAGTCGGCTGCGAGCACTAATTTTACCAAATAGGGTAGTTTTCGTCATTAAAATTTGAGGATCGCTATTTTGAAAGGTGAATTTTGCCGGGGAAATATCCCACCTACCCCAAACTGAAATAGTAAGTCAATCACCTCATATATTATGTTTTTCAGGCTGATCTACATTCCCAGGTCCATCGAAACGAAAATGATACGATAAAACAGGCATTAGAGAATTCTCATCCAAGCTTTTTTTGATTTCGAAATATGTAAAAATTTCCAGAAAGGCATGTGTGTCTGGCTATCTATTAATGAGTCCTGGAAATGCCTGGCTCAAGAGGATTATGAATATGTTATTCGTTTGGCCATGTCACTCTTTTCCTAGTAGTATTCAACGTATAAACGAGCATATCGGTGATATCAGTGGGCAGTGTTTCGTATTGAACTGTTACTTTGCTAATGATCCTTCAGCTACGGAGTAAGGTGCGCTAGAAAGACTATCCAATACCTCATCGATAGTAATTAGTTACATGATATCGAGCTGAAAGAAGGACTATAGGCGCTACAATGTTCAAGCGCTATGACGCGACAAGACTTTCGCAACAACCTGATATTTATCACGCGTCTTCTGAGAGATTGCATGAACCTGAGGAACTAGCTGCAAAAGTTTGAGCAATTTCCAAAAGAAAATTATGGCAGATTCTTGTGGAGACGAGAAAACTTTTGTAGCAGCGATTTGTCCCGGAACCGGCTTTTAGGCATTTTTCCGGACGTCGTTCCGGCTCTGACGTAACATGGTTCATTTTTGAGCTACGGTGGTCAGCTTGTGCTCAAAATGCGCGGAAAATTATTTTAAGAAACTTTCATGTTCACACCAAAGCCGGGCGAGTGCGAAATCGCGTTGAAAATCTCGAAAAACTAGGTCGAGATTCATTTAAAAAATCATATCTCGCTTGGAACCCCACCCTTAAGTAGATTTTGACTGCAGTTTCAGAATCAACGTACCCATATTAGTCAAGGGAAAATGCGAGTGAGAGTCGGTAGGGGTTAGAATATGTTACGGTAATGCAAAATGTGTGCTCAAGTCGCTAATTCGTGAATTACAATTTCTTATTTTTAAGTGGCAATCGCTCATATAAATCGTTTCTTTCATAATTATATTGTTACTAACCTAGATATGTTCAATTCCGTTGAAAAAATCGAAGATTTCCACATTTCAAAAAAATCATGTTTTTCACCTCGATATTTCTCAAATTTGTAGGTTCCAAACTCAAGATTTCGCGGTCATATCACGTGTTCACTATATGGATTTTATAGCATGCTAAACCATGAGTAATATCTAGTAGTACGGGCCTGCTCAACGATTTGAAAACTCGATTTTTTGACACTCAAAACGCTAGATCGAGCGTGTCGGAAAAATAAAAATATCGATAGTGAAGTTCATTTTTTTTTCCAATTTGTAGATAACCATAATTCTCAAAATGAACTTCACTATCGATATTTTTATTTTTCCGACACGCTCGATCTAGCGTTTTAGAGTGTCAAAAAATCGAGTTTTAAAATCGTTGAGCAGGCCCGTACTACTATATATTACTCATGGTTTAGCATGCTATAAAATCCATATAGTGAACACGTGATATGACCGCGAAATCTTGAGTTTGGAACCTACAAATTTGTGAAATATCGAGGTGAAAAACATGATTTTTTTGAAATGTGGAAATCTTCGATTTTTTCAACGGAATTGAACATATCTAGGTTAGTAACAATATAATTATGAAAGAAACGATTTATATGAGCGATTGCCACTTAAAAATAAGAAATTGTAATTCACGAATTAGCGACTTGAGCACACATTTTGCATTACCGTAACATATTCTAACCCCTACCGACTCTCACTCGCATTTTCCCTTGACTAATATGGGCACGTTGATTCAAAAATTGCAGTCAAAATCTACTTAAGGGTGGGGTTCCAAGCGAGATATGATTTTTTAAATGAATCTCGACCTAGTTTTTCGAGATTTTCAACGCGATTTCGCACTCGCCCGGCTTTGGTGTGAACATGAAAGTTTCTTAAAATAATTTTCCGCGCATTTTGAGCACAAGCTGACCACCGTAGCTCAAAAATGAACCATGTTACGTCAGAGCCGGAACGACGTCCGGAAAAATGCCTAAAAGCCGGTTCCGGGACAAATCGCTGCTACAAAAGTTTTCTCGTCTCCACAAGAATCTGCCATAATTTTCTTTTGGAAATTGCTCAAACTTTTGCAGCTAGTTCCTCAGGGGTGTCTTTTTCATGCATTCTCTCAGAAGACGCGTGTTATCACGAGTATCACGAGTCAGCGGAGGTGGCCTGGCACAATTTGCAAAAAGTATGTCTGATTTACTCCTTATTATGGTGGATGAATATCCTAGTGAGGAGATATTGAAATTTATAGGTCATTAGTGCCAGAGCCGGCTTTTAGGAAATTTCCGGTTTTGCACATGGCTATACTGAAACTTAGCTCCCAGATGTGCTACAAAGATGGCAGTGGGCTCAAAATGAGCCGAACATTATTTCGAACAACTTTTATGTTGAAACCATTTCGAAATAATCACGGATTAAAATGTTATGATTGAAAACATTGAATTTCTATCAGAAAAATAAATCTGCCTTTTTAACGAAGGTACTTTATACGGAATTTTATTTCAAAATATTGAAGTTTGAGGCATTACCTATCCATGAAAAAAATATAATTAAAATCGATTAAGGTAACTTTTTTTCTTTTTCTTTCTGAAGTTCGAACTTCGCAAGTTTGGGCCAAAATTACGTTTCAACCGAGTTTCTCGAAACTGTATCTGATTAATGAGGGTACCTTATATGGAATTTTATTTCATAATATTGAAGTTTGGGACATTGCCTATCCATACAAAAATTTTAATGAAATAGGATTAAGGTAAGTTTTTTATTTTGTCTTCCGAAAATTGAAATTCGTCATTTTGGAAAAAAAAATATTTTTCACAATTTTCATCGAAGCTGTTTCTGTTTATCAAGATCTTGCAAGAAACTTCCAATAAACTCTGTTTGGCTTAATTTCGCGCAGTTTGAGCCTTCACAATTTGGTAAATGTAGCCTTTTAAATTTGTTTAATTCCCATTACTCGTGTATATTGCAGTATATGCTGATTGTTTTTATTGTACTGAAATAAGCTGAACATATTCGATATACAGGAGTGGTGGCAGGTTAAACATTACAGGTTTTTTGAAAAGGTTAGGCAAATTTGTAGGGACGAAATTAATCGAATTCTGTCGCTTCATTAGGGATTGGTGTTCTGTAGATCGGATCATCCACCTTGTGGAAGAATTTCTTTAGAAACTCGGGAGTGAGAAGACCATGGAAACCTTCCTCAGTGAAAGAAAGATCCCCTTCATGTGGCTCTACCTCCACCTCCACGTGGAAGTCATGATCATCATCTTCATCTGGCTCCGCTGCTCTTCTGAACACTCTCAGCTTCGGCATTTCTGCTAGAAGTGTGTTGATATAATTCTTCAACTGGTTCCGTGTCATCCAATCCTTTGGCTCAATGAATCGGTCAGCTCTCATCAGTCCCTCTGCCACATCTGCCTTCAACTTATGTCCTGCTGAACTTCTTCTTTATGAACGCCTTCGTGGTCTCGGGATATCGGCTCGTCTTTCTTCCAGATCCCATTGCCCATCCTTCGGGAAGTTCAGGGGCAGATACTCGCTTTATAGATCCCTTCATGGCCTTGACCACTTCGGAGACTGGCGAAATCGGGACGGGAGTAATATTTTCTTCAATTGATCTCATGTACAATCCCAGTGCCCTATCACGGTTCTTGATGTGTTCGGGGCATATCTTGTGATTCCCTTCATCGAGATGTCTCAGATAGTTCGAAAAGCGAATGAAGGAAGCCCCGCATTCACAATAGAACAGCGACTTGGATTGTATTCCAGTGGTTTGAACCGAGGAGGGATTGAGGAAGGAGAAGGACCAGAGGGAATAGGGGAAGGAAGGAGGGCAGTTGTAAAAGAGAGGGGAGAGAGAACGGTGGGACGAGAGGGAGAAGAAAGGGCAGAGTGAATAATGAAGGGGAGAGGACAGTGGGAAGAGAGGCAGAACACGGCAGAGGAGGGGGAGATGAACGGGGAGCAGATTGATGGAAGGATGCGGATAGGGAGGCAGATGGGGCAGATACTGTAACTCTGGTAGGACCCAAAGATCCAGTACGAGAGCCGCGTCGGCCCCTCTCCGAACGAATGGCCGAGATAAGACTCGCAGCCACGCGACCGATTGATGCTTAATGGTTTAACCATCATTTGACTATTCGTGAAATATCCCGCTCACATTTCGCTACTTATTCATTATGAGATAATCAGTCCAGTAAATAACTTTTATCTAACTACGCAATTCACAGGGATTTAATTGCAAGTGAATTGAACGCGTTAAATTATATTACTGGCTATATTACTGTGATATTCCAAGGTACCTTTAGAAGTGATCTTTGTGGGAGATGTTGATTCCCTGGTTGATGGCGAGAAGTCGAGTCCCAGGATACAAATGGTCCTGAATTAGAGAATGATGAACTGAGTGAAAGGAGACAGTGCATAAGCGAAAAGACGATGAGTTATCTCGCAAAACGATGAACCCAGATGTTTGGGTTAATAATCGATAAGTTAGCCTAGACATGTGAAGAATGAAGTAAGAAAATAGAAGAACAGGCGATGTCAACTTCGAGCAAGAACCCTTCAACGCTGAAGAGAATCGATGCACAGAAATAAAGAGGAACAGTGGAGTCCTGTAGGTACTCTGAATTTCCATATAGGACATTCTCTAGCGCAACGATTTTTAATAAAATGATACGGTAGAAAGTGAACTATTGAGTGTATTGGAAGTTTCTTGCAAGATCTTGCTAAACAGAAACAGTTTCGATTAAAATTGTGAAAAATATTTTTTTTCCAAAATGACGAATTTCAATTTTCGGCATACAAAATAAAAAAGTTACCTTAATCCTATTTCATTAAAATTTTTGTATGGATAGGCAATGTCCCAAACTTCAATATTATGAAATAAAATTCCATATAAGGTACCCTCATTAATCAGATACAGTTTCGAGAAACTCGGTTGAAACGTAATTTTGGCCCAAACTTGCGAAGTTCGAACTTCAGAAAGAAAAAGAAAAAAAGTTACCTTAATCGATTTTAATTATATTTTTTTCATGGATAGGTAATGCCTCAAACTTCAATATTTTGAAATAAAATTCCGTATAAAGTACCTTCGTTAAAAAGGCAGATTTATTTTTCTGATAGAAATTCAATGTTTTCAATCATAACATTTTAATTCGTGATTATTTCGAAATGGTTTCAACATAAAAGTTGTTCGAAATAATGTTCCGCTCATTTTGAGCCCACTGCCATCTTTGTAGCACATCTGGGAGCTAAGTTTCAGTATAGCCAGGTGCAAAACCGGAAATTTCCTAAAAGCCGGCTCTGGCACCAATGACCTATAAATTTCAATATCTCCTCACTAGGATATTCAACCACCATAATAAGGAGTAAATCAGGCAAACTTTTTGCAAATTGTGCCCGATGGTTTTTATTTTCATCCGCTGACTCGTGATACACGCGTTATAACAAATGGCGCTCACTCGAGTATCTCCTTATCACCGCTGAGCACGAGGGATATCGCAAATGCCTTGGCCTGTAGAGTTTGAAATTCGGGACACCGTCTTTTTGCGCACAAAACTAGCAATTAGTCGTTGCGGCCCTCTGCAAGAGTTCTAATCTCTTCATTTTCCGCACTCTCTCTTTCGTCGATCGAGAGGTCGACAGAGAGTGCGTAATGAAGAGAGTAAGAAGTCTTACAGAAGGTCTCAACGACAAAAGTTCGCTTTATGTGCATAAAAAAGACGGTGAATCGAATTTCAAACTGTATTAACCTCCTCGACCGGGCTCGACAAAGCGCCGAAGACTTGCATGAATGTCTGGCCCTTCTCGTACCACGATGCAATCTGAGAAATAATTCTATTGACAGGCTGAGTTAGGTTGAGTTTAGTGATTAGACACGTCAAGCAAAAGTATGAAAATTTGTATTTGTACTTGTATTTGTATTATATGTAGAATGATCAGATCATGGAGCGTGCTATCGTTTCTAGACCTATACTATGACTATTGATATTTGTTCACATTTTCCAAAAGGAATTTCTTAAAGTTAAGACAAAAATACTGCCAGAACGAAATGTTTTCAAATCCCTACATTTTCTCCAGTCACGAGGTCCACAGTTTGTTCGCGATCAAAGTTGAAGCTTCCGTCACTGTTTCTCTGTAATAGTTGCCAAAAGTAATGACACATCTTTATCTTTTATATCATTGATTTGTAATCTTTGAGATCGCATCACGCAAGACTTCGTGCATGTTTACCATTAAGGGGCCCAAACTTACCTCGAATAATTTCCCGCTATTATGCCCGTAAATCTCGTGCAATACGGTCTTGAGCTGATCGGCGCGTTTGTCATACTTGCGCAAAATTTCCTGCTTTTGTTCTCCCGTCATTATAATCAGTTTATCGGCACTAGGTCGGATGATCACTGCCGGATGACTGGATGATAGCCAAAAAATGGACCCTTCTGTAGGCCTTTCACAGTGGGTTCCCCAGGTGCCAAAAATGATATTGTGAAAGTTCAAACAGAAGGGTTCCTGTGTTGGTTGTTTATACGACGGTGATCATCCGACATAGTGTAAATTTATCTGCATCAAATACATGCACTATGTATCTAACAGACAACACAAATAATTGTGTTAGTTTATAAAGATAAATCTTCCATTGCAACACGAAAAATGCGCATTTTTTATTAAAATATACACTGTTTCTTGTTTCGTGAACATTTATTAACACCTTTTTTTACACAAAATATATTAATAAATAATAGCTGCAACCTTGTCTTCATCTCGAATGAAATCCATTTGCAATGGTTTGGCAGAGATTACGTTGAAGAATACCATAGCGAGACCCGAGGATCCTAACATTGGCCTAATTCTTGAAAAAATATCGTATGAACAAATTCTGGCCCAGATTCTCAAGGCCACTTTCCCAATCATTCTCCACTCACTTCTAGATGTTTTTATTTTTCGGACATACTACCTAACATATCAACTCAGTGAAGAGGAAGGATAAGACATGAATGGGTTTGAGGATCTGGGCCAGAAGATGTGTGCAATACTCACTGTGGTTCAATCCTCTGAGCGACGGCTTCATGACAGTGAATGCATCGCGAACAGCGAAATCAGGCATGCTCAGCTCCTCCCTCTCGTACGCTCGTCCCCATGGAAGTCTGCGAATATTTTTTTTATTTTCATGTTTTTGTTTTTATTTTAATTCATAAATACTGGCAAAATCAAATGTGTGCTAGGGCTGGCAATTGGCGACTGCTACATCTATTCCTCTACAGATTGCAAAAATTGGGGAGCCGTATATGTCCCTCTACCTAGTCTCGAATTGCCAACCAGTGTATCACTAAAACGCTACTTGTCGAGTATATCTCTCGGTCTCTCGAGTAAGCGGGAGAAGGTCGCCGTAGCTTTCTTGTTGATGGCGGCAACGAACGTCTTTGCCGACGTCGCTAGGAAGATTCTTTTACATTTAACTGCTTAACGATTATGATATAGTTCGGCCCGCATTGGAAGCATTGCAGGCATAGTTCATATTTCGGGTATCTTTTTTTGGGAAATGACGTTAAGCAGATCATAATTGTTAATTCTCATGGACAATAAATGTGGAGAAGTAAATACGGTGCAGAGTTTCATTAGCCGATTTATATGTGTAGACGAACGGCTCGACGTTCTCGTAGATCTCGAGTAGGTCAGGGTAGATGGACATGGCGTCAGTAGCCATGATCAGCTTCCACAGCTTCGACTGAAATTTTTTATGCTTATTTATTTTTAAATATTGCATCATTATTTTATTCACATTGAAAACCGTGATTCCATTTCACGAAAACCAATCTCTTTCAGCGAATTTATACTATTTATTTTTTTTCAAAATTGAAAGCTCGGCACTCGTATTATTAGCTATCCCAAAAAACAAAGGTCCCGAAAGCTCACTCACGTATGATATTTTGGGGACTATCACTGCTCCTCCAATCGTCATTCTTGCTCCGGCCCACTCGAGGAAGTGTGCCCATTCCTGCGTCGAGAGACCCTGAATCAGGGCCAATGATATCAATATTCTTGCAGTCGTCTGATTCTCTCAATTTTGCATGATCTTTCGCTTTGTCTGACGAGTGAAACAGCGTTTCGAGTTCGTAATTCGGGCCTTCGTCTCTTCATTTCACACAGTCTCTAGACCTGTCGAGCGATGAGAGAGTGTGTAAAATGAAGAGACCGTGGTATCGTTTCTCGAACTCTAGAGAAAATGTAATGAATTCGATAAATGAATGCTCACTGAGACACATCCCAGTCAATTTCAGAATGAACGGACAACAACTCTGAGAGACTATCCTGACCCGATTCAGAGCCTTGCCCTTGATTAATTCGATTGACTCGGACTCGAATATGCGGCGAGCAATATGAGAATACCGGCAGAGGGCGGCGAGGCCTGTTATACAATTTCGATAAATATAATTCATATTTTTATTTATTTAATTGGCAAGTCAAATGCGTCTAACTGCACTATCATTGAGCACGGCTTTCATGAAGTTAAATATTTTTTAAAGGTATACATGCAAGCTAGAATTTAGGAAACTCGTATTTTCATTTTATACACTCTTTCGACCAGTCAAGTGCCTAGATAGTATAGAATGAAGAAACCCATGTATCGTTATTCGGGTGCCCAACAGCACTCAATTAATGATATCTTGTATAGCTAGTGAAAATCCCCCTTTAAGGATCTTGCCTTGAAGAAGCGAATGAGTGCGTCCTGATGGAAGTCCTTGATTCGGGCGTAAATATCCTTTCGCTCCGCCGCTTCGAGATCTTTGAAAATAAATATTGATGTGTTTATGAAATTAAAAACTTTGTAAATACTAATAAAATTTCTTTTTTTTAATATAAAAACCTTTAAATGTGTCTTTGCAGTCCAGTCCAACTACGCGGAGTCTGCTTTGATCAACTGCCGTTACGCCCGAATTCCGCACGGATGACAGGAGTGAGCCGGTAACTGATGTTGATGATTTCTTACATTTGTCTCACTAAAGGAATTGGTAAGTTAACTGACCCTCCACGAGAGAACGTAACAGGTCCACGGATGGCCAAAAATTCGATAATTGCCATACTTTTTTCCTGAAGTGGGGTCACGAGTGCTGATTGCCGGCAGCAATGACTAAGGCTAGGGGTCGATTTTGAAAAAGTTTCTGGCACCTCTCACTTTTGGGGTCGAAAAATCGACTTTCTCAAAATCATGGGTAATATAGTTTTTCTGAAGTGTTTTCACGCGAAGAAACAGATTTTCCATATCCGAATGCGAGAAAATGAGAAAGAAACAAGCTAAGGCCGAAAAACCGAAAATTTCGATCCGAAATGGGACATAAACTGTCATAATTCGATTTTAAAAAATATGAATTTGGGTGATTGACATTTTTGGAATCTAAAACGCATGATTCATCTTCCGTAATTTTTTCAGAATTTTCAAAAAGGGGCCTTTTCTGCTATCTGAGCCTGAATGTGACCATCTAGGGTCAAAATGTTTTGTTGAACAATAGTCATTTCTCACTCCTGATCCCAATGCCGGTCTTGCACCTAGAAAACTAGTAAAATGGGTTGAAACAACCACCCAACTCAATGTGGGGCTTAAGGATAGTTGAGAAATCTCGAAAATTTAAAATCTCAAAATTCGAAATTTTGTCTTCGACGCGCTCCGCATGAACAATTATTTCATTGTCATTTCCTCTCTAAATTTGATCCAATGTAATAATTTATGCTCCCTTGCAAATATTCGTTCAATTTGGAACGTTTTGAAGGAAGTTTGAACTTTTGAATGTTCCACTATCATGATCCGTCACAAAAATGGTAAAATCTGTGAATTTTCGACTTTATCTTTATCATATCGCATTTTCATGTGGAAATTCGGATTCAGCTCGTGGAACTACACCAGAAATACTAAAAATTTCAGCTTTTCATGATTTATATTTTTTCTACTTTTTTCGAAAAATCGAATTTTAACTTTTGGTGGAAAAGTTTGTGAAAAGCAATTTCTCTGGTGTAGTTTCACCCGCTGAATCCGAATTTCCACATGAAAACTCATGAAATTGCGACATGGAAAAGATAAAGTCGAAAGTTCACCGATTTTTGGACCATTTTTGTGACGGATTATGGTAGTGGAACATTCAAAAGTTCAAACTTCCTTCAGAAAAGTTCCAAATTTAAAGAATATTTGGAAGGGAGCATAAAATATTACATTACATAAAATCTAGAGACGAAATGACGATGAAATAATTATTCATGCGGAGCGCGTCGAAGACAAAATTTCGAATTTTGAGATTTTAAATTTTCGAGATTTCTCAATTATCCTTAAGCCCCACATTGACTTCGGTGATTGTTTCAACCCATTTTAGTAGTTTTCTAGGTGCAAGACCGGCATTGGGATCAGGAGTGAGAAATGACTATTGTTCAACAGCACATTTTAACCCTAGATAGTCACATTCAGGCTCAGATAGCAGAAAAGGCCACTTTTTTTAAATTCTGAAAAATTTACGGAAGATGAGGCATGCGTTTTAGATTCCAAAAATGTCAATCACCCAAATTCATATTTTTTTAATTCGAGTTATGACAGTTTTTGTGCCATTTCGGATCGAAATTTTCGTTTTTTCGGCCATAGCTTGTTTTTTTCTCATTTTCTGGCATTCGGTTATAGAAATTCGGTTTTTTCGCGTGAAAACACTTCAGAACAACTATATTTCCCATGATTTTGAGAAAGTTGATTTTTCGACCTCAAAAGTGAGGGGTGCCATAAACTTTTTCAAAATCGACCCCTAGCCGCCGGCGATCAGCACTCGGGACCCCCACTTCAGGAAAAAAGTATGGAAATTATCGAATTTTTGGCCATCCGAGGACCCTGCACAATTGTTACGTTCTCTGGTGGAGGGTCTCTTAAGACAAATATTGATACTGCCAAAACGAGAGTTATTTCAAATCACTTACTCTTCCTTCATTCATGAGGTCTTCAAATATTTCGGGGTCTCACACTCAAGCATGGTGTTTATCAAGGAGAGGTTGCTAATATCCAGCGAGGAGAATCATGAAAGGTGGAGCAATGGTCTGTCTCTCCTCATATCACACACTCTCTCGCCGTTAGAGAAAGCGAGAGAGCATGTACTTTGGAGAGAGTCAGACGATTACTCGAAAGGTGACAGCGTAAAGCAATCAACGAGCAGAAGAAGCTGAATCGTACCAGCCCCTCCAATGACTGCATCCCCTCCATCAGCCACCTCTTCGTTCTGCTCATCACTGGAGACTCGCCGCTGAAAGAATGGGATTTTAAAAGTGTTATGGTGCACATCAAGAGAGGCCATGGAAGAACCGATATATCAGGTGGAGCCGCTCAAGTTGGAATCATCCCTTGGGTGCTCATCCCCCTACGCTAAAGTCAATTGCAAGTTGGACCTAAGGCTGCACAAGTTGGATTCAGGGTTGTATCCAACTTGTAATTGAGTTTAGCGCAGGGGGAGGCACCCAAGGATCAAACAGGGCTGATTCCAACTTGGGCGGCTCCACCAGAGTTAGTATTGTCAAATCGGAATTTGCATTGCATGCGCTCTCACAATGGTCAGAAGAGCACGCAAGCCGATATTTTCTGTGAGAGCAGAAATTGGCACAAATCCAGAAAGTTCTTTGTACGCTCTATACACTCTCGCATCTATCGTGCAAATCCTCTAGAACGAAGGGGCAATCACCCTTAAAAAACCATTATTTCACTATAAAAATAGGAGGCCGACTGTGAAAATGGAAAGCCTCACCGTCCACATTGGAGAGCGAGCGACCGCCCGGGAAGAGAAAGATGAGGGGAAGTGAATGGAGAGAGGGATGGAGAGAGGACGAAATGAGATTCGAACAAAGCTAATTAAATTTTTGATGATTTTTCGCAAAGTAAACACGTTACTTAAATGGAGATACGACATGTTTCAGTGCATTCGATCGATGCTTTGAAACAATATGGTGTGTAGTCAGAGAAGTCATTGAAGGACCAATCCCTTGACCTAAGGTCATGTCTTATGCCCACGATCCGAATAAAAATAATAATTGATCATGTGTGACAGCGCAGAGCTATAGAATAGATTGCTACGGGAAATCAGGACATAAATACTCTTCCCCACCGAAGTTACTCTTTTACGAAGTTATTTACCGAAGTGAGGTCACAAAGACCTTTAAACAGGCTGCTTCCACCTCTAGAATATTTTATGGTAAATGTGCTGATAGCATGAAAAGCGGATACTCAGTGTTCGCTGTCTTTTCTGTAGAGTACTGCGTGTGCTCTTGGAAAAGCCGGAAGGAAGGACAAGCGAGATTCGTATCATTCTTTATTGGAACGCGAGACGTTTCGCGAAATAGGCCATCATCAGTAAATGCTAGCGTGTTAGCTAAGGTGTTTGAGTGATTGTGTGACGAGCCTATATATTTCACACAATGTTATCAATGCCCTGCCGCCCGATACAAGCGCTCTTTCCAACCCCGATGGTCACTGATAAAGAGTCAGTGATAGTGATGAAGCCCTCTCTTCATAGTCATCGCGCACCATCACCCGAGACTGGTCGAGTCTGTCCTCTAGAGGTCCTCCCAACGGCTCCAATGTGACACAGTTAGTCTTTTTTTCATTTCCTCGACAGACATATCCCAAACATTGATGAGCTTATGCAAAACAGTATGTTTTAATGGTTGGTGCGATTTACTTTTTTTCAAAGAGCTCACCCGAAATTCAATAGTTCAATCCTCATTGGGTGATTGGTTTGGTGGTCAGAAAGTGCGCCTCGCAAGTGAAATGTACGTGTGAACCTATTCTAGCTGTGTGAGGTGATAAACAATGCACAAATCGACCTTTGATCCAGTTCGTTTACCTACCAATTCAAGTTCAAATTCGATGGGTAGGTTGGACATGAATAAAAAGAGCGGAGATGTCTGCCCAATTAGGCTGAACAGAAAAGGAGGACGAGAAAAGGGGGACGACAGGAAGGAAAGCTTCGGTGCTACATTGAACATAGATTAACTCAGTAATTTTTGAGATAGTGCAGACAGAGCACATAGTGCATCAACGCTAATAGGAAAGTTCGCCCGGCCGGATTATCCGATTTGAAAAAAAAACACAGGATTGAACAACGATTGCTCGAGAACATTCGCAACATTCGCAACAGTTCGCTTACTGTTTTATCACTTTCGGCTTTTGGGAGACATATATATTCGATGTAATCGATAGCTTCGTCACGAATGAAATTCCAATCAATAGCTGATCTTCCCTGAAATCGAGTTCCATTTCCGTTGCGATATGTCTGATCCGTTTTTATCCATTGCCCTAACAATGCTTTTTTTGGACAACATTTGGCAGTTGAGTAAACATGTATAATGGAATCTGGGAAGAAATTCGAATTCTCTGAAAATAATGGATGAATGAAGCGCCAAGCCGCTGGAAAAATAGTGCTTGTAATCCAGCGATGTGTAGTAGTTTCTATTTCGTTGGACTTGATTTTACTCAATTTTTTTTTTTGCAATATGCATTACGGAATCCTTCTTTCTCCATTATCGATCGCTTGCCAAGAAATAAGTCTCTTCATTCCTCACACTCTCTCGCCATTCCACCGGTCGAGAGAGTGTGTAAAATGAAGGGAGAGTGACCCGAATTACGAACTCTAGTGCGAATTCATCTCTTTTCTCCATTATCGCTCACACATCACTTACATTTTCTCCCAATATTTCGATTCGACTCGAACAGTTTTCCCCGACAGTTCTCTTTCTCTGGCTGATCTCCCCTTTTTTCCTTCTCTCCAACCTATCTCGCCCTATATAAGGGTTTCCAGCGCCCGCTTCTTCATCATTCCTCCATCGTTCCGATTCCCCATTCCATTCTGATTAGATGCCGAAACTGTTGTGAACGACACTCCAACACTCTCTGTCCGATCTATCGGCTCGGAGAGGGTGTGCAATGGCTAGACGATTACCCACATTTAGTCATAATTGCTCTCGGTTTGGAGAATCCATAAAATGATAGTTCTATTCACCCTCCTCCACATCGATTGGCCACGCTTTACTTGTTGTTGTTCAAAAGTTCTCGCGTTTGGCCTTGAGCGAGAGGCAGCTAAAGTTAAAGAGTAGAGATTGAAAAGAGATAATGGCGCGTATCGGCCCCTATTTAACCCTTGACCAAGCGAACTCGAATCAGCCTCTTTCACGTTTCAATTCTTGTATCTCGTTCACCTGTTCATTGCACTCGCTTCAGATGGGCATTGCTCCCCTGCTCCTCCTGCCAATTCTGGCTCTAGCCAACGAGCCGCCCCTCCCCGCCAAAACCACCGTCACTCTGGACCCCAAGACGGTAGGGTACCGTACTCTGGCTATCGATAAATGGCTTTTCAGCTCCTGGTGCTATTCGGAACCAGACATGGCAACAGAAACCCTGAGAAGTTCGTGGAGGTACCCGGCAGAACTTGGGGACAGGAGGGCGAGCTGGAGCTGACCAGTGTGAGTGACATTAATCAAGGACCAGAATACAAATTTGTGATATATCGGAAATCTGGAATTTCCATAAATTTCTTTCAGTTTTGAACAAGTATAAATGAAGCTCTGATCAAGGACATGTTCTTCAATAGTTCATTTGTGAAAACACAAAGGATTGAGCGAACGTTCGGTCACACTTAGACGACTATTCATGGTGTGGTAAAGTGGCATTTAGTTGGGCAAACACCTAACATAAAAGATCACTTGTCCATGCAAACAGTTCTACCGTTCAGGTGATTGTTGTTTGCGCTGAGTGAGCATCTTAAAAAAATGTACCAAAAATCAACTTTCATATCGGCATGGTCCAGGCGTACAACATAGCTCATTCACCCTATACATCAGAAGAATAGCACGCAACATTGTCACTTTGATGATGCACAATAACAAAGGTCAAAAATAAAAGATGAACTTTCAGATCGGCAAACGTCAAGCGTACGGCCTCGGCAAAGAAGTCCGCGCCTTCGTCGGCCAGCAGTTCATCGACGGCAACTACCGCCCCGCCCAGGCCAAGTTCTACTCCAGCAGCGCGAACAGATGCCAGATGACCCTGCAGGTACCAAATTGGTTCCGGTGCCAAGAACCATGAAGTTGGTGCCTAAATAGGGGAATGAGAGGAACCTGATGAGTATATGAGATCTAATTGCAGTCCGCTGTTGCCGGAGTCTTCGACCCGTCCGACTGGGCCGACTGGAACAAGGTATCGTTGTTTTCCTAATTTCATCTCGTTCTGAACTTTGAAATAATTATTGGCTGAAGTAGAGTGGTAAGGGAATGTACTCGCGTTGATTTTCCGAAATTTTCACATACTGAAATGATCAAATCTCAGGAGAAGCTGGACCACTGGTCACCCGTTCCATACACGATCGATGATCCGATGCTCCGTATGTACTCCGTCAAGGGCTGCGTGAACTCGGACAGCGGTAGGTCACGGAACATTAGTTTATTGAATCATCATGGAGCATGCAGACTCGATAATACCGCTTTAAAATGGCAGCGGTAGTAATTGTAGCCTGACCCCTGAAACAGTTTAGCAGTTGAAGTTGTTGATTGGCTCTGGAAGGGATAGGCAACTCTGGAAGGGATTTAAAACAAATATATCGATTTGCAGCCTGGGAGCCGATCTCCAAGGACACCCTTCCCGAACTGAAGAAGCTAGTGAAGAAGTCCAAGCCGCTGCTCAACTACATGAAGGAGGTCGTGGAGTTGATCTTTGATCTTTAGATATTTGATCTTTGATCTTTGAAATTTCATCTGTGATCTCTGATCCCTTCAGAAGGACGGCAGAGACGCGACGATCAGCAACGCTGCCGACATCGCTGACAACATCATCAACATGGCAAGTTTTTCCCTAACTCCAACTATACATTAATGATTTGGAAAATTAACAATGGCAAACACTTTGAACAATAGGAACTTCTCACCAACCCGTGGTTTATATCTTGCTGACACCTAATTTCCTAATTTTTAACTAATAACCTAATTTTTGGACACTAGAAGAATGTAAATATTGACAATTTTATGTTTCAGGACTTTTACAACGCCACCTACCCCGACTGGCTCGCCAACCCGACGCTCAAGGGATACAACGCAGAGAAGATCAAGAAGGCCTACCTTTCGTTTGGTGAGATAGCGTAGTATGAGAGGCAAATCAATCGATATTCCAGCCGAGAACCACATGAACAAGTGCGCAGCGCACAAGCCGTGCAGGAACGTACGCTTTTTCACATTCCTTCCGATACAAACTCGCTCTTTTCCGATTAAAAACTGACTTTTTTAAATTAAAAAATGAGTAAATGATCTTTTTTTTTCAGATGATGGGAGGACTCTGGGCTAATCACATCATCTCGGCAAGTTCAATGTCCCTTTTTTGAAATTTAAAACTGGAAAACATTCGAAATTCATTGATCACAAAAAGAGAAGGAAGAGACAGACGTATAAAAAGTTGTTTGTGAGATGCTTTCGGAGATAAGAGAACCCATCAGTGAAATCGAAGGTCATCGACACTAGGTGATCGCCACGCTGACTTTGAATTGCACCGAAAGTCGAAAATCTCGCGTAAAGTACTGAAATAGAGAAAAATTGTAGCAAATTTAAAATGTTCAATTTTCCATCAAACATTAGTCATCTTCAGTCCCTGGAGGCCGCCGCGTCCGGCTCCGCCAAGACCAAGCTAATCGGCTACGCCTCGCACACCGAAGTGACCCTGTCGGTGATGCTCTTGCTCGGAATTGACAAGGTTTGCCAATCGATAATTTATATTGATGATCAATAAGCCAATCGATAATTCCAATGATTTTGCTGTAGTTCTCACAATTCCGATTGAAGATAAGGACGCGATTGAGGAATGCATATGATTCAAATTCCTTTCTCAAATGCCTTCAAATTGCTTTGAAAGCTCCGAATGAGCCAGACGAGGAAAAATTCATTGCCAACGTGTGTGAATCACAAACAATTGGATGAATGGGGCAATGAGAAATGCGCAATGTCTGGAATGCATCGAAATTGAATTCCTAGCTTATTCACGTCTGGATTTCTCCTCTTTCCATAAGGACCGATTACACAATAGGGACGTGGAGGGACAAAGCAAATTAGGGAAAACACAAAAAGAGATCTGACATTGAGAGTTTTGTGAAACTAGAGAGGGCTAATTATAGGCCGAGCTCACGACCTCCGCCGGATTCGTCATCGAGCTCCGCAACGGCACGTCGCCCGCCCAGGTCCGGCTAATTTCGAAAATAAATAGAGAATATGAATTCATCGTTTGGTCTGCCGAGTAGATCGTTATGCAAATACCCGATTGCTGTACAATTGTTCAAGTTACAGGTCCGCGTCCTCCAACACGACCCCAACCCCATCGACGCGCACGTCATCTACCCGGTGAGCGTGGTACCACAACTTGTGGCTGGTACCAATGGTACCATGAAGCCCACATTGGAACCAATGGACTCATTTCCAGGCCCACCTTGTATCTGAACTCAAGGCCAAGACCGACAAGGATGGGTGGATGCCTCTGCCAGCGCTCAAGGTAAATACTATAATTTTAAGTTCTAAAATTTTCCGTGTTAAAAGTTGATATGAAAAAGGAGAAATAGCTATGGAAATAAATTATTTTCACTATTGAAATTCGATTTGTCTTTGCATAACCTGTCCATTTCAGGACTACGTCAAGCAGGCTTCGTTCTCCGACTGGGAATCGCAGTGCGGCATCAACCACTGCGCTCTGCCCAAGCCCAAGACTGCCTGATCGGCTCAACTTGTAGAGAAATGTCGATAAAGCAATTTACTCACACCGAAATTGGTCCCGTTATTCCTATCATTACCATGCTAACACATGCAGTAGACCAACGATGTTATGATAATAAAAAAGCCTTTCCTACCTTTTAACTTAATTCCCCATCAAAGTTGTTATCATACTGCGTAGGGGCTGTTGCAGTTCCGGTATGAACCGATACCTGCTCCTAAAATTCGTAATTTGAGTAAAGATCTCTTCATGTCGCGGCGATTAGAACAATAGTGTGTAGATAATGAGGAGACCGAGGAATCTACTTGCTCCCAAACCCTGTTCGTCTTCGCCAGCGGTGTACAAACAACATCTCTCATGCGAACATCTCTCATGTTTGTCTTTCAATCGCTGGCAAGGAAGTTTCAGTGGAAAAGAGTGTCGTTCCCAGAATTTCCCTTCTCCTTACATCTTATTTTCCCAGTTTAGAATTGAAGCCTTGTAGTTAGCTAACTGAGTCTCGTTTGACGTTTTCAATGCAATCTGCCTTTATCCAAATTTCTTTCACAACTGTAGCCTTCAATAGGATCTATCAGTTGCCTACTCCAACTCGATCGAGAATTTACAAGTCAATAAATGTCGGATGTCAAGAATGGTAAGAAGCCAAAATCATCATTCATCATTTATTCGAGCATCAAGGCAGAGGCCTGTCGAACAATGCCGTTCTTCCATTCGATCGCGTTTTCCATGTATACTCGCTGCCATTGCACTCCGTGTTCTTTAATGAGTTCGTCTCTCCATCTGACTCTCGGGCGTCCAACAGGTCTTGTTCTATCCCACGGTGTCCACTCAAGAACTCTTTTGGACCACCTGTCGTCGGTGAACATAGATAGTCTCTCTGCCCATCTCCTCTTTCTTATCATGACTCTGACTCGGATATCAGTTAGAGGGATGCGATTGGCAAGGGAAACATTCGAAATTCGGTCCATTCTTGTAACTCCGATCATCTTCCGCATCATGCTTCTTTGAGCAACAATAAGCCGTTTCCTGTCCTTTGATGTGGTACTCCACGTTTCGCTTCCATAGGTTAGCGACGGCTCGACGCACATTCGGAACAGCCTTACTTTCAAACCAATGGCGCATCTTCGATTCGTGAAAAACGTGTAGAACTTGTTATAAGATCTCCATGCTCCTCCGATTCTTCTATTGATTTCAAGAGAAAGATTTTGATCAAACGAGAGGCGCGTGCCCAGATATATGAAAGAATCGGCGTACACTAGTTGATCGTTGCCGATTGACATTGGTACCCGAGTTGCATTGGACATCATTACTGTTTTGCCTATGTTGATCTCAAGGCCGACCTCTTTGCTTCTCCCTGCTAGTTCTTGCAACATAGTATTACTTTCGGTTGCATCATGAGATATGAGAACTATGTCATCGGCATAGCGAAGGTGGTTCAGTCGTTGGCCGTTCACATTCACTCCATAGGCCGACCAGTTCATATTTCGAAAGACTCCTTCCAGTACGGTATTGAATAGATGAGGACTAATCGGATCCCCTTGTCGCACACCTCTCTGAATATCAACAGGCACTCGACTACCGCCGATTCGCACAGAGACTTTTGACTTGGAGTAGATTGCCCTGAGTGTATTGATTAACTTGCTGTGTATGCCTTGATCAAATAGTGCCTCCCAGACATGATGGAATTCTACAGAATCGAATGCTTTGCGATAATCAATGAATATTAAGTAGAGTGGAAATCGATACTCATTTGATTTTGCAATCAGCTCCGATAGAGTGAATATGTGGTCGGAAGTTGAAAAATCGCGGCGAAAGCCGGCTTGTTCATTTGGTTGGTTCGCTGAGAGTTGTCTTTCAATCCGATTATCGATGACTAATGTAAATAGTTTGTATATGAGGTTCATCAAAGCTATGGGACGATAGTTCCCGATGTCGAGGGGCGATCCTTTTTTGTATATTAATGAAATAGTTGAATCTGGCAGCTCATTTTGGATGTCCTCCTTCTCAATCCACTCGTTGAACAATGTGAGTAAATGCTTCGCTAGAGGCTCGGCACTCGCTTTAATCATTTCAGCAGTTATTCTATCCAGGCCTGGAGCCTTCCCGTTCTTTAATCGAGCAATAGCCAAGAAAATTTCACTTGAGAGGATCAGAGGGAGTGTCTCATCGCTGCTGTATTGTGATCGACCGATTGTGATAGTTGATGAAAATAGGCGGTTGTAGTATGATTGAACAGTTTGCGATACTTGGCTTCGAATTGCTGCTACACTTCCATCATCCTTTGTCAATCTAGTCAGCGTTGTTCTTACGACTTCAGATTTTCGAAGAGCCAATTTTGTGTTTCTTCCATACCGTACTGCCTCCTCCACAAACTGCACGTGTCTCCGATGCAAATCTTCATTGAGCGAAAACCTAAGAGCCTTGCTAGTTACAGCCAGATTAATTCTATTCAGTGGCGTTGGGGGTTGCTTTCTTAACATGTTCCTGCTTCTCATCAATTGTTCTGTCTTAGTGCTCAATCTCTTGGGTTTGGGTTCAGGAATCATGCATGTTGAGCCTATATTATTCATTGAACTCACGATGTCCTGGTATGTGGATAGATTGGTTTGCTGGTTTGACATAGATGCTGCGAACGCAGGAATTGATAGCTTTTGATTGATTCTTATCGGTCGAAATTTCACTCTTTCCTTGTGGTTCATTCGAATTCTCGCCATAATCAGGCGGTGGTCGGATGAGAATGAGTGAGACCCAATGATGGAAACATCAAGGAATAGAGAAGGATCCTGGCATAATATGAAATCAATGAGATTCTTCTTTTCATATCCGGAGAATGCCATGTCCACTTCCGACTCTCTCTCTTATCAAACCGTGTATTCATTATTCGCAGCTTGTTTGCGCAGCAAAAGTCACCAAGAACTTGTCCTCTTTCGTTTCTTTCACCGAGACCGTGCCTCCCAATCCAGTCTTCATGCTTGGCTTGCCGCGATCCAACCTTGCAATTGAAATCACCGCAGACAACCACTCGACGTCTCCCAACACCCGGTAGGTGAGCACGACTGGAGGGAGCGTCTAACAGTGTCTGCAGTTCGTTCAAAACACTCTCATAGTCTGTATCGGGAGAGGCGCTTGTCGGAAGGTAAATTGAAACGATCCTCAATCCCATTTTGTCAACGTCGAGGTATGAGAGGCGGTCGGTCAGATAATGAAAATCAGCGTGGGCTGCCCATTTGGAATGGATGAGAAAGCCAGTTCCATACAACGATCGTGTTCCGTAGGCGTAGAATAGATGGTTGGATTGCAAAAGAGTCGTTGAGGTAAAGCCAGTTCGGCGAGTTTCTTGCAAAGCAATAACATCGAACGACAATTTACTCACTGAAATTCGACTAGACGATCATTCTTGCATAGGCTTCGACAGTTAAAACTTGCGATCTTGAGATTGCTTGGCATTGGGTGGACGAGGACCTCACCAGGTTGTCCAGGCTGACTGGGAGGGAGACTCCAGAGGAAGGAGGAGAGAGGGGGCCGAGAGGCGACCGCCCCTCACCGACGATCGAATGGAGAATGGAGAATGGAGAATGGAGAATGGAGAATGGAGAATGGAGAATGGAGAATGGAGAATGGAGAATCCAAAATATAAGCCAAAATATAATGATTTAAATAATAATCTGTAAATTCAAAATTAATAATCGAGTGGTAAAAATCAAATAACATCAACGTCATTCAAATTTTTCCAAATTGATTTTCCCGATTCCCTCGGCAGGTGGCAACGATTTGTGCACAATAACTATATTCTGACGATGTGTATTTTGTCCACTCTAACAATGGAGCATATTGCGAAAGGCACATGATTAAGAGTCTCTGTCAATTCTCAGTTAGTCTTAAATATATATTCTATCATGTAGTAGTTACCTTCGATCTATATTTCTCCAAAAACTATTTGCAGTTCGACTCATACCGTTTGGTCTAGAATTTGGCTATTGCTTGCACTCGTCTAGCATCGTCAAAATTGCTTGTAGGTGGTCACTTCGGAAACGAGTTGAGCGTGCTTCAGCGGGCCAGTCATCAAGTGGGAATTCAGTCGAACACCTGAAAAAAAGTAAGCTACGATTGCCTCATTTTGCTGTTGATCGTGACGTAGATGGCGATAACAGTGCTGCGAGGCTCCAAAACAGGACAACTATCTCAATTTCGAATTATACAAATAATTAGTGTCTATTAAAATACAATTCCAAATCATGACCGGTCGATCGGCGCGAAAGTGTGGGCAATGAGTAGGAGATGAGCCGAATTGGGAATTAAGAATGTGTACTTAGTTCGAACTTCTACTGACGTCATCCGTCACTACACCGCACCCAATGCAGAGTATTCAGATAAATTGAGTAGCATAATTTGCATAAAATATTTTATTCGCTTACTGGTTGTGGAAATGCAATGCGTGCAAAATCCAATCCACGAAAAATTTGAAAATCTGCAAATGTGCTTCCAAATAACTGTTTGAAAATTGGTTGCTAAATGTTACAAACCGTGCAACTTCTGAGCTTTCGTGTGAAAGTGTGCTCAGTCCGGACAAATATCTTCTTCATTTCTGTGTTTGAGCAGTATATCGCACACACTCTCTTATCTCCCCACAATCTCTCGCTGGCTTTCTCTTCATTATAGTGTGATCTCACTTTCCCGCGTATAAAGGTTGAGCTCGGGTTCCGTTCCCACCAGTTTCTCTCGAATTGTCTCCAAATGCCTAGTTACAAGCTCACATACTTCGAGCACAGAGGAGCAGCCGAGGTTGGCTATATTTCTCTTATCTTTCTTCTATTCTCTGTCTTCTCGAACTTTCAGTGCGTTCTTGTCAAATAATAAATTCGGTTTGCACGTTCATTAGTGCTCGTAATTTCGGTAACCTTCTATTCATGTCCCACATATTTCTTGGTCTCGAGCTTTCATGACCCTTGATATAAACGCTCATTCAGCTGTTACGTACGTGTGAACCGTTTCTTGGCGTTTAAAAAATCGCATGTAGCTGCACATTTCTTTCTTGCTCATCAACTCAGTGACTTGGCAGGTATCCCGCCTGCTCTTCGCGCTCTCAGAAACTCCCTACGAGGACAATCGCATTACGAAGGACCAGTGGCCGCAGTTGAAGGGCTGTGAGTAGACTGAACTGTTTTCGCCTGATTTGTGGGCGTCTGTTCTAGTTATTGTGGTTAACCTGTAGTCAGTTTAATCTTGATATCCTCTTCAGCGGTTCCCTTCGGTTAGATTCCCGTGCTCGAAGTGGATGGAAAGGTGATTCCTCAGTCACTGGCCATTGCTAGGTATCTGGCAAAACAGTTCGGTAAGTAGATCATATACGGATCAATAGAGGTCTAGTAATACATTCATCTATTTACATCTCTATTTTCGATTCTAAGGAAACATTAGAAACGCACATAAATTTAAAATCTCTCACTTTTATCACAATTCTCAAAGGCTTCACGCGTCTCATTCAAGCGTTAGGAAAACGTTTTGTCTGGGTTTCTCAATGCCCGTCTGTGTTTTTAGTCAGCAACAAAATTAAGGCTACGCCGGCAAGACTCCGTTCGAGGCAGCGTGGGTCGATGCGATCGCCGACCAGTTCAAGGATTTCGTCGCTGATATCGCGCCCTTCTTCATAGCTGCGAGGACTGGTTCAGGTAATTTATTTTTTTGAATCGCAAATTTGATCATCAACTTGATGCCTACTGAGGATTTGAATGTCGTAAAGAGCGAAGCGATCTGAATCCGGGCTAGGACTTGAAAGTTCATGCATCATATTTGATACGCTTCAGTAGATAGAGTTCAGGGGAAATGAATCCTGATAGCTCCTGAATCCTGATACATTGAAGGTGACGCAGAGAAGCTGAAGCAGGACGTCGCGCTGCCCGCGATTCAGAAGCACTTCACGCTGTTTGAGAAAGTGGCACAGGTGAATTAATATATTAAAAAAAAGATTCAGAAAGGATAGCCATGAAAAGCGATAAGAATAGTGTTTTTTGTACAACTTGCATATTTCCTTCAAGACAATGGCTCGAACGGGTACTTTGTCGGTGACTCTATCACTTTCGTCGACCTGGGAATAGCTGATTTCATCACGACCATAGACGAGCTAATACCCGGCTTCCTCAGGCAATTCCCGGCCGTGGCCGCTATACGGACAACAGTGCTGAACACGCCAAAAATCAAGCATTGGATAGAGAAAAGACCCGTAACGCAGGGATAAATTTGTCTTTCATTGTGTGATTATATGGTGAATACAAGAGAAAGGATAATTCAACCAATCGGACATATCACCGTCTTAAATAATACATGCGTAATGCGCAACCTGAAAAAAAAAGACATTCGGTCGCTACTTTGCTTTTGTCTCTTTCAAGGAATATTATCGCTAAAGCATTCTCTTTGGCGGTGTGTCACCCCCGGGCTCGAAAAAGTTGCTGAAAAGTTTCAAAAAGTGCGCGTTTTGTGCTTCCGCTCGGGCAAACTAACTCCAAAATATCTCGCACTCCCACACTCTCTCTCCCGTCTCTTTCCCTCTTCCGCTCTCTCTTCTCCTTACGCTCCCTCGCTAAGCGATCTCCGCGTTCTCGCCACAAACCACATACCTTATAGTCTCTGCTTTCTGTTTCCCCGAGTATAAGACGTGAGATCGCGGTTCGCGCGCACCAGTTTTACTTCAGTTTCTCTCACACAACTGCCAACCCAATGCCTACTTACAAGCTCACCTACTTCCACTCGAGAGGACAGGCTGAGGTCAGAGTTGCGATCCATTTTCCATATAGTTGCTTAACTATAATTCGGAAATTGTCTCTTCATTTAGTGCATTATCTCGACTCTTGAATGGTCCTGTGGGAAATGAAGAGCCGAACTACGAGAATTGCACTTTTTGCTCAGGTTTCCCGTCAACTTTTCGTTCTCGCGGACACTCCCTACGAGGACGTTCGTCTTACCGCAGAGGAAGTTGCGCAAATAAAGGAATGTGAGTTTATCAAATGTCTTGCGGTTTTTTGTGTACTTTGAACTATCATTGTTTGCGTGTATCAATCATCGGAACTAGTAATTACTAGTAATATGACAGTTTTTCCACTTCACCTACTCGCATTTAAATTGAAATAGAGAGAAAAAACAAAGATAACTCTAACTGTAAGTAATCGAATTGAATTTCCATGATGATTGCACGAATTTTATGCATAGTGAAAATAAAATAGCATCTAAACAGGGGTAATCTTCGGTTTGGTCTTTGATCTTTGATTTGAAATCTATTCAGCCACACCTTTCGGCCAGCTGCCCGTGCTCGAAGTGGACTGAAAACAGATTCCGCAGTCTCACGCCATCGCCAGATACCTTGCGAAGCAGTTCGGTAAGTAGAAGGGTTAGCAATATGACGTAATTTTGCGAGCCCACTATGCCTCACTTATTAGTATAGCAAACTCAGGTCAGGAAGAGGCGCACAATTATCGCCACCTCGCATTATATTCCCTCAGAAAACGAACGACGCATAGAGTTTAACAATTCCAGGTTACGCTGGCAAGACACCCTTCGAATCTGCGTGGGTAGATGCGATCGCAGATCAGATCAAGGTAGAGTTCGTACTTCGGATTATTAACTCTTCATTTTGCACAACTCTCAGTGATCGGTCGGTCTAGAGAGCGTGAGAAATGAAGAGACGCCGACCCGAATTGCGAAATTATACTTTGTAGAACTTCATTCCCCAGTATTAGTGCATGTCGCATTTGGTATCGATATCGAAGACGGCATAATGAACAGTTCACATTTTACCTACCATAGTCATAATTCAAGCACAATTAATTGTTTTCTTGCCAGGACTTTTGGATTGAGATCGTGCCCTACGCCTTTGCAGTAATGAGAGGTTCAGGTAAGCATAATGCATTATTTTTAAAAATCGAAGTAACAAAAAAAGTCTTGCCCCATATCACTCGAAAATATGTATGAAATACAACTGCCCCCGATATAAGTGTATAACAATATAATCAAATAAACTCATAAATGAAGGCGAAGCTGAGAAGCTGAGGCAGGACGTCGCGCTTTCCGCGATCCAGAAGCACTTCACGCTGTTCGAGAAGGTGGCCAAGGTGCGCGCGCAATAATTTGTGTTTATCTGACTTCCATTATATATTTTTCCATCGGAATGTATTTATCATTTTGTTTTTTTCAATCGAATACCACAAGAAGACCGAAGAGAAATTTAATTTCCCAACAGTAATCCAACATTTTTCAGGAAAATGGCTCGAACGGCCATTTCGTTGGCTCCTCACTCACTTTCGTCGACATGCTAGTAGCAGATTTGATCACGAGCCTAGACGCGCTAATACCCGGATGCGTCCATCAATTCCCTGCTGTGGCCACATTCGAAATACCGTACTCAACACACCCAAGATCAAGCAGTGGATCGAGAAAAGACCAGTGACGCAGAGATAAACAAAAGACAAGACTGAATAACAATTTGGACAAATATTTTATATGCTACACTTTGAATACAGTACAGGGAAGGTCAACCAAGGCAGAAAGGGGACATTGTACACATGTAGGATATTACTACGTTTGTAGGGGCCGTTAAACATAGTAATGCCCGTACTTTTGGATCAACGGAACCGACTATGATATTCAATGGGCGTTTAATGGAATTTCTGCGTAGTTATTATTTTCTTATTGATTTTCGCAAAATTCCATTGTTTATTCAAACGTTTTTCATCTGTGATACATGAGAAAAAATGAAAATGCGGAAAAAATTAAAAAGTGGAGGGCTAATATAAGAGGCGAATCGCGAGAGAATCGACCATTTGGGGGGATTAGCGGCGGTAGGATTAAAGTTTGTCCTATCCCGCTATAATTTTGGTTATAAGTACTTTTGGTTATAAGTACTTCAAATGATGCTCTTTCAAACTGCGTCGTCAGAATTTTGATATCGGTCGTCATCGTCGAGATTCAGAATGCCAAAGTTGGTACTATCACTTTTCGGCTTTCAAATCGCGCTCACTTAAATGATCATATATCCGTTTAAAATAAAGATAGAATGCCGTTCTTTGTTTGCATTGAAAGCTACCATCATGCCCTACAAGTTTATGTGGATGTCATCATTCCAGGTCCACATCCTGTTGCGGGGCGGTCGGGTGCACCAAAACTTTCGGAACTTTGGAAATCGGAAAAACTTTCTGAGTTTTCATGCTTAAGTTGTAGTGCATACATGTGCCTTGCTTTTCGCCAAAAATGAAGGAAATCGGGGTGGGGATAAAAAAAAAGCGCTCACTTTCGTAAAGCGACCTAAAAATGAGTTCCGGAATCGAGTTCTTCCGAACCTTCAATTGCTCTTATTTGAGCTCAAAATAGTTCAAAAACTCCCAAAACAACATTATAAGTATCTTCCCCCCATATCATAACACTTCCATTGGTCATAAATGGTCGCTCGACCGAAAATTCGAAAATCGAAATTTTGACCAATTTCAGCATGCACGATGGGCCCAAATGCACTAAATAGGTTTAAAATAATGTAAATACATTCCTCTAAACATCTCAAAGAAAATGGGCTCCTGAAAAATGGCTATTTCGCCTGAAGAATACAAGGAAAGGCGCAAAACTGTATACCAGGTCAAAATTGACGTACAGACTCGGCCCATGGATAGAAATGTAGAGCTCGATGAGCTAAACATTTCATCTGTTGAAAGTTTGTCTCTATCTTATCGTTCAATTGTGCTAGAGAACCTGGAAGTTGGCCAGAAATAGGCTCGTTCAGAAATAGGCTCCCCCGAGAGTGCGTGCTCTAACCGTCTGCCGCTCTCGCCGACTGATCCTCCCTCTCTCTCCCCTCTATTTAGCGCTCTCTCGCGCGCCTCCACCGTCGTTTTCTGCCAACTTTCAGGCACAATTGAACGATAAGATCTAGCACAATTGAACGATAAGATAGAGACAAACTTTCAACAGATGAAATGTTTAGCTCATCGAGCTCTACATTTCTATCCATGGGCCGAGTCTGTACGTCGATTTCGACCTGGTATACAGTTTTGCGCCTTTCCTTGTATTCTTCAGGCGAAATAGCCACTTTTCAGGAGCCCTTTTTCTTTGAGATGTTTAGAGGAATGTAATTACATTATTTTAAACCTATTTAGTGCATTTGGGCCCATCGCGCATGCTGAAATTGGTCAAAATTTCGATTTTCGAATTTTCGGTCGAGCGACCATTTATGACCAATGGAAGTGTTATGATATGGGGGGAAGATACTTATAATGTTGTTTTGGGTGTTTTTGAACTATTTTGAGCTCAAATAAGAGCAATTGAAGGTTCGGAAGAACTCGATTCCGGAACTCATTTTGAGGTCGCTGCACGAAAGTGAGCGCTTTTTTTTTATCCCCACCCCGATTTCCTTCATTTTTGGCGAAAAGCAAGGCACATGTATGCACTACAACTTAAGCATGAAAACTCAGAAATTTTTTCCGATTTCCAAAGTTCCGAAAGTTTTGGTGCACCCGACCGCCCCGCAACAGGATGTGGACCTGGAATGATGACATCCACATAAACTTGTAGGGCATGATGGTAGCTTTCAATGCAAACAAAGAACGGCATTCTATCTTTATTTTAAACGGATATATGATCATTTAAGTGAGCGCGATTTGAAAGCCGAAAAGTGATAGTACCAACTTTGGCATTCTGAATCTCGACGATGACGACCGATATCAAAATTCTGACGACGCAGTTTGAAAGAGCATCATTTGAAGTACTTATAACCAAAATTATAGCGGGATAGGACAAACTTGAATCTTACCGCCTCGACGTGGTCAATTCTCTCGCGATTCCTCTCATAAGAAGAGTCATTCAGTGACGTATCGTGATTGGCAAGGGACAGACAGATACTTCAAACCGCCTGATCGGAACCTTGCATTGTACCTGTAATTATTGATGTAGAGATGTTTTTAAACGAAATTTTTTTTTCAAAAAATTTATAAATGTTTGTGCTGTACGCGAGATATGATTGCGGCGATAGGAATTGTTCGACGGCTTGTGTAAGCGATGAAGTTAGTGTAGCTGAATGAATCCAGCGCCCTTCAAGTGAAGAACGTTCAGATTTATGTGCGAATTGCGTGAAAATTAATAATACAAACATATATGCAAACCCAAGACTATGAAGAACGATGTGCATCCAGACTAGCCGTTGGCTACTGCCAACGGCCAGGGTTGGCTTGCGGCGTCGTCGCGCTTCGCGCACCGACGCCGTACGATATCGGCATGGGTTTTACGGTAATTAAAAAGCATTGGTGCGCATCTCTCTGAGATACACACTTCAATCCGCATTCTTCCATTTTCTTCTTTATCAATTTGACGATTGCGTGCTGTTCCATTTGCCAACCTGAATTTCTAATATCGTCAATACACAAAAATGATATGTACCTTTCACAGGAACTGTCCGAAATGTTCATCATATCGTGGGTTCCCACTTACATTCACCATTTCTCATTATCCGTACGAAATACTTCGCTTTTCTGAGAAAGTGAAAGAGTTGAGCAAAATATAAATCTCTAGTTCATTACTAAGAATTGAATACCTTCATTGACTTCAATGAACACCGATAGACAATCCATGAATACAATGCCGCACAGTCTTAGCACGCAGTGAAGACATGCTGTGACATTGGATGGGGGAGGGGCGGCAAAACATAATCCGACAAAACGTAAACAATTACCACTATTTCCATGAGTGGGATTGGAACGAGATCACAATTTAAAAACATATACAAAACAATTTATCTATGCGATAATTCCAGGATTTGTTTATCCCGTCGTGGCCGCCGTATTTGCCTACCGTCCATCAACATGTTAAATGTCAAGTAACAGAGAGCTTTCAAGTATTAGGTTGTGAAAAAAGTAATTGTAGATTTGGACCATGATGTTTGAGCACGCCTAAAATTATTTTCATTTAAGATCTCAAGCTGGCTCAATAGCATATAGTAGAGGTATACTTGGTCAATATATTTATGTATTCCAATCGCTTCATGCTTTTAGGATACCCGGCAAATCCAAGTTTTGACAAATCTGATATTTTCACTCTTTTCTAAAAATATTTCCCGTCTCTCGTATTTTGTGGGGGAAAAGGGCTGTACATTTTCATATAGTGTAGTGAGAAGCACATGTGCAGTTCTTTCGAAAAATAGGTCTAATGCCGCTCCTGCCTCAACATAGCACGATTTACACATCACTGAATTAATACCTCAGCTAATAAACACTTATCAAGCGATAACGTTTCCTGCTTCGAGGTTCAATCAGACTGGTTTCTAAATAAGTGCACTTCCATGATACACTCTGGTGCTACGTACCACAGAGAAACATGTGAACTCATCGCTTCTCTACTTGTAGAAAACATAGATTTTCAGTATTGATGAGTACAGGCCAATATTGTCAAATTTTCGACTTTCGGTATACGGTGAATGAATAAATTTCCTCAAAAGGGAGCTATCCCCTGACTTTGCCCAGTCGTATACTGATACATAAAGAGTAGCTTTAACAATTAACCACAAAATTTAGGGCTTTTCACCAACCCTGGAAAATTGAAGACTTGTAATATACGAATTTCGATGTTCAAATTTAATAGTCGGGATGATGAATGTTACATGTTTTGCTAGAAGTATTGTATGCCCACCTAAATACAATTTTAAGTTAACCATGGAAAGTGCTTTTCGCTTCACTACATTTGAGATAGATAAATCAATAGTTACGGATGCACGGTAAAAATAATTATTTCTGTTGATGTGCAGTTAGGGTCAAGGTAAAAATGAGTGTATTTTCTGACAGGCCATTCGGAGAGGACCAGATTCACATGTTGTATTGTGATATCCGTATGCCATACTTTTCGCACGTGCCGTAATATTTGCCCTATCCTAGCTTTCCATGGATTGCTGGACCGAAACGTACTCAGTAAAACATTTTGTCGATGTAGCTTTGTCTTCATACTGTGGCCTCAATACCAATTGGATAGGCTCGAACCTAAGCGCGATAGAAAGGGTATCCAAGCACTCAACGAGCACAAGCAACAATATGATATTCAGGCGGCAACCAAAGACGGGGTATTACAGAATCGAAAATTTAAAAATCTACAATTACTTTTTTCACAACCTTATATTATATAAACATACCCTAGATCCGCTAGGAGAGCAATCTCGATAACATTTAGTAAAATACAGTGGATATTAATATGAGAGAGGAAATTTATGCAATAGAGTATGTGGAAGGTACAACTGAGAAGTAGTGAAAATGGTTATACGGGGAGCTCGCTGCGCCTGACGTTTGTAACCCGGATAGTCATATCATTCATCATTTCGGAATCGTCATCGTCGTACCAGTGAAACACCATTTTCAATTCGGCTGAAACTTCAAATAAGCGAATGTCAAAGATTTCCTCCATTCTTGACTTCCAAAGCACTTTTTCTTGCTCATCATTTCCAATAGTAAAAGAGGAAAACTTGAATTCAAGCTCAGAAACTGTTAGCAACGCTTCTTTCAATAAGTTTGTAAGAACTGAATAGTAATATTATAAATAATAATATCAATAATATTATAGATACGATTTTCATGAAAAATAGTTACCTATGTCCTCGTCCCACTCTTCGGGCTTATTGTAATCTAGAATAAGGCGATCAATTGAAGAAATTGTAAGTAGCTGTCGAATTCGATATCTGAAATACTTCAGTTTCGAAATTTAAGAAATATTCTTAATACAATAGTGATAAATGCATACAAAACTGGTTTAGTTGTCGAGAAAAGCTGAATGGGTCATTTCACTTGTTGCACTCTCTTGAGGATCGGAGAGAGTTAAATAAAGAGAGATAGACAGCTTTCTCGACAGCTTTTCTCGGTTATGAAATACGCATAAAACTAAGATCTGCTTACGCTGCGTTGGAGTCGAAATAATTGAAATCCTGAACAGTTCATTCTCCTACGGTAGCGTTTCCGATAGCATTTCTGATATCTCCGGCACGATTAATCATATGCTTGTTAATAGAAATGCATTCGATACGCGAACAACGAGCAAATACTCGAGCGAGGTATTGCACCATAACGGTTGTGCCCATATTCGGAATCTCCACAATAGCCTCAATTTCCTGAAACGTACATTTGAACGTGCTTCATGTACAATTTAACAAATACACGGAAACACACCTCATCTTTATTGTTCACATCGAATCTATGTGGTGATCTGTCAATTCCAAAGTAGTCTTTGAATCGCTGAGGGAACGTGAGGTGAATTCTAGCCTTAGTAAAATAACGGCCATGTAGTTGGAAGGATTTGATCACATGGAGGTGTATGCGATTGTTCATGTGAGCGGTGACGAGTTCGCTCCAGCGACGAGATATCTTAAATTTAGTTATCTAGAAAAAACGCTAAAGAAAACGCTTACAAGTAGCATATTATCGATTGATGCTAATCCGACTATGAAGACCTTCCTGATGACATCAGATGGAATCGACGTGAGATCAATTGGTGAAGACATGATAAAGGAGATGATATAACTTTTGTATTGAAATGATTATGAAAACGTCGTTAGAGGATATCATAATGCGGCTGTCACGCAAATACCGTGTTGCAAAGGATGTTCGTGGAGGGACTCAATAGCGACTCTTCTCTTCATTCCTTCATTCCGCTTGTGATATTGCAAAAATAATGTTAGGGTTTACAAGAAACGGATGTCGATCGAATGGAGGGTTGCTAGGCAACAAGGGTATTGGGAAGTGGAAGGGATCAATCTTGACTGTTCGGAAGAATATAATTATCAATGTTTGATACGTTCACTTCATTTGAGAATAATATTTACTATATTTCTCGATGTCGAAGAAGAGTTTTGTCAGTGGCCTTTTGTATTACCGGTAATCATTTCTTCATTCTACACTTTCCGATGAAGCGATGAGAGAGTATGGGAAATGAAGAGACGAGTTCCGAGTAACAACCTGGCTTGCATCTATTTTGGCTACTCCGCTCAATAAATTTGTCAATATGAGTTAGTAGGCAATATGCCAGCTCTAGTTCTTGAAGCCTGGAGGAATCCGGAATACAATTTTGACTTGCTCATCGTCAGAATGCCCATCAAACAAGAAATAATTTATTTTAGGAAGATGTTCGCGAATACATGTGATTGATGGTAAATTCATTCCATCGAGGGGAGATCTGAATAGTTAATTATTTTGTATTGTTTAAAGTAAATCCTCACCAGTCGCATATTATCGATTGATTGTATTCCGACAACGATGACCTTCCTGATGACGTCCGAAGGAATGGAAGAGAGATAAAGAGGAGAAGACATTGAGGTAGGAGATCATGGAATATTCAATGATTAGATGAAATTATCGTTGGACAGAGAACGCGCCAAAATTTAAATAAATTCAGCTGGCAGCTATTATTGATGGGAAATAATCAACAATACTGTTTCATGTTAGTTTTATGCGGGTGGCATTTCCAAAAATGTCTGACGTTATCGATTGGCTCAGACATTGAAGATCTTTATGATGGTATGATACGGATTTTAAGGGAGAGAAACTATTAGGGTTCATGATGTAATTACCACAATATAAAAAATAACGTAAATATAGGGCATCATAGTGATACATAAGAGGGCAAATTCAAGGCTTCAAGCGCTTGATGACGATGTCAAAGGTTTGACCACCAACATAAGAATGGAATCCTTGTTCCTCATCCTTGTTCACGGTGACTTCCAATAGCCCAACTCTGATGATTTCGTTTATTCGCTTCCTCCATACGAATTGCAATTGTTCAGCATCGATTACAATTGAATGAAATAGCATCTTGCACTCAATAACAGGAATTGATTTAGTATCATTGACCAGGAAGCTTGCGAGATCTGAGAATTTATTGATATTGTATAATGACAATATTACAATTGTTTGAAATGTCACCATATTTGAACATGCCGGCGGTGACCCCCATTCATGGGTGTGGAGAGCGCCCCGGGGCTCTTCACGCAGGGATGTATAGGTGGTGGTCAAAAATCGATTGATAGGTCAATGGCTGGGCACGACTGGCAGGTCACCTGACCTAATCAAAAGTACAGTACCCCAGATACCGTATACCACTACCGTAACCCCGATTATCGCAAAGTAACTTTATTTTTAAAAGTCCTGGTACCATGCCCAATCGATTATACAGTGCCCAAGTAACTACCGCAACCGAGTTCCTTGGGTCAAACCTTTTTCTAAAAGTCCAAACTTCAGTATATAATTATTTTAAAGTATCCTACCGTATCTCTAATTACTGTAGAATCATTGTATGATAGGTCTAGAATTTTTAGAAAAATGAAAGACATTTTTAGAAAAATGTTCGGCCCAATGAACCGGATCTGACCCAAGGAACTTTGTTACGGTAGTTACTTGAGTACTGTATAATCGAACAGTTACGGTACCAGGACTTAATGAAGTTTTTTTCGATAATCGGGGTTACGGTAGTGGTATACGGTATCTGGAGGTATTGTACTATCGATTGGGTACGGTACCTAGTCGTTATCTACCATTGACCTACCAATCGACCACGACCCTCTATACGTCCCTGCGTAGAGCGGCCTTCAAAACAGGGGAGCTGTCTGCAATCATGAATGGGGGTTCAACCATCTCGCCACCAGTGTTGGGCAAATATTAATGTCACCCTTATCATCAGTGAAGAATAGTTCATTCATAATATGCAAATGAAACGCGCGAATCGAAGGAATAGTATTGAGGTGCCGAATGCATTTTCTAAATTTGTATTTTAAAAAAAAGTAAATTGTTGTTTATGGATGTACGTAATTGCTTACATAGTTTCTTCGATTCTATTGACGTAACGAATCGATAATGAGCCTACTGTGGCGTGTGCTACCGTGTTGCTTAGATCCTCCGCATAGCTGTGGGCAATTTTTTCAAGTAGAATGTTCTCGATGTGTGAGCAACGATTGAATACTCTGGAGAGGTGTCTCAGCATCTGTGTTTCTTCTTTTTCCGGAACAGAGATAGCCACGTAAATTTCCTTGAAGCAATAAACAATTGACTGCATTGCCACAAGTGAAAGTCACCTCATTCAATTCATGTACAGATTCATCGAATTGCGATTTACCAAGTCCGAAATAATCTTTCAAATGTTTAGAGACCCGAAGGGTAATGATCGTCGAACAGTTTCCTACCCAACGGAAATCTTTGATCGCAGGAAGATGCTTGCGATTATGCATGTGATAATCGCTAAGCTCATTCCATCGGCGGGAAATCTAAACGATTATTTTTTTTTAATGTCACTATAATACATACTACTTTCATCTCTGAATAATTTAAAAATGGCATATCTCATCATATAAGCGCTCACCAGTCGGACATTATCGATTGATTGCACTGCAAGCTTGATGATTTTCCTGATTATATCAGAAGGAATCGACGCAAGATTGATTTGTGACGACATTGGTAAATAATGATTTAATGTCGTACAATTTGAATTTGAATTACAATTCAAATAGTGTTAGACAATAAAATATGCAGCTGGCACCCAAAGACCATGTTGTACAAACATTCGTGATAGGATTCGCTTAAATTTGACTATTTCGTTTCATTGCTCTAGAAAACATGACTATCAAGAATCTGCATTTATTAATGTATGAAATGTTTATTGGCTCTTCGTAAGTCTATTGGGAATTCTTTTTTTGTAGTTTGTTTCTGTTGACGTTGTTAGTGTCAAGTAGAACAATGAATCGTGAGGAAAAAAAGGTATAGCTACGGACAACAAGATCGCTACCCGAAATCGTCACACAGGTCTAATTGTGGTCGCATATTTCTCCATTATCTTTTCAATTCTCGAAACGATCGGGTAGGGCTTCGCCGAAGTCTGCAGAGGGAGAAATGGGGCTTTCTCGTATTTAGAGTGCTCTCTAGTCACGCTGGGTGTGAGACGGGTGGAGGGATGGGAGGGAGAGGGATGAGAGAATGCGCGCTTCGAATTCGAAGAAACACATTCTGCATTCGCAACCAACTCAATCGTTCAAAATTCAATTTGGAAGCTCTTTTCATCCTCTTTCGAATGAGCATCCGTGACCCTGGAAAATTTCAAAGTAGGTCAGCATACGAGTTTTATAGTTTTCTATGTCAAGTCACTCTATAAAACTTGACCTACTTAGAGATGGATTTTCCAGGGCTCATTCGAAAGAGGGTGAAAAGAGTTTCCAAATTCTTTTTGAATCGAGTGATTTGGTTGCGATTGAAGGCTGTGCTCCTCTTGTCTCGCTTTTGCCGGGTAAAGTGTCCGAGCCGAGTGGGCGGAGCTTGCGGAGTCTAGCTATAGCGATGGGAATATCCGAAGTAAGAATGTACTACAAGACATGGAAGTTTGTGAAAACTTTTTTTATTTTATTTAAAAAATTGCACTATAGGAATGATTATCACTTTTGGCTTTCACGTGCCACATTGGAGTTTACACTGCGGTTTAGATTTTATGATGACTGTGACACGAGAAGGAAACAGATTGTCTTCTCGTATATCCACATCGAAATTCCCAACTTTGGAGATTTGTTCCATTCTTGGCTTCCAAAGTGCTTTCACAACTTCGCCCTTTTCGGATTTGTATGGATAGTGTGAAATTACATATTCAATAGAGTTCGAAAGTACTGCGGCTTCTTCAAAGAAGCTTAGGAGACCTGGTAAATATTACAATTATTTGGATGTCGAGAATCCGTATCGGACCCACAGAGCGGTTATAACAACAACCGTCTCGGTGAGCCCTTGTGCACATTCTAATGAAAAAGCGTTCTACAAAAATATTTTGCAATAAAGAAAAGTATGCAACAAAATCTGGACTTTCTCACTTTTACTCTTGTACTCTTGTATTCTCCATTCTCAATTCTCCATTCTCCATTCTCCATTCTCCATTCTCCATTCTCCATTCTCCATTCGCCATTCTCCATTCTCCATTCTAGCGCTCGTGATGGGCGGTCGTCCCTGACCCCGCTCTTTTCCGACCTAGTTTGGGGAATCCTCTCCCGTCAGCTTGGGCAACCCGGAGAGTATCGCCTACTTGGTACACTTCAAGAGGAGGAGCACGGACGGATTCCCATCGTCTCGAGTGATCTACCGTCAAGAAAGCCCCGCTGTCTGCGTTGTGAGTTCCTAACCGGCGCAAGTCAGGTGTTCGGCGGCAGGATGATCTACTTCGATGCTCAACGGAGATCCGTCACGATCGTCCCTACAGTTGACCAGAGAAGCCAAAGAAGATCCCATCCCTTGACCTAACGACGCTCTGAGACCGAAGATCCCCATTCCCTCCACACTGAAGTCACCCTCCTGCAGGACCATTGTGCCTGACGTCAGGATAAATATGATATGATGAGCAAAAAAAAAAAAAAAATATGACTGTCCACCCACACATCTCTGCATTGAAAAGTCAGAATAATGCGCCGTATTGAGATGTTTTTAATTAGCTGTAGAATGCAATTTCTGAAACACTCAAAATGCATCTCTTTGATCTTAACGGTAAAAACATACGCTTTGCTTGGACGGAATGGATGTACGTGATCAATCGTTAATTGCCCCACAGACACATCTCCAATCGCATTTATTACGCCATCCGTGTGTTCGAGAAGAAGATGCTGACTGATTGACATGCTCTCAATGTGCGAGCATCGGGTAAATACACGTGAGAGGTATTCTAGCATATTATGAACATCTGTACTTCCAATTTTCGTGTGAACGTCACTTCTCTGTAAAAAAAATATATATTAGGTTGGTGCAAAAGTTTCTTTCTTTTTTCATGCACCAACATTCTGACCTCCCCAGGTAGTTGTGATGAGCCAATCAAATAATTGTTTTTGCTGTTGATACGGACATGGGTACACACTATAGCGAATACTATATTGTGTTGATTCGATCAATTAGAATTGAGCATTTTAGTTCGGAAGTAATCGGACCAGGTAGAGCAATCCGACTTTTCAATTGCTCTAGGCTCCGAGGGGAATAGCGCAAAGGCTACATCTAGCACATTGTTACAAAGTACTTTGACTGGGTTTGCCATACGACATAGCCCACCAAACCTGCCCTGATAAACCTACTAGAAATGTTGGCCCAATTACAGAACTACTGTCTTTGAAAATCATAGATCACAAATTGCTGAGCGCAACTTCCTTACACAGCATTAACGAATGCTCAATTTCGACGGGTTGTGAAGTACTTTCCCCTTTAAGTATGCTAACAAATTTAGGAAAGAATAGGACTTCACGTTGAAGAACTGCTGATTTTGAAATAATCGTGTTCTGATTCATCCGCTGAAATCAACACTTTTTGGATTCCCCTGTTTCACACACTCGTTCGAATCCGGATTTTTTACGCTTATTAGAACAAAGAACTCCTGCACAAGTGTTCCTCAATTGGGTAGAATCAGAATCCCAAAAGTATTCGATAACCTGAAATTATCCCAAAATGCTCAAAATCGCCGTTTTCCTATGTTCATTTTCTGAGTCTTATCAAGTTCTCACGATGACGCGTAGATCCAAATCAAATGTATGGTAGTAATCTACCGCCATGGCCGTAACACATGGTATTCAGAAAATCATGAGAGTCTAGGCACTCCAACAGAAATTTGAAAAAGAAAAAAGAAAGAAACTTATTCACCAACCTAATACATAAAACGTACAAAACCATTGAGCATACTTCAGTCAAACAGCATCTCTTTAAAAATTCGAATTTGCATCTGTCTATTCCGAAGTATTCCAGCAAATGCGGTTTGATCCGAAATCCAATCTTTGAAGCAATCATCCTTCGCTTCCCAGCCAAAATAATTAATCACAGGAAGATGGATTCGATTATTCGAGTGGGTGATGGCAAGTTCATTCCATCTATGGGAGATCTAAGAGAATCGGATACATATTTAGGCGTTGTATCATACATTTATGATTCATGTCATCATAAATACATAATAAATTATATTTCAATAATTATTCTATAATTCCGCACCAGTCTCATGCTTTCGATTGATTCCACTCCGAGTTTGATGATATTCCTGATGACATCGGAAGGAATCGTACTGATGTTGAGCTCTTCGACTTCTGAGGGCTGCATATTGATATGTGCCCAATACTGAATGACAAAATAATGCACGTTACGTGTATATTAATTATTGTCATGCAAACACGATGCTAATTAACAACGAGAATTTACGTTCAAAACAATATAATTTAAATTTTAAAAAAATCCAAAGATGGAGCACGTGGAGTATTTTACTATTATTTTGACCTCCATCAGTATTGATTGATCGATGAAACTTTTTAATCTCGTATGGAGACATGGAATATTCTTTCTAATGTATAATTTGTCAGCTCCATCAGCTTGCTCTATCAGAAAGGGGGTCAATTCAGCATATTAGACATTGCGAACCCTAACGCAAACTTATTGATGTATTATTTCTCTGAGAGTGTCCATAGGAACAACTCAATGCACCTAATTGTAATGGGCATGCCCAGAGGGTACGCTTTATTTTTGTCATATAATACAATAAGTAGACTCGATCTTGATCGGAGGCTTCCAGCTGTGGAATCCCGCCCAAAATATGAAGTGGGTCCATTCATTCTGTTAATTTATCTTGCAAAGCTCGTATTTCCATTGTTTTTGCTTATTTTGCTTTCTTATTTAATCCAAAAATATATGTGTTTCCAGTTCTCGGCATGTCATCTTCAGATATCGAAGAACGTAACCTCGATACGATTCCTTCTGATATCATCAGGAAGATTATCGATGTCGGAGTGGATTCAATCGATAATATGAGACTGGTAAAGATTTTCATAAAATAATAACTGATGGGATTTTAATAGTTCGCAGGAATAAAATATAACAATGCAGGGAAGTGTTTTAGTATGGTAAAAATGACAATTCTAAATATACTGCCTTCTATTTTCAGATCTCACGTCGCTGGAACGAACTTGCCACTACTCACATGAATAATCAAAAGCATCTGCCTGTGATCAATGATTTCAAATGGTTAGGAGCCAGAGGAATCTTATCGACGTCTACCGTGCAACTTCGATTCTCTACACATTTGAACGACATCGCAGACGCTAAAGTGAGTTTCCATTTGATCTGACTCAGACTTTTGATTTTTTTAGGAAAGTGCCATTTTGGATTATTTTGGATGTCGCAAATCACGCTTCCACCATACTATTGACGCGGAGAGTAAGGTGAGTTTCACTTGCTAGAGCTGTCAAATATTCATATTTTTCCAGGAAGGTGAAGTCATTTTCACTGTTCCTCATGGAGATGAAGCTAAGATGCTGCAATATCTATCTCGAGTATTTGCTCGTTGCTCTCTCATCGAAAACATCCAACTCGACCAAATTGCCCTCGAATTTGCTGAGGAATTCAAGAAGGCGTCTGGACTCGCTACAGTGGGGGCATTATCGAGTCGTCTCGAATATAAATTCAACAAAATTCTGTAAGAACTTAACTACTGACTTAATCAACAATATTCTTTGACATATTTGCTTAAAAGGATATCGAAATTCAGAAAAGGAATTCGTTGCCTCACAACCAGCCCTTCCATTAACACGCTTCATTTCCAAAATTATGAATTCTTCACAGATAAGTCAGGTAAATTGTTAAACAGTTCAAATATCGTTTATTAAAAATATATCTCAAATAATAATTATTTCCAGCGCTCGCAAGTTTCCTGGTAGACGATGCCAATTCAATCCCAGTGATTGAATTTTCAATACTGTTTCCATCAACTGAAATAAGAGCTGATCAAGTGCAAATCCTATGGAAGGAAAGAATGTACAAATTCACTGGGGCTGGTCTATTCGAAGTTGCTGTAACGGCGGAGAGAGAACACATGATAGACTACATCATGGAGGGTAGCTATATCTTCGAAATCAATATCGTACCCAAGCGTTTGAAGTTTTGATAATACTGTTTTCACGATCAAAATATAGTCACTTGTTATATTTGCTGATTTTTTTCATTATGAACATCGATTTGTATTTGCACATTTTCCCTAAGTGATACAAACTTCGTCTATTTATGTTTATTCACTTGAATATGTGATATATAAATTTGATCCCCCATTTTGTATTATTCCCGAAACTCAACATGGTTCACAGCCTCATGAACAATAATCGGTGCTTATTGGTATTCTTTTAAGCACCCCTACTTTTCATGGTCTAAATTCGTGGAAAACATTTAAAACTGAAAATTTGCGTATTGAGAAATCGTGATATATCCATAGGTCTCCTGAAATCCTAGCTCACAGAACCCACCATTTTTCAATCACTGTAACGCCTCTTCTTGATAGGAGATGATGAAATAATTCAGCTGTCACGCAAAAATCACGTTGCATATGATATTCATTGCGTGATACACTATAAGCTCAAGAGAATATTATTAGTGATAATTGACGTATATTTTTTGCATCTAAGAGAATTATTTAACTTTAATTTATTTACGTTTTCATCAACAATTTTCTGGACAAGCCCACTGTTCGAGTGGCATCTTCAACACTCACACGATCAAGCAATGCTTCAAAAATGGACCAGCTACATAGAGCAATGAAGATGTAAAATAATTCTGAGGCGGGAGAGTTCCGGTCAAACATATTTTAAGAATAGCATGATTTCTTTAGTCGAATAACTGGATAGCGTTATAGTAATAATTATGCATGACCAGTTGAATAAATATTGCTTATGTATGTGATGGATTTAACTACCGGTGATTGTTTAAAGGACGAACCGGAAGTTCATTATCTTCTTTCAAATGTCTAATTCAAAATCTTAAGTTGGCGATGCATAGTACGAAATCTCGTATTCTAGAACATAACTCAACTGTGTAGCTTATAAGAAGTTTCTTCTTGAAAACTGACAATGCATAAAAAAGACTTTATCTAAAAAGATTAACATAACGTTCAACTTAATTTAGACGGATAAATCTCAAATGGTATCGAACGGTAAATGAAACGAATATAATTCAGAAATTAGTCGGATAGGTTACGGGAAATTTGTTTAAAGCGATCTAAAAAATGATGGATATGTATTCATGGTTTACTTTTGAATTTGTTTGTGTGCATCACATCACTATTCCTTGCGTTTTGCTCTGATTCTTACATGAGCATGCTTATTGTTCAAAACGTCAACATTATACGACACGAGTCCTTCTTCTTCAATCTCTTCTATCCTTGAGTGCCATAGGTTTACAATTTCGTTATGACTTGCATGGCCAATGGTAAAGTCGAGAATAGTGAATTCAACAGTGGAGACGATTTCAGTTGCCTTCACGATGAATCTTCCAATTACTAAACTAAATATTTTTTTGAAGAACATAACTCCAATTTGAACCTCGTTTTAAATTGTTCCATGAGAAAAATCTAAGAAAACACGGTCGATTGAGGAACTTTCGATGGGAGTTAGAATGTCTTTTCTGAAAAGAATTCGTGAAACTTTGATACTCCTTTGAGTGTTCAGATGCATGTCTAATTATCTGAATAACCTCAAAATTGTTGTTGACACAATTTTTAAGCTTATAATCATTCACCTCCAAGCATATTGTATCAATTAGAGCATTGTGCACCGAATTAAGAACATAAAATAAGCCAACTCACGCCCTATATGGATAGAAATCTTTTGATCCAGTAATTGCTAATTCGCCAACAGAAGCGCATCCGATTGCAGCTCCGACATGATTGATTTTGTGACCAAATACGAATTCGATTTTGTCAATATGAGAACATCGACGAAATACTCGAGAAAGGTAGCTGATCAATTTCTCTTGAGAAATGGAATGGTTGCGCAGGTCCTTATCGTGTAATATGTATTCACCTGTCTGCAAATTCAAGTTTGATTATGCACATATTTGTGAATATAAATACTGAAAAAATCAAGGTATTCAAACCCCATTAGAATCAATTTCCTTATCATTCCAAATGTTGTTGGTCAATCTTTGAAATCCGAAATATTGTTTAATGCGCTTGTGATAGTGCAAGTACGCGATCGAGTAGAACCAATCATTGTCATCAAATTTCCATTTGAATAACTTGATTGAAGGTAAATGCCTGCGCTCTTGTATGAGAGTAATAGCAATGGCGTTCCAAAGATGGGATATCAGTAGAATCTCATCGATGGATTCTATTCCGACTATGATGGCCTTTCTGATGATATCGGATGGAATCGACGTGAGATTGATTGGTGAAGACATGGCAGATGAAGTTATATAAATTCGCAGAATTTAAAATATAGTAAAAAATGCATTATATAATAAATAATGCGGCTGGCGCTCAAAGATTACGTTGCAAATGGAATTCGCTGTAGGATGCACTCACAATTGCCATTGTTGGCACCGCACTGGTTGATATTCCAATAGTATCATCATCTTCCATATTTATCTGGCGTTTTCGAAGAATGTATCGATAGAACCGATGTATGATATTTTTTTAAAACATTAAAATTCCGGATTCGTCAACGATTTCCCGTGAGTGCCCCTTTCTAATATCGTAGTCAAGACAACCCGAGATCAGACGGTTGAGCGAAGTGACCAACAATTACGAGATATAGTTCGAGATTTATATCGAGATTGTAGCTTCTTTGAAGAAGTTTACCATACCTGAGGAAGAAAATAATCAGAATGATTGATGAAAAAAACTTTTTTAAAATTAAAATGATTGTAACCATCTCCATTCTCTCTATCACTCCACACTGTCTGACTTATGACACTCTGTTTAAGACGGTGAATCGAGAGACTTGAAATTTGCTGCAGAATATTACTTCTGAAAAAATTGGTTGTATTTAAATTTGTTGATTACGATATGACGCACTCTGGATTAAGTATACGCGGAGAATTTCTTACGCTGTGTATGTGCTGAAACTAAAGTGTTCATCAATCCACAATTCTTCGAATTTAGTGCCTGTGATTGCAGTTTCGAGGTTCTTGACATGATAGATGCTATCCATTCCAATTGAAATACATTTCACAGAAGAGCAGCGGGCGAAAATTCTAGAGAGATACTTTAACAAATCAGGTCCATTAAATTGTTTATTCGTATAAGCAGAAATTTCCTGAAAAAATGGTTTAGCAAGACAAAAAAGCTAAAAATAACTAAACGGAATTACCTCATCGATATACGTCACAAATTCGAATCGTGATTCATCAAGTCCAAAATACTCCTTCAAATCTTATGGTATCCAGAGGCCAATGCTATATTTATCTCCATCAATATCATGACAATGAAATGAATGTATCTTCGGAAGATTTTTACGATTATTGATGTGACCGATGGCAAGTTCGTTCCATCGAGGGGATATCTTATATTTATAACTTTATTTAACATTGAAAACAATTCCTCACCAGGCGCATGTTATCAATTGACAACACCCCTACTAAGATGACTTTCCTGATGACGTCAGATGGAATGGAACCGAGATCGAGTGGGAGAGACATTGACGATGGAGATGATACTACTACTCAGAACTTGTATTCCAATGGTAGCTATTTGATTGCTTAACAAATGGCCTCTGAAGCAGCTTGTTCGGGCAACTCTAATTAGGACAGCATACGCTACTTAAATGCATGGATAGATGTTTAACAGTGTTCTTGTGTACTTGCACAGCTTTCGGGCACAAGAGTAAGCGCTCTACCAATACACCAAGAGATCAGTTGTTTCCGCTCGTTAACGATTACTACAACATTTTGATGTTTGTCGCATCCTCCCCCTATCCCGATTTCGTGCAGTACGAGCGTTTTTTTTTCAGAAAATAATTCGTTTCAAATATGAGATATCGCCCAAATTAAACAAGCATGATCTTATTCATACCCATATTATTCATACACACTAGGCACAAAAAGAGAGTAATGTGACTATTTTGGCAGAACGCTTGCGGTCTCTAACTATATATATTTCAGGTACCTCAGATACAGATACATCAGATTCAAATTCAGATTCAGATTCAGATTCGGTCGCCTTCCACAAAGGGAATTATCATAACATTGTTTATGAGAAATTGATTTCCAGAGTGAAATTGATGAAACATGGTTGATAAATTGGGGGTAGTACCACAGAAAGCAATGTTCGACATTACTTAAGGGACATATGACCGAGTTTTAATTTAAATCACCCATAATGCCAAGGGAGGATACATTGATAATATTGAGCTACTTTACTCCTCTTTTCAATCGGTGTTAAGTGATCGAGAGGCTTGTACTTGATAAGCGAATTGTCATCAAATATGTGGACGAAATCGTTAAAACAATCAGTGATAGGAGATCTAGAAATTTGCGGTCTCGCGCAATTCAATCCAGATACCGTGTAAGGCTATAATGAATTGATTCTCAACATACTACTAATTAAGGAAGCTGGTCAGGTGCCAAAAGTTTGAAATTTGAAATTTGAAGATTAATATGGATACATTAAACACATTTTAGATTAAACACCAAAAATTTGAAGATTAATATGGATACATTAAACACATTTTAGAGGCAGCATTCTCCAAATCGTGGCGTGGGTGGCGCAGTGGTGTGAGGCGCCGCTCGTCATACAAGGGTCATCAGCTCGATCCCCCGCCTGGGCATACCAAGCCCTCTATCCCCCCGGGGTCGATAAATTGGTAGTGACCTCGGTCGCGAAAGGTAACGTTCCCTAGAAGCACTTTGGACAGCAGGGTTACGTAGTCCTAGCAGTAGTCGGCCTCACCGCACTACACCACCTAGCGTAGTCGTTCACGACTGTAAAATCGCTTGACGTGGCTGCACCTTTACCTTTACCTTTATTCTCCAAATCCCATCACCGTACCGTTTCTTCTTCACAGAATGTACTGGACCAGATATATCTGACGAAGAAAACTGACTCATATAAGAATGTTTTTTAAAGAAAATTTATCCTATAATACAATCATTTTCAGCTCTTTTCAGCATCATAACCTTAAGCGCTGACAGTGAATTTGAATTCGGCTTCCACTATGATGCAGTGGGATCGACTAGAGAGGAACTATTGGATTTTTGGATTGCTAGACTCGAAGAGAGAACGGATGACGACTCGTCCACTTTCTATATTAGGTCGATCAGCAGAATGGGTTGATGGGAGAGAGGAATGTTGTGTGGATTAGTGTGACTAAGATCGGCTGTTCCTATTAATGCCCCTTTAGAAATAGCTCAATTTGTGCGAAAAATATTTCCGAAAACTTTTATGTTCACAACTTAATTCTCTATTTCCATGACTTAATTCTCGTTTTAAATAGATCACATTTTAAATTGTTTGCACTTTAATATTTACGATTTTCCACAATCCACAAAAAATGCCCAATGCGATAGCTACAAAGTCCCCTCTCGATGTTATAAATCGATTATTTCTATTCTGCAAAATTTTAAAAAAAACTGAAATTTAATGATTTATCGGAATCAAGCTAGTGCACATTTACTGAAACTGATTAAGAGACCGTCCACCAGAGAACGTAACATATGGTCAGGGGTCTCGGATGCTCAAAATTCGATAAAATCTCACTTTTTTCCTGAAGTCTCCTTCAAAAATGTTGCCGTGCTGGGCATATGGTGAAGGCCAGATATCGTTTTTGAAAAAGTTACCGTAACCAACCGGTTTTGGGGTCGAAAAAGTTAAAATTAAAAGGGCATATGGTGACATATAGACTCGACATATAGATTTTCTGGTGTATTTTCACACGTAGAAACCGAATTTCCATGTCAAACTGCTGAGAAATTAGAAGGAAAGAGAGCTGAAAAATCGATTTTTTTCATCCAAAATCGAGCTTAAAAGCACGTTTGGGAAAAGCGTTTCTTACGTCTTGATTATAAATAATTTCGTAGAATTTCGCATAAAAAGAATCAAAATAAAGAATCGAAAAAAAAGAATCGCATAAAAAGAAACATGTCGATTTATGATTATTGCGATAAAAAAATGAAAATTAACAATTTAAATAAATGGATTGATTACATGGGGTTATAATCGTGGAATACATGGTGGTATATTATTACTGCAAGCGATTGATGACGATACGGACTTTGAAATTATAGTTTGTACGTATAAGAGAGACTATCTGAGAGAATCGAGCAATTTCACCCATGACCCGTACAGCGAAAAATAGATTTCCAATTTGAATACCTATCCAGGGTCAACTTTTCACGTAGATTAAGAAAATCGACCTTAGAGAGCCGTATCTCTGACCCCTCATTCTCTGTGGTGCGCCGAACGGGGCGGTCGGTTTTTGAAACTTTTGAACATCTTATCCAAACTCCATATATTATAGTTATTCTGAAAGATCTCGACGAGATAAGCATTTTTCCTGTTGGGTGTGAAGGGCTAGCTCATCAGTGAAAAAGTTATGGCCGATTGAATTTTAAAAATTGTCGTCCTGAAAAATTTTTCAAAAAAAGGGGAAAATAAACAATTTCATTAGATTCCTCATGCAAAAGTACCCCAGTGTACCAAATTTGATTGCAAAAAGTTTTCTGGCAGTCAAATGGTCGACCGAAGACCTCGGACTTGAACGTTTTCGAACGAAAAAATCAGTTTTTTAAGGAAATCTTTTTTAGATCAACTTCTCGTGAACTGTGATGTGCAAATTCGGATTCTACGAGAGAAAACACACCAGAAATTGTATTTCTCGTAAAATTCTGAGATATCAATTTTTTCGACCCTAAATGCTCCTATGCTTGGAATTTTAGGGTAACAATTTCGCACCTTTGAGGTCGAGAAAGTCGAAAAATTTGATATCTCAGAATTTTACGAGAAATACAATTGCTGGTGTGTTTTCCCTCGTAGAATCCGAATTTGCACATCACAGTTCACGAGAAGTTGATCTAAAAAAGATTTCCTCAAAAAACTGACTTTTTCGTTCGAAAACGTTCAAGTCCGAGGTCTTCGGTCGACCATTTGACTGGATGCCAGAAAACTTTTTGCAATCAAATTTGGTACACTGGGGTACTTTTGCATGAGGAATCTGATCAAAATGGTTTATTTTCCCCCTTTTTTTGAAAAATTTTTCAGGACCACAATTTTTAAAATTCAATCGGCCATAACTTTTTTTCACTGATGAGCTAGCCCTTCACACCCAACAGGAAAAATGCTTATCTCGTCGAGATCTTTCAGAATAACTATAAATATATGGAGTTTGGATAAGCCGTTCAAAAGTTTCAAAAACCGACCGCCCCGTTCGGCGCACCACAGAGAATGAGGGGTCAGAGATACGGCTCTCTAAGGTCGATTTTCTTGATCTACGTGAAAAGTTGACCCTGGATAGGTATTCAAATTGGAAATCTATTTTTCGCTGTGTGTATGTCAATCCTCTCAGATAGTCTCTCATAAAATAATCCTCGAACCGAATTCTCTCCGTATTCACAATGACTTCGCATTGTTCGTCTCCTATTATTTCGTGAATTCTCTTTTTACATAGTACTTCCACTTCTTCAACGCTCGTTTCAGTCGATACCATCTTAAATTCAATCACAGGGAATAATTTCACATCGTCGAGTAGGAAAGTTTCGAGAGCTGAAGTTCGTGATATTAATGGCATTTGAGGCTGGTCGGCTAATAATCGGAAAATGCCTGGAACAGTGAAATTTCGAAACTTGTTTAAATGGGTTCTCGAGGGTGTTAATCAGTTATTACGTTTCCGGCGCCATTGGGCCAAATGCTTCTGTTTTACCTATGGTCTTCTCTCAAAATATCAATTACATGATTAATTTCTATGGCAAACATGCAAAAAATGCGAGAAAATTATGACCTACAGATCGTTTGCATCGATCAGATTGGTGAGAAATGAAGTAGACCAGAATTATTAACACCCTCGACATACACTTTTTGAAAGTTTTTGAGATTTCTATGTGACAGCTTCTACCCAATTGTTTAATAACGACAGTTGAATAGATTGAAAAAAAAATACCGCGGTTTTTTGTGAACAATGAATGACTAGGAATATCCCAACGAAGGGCACGAATTGAAGTAGTTGTATTTAGGTAACGAATTCCCTTTCTGAATTTGATTTAGCTTTTTTGGTATAACTCAAGTATACGGAGATAAAAAATATCTCAATATATTGTGAAATACGTACATGGTATCTTTGCATGGATAAGTGTAACGAATCCATAATGCGTCTATTGTAGCGTTTCCTAACGCTTTGCTTAGTTGCTCAGCACAGTTGAGGGCAATCATGTCCAGTGCGATGTTTTCGATGTGTGAGCAACGGGAGAATACTTGAGAGAGGAAACGAAACATCTTACACTCATCTCCTTTCGAAACACGAAAAATGACCTGACTTTCCTGGAAGGAAATACAGAGTTTTCACAAATCTTTTCACAAGAGAAACTCACGTTACTCCTTTCGTCTACGGCAAATTTCGATTTTCCAAGTCCGAAATATCCGTACAAATGTTTGGAAACCCGAAGGAAAATATTATGTCGAGGCAGTTCCCAGCCATCGGACATCATTCAATATGTCGAGGCAGTTCCCAGCCATCGGACATCATTCAGCACGGGAAGATGCTGTTGACGGTTCATATGAGTTGTGCCAAGCTCACTCCAACGTTTTGATATCTGACGTTAAATTTAATATATGATTTGTGAAAATAGCTGGCAGATTTTTATTAAATTGAGTTTATCATCAAATGACTATACTGCGTTACTATGATGCATTCTATACAGATGTGGGTTCTCCTCGTATAGATGGCCAGAATTATCGGGTACAATTAAGATAATATAAATTTCAATTTCACTCATAATTTTAGTAATTCATGAACATTGAATTGAAAAGGCGTGATCGTAATTTAGTTCTGCCGTCAATTAATGGCGCGACGCCATCTGTGGGCAAAGACCAATTTTTGTAATATCAGGTTGAGCCTAAAGTTTTGCGCGATTTTCGTTCTCAAATTTGAGTTCCTGTAGTTGATTTTGCTAAAATAACCATCTGTTGTCCTCATGTCGATATATAGGGACATGTTCAACCTTTAGAATAATATATTTTAACTAGAGCAAATAACTCTACTTTGCGATAAATCAAGGTCTGTGTAACTTTGGATTATTCAGAAATATATTGGTTTTCTTTTATTAGGTTGGTCAGAAAGTTTTTGCCGATTTCGGACCCCAACTTTCAGGTCGCATATTTTGCTTGTCTCAAATCGCCTCCTGTTGTCCCTCTAGTATTATATAGGGACATGTTCAACGTTAACAACATTAGGGTTATAGGTGGAAGGCTGTCTAATGTAGGAGAAATCGAGTTAAGCGTAACAGTGAACTTTGTTGAAAAATTCATATTTTCTTTAAGATAGCGGCACTTCTTGGTTGAATTTTTTGAGAGGAAGCTCACTAATTTTATTAAGAAGCCCGGGGCGTGCTCTAACTAGAAGCTAAAATATAGAGCTGCTGAATTAGTTATTTCCTTCGTACAGACGGATGAATCCGGACTCAATAAAAAAAGCAACATTTACCTGACAAAATTTCCTGTTTCGGGGATTTACGAGGCTGACACCTACCTAAATGCGCTATAATCAGTACCTACTGGACTTTCAATTATATCGATGTTTTAGAACCCACTCGGCTTTCCTAACTAAAAAGCGAAGTTTGTCGAAAAACAATTTTTGCACGAAAATTACGAAAAAATCTGATATTGAGGGGTTTCAGGCACATCTTGCTCTAGAAAAAGTAGCGATCTCCAAAATCTTTCCAATTAGTGAGTAATAGGGCAAGAGTTGTTCATTAATTTGCGAATGAAATTACTGCTCTTAAAACCACGGGTCTATCGCAAAAATGCCAAAAGTGTGAATTTCGACGTTTAAAATTAGGTGCCTAAATGCTGAAGAACCATGCTCCTGAATTAAGAGCCTCACCCTATCTCGAATGTAATTATGACACATACTGGCAGGGTAGTTTACATTGGTGGATAATTGAAATCGCGAGACGCATTGGCATAGATACCGTTAGCCAAAATCTCAACTGGAACCCCTTCACGAAAACCCAAACTCGGATTACTCACTCATCTCTAATAGGCATCTCGTGGCTGATCAGTATCAACAGTACCAATGCGGTGTATCTCCATCGTACTTTACATCTGTGCTCTAGATTTAGCCCCATCTCTATTAACAATGGAATGCTGAGCATTTAAAAAGACTTGGTTTTGGTCAGCCCCATTCACTTTACGACATTACTGTATTTGTTTTCTTGGTTGGACAGATCTATGATAACATGCGCTAAGGAGAATATATGTGTACCTATCTATCACTAAAAGACTCGAGCCGATTGCACAACAACGAACGATGGGAGCGGCAAGAATGCTAGATGGTCAAAATCGACAAAAACTTTGTGACCAACCTAATAAATTGCTGTACTTTGCCGAGAAATTTTTAGATAGAACCTCATAAAGTTTATTCAGAAGCCCGAGGTGTGCGCTACCAAGTACCAAAAATATAAAGCTGTGGAATGCAGTATACGCTTCGTATAGGTCAATGAATCACGGGTACTTGAAAAAATCAGAGTTCCCTTGAACAAATCACATGTTTCGCGGATTAACGAGAGTGACAGCTACCTATAGGCGCTGTTATTATTACTTACAGGGTTCTTTATTGTAATGATATTTAAGAGCCCACTTGGCTTTCTCATCTAAAAAAGTGACATTTGCACCTGAATTATTTTTCAATGAAAATGTCGAAAACGCTGAAAACGCCTTCAGGCACGGTTCACCCTAGAAAAAGTAGCGACCTCCACAATATTCCTAATTAGTGAGTGATAGGGTAAGGGTTGTTCGTTAATTTAAGCACGAAAGAACGGCCCTTCGAACCACGTGGCTAGCACAAAAAAAAAGTGTGTATTTCGATGTTCTACATTGGACACATAAAATCCGAAAAACCCTGTTCATGAATGGAAATCCGCATTCTCTCCCAAATGGAATTTTGACTTGTACTAGAAAGGTAGTTCACATTCATAAATAATTGAAACCTCAAGAACTATCGGTATAGATACATTACCCCTAAAACTTATCTTGACATTCGTCATGAAAACTCAAATTCTGATTCCGCGCATATTTCTAATATACCCTTAAAGGCTGAACAGTCTCAACATTACAGTACAATATAGGCCAGTCACGCTTTACAACTGTCGTTAACATAGGGTCCTATCTCCGTTCTAAAAGAAATTATAATACTTTGAAAAGTAATGTCGTTGGTTAGCCACGTGAAGTTTGCTACATCGATGTTTTATTTCCATGGGTCCGACAGATCTATGATAGCGTGGGCTAAAGAGATTATAAATGCCCCTATCTAGCACTAAAAGATCTGAATTCATTGGGCAAAAACTAACGATGATGTCAGGATAACGATGATGTCAAGATGCACTTTAGTCAAAATCGCGCAAAACTTTAGGCACAACCTGATAAATATTATTAGGTTGTCCGGAAAGTAACGCTCCATTTGAAACATGATGTTTGAGCGCGCGTAAAATCCTTTTCGTTAAAGATTTCAAGCTACCTCGGTGGCATGTAGTAGGAGTTTACTTTGCAATATACTCAATATATTCAAATGGAATCATGCCTTTTGGATATCCGTAAAAACAAACTTTTATAAAAAGTGATATTTTCACACTTGTCTTAAAATAATTTCTGCTTCTCATATTTTGAGGGGAAAATAGCCGTAAAATCTCACAAAGCGGGAAAGAAGTCGTTGGTAGCTCACTCCAAAAATAGGTCTGAGGTCGTTCCTGACAACATAGCACGAGTAAAACATCATTTGATTCAACTCTTACCGAGGAAAGACGTCTCACGCGATAACGTTTCCTGCTTCGAGGTTCATTCAGACTGGTTTCTAGATAAGTGCGCTTCCATGTTATACTATGGTGCTACATATCACAGATAAACATTTGAACTTACGCCTTTTCTACTTTAAGGAAAGATAGATTTTCAGAACTGTTGAATAAATGTCAACATAGCCAAAATTTCGACTTTTGGTGTTCGGTTAATGAATCAATTTCCTCACAAGGTAGCTGTCCCCTGATTTAGCCCTGCTGATACTGGATACAATAAGAGTTGCTCTAACAATTAACGAAAAAAGATAGAACTTTTCATCAATGCTGGAAGCAGGAAGTTCCGAAATATTCGAATTTCGATGTTCAAATTTAGTTGTCAGGTTGATGAATGTTGCATGTTTTGGTAGAAGTATTGTATGGTTGTCATATAATTACAAATTTAAGGTAAGCGTAAGAAGTAATTTTCGTTTTACTACATTTGAGATCAAAACATATATTGTTACGGAGACTCGGTAAAAAAAGGGCTCTGTCCGGTTTGGGGGGACAAAAGGGATTTCGGGGGACAAATGAAGTAAGTGTCCGGTTTGGGGAACACATAAGATTTCGGGGGACAAATGAGATTTGGGGGGGACAAATGGATGAATGTAACTATTGTTCATGTATTATCTCACTAAACATCCGTGCATCGATTTTTGACGCATTTAACGTCTCACACTCGGTGTCAAGTGTTCTATGGTTTCCGCAGCAGTCTTGTTGTGCACTGTGTGAATGTGTTATTCCCTCAGCACAGTAGCAATGCTTAACACGCATTATCAATTTTCAAGATGGTATAAGCATCAGAAACATCTGACTACTGATCATCATGTGCTTCGAGACATGACATGCACTGAAAACTCCGAATTGAATTAAGGATAAACAAGAAGCATATCTAATCCACATTTTTAAATTTCCATTCAATTACTGAAACATTGTTCAGTGAATAATCAAATATTTCAAATAAAAATATCGAACATGTTGAAATAAATAGCAATAGAAAACGGGCAGTTCAGGAATCAGCAAATGTAGATAGTAAACATAGAGATAGTGAGAGAAATGTTGGATACATAGCTGTACCTACTATCCTTGAGTTAGACAATCGCTTCGATGCAGACGATGTTCAGTCGTTAGATACAGTGTGCATGGATGCGTGGATGTTTATTGAGGTAATACAAGATTAATAATAACATTCATCCATTTGTCCCCCCAAATCTCATTTGTCCCCCGAAATCGTCATTTGTCTCCCAAACCCGGACAGTTTTTCATTTGTCCCCCGAAATCTCATTTGTCCCTCCAAACCGGACAGAGCCAAAAAAGTATTTATGTTGATGTTCAGGTAGGGTCATGTTCACAAATGAGTTTATTTTCTAGCAAACCTTTTGCAGCTGACTAGATTCCCATGTTGTATTGTAATACCCACATGTCCTACTTTTCGACTGTGGCATAATATTTGCCTTACCAAAGCTATCCATGGAATGCTGGGCCAAAACGTAATCAGTTCAACGCTTCCTTTGACTACCTTTGCCTTACTCCTGTTGCCTCAATACCAATTGGACAGGCTTGAACCAGTATGCGATAGAAATAGTGTATGCAACGAACATATATATCAATATGATAATCAGGCGGCAGCAAAAGACAGGACATCTTAGAATCGAAAATTTGAAAATCGAGCGTTACTTTCTGGACAACCTGATAATATGCCTATCATCATTAGTACGATAGGGAAGAAACCCAAAATACAGTGTAGTCGATTTGACGTTTTTTTGACTAATGGCAGATCATCTCAGAATTGACCACAAAAAAGGGCTCATTTATGGTAAAGATATTCACCAGTCTCATACTATCTATTGATTCCACGCCGACTTTGATGATATTTCTGACGATATCAGAAGGAACCGTGCATATGTTGAGCTTGTCGGTTACCGTTGGTGGCATCACGATAAGTCTTCAATTATGGAGTAATAGGAAAGGAATTGTACATTGTATTAGGCTGAGTAATAAGTTTTGTCCGATTTCGAACCCCCACTTTGAGCTTATATTGTTCGTTTGTTTCAAATCGCCACATGTTGTCCTCATGCCAATATATTTGGACATGTTCGATCTTTAGAACATTATGGTTGGGATGGGGCAACGTTGCCTACTATGGGAGAAATGAAGGTCAATGCAACTTTGATTTTTTTCACAAAAGTTAAGATTTTCTTTAATGTTGCGGTACTTCAAAGATACAATTTTAGGTCTAAGCTCACAAAGTGTTCTAAGAAGCCTAAGACTTGTTCTACATAGTAGCAAAAAGTGAGTTATTGGATTCGTTATTGCCTTCGTACAGGTCACTGAACCCGAGACACCATTAAAAATAAGAATCTGCTCGAAGAAATTCCCTGTTTCGTAGATTGACTGGACTAGCACCTACCTAGGGGCGCTGTTATCAATGCCTATAGGACTCTCAATTATGCCGATAGTTAAGAGAGTATTTGGCTTTTTCATCTAAAAAAGTGATGTTGGTTCATCAACTTTCGATTGAAATGTTGAAAAATCTGATATTGAGGATTTTCAGGTAAAGCCTACCCCACAAAAAGTACCGATCTCCAAGAGCTTCCTAATTAGTGACCGATAGGGTATGGATTGTTCTTTAATTTAAGCACGAAATAACTGCTCTTCAAACCACTGCGCTATCACAACAATGAAAGAAAGTTGAATTTCGATGTTCAAAATTGGACACTTATAATCTGAAGAGCACTGTTCATGGATGAAGTATCACATACCATCCTAAAGAAAACTATGGCGTGTACTAGACATGTAGTTCACATGCACGAATAATTGAAATCACAAGACCCATCGGTATAGATACAGTACGCCATAGTCGTATCTTGACAAGGCTCATGACAACTCAAACTCGGATTAAGTACTCATCTTTAATAGGCTTCTCGGGGCTGATCAGTATCAACATCACCAGCGCGATATATGATAATCATACTTCATTACTGTGGCAAACATTGGGTTCTATCTCTATTTGCAGTGAAATTATGATCCTTCAAAAAGTCCGGGTGTTGGTCAACCACATTAAGTTTAGGACATGACTGTATCCCTTTCCTTTGTCAGACAGATCTATGGTAGTGTGCGCTAAAGAGAGTATAAATGCCCCTATCTATCATTGAAAGACATAAGCTGATTGGATTACAACGAGCGATGGGAGAGGTCAGAATGCACATTAGCCGAAATCGGACAAAACTTATTACTCAGCCTGATATGATAAATGCGTCATGTATGTAATGTTCAATATGAATGTATGGCGAGATTACAGACAGAAATGCGTAATGAAGAGACCATTATTCGAATGGATAGATGAGTGTGGTAGATTGAATCACTATTGGGCGGGAATCGAGGGCGGGAACTGTTCGATCAAACCAATTTCGAAATGCAAAGCGTCATTATTCTAGTCGTATGACTAACATCGAACTACATCGTATTCTTTTTGAGTACGCATAAATTCGAGAGGACCACACAAGTTATACGCGCCGGTGGAGTAATTCATAAAAGCTAAAACTGGTTATACGTACTACTGGGAACACGATGGCTGAACTCTGTCAAACAGGCCGCCTAGGACTCAAGCTTTGGAAACATCATACCTAAGACAAATAATTTTTCAACCGGAAGTATTTTTTGAACTACCAAAATTTGATTTTTCAAACTTTATAATCCAGTATTGAGTGATGAAAAGTCAAGAAACAGAATTAGTAATTAATAATAGTCTGACAAATTTCCCGCCAAAATATGCAGTGAATCATTTATCTTGTTGCGCTCTCACCGCCCTTGTTCTTGCCTATGTTCCATTCTTATCGATATAAAACAGTGTATGAGAGTTTCCACCCTTCAAAGATCATAGTGCGAGCAAGGAGGTAGAAGTCCATCGGTATCTATAGCTCAGTGTAGAGCAGCTGTCAAGTTATCGGAGGGTTGCGGGTTCGGTCCCCCTCTTTTGAAAAATTCAAGGGATTTGATTTTGCGCGCTTTCCTGAGCTATCAAGCGTCCATGGCACTCAGTCAACTCATCATATTTTGGTGTCCGGAAAGTTCGTATAATGCTTCGGAAAAAAGTCAGTTCGCGATCAAATGCAGTGATTGCGCAATCTGTTTGTCAACAATGTATTGCATCATTCTGACGTTGAGTAGTGAGAGGATTTAATCAGTCTCCTAGTTGCTACATTGATTCTTGTGATGGACTCCCATCTCTACCTCCGAGCAGTTTTACTTCATTACTACCGTCTTGGCCGATCCGTGAAGGAGGCCCACTCTGCCCTAGCCCAGTCGGAAGGAGCTGACGCCCCCTCCATACCCTTCTGCTATAAGTGGTTCTCCCGCTTCAAGAAAGGGGAGTTTGGTCTCGATGATCAACCCCGCTCTGGACGCCCTCCCTCCATCGATCAGCCTCTCGTTCTCCGCATACTGAAGCGCAAGCCCATGGCCAGTGTGCGTGAGTTGAAGAAGGATACTGGTACTCCCAGATCAACGGTGTCCGATATCCTCCATCGATCTGGGAAGAAGCCGAAACTCCCACAAGTGATTCCCCATGACCTCTCCCCCGAACAGCTGAAAAATCGTGTTCAAGTCTGTCGGGAATTACTCCATCGTAGATCCAATCTTCGATGGGTTAATTCCATCATCGCTACAGATGAGAAGTGTACCACGTACGATAACCCTGTGAGGATACTGCAATGGGTGGATGCAGATGAGAAGCCCACGCCCGTCCCGAAGAAGGAAGAGCACGGAAAGAAGGAACTCCTCTGCTTCTTCTTCTCAGTGCTCGGTCCCATCTACTGGGAGATCCTCGCCCCTGGTACCAGCATCAATGCCGACCTCTTCTCTGAACAACTGGAAGATGTCGCGATCAGAGTCCCTCCCAGACTCCTGAACCAGGGCAAAATTCTTCTTCTGATGGACAATGCTCGCCCACATCGAGCGAAGATGACCCAGAAGAAAATGGATGAGCTGAAGATCGAGAGGATTCCCCATCCACCGTATTCCCCGGATCTCTCCCCATGCGGCTACCACTGCTTCCGCTCTCTCTGACTTCTGCAAAGGAAAGAAGTTTAAGAATCGAGATGAAGTTGTGAGGGCTTTCGTAAACTGGGCGGTCTCGAAGAAACCCGCATTCTGGAAGAGAGGAATCGAGACCCTGCCCAATCGCTGGAGGGAGGTAGTGAGAAAGAAGGGGGCATACATTGGTCACTGAGAATTGTAAATCATTGAATAAAAAATAAAAACAAAAAAATATACGAACTTTCCGGACACCCCAATAACTATGTTGAGAGTTGAGATATTAATTGCTGTGTATGACCTAAGTTATAAGTCTGACCCACCATACACTTCCGTATTTTAGTGCATTTAGTGAACCTCGCACACTAAGATTGCACCCCCGTTCTGTAACGTATCTAATACGTCATTCTAGTTCTTCCCTTCCCGCTTGCTGCGTTTTGTATTTCTTCTCTTGTCTACGACCATAAAGTCCGTAACTACTCTTCCATTCGCTCACCAGGGACTCAATACACAACATTGGCGTTCAGGATAAAGATTTGAATATATCCGATCTGATCATTTATACAATTTGTGACATTCAAAGAAGAGTAATCTGAAGCAGATTACCGAGGACCAGATGAAGATCATAATCTTCCTGGTTCCAAATCAGAAGGGAATGCGTGCCCATCTGTACAATGAGATCGGAAAGAAGCCGACAATCACGTTCAAAGAGTTGCTCGAGAAGTTCTCCACAATGGAAGCTAGAGACGTCCAATGTCCAATATCACGTGCAAGTTCTGTGATAAGAAGGGTCACTATGAGAGTGAGTGCTGGGCTAAGCATCCGGAGGAAGCGTCCGAAGAAAGAAGCAAAGCGGAACTACTCTGTTAGAACCGCCGATTGCAACTTCATTGAGGAAAATCGAGTCTATGTGAGCGTCATCGTTCATGGACAAGAAGCCGAATTTCAACTCGATACTGGATAGGACATCACACTCAACTGCGGGAATTCGAATAAAAGTCACTTCCACCCTTCCGTGAGAAGTAACACGGCATCAGAGAGTGACTGGGAGGGAATGGGAAGTCGCCAGTTGGGCTCATCTCCCTCGTGCGCTGTTACATGCGCCAACGGACAAGACATGCGTGTCCTGGGAAGGTTCCGCGGTCATGCAGAATACTGTGGCGAAGAGAGTGCCGAGTGGGTCCACGTCACTACAAGACCGATTCGACTAGTCGGCAATGATTGGTTCTTCAAGCTGGACTTGAAGAGAGCGTTCTGTGAGAACGAAGATACTTTATCCGCGCACATCAAGTCAATACCGGAAGACCACATAACCTGGGTGCGAGAGACATTCCCAGAAGTATGTGAGACTGGACTGGGCAAGTACAATAAGTCTGCAGCGAAGTTGTACGTGAAACCGGGCTCGAAGCCTTTGTTCAGAAACAAGCGGCCAGTGCCGTATGCCAGCCAGCAAGTGTGGGATATTGAGATCGATCGATTATGTGAGATGGGAGAATGATCAGATGGGATATAATTGAATAACGCAATTGCAACTGAACACTCAATTATATCCCGATTCAAATCCATGTCCTCATTTCGCTAAGGAGGATGTTGTTATTTATCTACTCTGGTATAGGTCGCACAAGTTTTTTCCTCACTCTGCGAGGCATAATGATCGAATATAAAAAATATACACAAGGGGAAGGCAAATCTATACACCCTATTCAGTTATTAATCTGATTTTGTTGCTAAAAGTTCAGCACATGCGTTTCATTGACTCGTTGTTCGTTTGTTGCAATTTGTTTACACTTCTGTCTCTCTTTTTTCGAATTGTTTGCCGCGTCACAAGACCATTACGTAATAAACAAAGTATTATTCAATTTTAATACGTTAAGTCAGTGGGCATAGTCGTGGATGAAACTAGTTCGGATGACACCGTCGGATGGCAACCTACTTTATGGTAATCAAAAATGAACCCTTCTATAGAACTTTCTCACGTTCAGAATCATTTTTAATACCAAGTAGGTTAACATCCGATGGTGATCATCCGACCTAGTGTCTCGTGGATTGCAAAGCGGTATCTTGATGACGACGCGGACATAAAAGTTGTAGGTATCGCCGCTTTTTTTAACCGGGTTTCTTTTCGCATTTACAGTCGCGTCTAATAGCCCCATTGCGATGATTTCGTGGATTCCCTTCCTCCATAAAATGTGCACTTGTTCAACGCTGATTTCACTTGATCGATACAAAATCTTGAATTCAATAAAAGGAATTGATTTTGTATGTTCATCCAGGAAACTTGCGAGAGCTGAAAAACAGAATGATTTGAAATATAAACAACGAAGACATTTTTTTAAATACTACCTGCTTTGTCTGCAAAGAATTCTTGATTTGCGATATTTAGATAAAGCGCACGAATTGACGGTAAAGCAGTGAGATAGCGAATGACTTTTCTGAAAATGAATGCATAAATGCATTTTCTTATTAATAATATATGTGGGATCATTGCTAGTTATTTTTTAATATATAATTTATTATTTACCCAGTTTCGTTGATTTTATACTCGTAGAGTATCGAGAGTGATCCTACTGTAGCGCGTCCTAGTGCGTTTCCTAGTTCTTCAGCAAAGTCGAGGGCGAGCTTGTCGAGTACGATATTTTCGACGTGTGAGCAACGAGCGAAAACTTGAGAAAGGTATCGCAACATCTTCGTTTCATCTCCTTCCGAAACAGATAAAATGACTTGACTTTCCTTGGAAAAGGTACAGTTTTGATAGAACTCTCACAATTGAAAGTCACCTTACTCCGTACGTCTATGGTTTTGATAAATTGCGATTTTCCAAGTCCGAAATAGTCGTTCAAATGTTTGGAGACGCGAAGAGAAATGGTAGACGTCGAGACGGTTCCTAGCCATTGAAAATCAATAATCCAAGGAAGAAGAGTGCGAGTATTCATGTTAATGAGTGTAAGTTCATTCCATCGATGTGAAATCTGAAATAATCGAATAAATTTTTAAAACAATTTTTTAACATCTCAATTATAAAATTTTCGGTGATTTTTCATTTCCTCCGCATACGGTATTACATGCATGAAAATTCCTCACAATTCTCATATTGCCGTTTGATTCCAATCCAACTTTGAAGATCTTTCTGATGACATCAGAAGGAATCTTATCGAGATTTATGTCTTTGATCTCTGGTGATTGCATTATGGTAGCTGCGCAGAACTGGAAAAATTCGTAATTGAATATTACGTCAATCCGATGATTAATAACAATACAGCATTTGCAAGAACAATCGCAATAGAAGTGCTACACGATATGATCCGATTTATTGGATTCCCTTCATTTTTTTGGCGAGAATCCACTGCGGTACAACAAAATCGTACGCTAAACAGAAAGATCAAGACATCTGCTCTAGGAGATCAGAAAAGATAGCATAAGTATAATTCAAGAAAAAATACTTCATCGGTGTGAATAAACTGAGTGTTTCAGCCAAATTTTTGTACAAGGACACCCTCTGGTTTGCTTTAGCGTCATTTGTACTCGAAATACATTGCACATTTCGAAATTGTCTTTACCTGAGTTGTCCCTCCCTGGATTCCCGCCCAATGTATGGCGTGAAACCAATAAATATGTTCATTTATCTGCTACAGCTCATATTGTTTTTGTTCTTGCTAATTTTGCCTTCATATTTTTGTTGCCATAATATTCATTGAAATATATTTTCGAATTCTAGACACTATCGTAATGTCATCATCCAATAATCATGAGCTCATTCTTGCTACCATACCTTCCGACATCATCAGGAAGATCTTCAAAATCGGATTGTTATCAATCGATAATATGAGACTGGTGAATATATGTTATTATACAAGCATAAGAATATTCATGATAGTGACTTATTGCCAGTAGAGTAATATATTTAATTTACGTTATTTATTTAACGATGGCTGCGCAGATTTCACTGCGATGGAACGAACTTGAAAATGATCACATGAACAATCAAAAGCATATACCCGTGAACAACCATTGCAAATGGTCAGGAGCCGGCTCGGCGTCTAGCATTACCATTCACGTCTCTAAACATTTGTCTGACTATTTCGGATTTGGGACAACGCAATTTCACAAATTTATAGACTCAGGGAGTAAGGTGAGTTTCAGTTTGAGTCTTTTGCTTTATGTTTGCATGCATTTCAGACAACTAATGTCATCTTTGGCATTTAGAAGTGTGATGAAACAAAGATGTTGCGATTTCTACATCGAGTGTTCAGTCGTTGCTCACATATCGAAAACATCGGACTGGATACGATTGCACTCGGTTATACTGAGCAACTAAGAAACGCGTTTACAGTAGGATCATTATCGATAAGCAATACAGCCAAAAGAACACTGTAAGCAACTCGTAACATCCTATTACGAAAGAATCGAGCTGACATAGTGAAATGAGTTCTAACCGGTTTTGGCCATCTGAGACATGCCTGACAGACCACTGAAGTCTTATTGTACAGACTTTATTTCGGACCTTCCTGCATGTGTCGCATTTCGGATCACTTCAAGTGCCGATTTCTCGAAAACAGTAATATATATAGCAAAATTGACCACTGAATGACCTTGTTTTCGCTGAATCAGCTTGATTCTCTCATGAGACGCATGATATATTCGCAGTGATCAATTTAATTGTTTTTGTTAAAAATGAGACATAATATCAGAAAAGGAATTTATCATCTCACTACTATTCCTTCGATTCATGCGCTTCATTTGAAAATCACCAATCAAGAATTCTTTAAAAATAAAGCAGGTATATTTAAAATAAGTCAAATGCCGCCATTATACATTACAATCATTATGATGTTCAGCTTTCACAAGTTTTCTGGTTGAACATATCAAGTCAATCCCTGTGGTTGAATTGAAGATGATATATTCATCGTTTGAAACCAGAGATGAACAAGTGAGTATCCAATGGAAGGAGAGAATTCACAAAATCATCGGAGTTGGGCTATGTGAAGTGATTGTGAATGCAAAGAGAAATTGGTACGATAATGTTGGTAGGGACACCCCCAACTTTGATGTTCATGTCGTCATTAAACATGTGAAGCAGTGATATCACTGTCTATCACAATTGTAGCGTCATATTGATACTTATTTTTATTTCTTAATTTAATTGTTATTCACGCAATCACAATTTATATTTATACATCAATATGTGGTCGCGCATTTTCCCACATATGATATGATTTTTGTATGCCTCGCTGTTGAGCTATGATTGAGTGAATGAAATTGCGTTATCCTGCAATAATTCTACATTGTGATGCGTGTAGGAATCAATTCTCCAAAAGTTTTGATAACGACGAGCACATCAAAGTTGTGTATATCCCTAAAGTCAAAAAATGTGAATTTTTCAATTTTGTTATTTCTTCTTCTAACTTTTCCAAACATGTATTGGAGTGATGTATAAGTGGCAAATTCTCTTTTGGTTGACGAGTTTGTGAGTATGTGCTTGGCATGACACAATTTTTAGTAATTTTGTATTTTTAATATTTAAATTTATTTATCGAAACATACTCACAAACTCGTCAACCAAAAGAGAATTTGCCACTTCTACATCCCTCCAATACATGTTTGGAAAAGTTAGAAGAAGAAATAACAAAATTGAAAAATTCACATTTTTTGACTTTTTCTTCAGTATGGCGTGTTTGAGTGAAAAATGCAGAAAAGGGCCTACCCTAAATTTCCCTTTTAATATTTTTATATCAAGTAAGAACACATATTCTTTCATATTCTGTATAAAAAATCTGTATCACTCTAAAGCTTGATAGAAAAAAATATTTTTATTTTGGTCCAAAAACTCGTTTTTCAAGCGCATAGTGTTTCATTGTTGCCCAATCGTCTCACAACAGGAAAGTTTCTGGAAATATTTTTCCGCACATTTTAAGACCAAAACCAACTCTCCCGCGCAACTGGGAGCTGAAAAAGAGTATAGCCAGGTGCAAAACCGGAAAATTCCTAAAACACGGCTCTTGGACCTATGACCTATATTTTTCGATATCATCTCTCTAGGGTATTTTCCCATCATAATATGAGCCAAAGCGGCAACAACTTTTTCGAAAATGTTCCCGCACACTTCCACTGGCTCCACTGGCACACTTCCATTTCCATACACGTGTTACCTCATTGATGTGTGAATGATTTTAATGCATAATCATATTTATAAGAAACGTCTTTACACTATGGTAAGTGAGCATGCGTTATGGAAGCCGAAGGCCCTGTTCATTCCTTCTTGATGTTCTCTAATGTCTGGGTAGGAGAAGTGAGTGGCACAGAGGGAAGAGCAGACGCCCTCAGAAGACTTCGGATTGATCAAGAGAGGAAGACACCTGAAATTGCGTTTGGCTATCATCATTAAGGAGTTTTCATAATTCAGCTTAAATTTGAAATTCGGGAAGCGGTGTGTTTAACGATCTATACTCACCCCTGTACACATTCCTTCTCAGTCTTCATAATCGGATAGGGTCCTTTGTTGGGATATTTCTGAAAAAAAAGGTTCGTTATTTTTTTGAATTTGCGTAATGTATGATTTTGCGTATTGTCTATTACCACTTCAACGACCTACACTGTCGGATTTCCACAAGTCCATAAACTTCTCGCACTCGGCCCGGCACTCGTTCTTGTTCTCGAAGTGACAGAAGACCATTAGACACCTTAGCAAACAAAATGAATTATTATAAAAAGAAACATCCAACCCGATTCTTGCTCTTTCCTTGTGCACTGTTTCATACGGCGTCGGTCGGCGCTCATTGTAGTTGAACTGAAATTCTTTTACTTTTTATATTTTAAATTTATATTTTCAATGTGAGTATGTCTTGCGGGCACTATGTATTTACAAAATATCGTTTCTTATTTCATTTTTTAAAATCTTTTATCTTCGAAATCACTTAATCCAAAAACAGAGGCCGATCACTCAATTAACTGCTCGATAAATACACCTTGAGCCACTTACCATCACAACTTTCAGCGTGAATGGATCATCAAAAGGGCGGCCGACGGGATTTCCCTCTCCTACAATTTAGCTATTTTATATGTAAAATACATTTAATTTACAGGATTTTAAAATGAAATATTACATATCAATGTAACGATGGTACTTAGAGGCGAATAACAATAGCGTAAAAGCATTAATAATTGGTTTCACCGTCTCTACATTTCCCACACATACAGAGATTTTCCCTTTCTCGTCAGTAGAGCGCGCGTCGAATGAAGAGACCAGGTATCGTTTCTCTAATTCCAGAACGTACCATCTGATGCTTTGGTGCTTCCATCGATGGAGAGAAGGAGGAAGACGAGGAGGCACTGAATGTATCGATTAACTTCCTATTTTTATATAGTGGGAAACAAGGCTTTAATTCGCTGTGATTAGAACATACTAATTCTAATTGTACTGCAAAAACATCTATGTGGCAGGAAACGAAATAGATTTTAACGATTTATATCAATACTTTTTTGACTTCGCTATAATCAGGAAAACGAATTCCATTTCATGAACAATAATCTTACATAATCCATATCCAGCAAAACAAATCTATATTACATTATATTAATCGAAAAAAACTAATCTAATTGTAAGCTACGTTGTCCATAGGTATTTGCGGGATTCGGTGAACAAGTGAACTATTTCCAGACTATTTTATCAGGTTGGTGCAAAAGGTTCATTACAAGGCATTTTGCATATTTTCTTGTGGATCCTTCTTCTGAATCAAATACCAACTGGGTATTATTTGAGGCAGTGTTAGGTCATAACAATGGTTGGTTTCTACCAGGTCGATCAAATGTAATTCTGTAGAAAAACATTGATAAGTGAAAATTAGCAAAATTACCATGTTTTTGGGTTTTCAACAGAAATCTTCGCTAAAATTAAAGAATTCAATACAGCTCCCACCCTTCAGAGAAACTGATGAGTAAGCTTACAGTGAACACGTTAAATGGGAGTTTCGGGCTTCCACGGGTTACTAGTGAGGCGAAAAAGGCCGATTTCGTCGTTCAAATTTGATGCTCAAATCCATAATTGCAAAATCTCTTGAATGGAAAGAGCATTCTTTATGCACTTGCTACGGTAGCCTCGTGGTAAGTACTTCTGATTATGTTTCATGTGAGACCCCAAGCTCGTCCAGCTAAAACACAAGAAACCGCTAGATAGTGCTCGAAAACATTAATCGTGATTTTGTAACGAAACTTTCTCACCAACCTAATATATGCTAACCAATTAACACTTTTTCGATAAACCTCAGAAGGTTCATAAATATAAGAGAATCATTCAAAACACGGTACCTGGTAACGGATCATCGATCGAGGTAGAGAGGAGACCGGGAGAGAGACGATTCCTTCGCGAGAAGAGGTGGTGAATGAGGAAGAGAGGGAGGAACCGCTCTTTTATAGACGGGAGAGGACGAATGAATTGATTCAAATTAGACGAGAGAGAGGAGGAGAGGAGAGAGTGAGAGTGCACAATGGAGGAGATTGGGCAAAATCAATGATAAACATCGATGCAAAATATATTGTTGATAAGTATACGTTGCTTTATCCAATATTTGCGTATGGAAATGATGAAAAATAAAAGCGACGATAAAATCCAAATAACTCTCTTGGTAGTCGCTTTAGCAACTTTGGAATTGCCGCTTGGTATCCGCTTGTCTAGGGATGATAATGAGCATTCGATGAGGTGCAAACATTAAAATAAGTTTATAAATGATTAATCACAGTGAATCAATATTCAATTGAAACTCGCTAATCACGGCAGCCACTTTCTATATTTCCAGCCACTTGGGGAATAAAGAAAGCTACTCGGCTTTATTTAGTTAAGACTATGACTTGCTTTCGAAATGTTTTCGAAGTACAGTTGAGAGCATCCTATCACGAATATCCTGCATAATTTGGCGCTCCAGCCGCATTTTTATATCATCTAGCAGACCTAAACCAATTGGGGGGGGGGGTGACAATTGCCCAAACGACAATTGCCCAACTCGTTGCCGTTCGTTTGCAATTTGGCGATGTAACTTGGGAGTTATTTCATTGTAACTACTATATGCTCCGCTACATTTGCATATGTAACTCTTGTTACTAGATGATCATGAATTTTACACTTCACCAACGACCCGGGGTTCACGGTCCAAAATTGAGAATTTTAGTTGAAAATCATGGCTAGATATTCAGAGAGTACCGTAACCAATCGATATTCTAGTACCACACTATCTACTTCATCCCAGTAAAATGGTTATCGATTGGTTACGGCATTTGGTGTTTATCTAACCATGATTTTCCATTCAAATTGCTTTTTTTTTTTTGACCATGAACCCCTATACAAAGATATGGAGTGAAACTCAAGAGTGGCTGGTAACAAGAGTTACATATGCAAATGTAGTGGAGCACATACTGGTTACAATGAAACATCTCCCAAGTTGCTTTGCTAAATTCCAAGCGAACGGCGACGAGTTGGGCAATTGTCACCCTCCCAACCAATTAACCTCGATTACACATTCTGCGAGAGTACACTTATTTTCGTCATCAATGTCGCCTCTTGATCTCTCTTCGATTCCTTCTGACATTATCAGGAAAATCATGTTTGTCGGCATAGGTTCAATCGATGGCATGCGGCTGGTGAGTAATCCTTATAAGATTCCATTGAAATTTGTTTCCAAAATATTAGATCTCCCCTCGATGGAATGAACATGTCATCGCCCATATGAATAATCGCAAACATCGATACAGACGTTTCATTGTTATGAATCTGATGGAGATAACTATAGCATTGGACTGTGGATACCACAAAAATTGAAGGAGTATTTTCGACACGATGACTTACGATTCAACGTTGTAATGTGCATCGATGAGGTGATATTTTTCAAAAATAATTCATAATTGTTCATAAGCCTAAGCCTAAACTATTTTTTTCAGGAAAATTCTGCTTATACAAATAGTAATTGTAATGGAGATGTTTTGTTAAAGTACCTCTATCGAATTTTCGCCCGCTGTTCTTCTGTGAAGCGTCTGTCAATTGGAATGTATAGCATTGGTGATGTGAAGAAACTCGAACCTGCATTCTCAGACACTAAATTCGGAGAATTGTTTATTTATGACCTTTATAATTTCAGTCCTGAAACATCGTAAGAACTTCTCTGCTTGCACTCAATCCCGAGTACTGTAGATCAACAAATTTAAATTACTAATATTTTTCAGATTATTATGAAGATTATTCCAAGTCTCTCGATTCGCAGTGTTATTCTTAATTTCCTAAGTCAAACAGCGTGGAATGACATAGATAATGAAGGTGGATACAATCATTTTCATTTTAACTGCTTATTTACATAATCTTTATGATTGTGTTATATATCAGGTATGGAAAACTTCTTCAAAGAAATTACGCTCTCCAGCCCCTCACTTGAATATGAAATTGAGCACTATCCATCGGAAACTAAAACTTTTGAATTCGCGAAAGCTCGTTGGAAGACTCAGCAAGCAAATGTCGCAGCAACTTTGCATTTTCTGGGTAGTCCGTGGATGGTTCTCAACACTAAGAAAGTTAGACAGGCATGGAAAATATCTTCAGAGAAATACTATTTTTCTGAAAAGGGCATTTTGACTGCGTCATCACTATGCAAGAGTGAGCAATTTACATAAGTTCAAAATATGAGGGCTTATTCCCCATTATATTTGCTAAAAGCATGTTGAATTTCGTAAATACTGGAAATAAGAGATAAAACATTGATCGGATCAAGTGAATATATTTAGAATAACGCATTCAACACTTTTTTCTTACTATGAGAAAATGCGCCGATAAATATCGTTTTATCTTCATTATGTAAATAGCAATCAAATCAACAAATTATAAATTCAGTGACCATAGGACATTTTAATAGTGAAAGTATTATAGTGGCTCCAAGCGCTTGATTACAATGTTGATATCGAAGACATAAGTTTCCTCATAAGGGGAAAACATATTCTCAAATTCATCGAAATCATTTCTCTCTGCCGTTACGGTAACTTCAAATAGTCCGGCACTGACGATTTCGTGCAGTCTTTTCTTCCATATAAATTGCACTTGTTCAGCTCTGATTTCAGTTGACCGAGACGACATAGTGAATTCTATCACAGGGATTGATCTTGTATCGTGTACCAGGAACATTGCGAGACCTAAAAAGCATAATAATGCATATTATACATTGTATGAATAATAGTTGTATTGTTTATCAATTTACCTGTGGTATCCGTGAAGAATTCTTGATTTATGTCGTTCAAATGAAGCACGTTAATTGTGGTGCTAGTAGTGAGGTGGCGAATTCCTTTTCTGAATTTGATTTCCCTTTTAATCAAATGAATAAAATAATATTATTGGTTAAATACATGGTAAATTGCTTACACAATTTTGTTGAGATTATAGTCGAAAAGGGTCGATGTTTCTCCTACTATAGCGTGTCCTAACGCGTTGTTTAGTTCCTCAGCATAATCGAGGGCACTATGGTCGAGTAGGATTCTTTCGATGAGAGAGCAACGAGATAATACTCGAGAGAGATATTGCAGCATCTTACTTTCATCTCCATTGGGAACAGAGAAAAAGATTTCACTTCCCTCAAAAACAAAATATAAGATAGACCAATCAATTTGAAACTCGCCATATTCCGAACATCTATGATATACTTGAATGGTGCCCGAAATAGTCGTTCAAATGATTTGAGAATCGAAAGTAAACGGTCGATGTACAGCCGATTCCTTTGCTTCCCACCCATTGGAAATCATTGATCACTGGAAGATGCTTTTGACATTTCATGTGAGCAGTGGAAAGTTCGCTCCATCGGCGAGAGATCTGAAAATAATATATTTGAAATAATTAGTTATATAATGTAATATATATACATATATGTGATTATCATATTTACTTGACGAAAACACTACACCTCACCGTTGCGTTTTATACATTATTTCTGCGAACTCGTTTTAAAGTTAAAAAATTGTAAAAACATATCTTCCAGAATTTACAAAATATTCACCAGTCTCATATTATCGATTGATTCCACTCCGACTGTGATAATCTTCCTGATGACATCAGAAGGGATTGTATCGAGGTTGCGCTCGTCGATCTCTGAGGATGACATCGCGAAAGGTGCTCAAAACTGGAAAAAATATGTTTGTGTTAAATGAAGGCAACATATGCAAAAACAATGGTAGTACGAGCTCTGTAAGGTAAATGAACAGAATGAATGGAATACTTTATATTTTGGGCGGGATTCCACAGCTGGAAGGCTCCAATCAAGATTGAGTAATAATAGCGCCGCTAATTTGAATCTTTTGCCTGGATCGCTATACATAGAGACCGCAGGCTCCGCCCACTTAGGAGGAGAAAGAGGCGCGTCGAAATCTGGTTCTCGAAATTACGCAGCGAATACTTATCCAAAAAATATGAAAAAAATTTTTGGGTACTTCTGACTAGTGTCTATAAACGACAGGGTGCCCGTCATGCATTATCTAATCAGAAATATCTAAAAAAGACCGATTTAGGGTTCATGATAGGGGAATGGAAAGGTTCCGACGACAATTCTTAACACGGGCATGGTGCGATGGATAGTTCCTGATTTTAGGCGTCGATTGACACCGAGAACGTATTTTTAGGATTTTTTTCCGATTAATCATTTCACTTCAAAGGTTGAAGAGCGTGCGCTAATGGAACTGCAAAGGGACGGTGCTTCCTCTCTACTTTCTCGCTTGTCTCTCACCCGGCGTGTGCAGAGAGCGCGCGCTCTTGAGGACCTATGCCTTTCCTTTCTTCCTCGAGCAAGCTCGATGCGAAGCTATGCTCAAACTTTTGGAGAAACCAGGCAGAACGGGCTCCGCCCACTTCGCTCTCGTCCCGATTTCGACTCCCTTTCCGTTGTGACTCTTTCGAGGTGTTTTTGGGCCATAAGTCGAGTCAAAGATGCGATATCGCCAAACGGCAAAAAGTATGACCTTATTTAGCCTCAAAGGGATACATTAGATCCACAAATGACCCTGCCAAAGCAATTCGGTCACCCACCTTGCGGTCTCTAGCTATACAGCATACCCTCTGGGCATGCCCATTATAATTAGGACGAAACACCCAGTCGGAAACACGCCTTCGGGATTCGAAGTACTTAGGAGTTGTTGCATTGTAACATTATACCCTCCATTACACCGCCCTATTTAGATCCTCTAACTATGTGAACTTGAGTTTCTCTCATCACCAACGTATAGAGGTTCATGGTCTAAAATTGGGAATTTGAGAAAAAAAAATCATGGATAGATACACACAAAGTACAGTGTCCAACCAATATTCCAGTACCTCGGTAAGTACTCTAACACAATAGTATGGGCATCGAGTGGTTACGGCATTTTGTGTTTGTCTAACCATGATTTTCCACTCAAATTCCCAATTTTAGACCATGAAAATACGTTGGTGATGAGAGAAACTCAAGTTCACATATTTAGAGGATCTAAACAGGGTGGTGTAGTGGAGGATATACTAGCAAAAATGCAACAACTCCTTAGTTCCTACCTCGAATCCCGAGGGAGCTACGATTTGTTTACGTTATGTCGGTTCACGTTTTGTCACCCCCCAGTCTAATTATTTTTTCTTTACTTATAGTTGGGATTTGCTTAGTAGTGCTCTCTTGTAAATACTCAACATTTTTAAAACGTCATAGAGTGCCGGGAATAAATAAACAAATCATTGTAAATTTTACAGACGAAGAACACTTTCGTTTTCCCATAAAACTCCTCTGGAAGGCTTCTATTTTTTCCTCGATTTTCAACCAGGCTCCCATTCCGATTCTTGTGGGCGGGGTTCGAGAGGGATATATCGCCAACTTTGTTACATGATTCTTCATTTTTGACATTTTATTTTCATTCTCGAATTCACGTTACTTTCACGTCCAGCGTTCTTGTGTTTCACCATTTCTACGACAAAATGCAACAATAAAAGCACAATTATTTTCTTTCCTAGACCTGGTCTTGTGAGCGGTTTTTAATGCGCCCAAAAGAGAGTGCCCAGAGGGCATGCTCCCTTTTTTCAAAAGGCGTCCAACATTGAAAACCACAGTGAGATTGGGTTCCCCAAACCACTTCGTTCGGAAGCCTCCGGTGCCGACAAGTGAGACAGTTTTTCTTAAACATACTGTTATTTAGATTGCATATGTGCTAATTTAAATTTTAAAATAATTTCCGTCAAATGAAAATCGGAATTGTATCGTGCACTCCTCTGATTACCTAACTTTTTATGAGATTAATACAAGCACACCCAGTGGCTATGCTTCAATGCGTTCCAGTCATTCAAACTCAATTAATCTGATATACATAGAGGCCGCAAGGTGGGGACAAGATGGGAAACTGGGACAAGATGGGAGTAGGCGGAGCCTATTCAGCCTGTTCCCATGCAGAGCTCCAGCACTTCGAGTAAAGCATCGCCTCGAGGATTCTTCGATAATGAGGGATGAGTGGAGCTCTATCGTAGGCGCGGTGCTCTCTGGCGTCGCCGGGTGAGAGACAAGGCAACAGAGCGCGCTCAGACTCTGCCCCCCTTGCTCCCTCATTAGCGGACTTTCGCCAACCTTAAAAATTATACTACCAATCAGATAAAATTACATAAATTGTGTTATAGATGTCAATGGACGCCTACATTCTAGGAAACTCGAATAAGCATTGACATTAGAATCACTTTAATCCTCCAATAGAACACATTCATAACCTTAAATCGATACTGTTGAGTTGTTTCGGGGATTTTTCGAGACGTGCCGACGTAAGACGTGAGACGTATCGTTTGTAAAGGCTTCTCAGCACTACATAAAAACATTTTTTTTTCATTTTTTAAGTTGAGAATTCGAGCTGTAGTCTCGGGCCGGATTTTTAGGGAACCCTTTATCCTTCTAAGTGCGCGGAGCCTGCGCTCTCTAGCTATACATTTTCAAATTCGACTCATCGCTGACCACGCTTCGATTCCCGCCCAAAATATGAAGTAAATCCATTCAGCCTGCCATCTTGTAGAACACGTTTTGCCAGTGTTCTTGTTTTACTACTTTTTTTCAAATCGAATTGTAATGATGTAAAAGATATTCGTTTAATTTTTTTTCTAGTTTAGGGAAAAATGTCATCGTCAGAGATAAATGAGCTCAACCTCGATACGATTCCTTCTGATGTCATAAGGAAGGTCATCACAGTCGGAGTGGAATCAATCGATAATATGCGACTGGTAAGATCGCATTGATTTAAAAGATTACAAGACTTTGAATACTGATAAAAGTAAGCAAGCCATTTGTATTGGGGGAATGCGAAAGTCGAGCAACAATATCCATATTTCCCTCATTATCTCACCGCTCGACAAATAATTTCGTGACGATTACCCGAAATATCAAACCGTATTTCCTGTTGTAAGCGCATGCATCTAGATATGCATGTCCATAATGAAGTCAGGTACAAGGGTCATGCGGGATGGTAACTTCTGTAGGGCGGGGATTGGATCGCAGAGCGTCGTTAGAGCAAGTGATGGGGATCTTTTTGGCTTATTTTGTCTAATGTAGGGAAGATGGGAGTGGAGCACCGTTAAGTCGGCGTAGTCTACATTATGGTGATTACACAAACTATATCCTGCTTCGCTCAGATCTCCCCTCGATGGGACGAACTTGCGATCGTTCACATGAATAATCGCATTCATCTTCCTGTCATCAACACCTTTGAATGGTATGGGAGGAATGGCCATAAGTCAAGTTTCAAGCTCCGACTCCCTCAATATTTCAACGATTACTTTGGCATTGGCCGATCACCATTTCGATTCAATACCCAAGATAATCAAGAATCAGCAGAAAATGTATCGTCCATTTCAATTGTGAGAGAAGAGTCAGACGATGATTTGTCAACTATTTCAAGTTTGAGCGACGAATATGAGGTGCGTTTGCATGTGTGTGTAAAATGAAATATCTACCATCTATTCGTTTTTAGGAAACTGACGTTGTTCTTCCTAATAAAGAAGCAACCGCTATTCTACTCTACCTATCAAGAGTATTTGCTCGTTGTTCGCGTATCGAACGCGTCTCTATTAACAAACGTATGCTTGATCGTACTGAAGACATTACAAATGTGATCGGAGGAGCTCATGTTGGAGAATTTATTGTTTATGAACTCTACAAATTCAAAATCGATAGAGCGTTAGTAGTTTTCGATAGAGCGATGTATTTTTTAAAATATATTATTTAATTTTTACCTCGCTCATTAATGGTCATTTATGAGAACAAACAATATGTGTGTGTTTTCAGAAATGCAATTATCGAGCTAATTAAGATTCACTCGATCAATCGCCTTACTATAAATTTACCTACACCTGATACGTGGGACGACAACTCAGGTTTATTAATTTTATCATTGCATGAATACAATAAAATGATCTTTATAACCCTTTGACTTTTTTTCAGTTCTAGCAAACTTCATGAAAGAAGCTACACTCTCTGTTGGTGTTCTACAATTCAATCTGTATAAGTGGTATCCAACTATAACCGAAGAAGAATCTCGAGCGCTTTGGAAGTCAAGAATCGGCGAAATTTTCGAAATTGACCGATTCGAAGTCTCAGTAGGAGCCGATAACAACGATGTATCGGAATCTGATGATGATGTGCCTACAATGAATACCCGAATTATCATAAAACGTCTGGCACAGTGAGAACGACAATTTGCTGCACAAATCCGAAATTGTTCACTATTCATATCATACATATTTAAATTATAACGATACTAATTAGCTGATGTAATGATAGACTGCAATAGGTGAAAAGAAAAATGTTCATCTGGACCGTATTTGCATATGAGGCCGTACATGTATCATTAGAGCGACTCTTGAATCAGTTTCTCCTTTTTTATGTGCTCCTTAGAATTCAAAATATTTACCAAAAAGACCCATACTATCACTTTCCAAAGTCCGAGATGCTAATCAGATCGTTAGTTTGAAGTTAGTTTGAACGGAAATCATCAAACAGTACAGTATCTTTATCAAAAGTGGTAGATACAAAAATTGAGAATAACGTGATGTGAAATGTGATGAATTAATTATTGTTTCATAAAGAATAAGAATATATGAAGAACAATTCGTTTAAGAAGTTATTTTTTTCATTGCTCGGCACGCTTCACAGTGATCCGCATGACCCTGCTGCCGTCGGAGATACTGAAGGTATCTTTAGCATCAACTATGAATGAGAATCCTCCAGTTTTTGCAATCTCATTCATTCTCATATTCCAAACATATTGCAGTTCCGATTTACTCGGAGCGGGATCCAGAAACTCGTCGACGTAGTAATACGTCAATTCGACCTCTTTAGCCAATATGGTACGCTCGAGTAGGAGGCTTTCGAGTGCTAAAACATTTTCGATCGTAGTGGTTAAATTAAAGAATTTTCTCAATAATATATCAATATTGAATTACCATTTTTGTATGCAGTGGCCATCCAGTTGAGATCTAATGCATTGTGTTTCCGGCCAGCAGTGAGACTGAGACGTTGGCATAGTGGAAGTTGCCGAATTTTGTTTCTACAATTGTTTGGTAATGCATTAAGCATAGTCAAATGCAGAACAAAGTTCGAAATTCGGACCACCGTATTCTCGTTTCCTCATATTATCTAGCCTATATCTGCCGAATGTGTATTAAATGAATCTTTTACCCGAATAAATAACTTTCTTACACAATGTACGCCAAGCAACTACAGTAACCCAGTTCAATTGGGTAAGATTCAGTTCCATGGGTCACACTTTTGAAAGAAAATACATATTTTTAAGTCGCTTACACGATGTCTTGATCGAGTTCTCCGATCCCATTAATCACTAGTTCTCGAATTGATGCTGAACCTGTAACTCTTCCAATCCCCTCCTGTCCACTGGCATCCAGCCGTGTGAAGATATGATTGTTAATTTCCAGCTTCTTTATGACAGAACATCGTTTGAAAACGGGAGTGAAGTAGTTCAGCATCTTCCAGATTTCCTCGCCCAGCAGCAGTTTACGCGAATGAACGCGCAATTCGAGTGTTTGAGCCAGTACTTCGATCATTGGTCCAAGTAATGAGCGAGCAAAGTGATTATCAAGCAATTCGCTCTGTAATCATGTTTGTGTATATTTTCCATCTCCCAAAATATACCCTATCATCAACAACTTCTTCAACATCTTTGCATTGTCTTTTCCCAATTCCGAAATATTCTTTATAACGTTTCGGAATTCGCATAATACACTTGTAATAGAATCCATCAGCATTATCATAACTCTCCACCACGGTGGGCGCAAAAAGCGAAAACTCCCTATAAGTTGTACTTTTGCACAGTTTGGTCGTCATAAATTTCGACGGGGGTCGTGGGCTTACTGGCGGTGTGAATAGGCAGGAATAATATCCCAACTGAAGTGGTCGATTGCAGGCAAATGCTTGCGATCAGTGAAGAAAGTAGGGAAAAGGGTATTCCAGCGAGGATGAATCTGCAAATATTAAGTTAACAATTGAAATTCGAATAGGAGAAGGAATGCAATGCTGCGTCAATTTCCGCCCACACCTTGCCACATTCACCGTCATATTTCTAAGTAATTCGGATTTCAAAGTAGATCAGATGAAGCAACAGCAAGTCTCACCAGTCGCATATTATCGATTGATTCAAGGCCGAGTGAGATGACCTTCCGGATGACTTCAGAAGGGAGAGAAGAGAGGTCAATCGAATTGTCCATTGGAGAAAGTTGTGAGAGAAGATGAATGGAATAGTATGAGCCTGCAAAACACAGAAATAGTGCACCAAAAAGCAGCTGGCACTTGTGTAGCTTTCGTCGTGAGAGACATATTTCATCAAATCCTAGCGATATATTCAGCCAACCACTGAAAGCGTGATAAACATTTTTCTTAAACATCGGATGAAATCATGAAATACTCGTTGCACCTACATAACAATTGAATAAATTTAGAAAACCATTAATTTTGTTTACTTACTTGTAAAAAAATTCATTTCGTAACGACATCCTCAGACTGTTCCTCAGGATATACTGTATGCGCTAACCGAAATGGTCATGTGCGTGCTGCGTGCGCTGCGCACCGCGGCTTGCGCTGTTTTATTTTGCGGGAAGAACAATATGTTTAACGATTCAAATATCTTATTTTCAAATTCTACATAAAATTTCGCATCGGTAGGCCTATGCATTAATGTTTTTAAGAGACCGGATCGGTAAAACTCGACCATAATAGCCACCCCCCGGCCACGGCCCCCTGGAATGGGAACCAGCCCACCATACTTCGTGCATGTAGACCCCTTGGTCCCTTGTTGCACAAAGGGCCACTGATTTATCGATTTCGTTTACATGTAGTAAAATACAAGGCCTCAAACTCAAAAAATCGAAATTTCATAATTTCTGAACGGGACAAGATAGACTCAAAATCTCTTTTGCATTACACTAGGTACGCCCAATAACCAAAATTAAGCTACCCTGATCGAATCTCATGCAATTGTATTATCGAGTTTATGATCACAAATGTCCCATTTTATCCCATATTTCTAGCATATGGAAAAACCAGGCCGGCTTACTATGCTTAAAATGTACCTTTGTGAACACTACGTCAAAATTTCATCTTGAACGATCAATTCATTTTACATGTTTTTTATCCCTAAGGCTCAAATATTTGGAATTTCAGGTTTTTCATTCTAACCTTCTTTGTTTATAGCGTATCGAAGCACAATTGATGAAAAAATATATTACAACATGAGAAAATGTACAAACACATCGAAAAACCCGAATTTGAATTGTTCTAAAAATGTCGATTTTCGAAATCTCGATTGCATTCAACTTTGGGCATGTCTAAGTGCAATGCGCGTAGCTTACATATTGTTTTTGCATTATTAGTTGTTTGACGACATGACGTCACCAAATCAACTTGATTTCAGTCGATTTCAATCGATACATTTTGGTCGACATGTTCACTTTTGCAATGCTCGGTGACAAATATCCGGACCTGAAAATCTGTACAGAAGCTTATGTGTACATTTTCTCATTCTCATGGAAGTGTTATTTAGATTACATCTTATGCGCATCTTCTTGGGCCTGAAAATCCATACTTAGACATGCCTAAAGTTGAATGCATTCGAGATTTCGAAAATCGACATTTTTAGAACAATTCAAATTCGGGTTTTTCGATGTGTTTGTACATTTCCTCATGTTGTAATATATTTTTTCATCAATTGTGCTTCGATACGCTATAAACAAAGAAGGTTAGAATGAAAAACCTGAAATTCCAAATATTTGAGCCTTAGGGATAAAAATCATGTAAAATGAATTGCTCGTTCAAGATGAAATTTTGACGTAGTGTTCACAAAGGTACATTTTAAGCATAGTAAGCCGGCCTGGTTTTTCCATATGCTAGAAATATGGGATAAAATGGGACATTTGTGATCATAAACTCGATAATACAATTGCATGAGATTCGATCAGGGTAGCTTAATTTTGGTTATTGGGCATACCTAGTGTAATGCAAAAGAGATTTTGAGTCGATCTTATCCCGTTCAGAAATTATGAAATTTCGATTTTTTGAGTTTGAGGCCTTGTACTTTACTACATGTAAACGAAATCGATAAATCAGTGGTCCTTTGTGCAACAAGGGACCAAGGGGTCTACATGCACGAAGTATGGTGGCCTGGTTCCCATTCCAGGGGGCCGTGGCCGGGGGGTGGTCGAGTCTTACCGATCCGGTCTCTTAAGAGAAATTAATCTATAGTTTGAATGCGGTAATGCAGCAACCTACCGTAATCTCAGTTTGCGTCTGACCGATGTTCTGACCGATGAGAGAGCACGTGAAATGAAGAGAGCTCATGCATGTTTTTTTAAAAATTAAATTTAAATTAATTTTGTTTAATATTAAAATGTGCATAACCGCTTCAGAAAATATATATATCATGTGGTCAGATAATGCACACTCTCTGACCAATCATCCGATTTTTGTGAGCTGACTGATTTCTTTGATTTAACGAAGTAAATTCGAATGTAAAAGATGTCTAACAAAATATAATAATACGATTCTGAAAATATCAATCAACAAAGCAATTGTTCTAAATGATATGGTAACATCATTTCATTATTTTTTTCATTCAGAATTTTGGAGTGATTTGGCTAGATTTTGAACGTCTTTCCAGCAGCTGATAATCGACTCTCCGTGCACCACAGACTTCTTGAAGTTCAGGTTGTTCAAAGAATTGATGATATTTTTCTGACTTGTTCTATCCGCTAGCAGTAAGAACTGATCAGAAGTTAGCTGAAAATGTTAACTTGGCATTTATCAGTAATAAAGATGTGATCAGGTGTGATGCAAAATGTGAGGAGCCAATAATATATTTTTTTAATCACTAACAAATCTTTAACACTTGCCTTATATTGGCCATTTCGATTTTTATGTGTGAATTTGTGGAGAGAAAGGCGACAATCTTCAGATATTTGTCAATTAGTTTAACGTCGTCAGTATACATGGACATTGCTTCGAATAGATACTGAAATCGGAAAAATAGTGAAGTAAGCAATTAAATTCAGGAAATGAAGGGCATAATTCACATACGTAGAAGATGCTGTGCTCAATCAACCATTTCTGAATCGCATGGTCGTGAGAAGTAAATCTAAGAAAATTAACTTTCAGTACAAATGTTCCAAACAAAGCTTTGCATGCATTCTTAACAAAATTCAAGAGAAAAACATACGATTTTGTTTTGCATCGAAGAGCCCCTTTCATGAGTAAAATTGTGTTGAAAATTGTGTGACCATTTTTCAGTCTAAATTTATAAATATTTAAGCAAAAACCAATAACTCAGAACATAAGTTTGCTCATGAATTTTCGAATTGTGTATGACTATTGGTAAAGTCGCAGCATTTAATTATGCGATAAATAATTAGTATATATCTACAAAATCTAGTAAAAGAGCACCTCACCTTATCATTTCATGCATTAGTCCTGGACGATTTGGCCGTCCTCCCAGCATCATATGCACTATTTCTTGTCAATTCCCTTCTCAAATCTTAATTAAGAACACAATTTCTTAATTAATTATTCAGTTTATTTACTTAAACTTGGCTGTTAGGACACTCAAAATCTAGAAGCAGCCATGTTTATTACTCCTTTTAGTTCAACAAAGAATAATTACTAACACTACGATTTATGTTGCTAAATTGGAATATTTTGAGCGGCAGTAGCACAGTGTTTCCGATTTGAAGATTTATGGACTGCTGCAACATCACTGTTTATAATCACGAAGCTGTCAAGTTTCATTCACTTTAAATATTTAAAAAAATCAAGATAAATACCTATTATTTTTATATTATTTTTTTATGCATATTATTTTTAAAAAAATCAGGCGTGCATGCTATTTCACTGAGATAATTTCCGCGACAATGAGACGTGTAGAGAGTAACATTGTTGAAGAAGGTTAAGCAATTGTAGACTACGCCCGCCCACAATTGGTCACCGCGCCTGCTGAAAACGCTTGATTAAACTTCATTGATCATTGATCTTTGATTTTTGATTTCCATTTAAAGGAAGGATGGGTTTGTAAGAAATAACTCTTGATGATGCGCGCTCTCTCGCCCACCAGCTACGGGGAGTGCGGGCACAGCTCGGATGAGAATTATGACGTCATACCACCTTCGATATATCAAATGCGGCATGACGTCATACAATAGTTTCTCCCACGTAGTGCCGTGATGCGCGCATTCATCTTGCAATACTATACCGAGTTATAATATGAAAACGTACATTAGATTGCAAATGGTGTTGATAGTGCGTTCGAAAATCCCGTGAGCAAATGCCACTTCTAAAATTTGTTCGCTACCATTATTTCTGAAAACACTTTCTTTCATTATTTTACAATCCATGGATATTGAAGTATCACTAATTTATATTGTTTCTATTTTTCTAATCTTATTTTTGGACGCGTAACATTTAATCTCTTTTACAGAGAACAAAGTATGTGTTAAAGTACCCCAAACCAGAATTTTTTTTTTTGAATTCGCGACTAGCCCCTGAACCGCAAACCCTAGCGCGCCCATTCAGACGCTGATACTGTATTATTCTGTAGAACTTGTCAATTTACAGTATGATACAATACCCGCGTTTGAAGTCGCGGATTGCGGTTAAAGGACTAGCCGCGAATTTAAAAAAATATAATGATTAGGAGCACTAAATTCCTTTAAATGATTCTGACCTTGACAGCTGGCATAGCAAACCGAAGAGGTTAGTCATTGCCTGTAAACGTGAAATGAATGCACGTTTTTGCTACAAGCTATAAGGTGACACACCGCGATAACATAGATGAAATTTAGACTGTGATGCATAAAGATTGCTTCTAGCGTCTCCCCGATCATAAATTGATGAATCTGAAAATTATTGGAGGTGTTCAAAGCGCTAATGATAATGAAGAGAGTATTGATGCATGACGAATAACTGGGAAATATATTTCGACTGATATTTTGGTGATCATCGGTAAAAACTCTTTAATACACCTAATGTGGATTTCGAATACCAGTTTATTCAGCGAAAAATACTCGCCTCATTCGGCAGTTCTTCCTATGTATGGCTTGCTATTAGAGCAATGAGGTCTGCTGAAAAATTAATTGCCTGATCCTGAACATGCAAAGCATTATGATAAATTCTAATGTACTAATTTCTCAAATTATTTTTTCGCTGTATTATATGAGTGTTAAGATACCATTATGCATGGAGGACTAACCGGTGGCAAAGATAGTCGAAGTGCGAGAGTCCTCATTCGCTCAATAATAGTGGGGTCCATTGAGTTAGACATCGGGACTAAAATGCTTAAATACTATAAATACAGAAATTCATCATATCATTACAAATCATCGTAAAGAAATTCATCATAGCATAGCAAATCGTGATGGCGTGTATAGAATAGAGTTTTAAAAATCGAAACCGAATGAACACGATGGGGTGGTTTACTAATGAAAGAGAGGGAAATGTGGATAGAGTCGCGTCAAATCGAAACTTTCTATTCAGTGCAATCTCAGCCAGAGGGGTAAATGTGTTGCTCAATTTGTTCACCTTGTGGCATCGACTTGTTTACGCAGTTTTTCGAAATCGCGACCATCGAAGAAGAAAATCATCACAATTCCTTATATCCCCAATGCTGCATCAAAAGTATTAGGCTGATGCATAAGTTTTTTCCAATTTCGGAGGCATTATTCAAAGTCTCCTAAAAAGCGTACTTCAAATCCGATCAGTACACGTCCGTTGCATAATGTAGGGGTATAGTTCACCCTTCATATGTTCGAATTGTGCCGTGATGTTAAATCATTTAAGAAATCGATCGTTAACCACGTTCGAATTTTTCAAGAAATTTTTGAAAGAGTTGAGCTCGCTGTTTCTTTGCAGGAAAAATAGACTGATCATCTTCACATACATTATTGAGAAGCCCCTTGAATGCTCTTTCAAAAAAGTGGTTGAAAGCGGTGCTAGCTTACTCAGTCCCACGATTAGAGAATAGCAAATGAGCCACGAAGAAAATAAATCACACTTGAGTTGGCACCTTTACTGCCCCTTGTGTTATAGTGACTGACCTTATATAGGGGCGATTTAATCATAATTTATGGGGGTAACTTTACCATTCGTGAAATTTGAGACCTCGCGTCATTCCCTTTTCAAAAATTAGATTTATCGAAAAATCCGAATGTTGACCTCACCGATCAAAATTTTGACTTTTAGTGGTTATTTTTGGAGTACCATTTCTGAATTCTCGCGAATTCCATGACTATGAGAAGCTAATGAGGGATAGTTCTAGGGTAGCTGATGCTGATAAACACAAAAATGTGGGACATCCATCTATCATCTAATCAGGAAGCTTTGAAATACACTGATTTCGATGTGTAAATTTCACCATATAAGAGTTGATGACTGCAGCTTGTGATTGTAATGATGAAAGCCCACCATAAAGCAAACATAAGCTCCTCATGTAGAAAGCTTTATGATGTGATAGGTTTGGTTTTGATAGGCCAATGTGTGCGGATGCGCATTAAACGAAACTCATTTTGGTCATGGCGAACTGAACACGACTCTGAACTTTGCACCTTATTTTATCAGGTCTTTTGTGAAAAATCCGAATCACATGTGTTATTGTGATGTACGTTCATCACACTTCACGATAGTGTTGATTATTTTGCCCAATCACGGCTCACTGGAAAGATCTAATCTGAGAAAGTCGTAGCTAGATTCGTAGCCGCGTCTACTTTGACTTCACACTATGATCACTAGGCGCTCTCAAGAGGTCCGGACTAAAGTGTTCTAAAGAGAGCATCTATGCACTGATAATTTGTAAGGATCAAAATGATAATCAATTAGAACCAAAGACCAGAACAAGGGAAACATTTAAAAGTAAAAATTGGAAAAATACTTATGCATCAGCCTGATAATTGTAAAGCGAACTATATTTGATCTTTGTCTGAACGTTTCTGGTGTATTGTGGACTGTAGTTAATCCTTCTGTCAACAATATAAATATATCCGAGGAGCGAGAATAACCTATTAAAAAGCGAAATTGGTCATCTTATGCAAGTGAGCTTTGGTAAACATTATTAATCATTATCAATAGTCGATATCGCATCGTCCACACTCAGTCTCCGTCTCTTGCATTCAGGAGAATAATCTGTGTCCGTTTCCTCCATTGCAATATGCATTTCTTCAACAAATAAGGCTGAAAAATATTTGTATTAGAAGTTACTTGAATTTTCGCACCGATCTCAGAATTCCAGTTGAATTTGTTTCTGCCGAATTTCTCCCGATGATGTCTCCAGATTTTCCGAAGCTCCGAATCACCGACTATTTTGTTGCAAATTTGAAGCGCCTGCAACATTTAATTTAACGAATGTAAGCAATGAAACTGCAGAAGGTCAGTAGGAAATGAGGTAAACAGTCACATTTTACACACTTTCTCAACCGGTCGGTCAAGGAGCGAAATTAAGATGCTACACGAATTATAACCTCAATTTTTACAAGCCACTGGATAGATTTCAAATTGAGATGCAAAGTGTTCTCATTTTTAAAAATTAGATGAACAGTTTGCTCAAATTTAGCACACTACTGTACCATAAACTTCAGTATGTATTTTAAATGTATTTTAGTCGTATTTTTTAATCTTACGATGCACCTTCTTTACGACACCCTCGTTTCTTTCAAATGTTGGATGGAAGATAATGTTGAGAGGAAAATGTGAAATGTTCTGTCTGAATAAAATACGCTTATTAGGTAAGTTGTATCATCATAAATTATAGGAAAGTTCTGAAATCGAATCATTTGACTCACTTGACAAGATCGATCAGACAGTCTCGAATGCAAGCATCATCACAGAGCTTAATGAGAAGATCCAATGCTACTTCAACGAATTCAGCATTCGGTGGAACATCCTAAATGGGCAAAACTGGCTTAATTGTGTTTGAAAGACAGTTAATACTCACTTCCATTTCGATATTCAATGCATGGAAAAGGGCCGCAGCTACATTTTTATTCCTGAAAAATACAATTATTACGAATTTATGAAGCTATGACGCTTTGAAGCTCACTTCGACGAATCTAATGATGTGAATAGAGTAGCAGAAAATCGAGCTCTATGAAGAGAAATGCCAGAAAGCATGACCTGTAAGGCAATAATATTTCCGAATGTTTTAATCAGATTAAATACCGGGCAAATTTAGGGGGTTTAATCGAAAAAGTCCAACATCATCGTACCTTGACAGAATGAATACGAGCTAGTCCTCTTCCATGTACAATAATATCGATTAGATTCGTTGCGAACTTCTGATCAAAGAATACCTCGGAAGGATGCTGCAAAAGAAAATTTAAAATACATCAATTCTTCCTACAAAGTACAAAGACTGAATTTTCAAAAATTAAGAAAAAAACAGGATCTAAATCAATCAATTTAGAAGTAAATAAAAAATATCAATAACTTCTCTAAAATGTGAAGATTTTTCAGCAGAATCTTCAATCTGCAGCTGTCGATTGCAAAATATGAGGGCGTTTATTAGAGTTGTATTCTGGAACTGCGTGTGAGAGGTAATCACATGTATGTACCTCACCTTCATCACATCAACCGTTTCCGTGGCCTTGGCGTACTTCAAAATTACATCGCACGTGTAGTTAAAGCTCCCTTTTTCTAACAACAATTTCTGGAATGGCGTATATATTCAAATTTTCAAATCAGTTTGGGTCACCTTTAATGTGATGTTTTTCGAAGCTAGAGAACACATAATGAACACAAAACAGCACTCGTAAGGAAGACTCAGGAGTCGGTCGCATGTTAGCTGAAACTTTTTATTTTTTTTAAATGCAGTTTAGAAATAAGCAAATTAAAATCTGGGCTCCCAGTAACCAACCTCATTGGTAAGAGAGATGGCTGCATCGGTTGATAAATGATTATCGCCACATAGAGAAGAGATTACGAACAGTGATGTGTGGATCAAATTCAAATTATTTGTATACGCATTCATTGCTTTTATGAGATACTGAAAAAAGTAATTCATGATTTTCATAAGCGGTACTAGGTCGGATGAATGTCGAACCAGAAATAGAACCATTCCTATATATTTGAACGAAGTATTTGCACAAAAGACGTCTTAGAATTGTGGGAATCTACTGTGAGCATACCAGAAGAGTGTCATTTTTGGCGATCATCCGGAATCTTATAATTCGACTATGATCATCCCATCTAGTGCCCCCAAAATATAAGCAATACTTATCTGAGCACGGCTCGTCAAAGCAGGCCTTAACCCGGCGAAGTTAGCGCGCGCTATCTATCCAGCAAATTTATGCAAGCGCACGCTCCGGTTGCGAAAATATTATTTCTGATTGTCTTTAATGAAGCGATACCGCCGCTAAGAAACCCATTCACTTAAAAATAAAATAAAAATTTGAGATTTAAAAAAAATCAAGTGCCTGGGAAACAGTCTTTCAAGTCTGCGGCTGCATTGTCCTAACGAGCCGTGTGGGGACAACTTCAAGAACGCAATATTTAGCTATTTTTGTGAAATGCATTTTGAGACGATATTGCTCACCTCGAATACATTGTGATTGATGAGCCACTTTCGTACTGACTTATCGTGATCAGTCAGTGTGGAATTTCTACAGAGATGAAACATAATTAAAACAAAGAATGTGGCTCACGTACATGTCATGTCCGTTTTTGGATGTGACCGACCGGATTAATAGAATAGCGTTATAAATAACTTTCTCATTCGACTCACTGAAAGTATGTAGATGAACACAGCTCGCATTAAGAGAGCCGCTCGATAAGAATCGAGGGTCTTTCTGTTACGGCCGGACATCCACCTCTTCGATTTCGTTTAGAATTTTTTTCTGGATATCCCCATGGGTCCTCATCATCAAATGGGGTACCATATGACTAATAGTCTTGAAACATAGAAATGCCGGGTTAGCAAATTTTACGAATTCACAATTCGTCAAAAATCAATATTCGATGCAGAATTTCAAGCTCTACAAAGCAGTCTATTCGCTGTGTAGCGCTTTTTTGTTTTAAAATTTAAAATAATTAAAAACTAACATTTTGAAAAATCAGTTTGCGATTGGATTCTGGGACCAAATTATAGCGCGTTTTTGTTGCCTAGGATAGTGTGATATTAAACCACACTAACCTCGGACCTACATATCGCCATTGATTTTTGACGAACTTTGAATTCGTAAACTTTGCTAACCCGGCATTTCTATGTTTCAAGACCATGAGTCATATGGTACCCCATTGATGAGGACCCATGGGGATATCCAGAAAAAAATTATAAAGGAAATCGAAGAGGTCGATGTCCGGCCTGTCCTGGATTCTTACCGAGCCGTTCTCTTACAAAATTAGTAAAGGCAAATGAAGCAACCTCATAGGCTGAGCAAGTAGCCCCGACTGATTCTGAGTACCACCGAGCATCATTATGACGTCGTCTTCCTTTATGAGTTCCTGAAATGTGAATACATGAATTCAATAATTATAACATCACTCACTCTCAAAGTCATGTTATTTTGTACGAGTTTCCACGCAAAAGCCACTGCAGAAACAGACCGAATTCGAATTATTTGCTGAAAAATATCACTGATTGATTTCATTTATTCCAAATCTTTCACGAAACGTTTTTCTTAATGTGTAATGAACTACATTTTTTCTAGAACAAACTATTTGTGCCCACCTTGAATAATAACGGAAAAAATGCATTATTTTGAGCAAAAATCTTCACAAATTTTAATTTGTTGCATTCATCCATAGCCATATGATCGAAGAAAACGAAAGTGTTAGTTATTGTCATATTCCACGCTTGATTATCCAAGCTCCTTAAATATGAATTGCAACACACATTTGATTGATAAAACTCACATAATTGAAATGAAACTATTGATAAACCGCTCAATCAATCCTTTCCCTTGTGCAACAGTGAATATGTCGCTCTCATACCTGATAATATGTTAATAATCTGATAATTTACAAATGCTTAAATTATTTTCAATATTATGCAATACTTGAACGTGCTTGTAGAATAATCGAACCCGTGGAATGTAATAGTGCACAGGTTCCAGATATTTCGCGCATAGATCTGTATAAACGTCGGATTCAAAAGCGTTTACAATAGATATTCACCTGTTGGAGTCGTACAGGCTGCAAATTGTCGAACATACATACCGATTCAATCGTTTCAGCTATTATCAGACGGAGTACCTTGCAATAATATTATGTCATATGCACCAGCAATTGCCAAATCACCTCTTTGGGAAGAAGATTAATTTGCTCATCGTTTAAATAACTTGAGAGATCGCGGGCTGCCTGTATTGACTGATCCTGAAAAGAAAAAAAATCATAGCTTATTTGTATAAAACTAGTGATTGACAGCGCCATTGACAAAATGGAGTTTGAATTTTTTTAGAGTTAAAAACTTACAGGAGGTAGAGTTAGACGAGAGGCGAGATTTTTTACCCATGCCACAGTCAAAGGGTCCATTATATTCCAGAAATTTCGCAGAAATTGTTTGTATTTTTTGAAGCTGTGCAATGGATATCTTAAAGTATCAAGAACACACAGTTTATAGCCAGGTTAGACTAGCAAATGGTAGCTTCGTGAGCATTGAATAGCATTCACATTGCTCATGCTAGAGAATAGCCAGTGGGTATCAATAAAGAATAGGCAGACACGCGGAATATGAGGAAGCTTGCCCAGTGGCGGGGAAATATCACGGATCTCCTGTAATAATGCAGGAATGGATGCGACAGAAAAAAATTTTGGGTCATGGATTTCGCTGAAAACATGAGGACTGACCAAAGTGAGGATGGCGAACACGCCTATCAACTTCGTTTTTCAAAATTTGCATATTTTGACCTACAACTTTGGAAGGCTGTATCTCCGTCAATTTTTGACCTTCAGCGACCGCATTTTTTCCAATCGATGCGCATTCAGGTAACCTACAAATAAGTTCACTTATGCTAAGTGCAGAAATTACGTCTTCACATTGTTTTTATCAAAAACATTATTTTCTGACGTGAAACTACCTTTTCCTTGCATAGCGTTAGGCAGTTGAGCGTAGCCAGCGATAAAACAGCCATGAGCATGGTCGTACAATGCCACGGTGACCACTCCGGCTTGGCAAGGGATTCAAAAATGACGGAGCGCAAAGCGAACCGACCGGCAGGAAATTCAGCGCCGACTGAAAACCAAATTCGCAAAAACTGATTCGATATTGTAATGAATTTCAAATTAATTAGTATGTCATCGTCTCGCGCTATTGATTTGCATACTATTATTTTTCGCCACCACGTCAGTTTCTTTTTCATTTTGAAACTTGTTTTTGATTTTAGCGGTTACATGAATAGGATATTAAATTGAGTAATGGCTTGCACATGTAGTCACCTTGAACACATTGTGATTGATTAGCCACTTCCGAATTTCGCGATTATACGCCGTCGCTCTAAATTTTCGTTGAAAACAATAAATAGTTATTTCTACCTTACTTTTTGGATACGAGATCGTTGATCGAATAAATGGTGAGGTCAACAATGTCGCTTCTCTTGGACCTTTAATGGTTTACAAAAAAACGGAGAGTTACTACGTTCGTGAGATCTTATGTTATCCCTTTCTTTACCGTATAGATTGCGCGAGTATTCCGATTTGATTATCTGTTCCTCCAAGCATCATTATAACGTTTTCTTCTTGAACCATTTCCTTAACGTTAGGATAACATTAAAATACTGGCAAATGATATTTGTTCTGAATCTTGCCTTTAGGCCACTTCCGCGGAGCAAGAACATACTACAGATGCAAGAAACAGCGCCGATAGATTGAACCGCGGTTGCTCTCTGAAACCAAACTTCTTCATCCGCATTGTCCAACTTATTAGTCTGCTCACATTGGAATTCGTAATTTGGGTCAGCTCTTCGTTTTGCCTCTCGTCGAGAGAGTATGCGGTATGATACAGAGACCCGAATTACGAACTATTGTTCACAGACATTAATGATTCTGTTAGCGTTTGTTGAGATTCATACCTTTAATAGTGCAGGGAACAATTCTCTGTTCTGAATGAACACATTTGCAATTTTTTTGGTGAAATGAACATGATGTCTTGCGCGAGTTGCCAAGTTGGCGAGCAAAGTAAATGAATTGGAGATTGCGACACTAAATGAAGGATCGGCAAGATTCCTGAAAGCATTATTTAAGATATCTGTATCAACAATAAATATTTATTATAAGTTTTGCGATAATGCTTACATAAGCTTGATTAAAATGTTGACTAGTCGTTTAAAGAGAGGATTACTCGCATAATTTCGAGTACTTCTTCTCCCGGACTGAAAAGGATATTATTCTTGAAAATATTATTATTTATTTCAATAATATCTTATTTATATTATTTTATTTCTTTTTAGTATAGACTCATCGCTCGGAGTATCGCCTGGTCCTGACGAAAAAAAACAGTTAAAAAATACACTAGTAATCATAATTGTTCAAGCATTTACTTACGACTTGCAGAGTGAGATGACCAGCCAGATTCCTAATTCGTTCAACAACTGCAGGGAAATCGTGAACGGCTCGTCCAGCATCAATCACAATGTGTTCAAGGTGACTACATGTGCAAGCCATTACTCAATTTAATATCCTATTCATGTAACCGCTAAAATCAAAAACAAGTTTCAAAATGAAAAAGAAACTGACGTGGTGGCGAAAAATAATAGTATGCAAATCAATAGCGCGAGACGATGACATACTAATTAATTTGAAATTCATTACAATATCGAATCAGTTTTTGCGAATTTGGTTTTCAGTCGGCGTTGAATTTCCTGCCGGTCGGTTCGCTTTGCGCTCCGTCATTTTTGAATCCCTTGCCAAGCCGGAGTGGTCACCGTGGCATTGTACGACCATGCTCATGGCTGTTTTATCGCTGGCTACGCTCAACTGCCTAACGCTATGCAAGGATGCTCGTATCGTGGAGTTGGAGAACGCCCTAAGCAAGATCAAGGCGGACATCGTTGGACTCTCTGAAGTTCGAAGATCGACAGAAGAAGAGAAGGATCTCACGTGGAGCAATGGAAGACTCTATCATTCATCGCGCCTTCCTAACCGTACTGCTGGAGTTGGTTTCATCGTGAGTGGGGAGGTAAAGCAGAAGGTAGTCGGATTTTGCGTTCTAACTCCCAGGATCTGTTTCCTTGATGTAGCGGTGTCGGATAAGGTCCTGATTCGCTTATTCCAGATCTACGCACCCGCCTGCGATGACGTGGTCGAGTACAGTAACTTCATCCATGAGGTTGAAAGAGGATTCAACGGACCAGTCTCAGGCAGTCACCGGTATCGATTCGTGCATAAGGTCATCCTGGGCGATTTCAATGGGAAAGTGGGTTACTGCGAGCCAGGAGAAAGTGCAGTGGGGAAGTTTGGATATGGGAATAGAAATGTAAAGGGCCAAATGGTTGTGGATCTCTGCGAGAGGTTGCAACTACGGGTTGGTAACAGTTTCTTTCAAAAACGGGGTACTAGAAAATTCACATGGGTTTCACCCAATGGGCGCACTAAGAACGAGATAGACTACATTCTGTTCCCAAAGGGTCTTCGGGTGCTGGATGTGGGAGTGGTTAATCGGTTCGACTTCTCGTCCGATCATCGATTGGTTAGATCTACCATATCATTCTCATTCAGATTTCGTCGTGGTTGCAATAGACCGGCAAGGGGGGACTCGCACCTCAACAACGATTTATTTAAATTCAGCTTAGGCATAGAATTGAAGCGCAGAGGTGCGAGCTTGGATTACGGTAACGTGGTCTCGGCAGTGCAAGAAGCGGGGAGAATTTCAACATCGTTCAGACCGCCGGGCAGTAGGTTATCCCAAAAGACCAGGGATTTGTTGATTCGTAGGAGGGAACTAAAAATGGACGCGGTGGGGGTTCCTCGAGTGGAATGGTTACTTATCAACAGGGCGCTTAGGGAGTCGTTTAAAAACGACCGGGATAAATCCCTCCTTTCCTACGTAGACGAGGCCATTGCGCTTGGGAAAAGTTACAAAAGGGCAACTAGAAATTTAGCAATTGGGAGGGATAGAATTTCACGCATTAGGGACGGTAATGGGATCTTAGTCTTCACTCAAACGGGCACAGAGGAGGCATTCAAATCTTTCTACAATGCTCTCTATAGTGGGGATGGAGGGGTTGGATACCGCGAGGAGATAGCAAGGGATCCTTTCGTTCCCATCGTAGAAGCCGAAGTCGTTCAAATACTTCGGTATTTCAAATCAGGCAAAGCTCCGGGAAGGGATGGTATCACAGGTGAAATGCTCCGAATGGGGGTAGATCAGTTAGTTCCCACTCTCACCAATCTCTTTAACAACATCATTTTGGGTTCTATTCCTCTGGGATTTGGGGATTCTCGCACAATTCTTCTACCAAAATCTGGGGATCCAACTCTTACAAAAAACTACAGACCTATTAGTCTGCTTCCTGTTTTGCAGAAAGCGCTAACTGGGCTGCTCATCAAGAGGTATGGATCGGTACTGGATGGAAATAGAAGCTGGGAACAAATGGGATTCAGACGTGGTCATTCCACAGTTGACGCTATCCACACTCTAAAGTCTGTCATTGCTCACTGTGTCGACTATAGGCTGCCGATCTATCTGCTTTTTGTAGACATTTCGAAGGCCTTTGACAGTGTATACACGGAAGCGGTGTTCAAGGCGATAGAGTTAGAAGGGATTCCCTCGGAAGTCGTTTCTTTCCTCGCAAACCTTTCCCAGGAAAGTAGAAATGTGGTGGTGGTTAATGGCAAGGAGGTCAACATAAAGGTGGGAAGGGGTGTGCGACAAGGTGATTGTTTGTCACCTAGGCTATTCACTGCGGTTCTAGATATGGCACTCCGTCGGCTAAATTGGGCAAATAAGGGAGTAAGTATCAATGGTCGGTTTCTGTCCCATATTCTTTTTGCTGATGATGCCGTTCTCATTTCTCACGATGAACGACAGATTCAGACGATGGGAAGGGAATTAGAGCGTGTACTTGCTACAGTGGGATTGGGTCTCAATGGCGATAAAACTGTCGGAATGAGTTCCAAGCCTGATCCAAGGGATGTAAGAATAGGAGGAAAAGTAGTAAAATTGCAAGATAAGGTGGTCTACTTGGGAAGCGCAATCGCAGTCAGCGGAAATGATGACTGTGAAATCACCCGACGCATTCAAGCTGGTTTTGGTGCTTTCCACAAACACCGCACTTTTCTTATCAACAAGGGTATTCCAATGGCACATAAACGTCGGCTTTTCAACGGCTGCATACTTCCCGCTGTGGTTTACGGTTGTGAATGTTGGGCGCTGACCAAAGCACAAATGAATCGATTATCGGTGGCTCAAAGAAAAATGGAACGTTGGATGGTTGGCTGTACTGTGCTCGATCATGTCTCTAATGAGAGGTTGCGAGATTCAACTAGAGTTCAGGACTTCGTTCGCACTGCTCAGAAAAGGAAATGGTTTTGGTTGCATAAGATCGCGAATGATGATTGCCGGAAGTGGAGCCGATCTGTGATCGAATGGATTCCGCGGAGAAAGAGGAGCCGCGGCCGCCCAATCACGAGATGGAGCGACTCTTTCCGCAAAGCAACAGGCCCAAATTTTCTCAATCAAGCACGAAGCTCTAACTGGAACACCATGCACATCAGAGCTCTCGCCTGATCTCCCGAGAATCTAATGACCTCTAGATAAATGTGTTAAAATCGTAAATCGTAAATCGGTTTTCAGTATCTCTTCGACGCAATGTCCACATACATCGAAAGCAAATATGTGATTGCTTCTTCTCTCAAGATTATTTATGTACTATGCGGAAATTCTCATATTACAGATGATGTTGCCAATTATGTTGCCAGAGAGGTAAACTCGGGTCCGCGCTTTCTCTGAATTTATTATGACAATTAGATAATACATATTTTTCTCCGTATTCAGCTCTCAAACGATGTATTTCTCAAACTTTCCCAACCACTCGATCAATACCACATCATTTATGCTTTGGATGAATTGTGCATGAATAGAAATGCTGTAAAGGTGAGAATTGATTGAATACATATTATTTTATAAAAAAAATGTTAAGAAATAAATTCTTGCAGCATATTTTGATCGATAAAGCGATTATCAACTACGCTTGCAGCCTCATAATAATGTATTCTACGGACGAGTGCAAGGGAAATGATACAAAAGTAAGCAACCGATTCAATTTTTAAATTGATTTTGAATTTCAGATTTCAACATTGTACAACACTCTTATTCTATGTAGGCGACTGATGGAGATGGAAGTTACGGATGAAAAATCGCACATAGTTTGGTAACGGTCAGGGGAGAAGACGGTAAATTGTATTGATACAAAACCTGTATTCAAAATATTGTATATCACGCGTCTTCTGAGATTGTAGGACCGTGCGGAACCAGGAGCCCCAACTTTCAGCAGTATCCACGAGATAATTATGCCAGAGTACATTGGTGATTAGAAAACTTTCCACAATGGCCGTTTTTTTTCAGAACCGGCTTTTAGGTATGTTCGGGTTCCGCACCCGGCTCTACCGTATTTTAGCTCCCAGATGATCTAGAATGCTGGCATTGGGATCAAAATGTCCGGAAAATTATTTCCAACAACTTTTATGTTGACAATAAAGTTCGACGGCGTCAACTTCATATTGAAATTTTCGAAAAACTGCAATTCAAAACAGAAAATAAATTCTACCGGCTCGGGGACCAGACCCTTTCAAGTAAGCGGTGATCATATTCGGAATATCCATACCCGATTCTATCAGGAAAAAATATAGCTAAACTCCTTAGGTGTGACAAGTGGTCTCCCCAAGGCGAAAACAGCGTCCAACTCGCTTAATTTCAAGATCACTTTTCTGAAAATCATCGGATAAAAGCTCCAAAACATGACTATATTGGCGAAAACATCATAAATAAGTAACATAACTCTAAATAACTAGAATGGAATTCATTTTGGTACTTTTAAAAAAATCGAAAAAATTTCGAAAAAAATTGTCTCGATTTTCATGAATTTCTATTTTCATGATTTTCATTGATCTTTTGCAACCAAATCATATAAAACGATGAGAGGCATGATTTCTTCGAAATCAATCCGATTTCGGTCACAGAGCCGGAAAGTACAAACTTTCGGTTTTGGTTTCCGGATTTGGAGAAAACTATGTTATCTATGGAACATTAAGCCGCCTAGTTATTTATATTTATTGGTAAATATACATAAACACATTTTACGCTACAAGGAAGGATTCTAACAATAAATTTCAACATAGATTCAGAGGCAGCTGAAATTACACTTCGAAAATACAATTACAATTTACAAAATGCACGACTGTCATATCTTGACAGAAATCGTCCTTTCAGCGTAAAATGTATTTATTTATAGTTAATAATAAATATCAGGATGGTGCATAATTTTCGATACAAAATCACGATTAAAGTTTTCGAGCAATAGCTTCGGTCTTGAGCAATCCTCTTTTGTAGTATTAGTGCATATGTACTCTACATAGCGCACGTTGCATCTCACCTCATCAATCAGTATTACCGATGATTCGTCACTCCAAAGTCTGAGAATTGCAAAATTTCATAAACTTTTCGATTGATTGCTACTCTTGGCGAAGCAATAATTGCGCTGCTTAAACACCATTTTTGTGAAGGATGATGATTAACTATTCTACTATAGCCAGAGATCGGCATCAGCCATAAAACGATCTGACAAAATTGCCACGTATTCCGAAATTGTGGGGTGTTGAAAATGGCAGTTTACAATTATTTTCACAAGGAGTTTTTGCTGGACGAGCTCGAGGTCTCAAATGAAACATAACCTGAAGTACCTATCCAGCTTCCTTGGGAAGGTGGCGTATCCTGGCTTTGCAAGCAAAGTCAACAGCTAAGTGAATTTTGGCAAATTCTCAAATCAATAAAAGGAGTGAGATCTTACTGTTCAAAACAATCAGTTTAATAAAAGTCCCGGGATCAAAAGCCAAAATTCGCTCTATATTTTCATGCGTAAATATTTTAAAATTCCTACCTTAATTGTTCAGATTTCCGAAATCACAGAAAATATAGAGCGAATTTTGGCTTTTGATCCCGGGACTTTTATTGAACTGATTGTTTTGAACAGTAAGATCTCACTCCATTTATTGATTTGAGAATTTGCCAAAATTCACTTAGCTGTTGACTTTGCTTGCAAAGCCAGTATACGCCACCTTCCCACGGAAGGTGGATCTCGGGACTTTTATTGACGCGGAGCGATTTATTTTTTAAATCTCCCCCGCCATATCCAACTAGACCGCGCAGTCTTCAAGACCGTTGTCCGTGTTCCTGGTACTTGACAGGTGAGTGAGTGAGGGAGCGTAAATCGACTGGCTTAAGAAAAAAGTCTCCTTCTCTGATTGAAAGTCGCCGACCAACATCGTAATACCCATATAGCTCAAGTCGGAAGCGGGCACTATGTTGATCCGATTTGATCGGCGAGAATAGGACAGCTTAATTGGGAAGTAATCGAACCAGGTCTATAACACCGACTTTTCAATCGCCCGAAGCTCCGAGGAGGAAAGTGCTGGGGCTAAATTTGACACGTTATTGTGGAGTACTATGTTTCGGTATGTAGTATGACACGACAAGAGTATTCTGCAACGAATACCATTTTTGAAACATTGGCCCAAATATAGACATAGACTGTTTCAAAATTTTGGAATTTCAATTAATGATCACTGCATTCTTGCGCGAAGATGAAGAGGGATAAATTGCCATTTATTCTGAAGTACCTTACTGTGTAAGCATGCATGCATAATTAGGAAAGGATTCGCGCAGCGGTTCATGAGCTGAATTTATTGAAACTATGATTTTGAGACGCTGGAACACTTTTTGATGCCCGTTGTTTCCGACGCACATTCGAATGCGGATTTATTGTGTTCATCTGAAGAATCAACTCTTGTTCAAGCGCTGTTTTAATTAGCAGATCAAGTACACCACGATTATAAGAAAACCAGGACCCAAACAAAAACGTTAAAAATTGCAGTTTTCCTATGTTTCGTTTCGAAAATTTACCACAATCTTTATGCGATACGTAGACTGAAAGCAAACACACGAAAGCAATCTACTATCACGGCCATAACATATAGTTTTTAGAAAATCGTGAACGCCTACGCACGCCAGCAGAAATTTGAAAATAAAAAAGGAAAGAAACTTTTGCATCAACCTGCTAGTTTCTCAGAAGGGTGGAATTTGCTTTTAATTTGTTTAATTTTTGTGATGAATTTTGTTGAAAGACCCAAAACATGGCTATTTTGCCAATTTTCACTCATCATTGTTTTTCGGCGGTCTGGCATTGGATCGATCAGGTTGAAACCAATCATTGTTTTCACCTAACCCTGCCTCAAATATTGCCCAAGCGGGGTTTGATAACTGTAAAGTGTTCGCCAGTAAATTTACAAAATACCGTGTATCGAAAATTATGCATCAACCTAATATAAATAGCTAGACGGCTTAATTTTCCATAGAGAGAACATCGTTTTGTCTAAATCCGGAAACCAAAACCGGAAAGTTTGTATTTTCCGGCTATATGACCGAAATAGGATTTTTTTTCGAAGAAATCATGCCTCTGTATTACCACCTCATCGTTTTATATGATTTGGTTGCAAAAGATTCATGAAAATCATGAAAACAGAAAATCATGAAAATCGAGACAATTTTTTCGATTTTTTTTCGATTTTTTAAAAAAGTACCAAAATGCATTTCATTCGAGTTATTTAGAATTATGTTACTTATTTATGATAATTTCGCCAATATAGTCGTGTTTTGGAGCTTTTATCCGATGATTTTCAGAAAAGTGATCTTGAAATTGACCGAGTTGGACGCTATTTTCGCATTGGGGAGACCACTTGTCACACCTAAGGAGTTTAGCTATATTTTTTTCCTGATAGAATTGGGTATCGAGATTCCGAATATGAGCACCGCTTACTTGAAAGGGTGGGTCCCCGAGCCGGTAGAATTTATTTTCTGTTTTGAATTGTAGTTTTTCGAAAATTTCAATATGAAGTTGACGCCGTCGAACTTTATTGTCAACATAAAAGTTGTTGGAAATATTTTTCCGGACATTTTTATCTTAATGCCAGCATTCTAGCTCATCTGAGAGCTGAAATACGGTAGAGCCGGGTGCGGAACCGGAAAATACCTAAAAGCCGGTTCTGAAAAAACGGCCAACGTAGAAAGTTTTCTAATCACCAATGTACTCTGGCATAATTATCTCGTGGATACTGCTGAAAGTTGGGGCTCCTGGTTCCGCGGGCTGTCCGTTTTCATGCATTCTCTCAGAAGACGTGTGATAAGTCTGTAATACATCGTTGATTTCACAGTTGACGTGTTGTACTGAGTCTATTAAAAGTGAATTTTACAGCACATTTCGGAATTGCTTTTCGATCAGAAGTTCGCCACGGCTCTTATCGATATCTTGATATTTGGCCAAACAGAAACTCAAATTGAAGCTATTCAGGTAAGAAAATCGGATAGAAGAGAGCATAGGACATTCTCGACAGAACGGCGTATAGTTTGGCTTACTTATGCAGTAAAAGTGCATCACATAGTTAAAATTATAGCTGATGATGACTGGTCTTACGCTACCGTACAATCGATTTTCCGCATACCTATTCAGTACATTGGACTCTTCCAAGTAAGTTAGCCTATTTTTGATATACCAAGAAAAATATGTTGTCAATAAATTTTAAAAAATTGGATAATAAACAAGATAATTTCCAAATTCGTAATTGTTTCAGGAGACTAAATGTTTCAACCGCTCTGTATTATGCACTCGACGCACAAATGAAGGTTATTTTTAATTTTTTTTTTCATTTTCAAAACTATCCTATATCATAACTGGACATTACAGACCGCTTCTCCACATTGTAAATTCGTTCGGGATGCAATTGACCTCACATTGATGATTTGCAATGATTTCTGCATGCAAAAATGTCTTACTGATCTCGTCAAGTTAGATAATAATATATGCCCTTTGAGGTTAAATAACGCCGACGTCCCTCTCAACATTATCTTCAATCCCACATTTGAGAAAGACGAGAATTTCGTAAAGAAGGTATCATATAATACATTACAATGGTCGTTATCCGAAAATTGAGAATATATATATTTTATATTTTATCTACGCTCGGCGGCGCAACGAAAGACGAATAATTACTTATGTGTTATGATACAAGAGAGTTGACTCTCCTCACACTGAGGTCAAATACGATAGGAAGGGGGGAATTGGGGGGAAGGAGGTGCAATCGTAAAATGCGAAGATCCAATCGGCTGGTCTCATCTGTCTTCGTCTGTTCTGATGGGGAGTTTCGAGGAGGAGGAGGAGGCACTCGAGGTAGATCAGGTAGACTCTGCTCCGAGATCCAGCGTCAGGGGATCTCTAAAGGGGGGAGGGGGTGAGAATGAAGGAATGTATCATTCTAATATATCATTCTAATGTTCCAGCTCCTTCAACTTTGTGAGAAATTAATCGACGATTCGCAACTGAGGGCAATCTGGAGACGGCATCAAGAGAAATTCGATAGAAGTAAATTCAGTTGGAGCTCAGAGATAGGTCGGTCGGCCTCTATAAATCATAACGAGATACGCATGATTAAGTTAGCGTTTTGCGATACAGAATATTTCCTCTCATCGAAGTTGCACAATGAAAGTGTAATAGGGGTGTGAGGGGAACAAATATTAATATGCATGCAAATTAAAAATCCTCAAACAACCTCGAACACTAATGTTCAGCTCAACTGGCTGGTGAGGTTTACGCCAAAATCGGAATTGAGGAAAAGGAAGAAGGGTATGTTCCTGAATGCAAGAAGAGGAAAGTGGAGTGAAGATGTTCCTTATGAAAAATTTAAAAAAACATTAAAACGACAGTCATGAAAACGCATTGCATCATACTTTCTTGCATTCGTGTTTCATTCGTGCACACAAAATTAAATGTAGAATCGTCGATAAACACTGCGTCATATTGATTAGAGCTAGAACAAGATGTCCTGGATTGCTGTGCAATCTGCTTTAACAATCGTTTAGTAGAACACTAATACAAACTTTCCTTCACTTGCTGGTGAAATTTACGATAGTATTGGAATGGACGGCATGGGCAAAGAATATTTCCCTAAATGCAATAAGAGGAAAGTGGAGTGATGACGATCCGAACGTTAAAAATCTTAGCAGTGAAAATGCATGAGATCATTATTTTGCGCGGATTCAAATGTATTTTATCCACCTTCCTGCTGGAGGTGGCGCACCCCTGTATTTGAAAGCAAAGTCAAGAGCTGTGTGAACAATTTCCTCACTATTTTGGAGAATCTCGCTTGGCATGTATGTTATTGTATATTGTGAATCGAAAAATATATCGAATAATTTATTTGTATGTGATTCAAATTTCATCATGAGATGTTTGAAAATAGTGGGTAAAGCGGTGACGGTTCTCTTATGCAGCCGGGCAGCCGGGTCCCTTCTCTCCCTCTTTGCACTTGCAATCCGCGTCCTGCATCCTTCTCTCGGTGAAATCACGGCGTTCGGGAGTCTTGCCAATGGTGCACAGACAGCCTGGAATGCGAGAATGGGCACTAGATCGGGTGAGAACTTTGACGTCATGCCGATTTTTATATATCCAAGGCTACGCCGTCATAGTGTCCAACTTAGTGTCAGATAGTGTTGAGAGTGGAGGGAATCTTGGGGCTGTAACATTTTAGAACTGGCCATTTTAAACCTCTTTGTTTTTGGACTCATTGACAAAGAGATAATCTCACCCTTCGGCCGCGGGAAGCATCCCTCCTTGAGTCCCTTGAACTTGTTCTTCAGTTCCTCGACGACGAGGGCGTAGTTTGCCTGCGCCTTCTCTCTCACTGGATCACGGACGTTCTGAGACGGACGATCCTCTACCTGAGCACGGGTAGAAGCCTGAAGGATACGGTATGATACGGTAGGAGACGGTAGGAATGGTTGGAAAAACGATGGAGGATAAAGGATACGGTAGGAGGTACGGTAAGTAGCATTTGGCGACGTCGTTGTACGCGGCAACTACATCGTTTCCTTGGGCGTCTTTCTCATTGCACTTGCAGCCTCCGGAGGGCTTCGCGAAGCAGTTCTCCTGGAGGGAAGAAATTAGTTTGAGACAGGCGCTTACAATGTGATTCAAAAGAGAACTTTTGAATCAATGTGATTCATAATACTCGGACTTTTGAATCAATGTGATTCAGAAGATTACGACTTTTGAATCAATGTGATTCTTAATACTCGGACTTTTGAATCAATGTGATTCAGAAGATTACGACTTTTGAATCAATGTGATTCAACAGACGCTCACCTTGAATCCCCCGAACCTCTGTCTGATCTCCTCGTTTATTTCCTTCTTCCTGTCAGCGGTCAGTTCTGCATGAGTATTGGCTGTTTTGATCAACAAGTTGCCGACCCCCTCTAAGACGTACTCTCAGAACGTTTTGTTTATGCCGAATCCTATGAATCACGTGAGGAATCTCCTCGACGACAACAGACTTGAGAAATGACAGTGTATAGATTGAGAGATACTGTTACTGTGATGAGGAAAAACAAAATCGGGCCAAATTCCGGAGATATAGCATCACGTTAGAACTGGCAATTTTAGAACTCCTGTTGTAGAAAATGATATACATTCTTCGTCTTATAATATAATGATTTCTCAAAAGACCAGTTCTAAAATGATGTAATACATACGCTGAAAATCTAATACTAACCCTCAAGACTCTTCTTGCAATCCGCGTCTGGTGTGAATTCCCTGACGAATCGGAAACAAGTATGTACGCACTATTAAATCATATTCACTAGTAATAATACGTTACCATGTTTTTTCAGGGCATACCTGCTGGCTGTTATCTTCCTTGAACAATTTGTGCCGGTTACCGCGTCATAGTCCTAACTAACGCGTCGGTAGTCCTCCATCACTATTGGAGTAATGGGCTTATTCTGCCACACTCCTATCGGTATAGGGAGTATGGAGAATTAGCGGATTCGAAATAGAACACCGGATTCGATTAGGGTGGCTGGCCTGGAGTAAGCTCTCGCACCTCCTATCTTCTCGAATTCTGTCCATCAAGATCAGGAGGAGAGTCTTCGAGAGCTGCATCACGGCTACAGTTCTCTATGGGTGTGAAGTATGGGCTCTGAGATCTAGCGAGAAGGAGAGGCTGAGAGTCACCCAGAGGAAGATGGAAAGAAAGATGCTTGGAGTCACGCTGAGGGACAGATGGAGGAATGACCGCGTGAGAGGGATTACCAAGCTGAGAGACTGGAATGAGGAAGGATTGAAACGAAAAGCGCGCTGGGCCCTCAAGATCAGAAGAATGGGAGTGGAACAGTGGAGCCGTGCGACAACTGTCTGGACTCCATTCAATAGGACTCGTCCCCCCGGAAAGCCTCGCGCGCGATGGAGAGACGACCTATCCCGAGCTATTGGCAGCCATTGGTGGAGTGCAACTTATGAAGACTACCGACATATCATCTTCTGAGCGTTTCCGCCTGATAAGATAAATTGATTGATTGATTGATTGAGAATTAGCGAATGTAGACCCGAATTAGATTGTGATTATTTTACATAACGTCGTTATTTGTTTGTTGAAAACTATGAACTCGTGTTATCTTTCACTTTGTAGGAATGGAGGCTGCAGCTGTGGATCGAATTATGCATCTCGCTACGCAACTCACTCATATGCCCGTAAGTGTGTAATTTTTAAAGTGATTGTGATGAAAACTACTTTTCGCTGTATGAAGATTTTGAAAATTTCGTAGCACTACTCGTAAAATGGCAGAAAATAGTAGTACATATGAAGCCTTCAGTGATTTTCCAATGCCTTTGACTGCTTTCAGCGATTTTTAGACGAAGTATACTCTCACGGCCCCTAACTCATCGACAATCGTGACCACCGTTCCGCCTAACTCCACCCACTAGAAAATACTGTAATTAGTGCCCATTTCTGTGTTTAGTGTCTTGAAATTTGAATTTGCGTCATTTATGATGTGCAAAAGCCAATTCAACTCTGTTCAAATTCAAAAATATTGCCTAAGTAAGGGCAACATGATGCCTGATGTTTGAATTTGAATTTTTCTACATGAGACCAATTAGGCGGACAGGTGGTCACGAATGTCGACGAATTAGGGGCCGTGTACTCTTACAGTAAACTGATTTTTCGGTTCAGGATCAGGCGAGGCAGAGTGCTTTCATTCTTAATACATGTCTCATAGGAAATCAATATGAGATTTTGCGAATAATACCTGAAGAGGTTCGTTTGTTACTCGCGAGATTGTTCAAGCCTTGGAAAATAAGTCAACTATGCTAGGTGCTTCAATCTGTGATTACTGAAATCGCGGAATCTATATGTATGTTTGATACCTTAAAGCCGACTCGAATCAACACGATAAGTTCTTGCATGACTGTAAATGTATGAAAAAAACAACAAATTCAGCTATTAGAGGCTCTGATGACGATGCTTGGCAATATCACATATTTAAAGTAGGTTTAATTTTGCCGATGTTTGCTGTCTTAATTATAAATATCTCGATGATGCAGGCACTCACAAGGAGTGTTCACAGTTCTCATGCAAAAAGGTCTCTTCGAACGCCTCGTCTGCATTTCTGCTCAGATTATGTGGGCATAATTGTATTTGATATATCACATCAAAAACAAGTATTCAGGAGTGTACATGATGCATCATACGACGGAGCAATCGCCAATACATTTATTTTTCTCGGCAATTTGACATATGGCAATGAACACATCGTGAGCAAAATTGCCAGTGTTTTCGCACATGAGAAAGGATTGTTCCGCATTATATGCAAGGTACACTAACCATCTTAATTGTGAAATATCAAGCAGTTTGATGATGTCAGTTTGTAAATTATTTTTCATCATTTTCACTTTTACTGCAGAGAGCAATCATGGTACAATCATTATCCTCTTTACGAGTTCTCTGTCGACTGATCATGCATGGTGGAAATGGGTTAAGAGTAAGTTAATCGTATTTTTCGAGAAGTAATTACGTTGTCAAGACACGTGAAACTTTTTTTTTAGGAAATGATTCAGGAAGAACACATAATAATGATGCTTGGGGGACGAGATACTCAAATCGGAATACTCGCACTGCCTATGGAGTATGTTTGCACACATATTAAATATGCAATTGCAGAAATAGAAACATGAGTGACTATCTGAGAACCGAGCAATATCACCTATAGGCATCGAAAAATAAAGTATAGAGTCCTAAAATCGACCTTAGGAAACCATATCTCCGAGCCCTCATTCATGATTTGCGCTGAACCTGGGTTGTAATTTGTTTTCATTTTTGTTTTATCTTTTGGCTCATCTAAACACCATACATGTATAATATTTCTGAGAGAACACGACGAGATAAGTATGTTTTACAGTTGGAATTGAAATGCTAGCTGAAACGCTAGCTGAAAAATAGCTTCTCACATGTATCACAAGTCGATGAAGCAAAAACAGCACCAATCCCAATCAAAATCGACCATACTATGGTGGGATGATATACTAGTGAGAAGATTTCGAACGAGTATGACCATTTGCCCCAGAGTCGGCTTTTAGGAAATTTCCGGTTTTACAGCCGGATGTGATGGATTTCAGCTCCCAGGTGAGCAACAGAGATGGCGTTGAGCTCAAAATGTGCGGAAAATCATTTCCTGATACTTTTATGTTGAAAGGAATGCTTGAAAAGCACCCGTTAAGAAGGTAGATCTGAAAAAGTGGAATCGGAACATGAAAATAAATATTTTCGCCATGACAGAAGTCGAGGCAATGGAATTTGATTGCATATTATTGAAGTTAATGAGTCCTCATATACTATAAAAATATAAAAGTGGAAATCAATTTATGCATTTTTTTTATATTTCACATTCAATGTTGATCAGTGGCTATTTCGTACAATGAAATTGCTCGTTCTCTTTTCCGGTTATTCAATCACATCAATGCAACAAAAACGAGCGTTGCTAGGCCGCAGAAGTTATATTGTGCTCCAAGATCGAAGTTTTATTGATATCTAAAAAACGTATTTCAGCACCTCCAAAAATCCCAAGTTTACGTATCAATAATTCAAGATTCTCAAAAGAGTAGATGCTCATTCAATATACAAGTTGTAACTAGCGAGGAACTACGCTAAGCTAACGCTTGGGGATGAATGCAGAATGGGATGCATTTTCCACCACAGTGCGTGGTGTGGTTGGTGGTTCGCAGATTGCAGTTTGATGTGGCGCTATGACGTGGGAATAGAATAAAATTAACTTCAGTATTATATAAAATTAAAATATTAAGAATGAAACCAAGAAATATTTCAAAAATCATATTTTGAAGCAAAAAGTTTAAAAAATCGGCACTTTCCTAGTTCCGCGCCAGGCTCCTCCCCCTTCCCTCCCTTCGCGATCTCTGACCCGCCTCTCGCCCCTCCCCCTTGCGCGCCCCCTCGTCCCTCCTCCTCCCTCTTCCCGCGCCCCTCCCTCCCCTGCCTGAGAGGAGAGCACTCCCCTCTATCCCTCTCTCGTTCCTCCCAGCGCTCTCTGACCCGGCGTGACTAGAGAGCGCGCGCGGCTGACCTTATCTCGCTTCTCCTCACTCCTTGGAACATCACGTTCCTAAGTTCGAGGGGGAAACCTCTCGGCAAATTTTTGGAGAGAGCCAGACTCCATCCCTTTCGGGGTGGAGCCTGGTTCCACCCCTCCCGCCCCCCTTGGGGGCGGGACCAAGGGGGCGGTGCCTGGCGCGGAGCTAGGAAAGTCCCAAAAAATCAATTTGTCTTTCTTTGATGGATTACGGTAGCTGACTATTGAACCTCATAATTTCAGCAAATCAGCTAAGAATTTCACATAATATGTTGAGAACAATTAATGAGAATTCAAAGTAATACTAATTAAGCTAATAAACACTACAAAAGATTAATTTTATAGCAAAATGCAAAATTTCACAATTTCGCCATTTTCAAACTCTATTTTTAAGCTAATTAGCTATTAATAACCCATAATCGGGTGAAAAAAAATTAATACTAAATCGATTTCTAACAATTCTAACACAAAAACACCTATGCGTGTTTCCCGACCCTAGTATACCTTCGAAAAACGCACGCCGCGGGCTTTGAAGATATCCAAACGCTCTAAAAAGTTGGAATTCAGTTCTTCAATAGATTTTGAACATTACCAGATAAAAATCAGATTTTTATCGAACTTTTCAGTAAAGTTATGGATGTCCAAAAAGTGGTCATGCAAAAAAGTAATTTTTTCATGCCCTGAGGGCAAATTGTGAGTTATCGTATTCATATTCTCAGGATCATGTGTACTCATGATGGCGATCATTTTGATGCTTTGGACGGGTCTCTAGCTACTCTAGAAGCCGAGTTCCGAATTTTAGATCCTGTTTTTGCAGCTTCCCTGGTCATATCTCCACTCATAGAAAGCATGGCGAACAGAAAAAAATCTATGTAAGAATAATGCCGTTTTGAAAAAGTGCAGATTGATTGCGTCATCACTACGCAATAACTATGCGATGACGTCATACCATAATACCATGATCATAATCTCCGATAGATTTGGTACATCATACCTGAGTGCCAGAATGATGCATTTCCTGGGCAAAAAGATAGAGCAAATTCAAAAAGTGTACGGTGACTTTCCGGCGCGACTGTACCTGTGTTAAAAATGCATACATTTGAGAAAAAAGCAACCACCTTTCCTATTCAGTGATTCAGGAGACCCCTTGATTCCCGAATTTTCTTCGTTGAAAGTTGGTTCCTAATGAGGAATCCAAAAGTCATAACTAAAATGACACTCCTAGAGGAAAGAGTTTAAGGGAAGAAACTTTTAAATTTCATATCACCACAACCTTTTCCACATATGAGCTAGCGTTCCATTTCCAACAGAAAATTGCTTATCTCGTCGTGTTCTTTCAGAATTATCATACATGTATGGTGTTTGAAAGAGTCGTTCAAAAGATACAAAACATGACCACCCAGGTTCAGCGCGACACACGAAATTAGGGGTCACAGACACATCTTCCTAAGGTAGATTTTCGAACTCTACGTGAAACGATACCCCTATGGGCATCTTATAATTAGCACTTAATTTTTGTTGTAAGGTCTATGGTCAGTTCTTGCAGATTTCACTCATACATTATACTCTCAAATTAATTTTTTTCTGTATTCAATACAATTTCAGTTCGATGAGATGCAGCATTGTTGACCTCACTCTTTTCACAATCAAACAGCTCATATCAAGTCATGTGGAACAGTATGTCGTAATAATAGTTTTATTGTTATCAATGTATCGTATTTATTCGCTAATTTAGGGAGGAATCGCATGTTTGCGAAATTCGAAAGTGGCTTACCTATAACAATGTTTTCAAGGTGAGTTTACGCGAGTGAGCGGTGGCATTAGGCGTTAGGCGTATCTACATTATTGAATCTTTTCTTGATGCTGATTTTGCACTATCGTAACTTCAAATAAGACGAAAGGTAGATAGTTCGAATTAATAGGCTCCTTCCAACCCGATATTGAATATAATATAACAACTTTTAATATTTATGTTACATTCCAAGCAGGGTGTCTTGATAGTTTCGAAAATACTAAAAAATATTACTAATCGAGATTTTTTTTCAATTTCTATCATTTTAGTTCAGTCACATGTCGAAAAACTTCTTCCTTTTCAGTATCTGTTTGACGCAATGAACACGTACATTGAAGATACACGTGTGGTTGTATTTTCATTATGGATATTCACTGAACTATGCCGGGATTGTCATATTTCAGATGATGTTGCCAATTATCTTGCTAGAGAGGTAAAGTTATGCTCGTTAGTATCACCCAATCTAATTTCAAAGCTTGTTTAATACTATAATTCAGCTGACAAACGACCTGTATTTAAAACTAACCGATCCGGACCACCAATATTTCCTTATTTATGGGTTGGATGACTTGTGTGTGAATAAAAATGCAGTAACTGTGAGGATCTTCGAAATAAGCTATAAAACATTTTTTTTATTTATTTTTTTTGATTTCTGCAGCGCATTTTGTTCGATAGAGCGATTATCAACTACACGTGTAGCCTCGTCATTATGTACTCATCGGAACATATCGAGGAAAATGATACAAAAGTAAAAACTTTTGGTATTATTAATGAATAAATACAACTTTATGCAATTTTATAATATACAATAAAACAGCTGTGTAATAGTTCTTTCAAATATAAGGAAGCAACGTATTTTATAACTTGATTTTCAAAAATTAATATTGCATAACGCCCTCATTCTATGTAGGCGGCTGTTGAAGATTGAATTTACAGAAGAACAGTCGCATATTGTGTGGTTGAAAACTGCAGAGAAGATGGTAAGTGAGTTTTTTGGATATTTCTGCTGGTTAATTGGTCGTTGATATTTGATTGGTGAATACATTTTTTCTACATATATTAAATTGTCGAGTAAACATGAAATTTAAAAATATATATGTTCCCTTGCCCTATTCATCCTAAAATAAATGTACTTTCTTCACAGCATCTGACGGAATTGTTCTTCGATGAAAAGCTTTCCACTGCTCTAATAGATATCTTAACAAATGGCGAAATATCAACCAAAATTAACGCTGTTAAGGTATGAACAACAGGATTCTCGATGTAATTGTATTGACATACATACACAAATTTATTCAAACAGAACGTGGAATTTGTTCAATAGCGTATCGATTTTCTCGATAGCGTAGTTTGACTTACGTGAACATTAAATATGCAAACCATGTAATCATTATAGCTGATCATGGCTGGTCTCTCCCTACCATATGATCGATTTTCCACTTGCCTCTTCAGTTCGTTAGACTCTTCCAAGTTAGTTTTGTATTCATTGTAAGCGTGGTCAAAATTACAAATTGTGCACATTTGCTTACAATATTGTGTCAGGAGACTAAATATTTCAACCGCTCTTTATAATGCACTCGATGCACAAATGAAGGTTATTTTTCGTTTGTTTTTTTAAAATTTAATTTTCAAAATTATCCTATATCCTAACTTGTCATTACAGACGGGATCTCCACATTGTAAATTCATTCAAGATGCAATTACACTCACATTGATGATCTGTGAAGATTTATGCACGCGAAATTGTCTGACGGATCTTGTAAAGTTCGTAAATAAAAATACTGTGTTTATGATATTATTATGATATTATTTATAATATTGGGGTGTCCGGAAAGTTCGTATAATGCTTCGGAAAAAAGTCAGTTCGCGATCAAATGCAGTGATTGCGCAATCTGTTTGTCAACAATGTATTGCATCATTCTGACGTTGAGTAGTGAGAGGATTTAATCAGTCTCCTAGTGGCTACATTGACTCTTGTGATGGACTCCCATCTCTACCTCCGAGCAGTTTTACTTCATTACTACCGCCTTGGCCGATCCGTGAAGGAGGCCCACTCTGCCCTGGCCCAGTCGGAAGGAGCTGACGCCCCCTCCATACCCTTCTGCTATAAGTGGTTCTCCCGCTTCAAGAAAAGGGAGTTTGGTCTCGATGATCAACCCCGCTCTGGACGCCCTCCCTCCCTCGATCAGCCTCTCGTTCTCCGCACACTGAAGCGCAAGCCCATGACCAGTGTGCGTGAGTTGAAGAAGGATACTGGTACTCCCAGATCAACGGTGTCCGATATCCTCCATCGATCTGGGAAGAAGCCGAAACTCCCACAAGTGATTCCCCATGACCTCTCCCCCGAACAGCTGAAAAATCGTGTTCAAGTCTGTCGGGAATTACTCCATCGTAGATCCAATCTTCGATGGATCAATTCCATCATCGCTACAGATGAGAAGTGGATCACGTACGATAACCCTGTGAGGATACTGCAATGGGTGGATGCAGATGAGAAGCCCACGCCCGTCCCGAAGAAGGAAGAGCACGGAAAGAAGGAACTCCTCTGCTTCTTCTTCTCAGTGCTCGGTCCCATCTACTGGGAGATCCTCGCCCCTGGCACCAGCATCAATGCCGACCTCTTCTCTGAACAACTGGAAGATGTCGCGATCAGAGTCCCTCCCAGACCCAGGGCAAAATTCAGAACCAGGGCAAAATTCTTCTTCTGATGGACAATGCTCGCCCACATCGAGCGAAGATGACCCAGAAGAAAATGGACGAGCTGAAGATCGAGAGGATTCCCCATCCACCGTATTCCCCGGATCTCTCCCCATGCGACTACCACTGCTTCCGCTCTCTCTCTGACTTCTGCAAAGGAAAGAAGTTCAAGAATCGAGATGAAGTTGTGAGGGCTTTCGTGAACTGGGCGGTCTCGAAGAAACCCGCATTCTGGAAGAGAGGAATCGAGACCCTGCCCAATCGCTGGAGGGAGGTAGTGAGAAAGAAAGGGGCATACATTGGTCACTGATAATTGTAAAGCATTGAATAAAAAATAAAAACAAAAAAATATACGAATTTTCCGGACACCCCAATAAATTTTTTAAAAAAATGAAAATCATTATTTCAATAATGTTTCTACCTATTTAATTATGTACATATGTGTTCGTGCTGGAAATTGTGATGCGAGTTACAGCATTGCTTGTATCTCGTTAAAGCTTTTATCACATTGAATTATTTTATCAACGAACAAAGATGTGAATGATCAAAGGAAACGAGTGGGGGGGGGATATCCTAAGCAGCCGGGCAGCCGGGTCCCTTCTCTCCCTCCTTGCACTTGCAATCCGCGTCCTGCATCCTTCTCTCGGTGATATCACGGCCTTCGGGAGTCTTGCCAATGGTGCACAGACAGCCTGGAATGAGATAGTGGAATGAGACACTAGGCCGGATGAGAACTATGACGTCATGCAGCCTTTTCATGTATCAAGCACGGCTAATGTAATAGCGTCATAGTGTCAGATAGTGTCATAGCGAGTGTAAAGGGAATCATGGGGTGTATCATGTTATGAGGAGGATGAGGAAGTCTTACCTTTGGGTCGCGGGAAGCAGCCCTCCTTGAGTCCCTTGAACTTGTTCTTCAGTTCCTCGACGACGAGGGCGTAGTTCGCCTGCGCCTTCTCTCTCACTGGATCACGGACGTTCTGAGAGGGACGGTCCTCTACCTGAGCACGGGCAGAAGCCTGAAGGATACGGTAAGATACGGTAGGAATGGTTGGAAAACCGATGGACGATAAAGGATACGGTAGGAAGTAGGGTACATAGCATTTGGCGACGTCGTTGTACGCGGCAACTACGTCGTTTCCTTGGGCGTCCTTCTCGTTGCATTTGCATCCTCCGGAGGGCTTCGCGAAGCAGTTCTCCTGGAGGGAAGAAATTAGTTTGAGACAGGGGAAGCGCTTATAATGTGATTAAAAGAGGACTTTTGAATCAATATGATTCAAAAGATTACCACTTTTGAATCAATGTGATTCAACAGACGCTCACCTTGAATCCCCCGAACCTCTGTCTGATCTCCTCGTTTAATTCCTTCTTCCTGTCAGCTGTCAGTTCTGCATGAGTATTGGCTGTTTTGATCAACAAGTTGCCGACCCCCTCTAAGATGTACTCTCAGAACGATTTGTTTATGCCGAATCCTCTGAGTCACGTGAGGCATGGAATCTAATCCATGACAACTGACTTGAGAAATGAAAGTGAACATATTGAGAGATACTGTTACTGTGATGATGTAAAACAAAAGCGGGCCAAATTCCACGTTAGAACTTGCAAAAATTCACGTTAGAACTTGCAATTTTAGAACTCCTGGGGTAGAAAATGATATAAAAATTCTTCGTCTTAATATACAACGCTTTCACATTCGTACTTTCCGTAGAGAGCACATAGCATGAAGAAACGATGAAAATCTAGTACTGACCCTCAATGCTCTTCTTGCAATCCGCGTCTGCTGTGTATTCCCTGACGACTTCTCCCTGGCCCTCGTTGACGTTGCACCTGCAGCCGCCAGAAGGCTTGGCGAAGCAGTTATCCTGAAGAGATCAAAGATCAATCGAGAGAGAGAGAGGGAGAGAGAGAGGGGGGGAGAGAGGAGAAGCCAACCTTGAAAGCTCCATATTTCTGTTTAATCTCAGCGTTCAGCAACTTCTTATTCTCTGCAGTCTGTTCTGAATGAGTACTGGTTGTTCCGATGTATTGATGTTTTGATCAACAAGTCACAATCCTCTCTAAGATGCCCTCTCGGAGCGCATATTTTATGCGAATCCTCTGAGTTACTCCTCTGATATGTGAGGAAAATCTCTTCGATGACAACTGTTTCGCTTCCTAATAGATGGAATATAAATTTGTATTTACATTTGACATTAAGAAATGGCAGTGTACTGTTACTTGGATAAACGGGCCAAATTCAATGTCTTATAATGTTTTTAATTATGATAAATCTGTAGGAATGTTGAAGGTGCTGGCATCATATTAGAGCTGATCATTTTAGAACTCTGCAGAGCGTGAAACTTAAAATGCTCCAAATTCTTCACTACCTTCAAATACAAAGAGTTCAAAATGACCAGTTATGAAATGATACAACCCCGAATGGTCACGGTAGTCGAGTATCGATAACTGACTCACGACCGCTTCCTCCGTACTGACCCTCAATACTCTTCTTGCAATCCGCGTCTGATGAGAATTCCCTCACGACTTCTCCCTGACCTTCGTCGACGTTGCACTTGCAACCTCCAGAAGGCTTGGCGAAGCAGTTATCCTGCAGAGATCAAAGATAGGAGAGAGAGAAAGAGAGAGAGAGAGAGAGAGAGAGAAAGAGAGAGAGAGAGAGAGAGAGAGAGAGAGAGAGAGAGAGAGAGAGAGAGAGAGAGAGAGAGAGAGAGAGAGAGAGAGAGAGAGAGAGAGAGAGAGAGAGAGAGAGAGAGAGAGAGAGAGAGAGAGAGAAAGAGAGAAAGAGAATGAGATGACCTTGAACGCTCCATACTTCCGCTTGATCTCAGCGTTCAGTGCCTTCTTGTTCTCGGCTGTCTGGACTGAAAAATAGAACCTTTTTGGATGCACGACTGTTTTGGTAGGTTCTCTGATTGGAAGCAAGCGAAGATCTTTTATCTCGGAGGGAGTTTATTCGCTAATTAATGAGAATCATCAGCATCTTACGTTCGACATCGCTCATTCTGCACGGTTGGAGATCCTGGTAGAATCGAGTACGCTCCTCACTTCCATACACTTCCCTGCACTCGCAACCTGCTGTAATGGCTCTAGTTTGGAGGAGCACTATTTCGTCACGTGCTCAACCGATCTAGCACCGCTGGTATCAATGGAAACGATAAAAGCATGCTTTTTACAAGACTCGCCATAGAATAGTTCGTTCCACTAGAGATACACTTCTACACATATCCATATGAGGAGAAACGTGATAATTGTTCGCTATCGATGGCTAGGGCTAGAATCATTACTGAAGGGCCCATGATCGTCCTTCGAGAGCGAGATCCTAGGGGAGTGTCTTACCTCCATTAGCTGTCATATAGCAGTTATTCTTGAAGTCAACCGGTCGAGCAACGGCCACTGAAGCAGAGCATGCCTGCAAACGAAACAATGACGAATATAGGACAAGAAGGACTCTGCCGGTGCAATTCTGACATCCTGGTCCTTAAAAATCTTTAGGACCTGAATTTTACGACTGGCATATATGCCTCGATATAGCGGGCGTTATGAAAAGGACCATGACACCAGACCAGAGCTCTAAGGTGCGAGTCAATTCACATGGAAACCTCCTATATGATGCAATCATGCTCACCGTGTGAATCAGGCCCAGGGCGAAGAGAAAGAGTGGTACACGAGTCATGGCTGAAGACCGAGTTGTGAATGTTCCCCCTCGTTCATCTAGACTTTAAACACGTTCTGACTCCTCCCCCATCTACCTGTTTCCCTCCATTGTCTGACTCAGACGACCCGAAAAACAGAAAATAATTGGAAGGCGGTACTTCCTGTACAAAGTACGTGAAAGGTACTTCCTGTTCAAAGTACGGAATCTATACGAACGATTACTCAGAATTTCCAAAAATTATATTGTCTCAATTTGCATGTTTGCGACTTTTTTAAATATATTTTTCGCGTAACCACCACACAACGGATAAAATTGTGATGTAATAAAGTTAATGAAAGCTCGATAACAGCATTTCGGTATGTCATGATACGACTTCTTAGCGGGCCCTGATTGTCTAGCTGAAACAGTTTAAACAATCTTTCTTCGCGCAGGGGCTAATAGATAATTTGCAGTGATAGATATCTACGTGAGCAGATGTCATCGCTTGAAGCTGCAAATATTCAAGCATGTTTGCTTTCCCACGTTACCAATCATTGCGTGGCTCCTGCGGCAGTGCTTGCATTTTGCATGCGCGTATATAGGGAAGGCATGATCAGTAGGGGCACACAGCGCAATGTTGATCTACCTCCTTGCTATAGCTGCTCCCATTATGATCGAGGCTCAACGAGCTGTAAGTTGTCCTTGTTTTCTTGGATGGATTCAGATTGCTTGGTCGTTTAAAGGGATCCGGACATCAAAAATCAAGTGTGCCTTAAATTGCGTCTCATCCACCCCTTAGTTAAATGCAATAAACTAAAAAAATTAAAAAAAATTATTTAAGCAATAAAAATAAATAATTAAATATATAGTGTATTACTGTGGTAGCGTGTAAATTCGACGTTTCAAAAAATTCAAAAAATATATATTAAAATTACTGTATTGGAAGCATCTTGATTATCGGTTTTCAGATCGGCTGGCCGGCCGTCTTCTTCGGCAGTTTCTTTGCTTTCTTTTACTTTTTTTCAGTTATTTATGTTGTATTTCACTGTTTTATGGACTGAATTGTATTAGAAAAGAGGTCGGTCATGTATAATGCGGTTAGTGAAGTAATCTGCCCCTACTGAATAGCGAACGAGCGTTTTCTGATCGCTTCATATTCATTCTAATTGCACGATTCTTGCTTACATTTGCTATCAGTGCATGGCTACGGTTAACTGCTCCGCCTGCCCTCGTCGTTCCCACCAATGCCGCAAGATTCCCGACATTGCTGGGATGGGAAGGGAATGGCTGCTCCGCCTGAACCTCATCGAGGATGAGTTCGAGCTGCTGCAAGAGAAGGTTGCTAGGATTCAAGGAGAGGGGAGGCGAGCGTGGCTCTGCCCGAACCACTTCAAAGGAAGAAACCACCTGGACCGCGAAGGCCCTGAAGACGTGAGTCATAATGTATTTCACCTATTGGACATACTGTCACCGTTATCAGGGCCTCTCGGTTGTATAATCCAATGCTGAATCGATAAAAAGCTCTTTCTTGTTTTGTAATTGATCATCGAATTTGCCGTTTGCTTCACTACGCGTTTTTTAGCATCGTCAGAAGGGAGAAGAGCCTCCGAGGCTCAATGAGGAGAGCGATGTACAGGTACAGGGCACAATTATTTACTTCCGAAAGACATTCGAATACTCTTATGCCCTGGGGAGGCCGAATAATATACAATCCCTGAGGAGGCAATAAAACACACATACATTTACAAGACTATGTGACATTCCAGCCCGGAGTCTTTCAGCCAGCGCCAGCTCCTACCGTAGAGGCCATGGTCGATGCCATGTCTGACCTACTTTTCCCATCGCCTCAACGCACCCAGTCTGGAGTATCTGGAGCATCTGGAGTACGTGCAACAATACCATTTGAAATATTTATTCAATTATGAAAGCTAGAAATGTGAACGAATAGAGAAAGATCAAACAACAGAACAGTGAAACGTTGATCATTGATTAGATTTCAAACAAATATTACCCCTTTTCACGAACTGACACGTGCCCTGATCACTAGTAGACGCACTAGAGTGTACAAAAGTGAGAGAGCGCCACCTGGCAGATTCTTGACTAGTGGTTGTTTTGTTCACGAATTGGCTCCCTTCATTACTTGTGCTCTCTAACAGTAATAGTCGGTGAGAGAAAACGCAAACGAACTGAAGAGAGCATGCGAAGTCATTTCCCCCGTGGCACGAAAATTGAATTTCTGCCGAACTAGGCCACGCTCTATCACATTGTAATATGGTGGAATAGTACATGAAACCAGAACACAAAACAACAATTTTAGAACGGTAAAACTTATAATTCCCTATTACAATATAGCGAGTATTATTTACATCATTTCAGTCCTACATCCGATCTCAAGAAACGACCAACACCGAAGTGACCTCTGAGACGGCTGTTCAATGTGGTCCCCCTACCCCACCCAGTCACGACTACTTCCTAGTGAAGAAAGAATGCCTTCTTTCCCTCTTCACTCGTTGCCACCAGTGTGGGAAGAAGGAGATCGAGGAGGGCACATTCAAGTGCCGCACCGTAGGCTCGGCACTGGTCCTGCAATGGGAGTGTTTAGTGTGCGAGAGAGAAGTCGAGTGGCATTCTCAGCCTATGGTCGAAAGATACTTCGAGGGAAACCTCAAGTTGACTTCGGCCGTCCACACTACTTCTGTATCCCGCCCGGTTAGTCCATATAACTATGTTGAAAAAACAGAACAACCTAGTCCCAATGGCCGTAAAGTACAGTAGCCCGGAAACTGAATTCAGAGATTCCTGGACATGGGCAAGCTAATCGGTCTCGCACTTCCCTCTGAGCGGACAATGCGACGACAGCTCAAACGGATTGTGGTTCCCGCTGTGGATAAGGTCTTCATCAGACACATGAAACAAGCTGAGGCCACCGTGCGGACGTCCAACATAGTTAGTGAATACTCCTTGCATTACTGCTGTTATGCCCTCCCTACATCCCTTCGACAGCCCTCCCCCCCCCCCTCTCACCTGATCTCCTTCTTCTTCATCTCCCCGGCGAGGCAGCCTTCGCTGCCCACCCTCAATTGTTTCAATGAGGGGATCTACCCACTACCCCTGATTTCCCCCACCTTTGGTAGTGATCCACCATACTTCTCGCGTTCGAAAGTAGCCGAGCTCCAGACCCTGTAAAGCATAAATGTGTTAGGTATACTGTAGCATCTGAAATGACCGAGGGATACGGTAGGTATAGTAGTGATTTACAGTACGACACAATCGCAATCATTTCAAATTTCGAATTTCAGGCAGGCATTGGCATCGCAGTCGATGGGCGGTATTCCCATGTGGGCCGAACGGCACCCAATTGCACCGTTCCCTTCGTGGACATCGAGAGTAATCTCATCGTCCACGTCAAGAATATGCATAAGGATATGCCGGGGATAGGTAGTGTTAGTTGGAGTGAGTAATGATTATGTCCTTCTATTCCAGATGGGGTGAGTGGTCGTATGGAGAAGGAGGGAGTGAGGATGGGGCTGAGGGAACTGCAGGCGAAGCAACTCGTGGTTAGTCATCAACAAACACTGACCCATAATATACAAACTAGGAATGGTTTTTCAATGAATGGTTTATTTCATTCTCCTCCGATCGGATCGGTGAGAGATATTTGAGAAGTAAGAGTCATTTGGTGATAAACCATTCCTAATTGAAACGGGAACCATGCTGGTTTGCTTTAGATCACATCGCTCGTATCTGACAATGATGCCAAGATATCCAAAATGATGCGTGATCTCTTTCCTGGAATTCAGCATCACTTGGACTTCTGGCACATTGTCAAGAATCTGAACAAGGCGCTTCGCGAGGTACTCAAAATAACTTAGTTGACACAACAATATACTCAGAATATAGTATAGCACAAATAGCAATATTTGCATTCAGCTAACAAAGCGCAAAGACTGCCCCCGCATCGAGCACTGGCGACGCGAGCTGATCGACCACTGCTACTTCGTCCATGGAAAGTTCGAGAAGGACAGGACGAAGGGAGTAGAATACATGAAAAGTTCGCTCGCTCACGTCGCTGGGTGGCATAAGAATTTTGAGAAGGTTAGCATGAATGTTGGAATGATTAATGAGCAGTATTAGTACACATTAGTACCCATGCACGTTAATAAAAATGTACTTCAGGTCCCCTTCTTGAAAGGTATCAGCGAATGCCTCCACGATGCTCTCCCTGATGCTTCAGATCACGAGATCGATCCGAAAAGCGCTGAGTTCGCTCATCTGAAGGAGGTCATCCTCAAGCCTTCCTTCATCCTCGCCCTGGAACGAGCCTCCCCCAAGAAGAACACGTCACCATGCGAATGGTTTAACAGCTTGCTGAACATCTACGCGACCAAGCGGATAGCCAGGTTAGTAATCAATACCGTCATTACCTCCACTAATTGAAACGTCTAATATCCAGTTATTAACTCATCTATTTAGTTCGGCTGTGGCTTACGAGGATAAGGTGAAGATGGGGGTGTTGCACCACAACACCATTGCGATGGCAGGCGTGCTCGGAGTGAGAAAGGAGAAGTCCTCCTACCAAACAAGAGCAAAGGGTAGAGAGGCAAAGTGTGTGAAGAGGAAGATGGAATCAGTGGACCAGTACTGGAGGAGAGAAGTTAGTATATTCAAACTAAATTAGTTCATCGAGCTATGCCGAAATTGTTAACAAAAAAAATATGTCTAACTAATATCTTGTCAGGTCTGGGATGAGGTGGAAGGAGTGGTCCGTGAGATGAAGGATGCTTCATTCCTCAAGAGGAAGGGAATCCCCGACTCCAATCGCTACATGGCTGCTCTCTATGCCGATGAGGAGGAGTCGGAAGGCGATTCGAAGGGAGATGAGAGCGATGTCTCCATTGAGTACGGAGCGGCATACGGAGAGGATGTCGATTCAGACTCCAATCCAATCGCCCCTCCGAGGACGATTCGGAGCACGAGGAAGGAGATGATACAGGCGAGTCCCGAGTAGAAGAAGTGCCAGTGGGAGAGGAGGGAGCTGAGGTAGTGGATGCCTCCTCTGGACCAGACTGGGATGAGGGAGAAGATGAGAAGAAGGTCGCCGGTGTTGGGAGTGGACGAGGAAGAGGAAGTGGAAGAGGGCGAGGGAGAGGACCTCGGCGAGGCCGCGGCAGGGGAAGAGGAGCATCCAGTGGGAAGGGAAGAGAGAAAGCTGATCGAGAGACGGAAGGAGAAGACGAGGAAGAGCCATCTACGAAGCAGGGAAGGAAGAGGAAAGCGAAGAGAGGACAGGAAGATGGAGAAGATGGAGAAGATGAGGGATCCGACGGCGACTCGACGTACGAGCCACCCAAGAGAGGGCGAGGAAGAGGGCGAGGGAAGAAGCAAGCATAGGTGGGGGTAGAGGGTAGGGATCATGCAGGGTTCGTGCGTTATTGTTAGGATAGACATACAGTGAAACACTTGTTTAATCTCCATTTTCATACTTACTTGACGTGTGATGTTGTTGATGTTGTTGTTGTTGCATTGTCCCATCGTCGTCTGGATGGCGCGTCTTTGATCTGCAAAAAATGGAATCGTTGTGAGAATTTATTAAATTGATTATGGATGAGACACATTTCAAACATCTTTAGACTCTTCTGTGCTCTATACTAAATACGTAGCAGAGACTAACCAACAGACTGAGGGACACAACCATAGATGTGCGGGAATTGTATCGGGGGGGGGGGGGGGGTGCCCATCCGGATGGGCATCCCCCCCCCCTCGACGTATAGGGGTCATGGTCAAAAATCTATCAAGACTAAGTACCGTAACCAATCGATAGTACAGTACACCCTGATACCGTATATGGATACCGTAACCCGCGAATATCGGAAACTAACTTTATTTTTAAAAACTCCTGGTACCGTGCCCAATCGATTGTACAGTACCCATGTCACTACCGTAACCCAGTTACATGGGTCAGATCCAGTTCCAGGGCGTACTGTACAATCGATTGGTTACGGTACTTAGTCTTGACCTACCGACCGATTTTTTTACCATGACCCCCTATACGTCGAAGAGGGGTGCCCTCCCCCCCCCCCCCCCCCCGATTACGGCCGATTACGGTATCCCCATACCATAAGCAAAGTACGGTACTTGGGGAACGGTGCAGTCATGAGCTACTCCTACTCTACACTTGTGAGTTTGGCCACTACATTAAATCAAATTCAAGATTCTGCAAACATAAAAATAAAAAAAAGTAAAGCACCAAGGTATTCGGGGTAATCTTACTGAGGGGACTCAGCCATCTCCTGATTGAAGCATGCAGAGAAGGGGTGTGCCTGGTAGAAGCGCACCAATTCGTAATCGATGTTCATGTTTCTGGAAAGAAGACAGTAATGAAACATTTGCCAAGACGTGATAAGCTATGCGATTGACTGGCGATCGTAGGATTCAGGGTTGTTTTCGTACTCCCTCATTCCAGTGTTATTGCTCATGTGCAAGTATTGTATCAAAGGCTAGTCCCATGATCGCCGTCAGGAGTAAACGAACTTTAGCAACCAGATCTCACCTGAACTTCCTGAGCATGTCGATCATCTCCGCCTGCTTCATCTCTTCATATTGCTGATTAGCTTGGTTCGCACTTCCCCAGAATCGAGCATCGGCTCAGCACGAGCGGTCTAAAACAAAAGAGATTGTGGGAAAATGAAGAAATAACAAATTAGGAAAACGAACAACGAAAACATTGAAACGATCTTACTGGAGAGCAGCTGGTAATCTCGAGACGATCATCCTCGACAGCGACGAGACCAGTGAGTAGTCCCTGGCAAGCCTCACCAGCAACCTTAACAACAAGAATAAATGGAGAAATTCAGGCTCGACATACTTCACTCATGCCAGCGTACAGTTCGCTGTCTACATGCTTGACGATCTTCATTAAGACCAGAGAATCAATTTGAACTTAGTTCACGTTCGGGGCGGAGATTTGCGCCATCATGGTGGACCTGTAAATATAGACTGTGAGCGGTTCAAAGATCTCGCAACCAAACGGAAACATGATGATTTATCTATAATAAATAACAAATTCGCGATTTCGTATTAGCGTGCCTTGCCAACACTAGTGTAAAAAAGATGCTAATAAGGAGAAGCTAATATATATCAGTGTATGCAACGCAAAACATGCAAGCATTTCTGATTGCCCAATGCAAGGAACAACTCAGTTTTCATACTACTCATTTCAATGGGCGTAGCCCAACAAACCTAGAGGGAGGGGGGCGTCTCCTGCTTGACATCGGTCGCCGCCAGGAACTCCTTGCCGTTGGCGACGCCGATGTAGGCGCCCTCCCGCTTCACCAGTTCCTCTTTCGAGAGGTTGTGCGCCTGTATTTTAAATAATTACATATAATTTTAAATGTTGACCAATAATGAAACGACAAGCAAGTTGAATAATACACGTGCAAGTATAGTGTGGCTCGTGAGAGTACTCCCGAAGCAGCACTCTAGTAACGCAGTCTAGTTTCTTCAAATTCTCACTCACTTTCTCGGTCGTTCCTCGGTCGGGCAGGTGGATGGTCTCGACCTTGACGAAGAAGTTGTACTTCATGTAGTCGGGATTCGTCAGCACCGCTCAGCAGTAGTGGTAGGAGTTCCAGGCCTCCTCGTGGATCGCCAGCGGTCCCTTGGGCGCGATCTTGAGGGTCAGCGTCGGGACCTAAACAATATAAAAATATTGATTTATCGATTAAATATGCACTAATTAACGGATAATTAGCACTCACCTTCGACTGGAGGTGGTGGATCTTGTGCGTGTACTGGTCGTACGAGCCGTTGAAGAGCGCGTGGATAACTCATTTTTGAGCACCTACAAAACGGGATCGATAAGTAGAGGGTAGCAGCTCATGACTGGTGGGGTGAGAAACGGAAACATGCAAGGCAGACGCGTAATTACATGGCGTGAGCGCGAGAATTGCGCCTATGGTAAACGCGGCAGAATTATTAGGTCTGGAACTCGGGAAAAGCGAGCGAGTTTCTGTATTTTTGTAAGCGGTCGGCAACATAAAATCTGGCCACATTTTTTCATTTGGCCCTAACAGACGAAGTGGAAAACACACCTTCCCCGCCGCCAGTTTCGGCCTTGCTCGCTTCTCCTCCACGGTCACTCCTCTACGGTCAGCGGAAGGACGGCATGGCTGGAACGGTTAAATAAAAATTATTAATAAAAAACAACAAAACAATCGTGGAAAACGCACTATTCCTTGACGATTACTCTCCGTGTTGCACGTTCTCCTCCGCCGACGACGGATGGACCGGCAGCGAACCGCTGAAACGGAGCGAATGAATGGTGAGGCTCGACAATAAAAGACAACACAAAGGAGGCAAAACTATTATGTAGTATCGACATTATCGAAGAAAAGAATTACAATCGCGAGGATGGTGGGAAAAGTCGGGAACAACTAGTCAACACGCCTTCCTGCACGGTAGAGCAAACGAACACCGCATATAAGAACTGAAGTCGGCATTTCCACGCTCATATCAAGCCAAGCCGAATTAGATGAACACGCGATTAGTGAATGAGAAGCGGGTTGAGTCAGCAATATTTATATTACAAGTTGCTCGCAAGTCTAGCGAAACAATAGCAACTCGAAAAAAAACAGCTAGCAAATTTGGTACCATAAGCTAAAAAAAGGTGTATTCCTGCCTAAATTCATGGTGAGCAAAGTGAATTGGGCCATTCTGAAACGGAATATAACCAGTTTTGAAAAGAAACAACGTAAAAACAAGTGGAAAACGCCGATAAATGCGGAGCCCTGTCGCGGTCGCTAGGGGAACCGGTAAATTCAAAGCCGGTAAATTGCAAAAATGGTGGGAAACTTCACCAAGGCTCACGCTACCGTTCAAATTGTTGAATTATTTTCATTGCGAATTTTCTCCACTCATATATTTTTTAAATTTTTATTTTATTTTTCGAAATAATATGTTTTCAATAGTTGATTTCAATAGAAAGAAACCAAATAATTTAAAAATATAAACTTTGGGGCTCCCGGATCCCTTTAAGACTTCCTTTCAGCAATCAATTTCACTTATATTTCCACAATATTTCCAGATTACAAGCCCGAACATTCCAGGAAATCAAGAATGCATGCATTTCGATCCTACCATGTCAGTATATGTTTCATACACAAAAACATAATATGCGGGCAAGCAACAACACTAAAAAAATATTCACTTTAAAATTGTCAGGTTCGCAAACAGTATCGACGAAGCGCTCTTCAACTTTCCCAATCTGATCTCCAAGGACAGGAAGCCCTTGTTCAAAAGGGAGAAGGTTCGAAGCGACTCTACACTTTCTAAAATGATATACATGCCTCGAGGTTGAATGGTGATATGTGTGATACATTTTTTTCTGTCAGACTTGTTAATAGAATTTTTTTTAAAAGAATGTAAAATCCATGAAGCTTCTTGTAGAAACATCAACAAGCACGGATGGGGGAGCATCTAGTCGATGATTCAGTGAGAAATTGTATGTAAAAGGTATTGATTGATCTTTGATCTTTCGGTATCTGATGGGGACGATGACTGCTCCTCGGTGGCATGTCGTGCGTGCAAACTGCACGTGGTCAACGGATTCCTCGACGGTTCGTTCATTCATTTATTCCGGGGGTTGATATAGCAGGAAATTTACTTGAAATACGTAATAATTGGATGTCCGGATAGAATCAGAACTGTATGAAGCAAGAGATGTGGAGCGGGTAGGGCTTGCTCCATAGTGATTTTCAAGTGCTAATCCCGTGTCTGGTAGGAGACTCTCATGTGAGTGACTCATGCAACGGTTCTCGCACAACCACTGCCTACTATAAATCTTAAAAAAATTACATAATTTTTATACTTGAATTTTAAGTAATCGCAGGTCCTCTCGACGCGGCAACGAATAACACTCTCTGGACGACAAAGACTGAACTGGAAGCGAAGCTCAGCGGAATCACGCCCCGTTGTCCAAACAGTAATATTCTTCTTATTTTTTACGGCACTACGCCGGATGAGAACCAAAAAATGGACCCTTCTGTAGGACTTTCACAGAAGAATTTTTGACACTGGGAACCTACTGTGAACATCCTGAAGAAGGGTACCTGTCATGGTTCTCATCCGACAGTTTTCATCCGACATAGTGACGTAGTCTTTTTTACGTAATGTCAGCCACATGGTTCAGGCCCGAAGACCCCGCTAAACAAGCGAGGAAAGCGCACATATGATCCTTCAAGTGAGACATTTTCATAGTTACGGTCTAGAATATTTGTACATTTCAATTGTATCTTTGCAGTTATTGGCAACACGATACCTATGGGATGCCACTACAATAAGGGTAATCCACTCAATACGGATTCTCGATTTTGCGGGCTCTGCAATTTGTGCTGGGGATGGAGGTATATTTTTAATGTATTTAATATATTTTAAAACTCTATATTTTTTGTTAATTTTTTCACTTTAATTTTTAAATTTTATATTATTTTAGACAGTTATCTGAGGACCACTTCCCGAAAATGGTCAACGAACTGCTGTGTCATGCGGACACAAGCTGCTTAAGCGGTAGGGTTGACTAAGTCGAATTCCAATTCGTAATCGCCTCCTTCTCCTTGGATTTCGCTATAGGCGAGGGGGCGATTGCGAATACGCAAATCGACTTCGAATTGCCAACCCTACTGAGCGGTACGAGCTAGTGATGACAATTCGGCGAACGATCTCCTCGTTGTACTACTACGTTGTTGCACTCATTTACTCTCCCTCTCTCTGACCGGAGAAAGAGTTTTGGCAAGACAGCTTACAAAGGAATGGCAACGAGGTCAGGTTGGAGTAGTTGAATGAGACCTAGCGGGATCGAAAAAAGAATAAAAGTCTAAGAACGTCTACTTGTTTCATATCTGCTAAACACCACCGTGGATGTCTGGGCTCACAGTGGGGAGAGGTGTAAAACCGCTTATTTCTGATGTTCAGAAATTCCCCAACCACCAAAACGTCCGCAGTGGCGTTTAGCAGATACGAAAAACGTAGAAGTTCTTAGAATTTGATCTTCTTTCGTTCCCGCTAGGTCTCGTTCAACAGCTCCAACCTGACCTCGCGGCCATTCCTTCGATGCGTTTGCCTTCACGTAATAGAAATACGAAAAATAAGAGAGCAACCAGCATCTAATTTACTCAGTATTAAAGAGAAATTTGATGAAGACCTTCCGGATGATCACCAAAAGTTGCACTCTTATGCACTATTTTTGCAGAACTCACACTTCTAAGTTAGAAAAGGTACTGTAACAATCCTACAGAAGGCTACTTATTTTTGGTTATCATCCAAAAAGTGCTTTCACATGTTGAAATGGGGGAAATGTGCACAACTCGCGTTCAATTTCCTCAAAATAATGCAACGTCCTGACTGATGAAGATATTTCTTAATCAACTATAATTAATTAGATGTTAATAACGAATAAAGACGTACAGGTTGGGGAGGCTGCACCCCAAAGACACGCGGCGTTAATGTGATGAGAAGGGCGTCCACAGGAGAGTGGGGGGCTGAAACTATTGAAGTGGTCACGTCTTGCGAGTGTGAGGTAAGCGTATATCACGCGTTTCATAGTAGAATTGCAAATTTCCTCTACAACTGTTGCACAAGGACAAGATAACCCCCAAATTTCTCATCGATTTTCGATAGACCGACCCTGTATAGGGACCTCTGAACCAGAGTAAGAGAGGTGGTTGATCAAAATCCGTCCTGGTAGATCACATCAAATATTGACTTTGGCGGTCCTTTTTTGCTCGTATCTCCATTCATATACGACTGGGAAAAACGTCTGGCGGGTGAAATGTGTGTTTTGAAATGCTCTTCAAGATAAGAGTGTGCCCGACTCAATAGCTATATCATGACACATGTTAAATGCCAACTCATCCACAGAATTTGGGACCTATCCAAATTTTCATGCGATCAGTCAATCGAAAATTCGGTAATTACGAATCATTTCATCCCTCGTTCCGGAGTAGGTGGGTCGAAATGAATGAGTGAGAGTTTGAAACTGGTTTTTAGGCCAAAACTGAATTTGAGATCCGGCTTTAGTAGGGCATTCAGCATACCATTCGAGAGCTCTCGACTAGCCTCGAGAGCTCCTAGGTCCCATATTCTACGGATGAGTTGGTATGAAGCATGTGTCCTGAGTGATCTACCAGGAGGATTTTTGATCTACCACCGCTCTTGCTCGGGTTCAGAGGTCATCTATACACGGTCTATCGAAAATCGATAAGCAAATGTGGGGTCTTCTTCATGTGCATGGATGTTTGAGATTCTACGATGAAACGCGTGATATTCGAAATTTCCAAATTGTTTTGTGGGGTTCAAAAGTTCTAATTCGTAAAAAAAAAATGTCATTAAGGTCGGAATCGGCAACCCAATCTACCCATATGTCATCGGAAACGGAAACGGATAATCATAAAGTCTCGTCATGCATAAATCAACTTTTATTTGATTATTGAGTTTTCTTGAAAATAGAATAGTATATACTTTGCAAATATTGCATGAGTCAGCGCAACAACTCCAAGATCACATCGGAACCTAGAATTCGCTTTTGTTTGCTAATTTCTCACTCGGCTCTCTCTCTCTCTATCTCCCTATCTCTCCCTCTTCCCCTATATCCTGATCTAATAGCGCATCAATGCGCAAAAATTTTCATTCTACATTATAGAACTGTTGTAATTGCCATAATATTCAAAATACTGACAGCGAAAGTTTCAAACATTCGAAACACCCGAAATATCCCTCGTCAATAGAGTGCGGGAATATAGTGGGAGTATGTTTGTTTGGGCTCAAGTACTCTCTCCTCTCGCCTTCTAACTCCTCGGCTGGCTCTCGAGAAAAGCTAGGGAACTAGACGGCTATGATCTTCCTGGTTGCAATATCGCTCTTCTTGGCCGGATTATCGATCGACGCACGACAGTACCCGGCGTGTGCGAAGTGGTGCGGCAAAGATGTGCGGTATTTCATAAATTTGCAACATTTTCGCTCATTTTTCTCTAAATAACATTGAAAAATCCCTTCTAAATGTGAGTTGATTAACATGTCATTAGCATTACTTACAGTACTCCAGTTCCTCTTCGTCTTCATCTCATGAACACAATAGGAAGGTTAGAGTCACGGACCTTGGAAGGATTGATTAAAAATTGTTTTTTTTAGATTTTCAAAATAATTATTCACAGGACTCAGACGAAAGATGTGAGTGTCCGAACGCGCAACCGAATCGGGACTGTCTGAAGTTCGACCCTACCATGTGAGCTTGTTGATATTAGAGCTTCTAGCAAGAAGCACGCGCCTTGCTAAAAATATTTGGAAGTTTGCTGATCCTCCTTAATTTGTATCCAACAAGAATTCATATTTACACGTTTAGTATTCTCCCATTACCCCAGTCTCCCAGTCGGATCTATTTCTTATAGAACAGAACTTTCAGGTACGCCACCACTCTCGACGAGGCGCTCTACAACTTCCCCAATCTGGTCTCGAACGACAAGAAGACCATGTTCAATAAAGCGCCGCAGCCTGCAGGAATGGCTGTGAGTTTTTCCTAAGAAAGGATGTCGATTCGAGGCTGTGCGTGACACTGGACTAGCAGTGTTTCGAGCAATTTGAATTGTTGCTCTGAGTTCACTGAGTTTTGATGGAAGACGCGTGTTAGGAAAATACCGTATTTCCAGCAAGCCACAATGCAGCAGCAGGACGTCGACATCGTCGGACCATCGGTGAGCATGTTGATAATTTTCGAAATGTTGATCTTTGATCTCTACCAGATCATGTCCGCGCCTCCGATGCCCCAGTCTCCCGGGGATCCTGCTATGGGAACAGCCCGAGGATACAGTGTACATGTAAGGGATCCCAGATTCGATACCGTCGAATAACATGAAGTATTTGAAATGTGCGATATCCGAAGTTTGGCTAGATTATCAACCACAAAGAGAAAACAATAAGCAAATGTATTGTATGATGTTTCTGAATTAGGGTACACAAAATACAAAATGGTTTTTTAAATGGCAATTGTGCAATAATCAACTTCCGTTCAGGCGTCGGCCGACGTTGACGCAGACGCCGACTGTTCTTCGGTTTCGTGCAGATCGTGCAAGCTGAACGTCGTCAATGGATTCCTCAATGGTACTTACATTATTTGGTTTTCGAAACACAATAATGAATAATGTTTTTATTGAAAAGAGGTTCAATCCTTCTCCGTTCAATGGTTCCTCAATGATATTTGCCTAAAAATTATTGCAAAAAAAATATTGTTCGTTACTCCTGTTTTAAGCCATCAATTGCCATTTGATTCAAAAGATTTTATGATTCAAAAGATTTGCTGATTCAAACTCGATGATTCAAAAAATTCAATGAAAAGGTCCTGTCGACCCCGCAACTAACGCGAGTCTCTGGGCGCAGAAGGAGGCGCTCGAAGCGACGCTCAACGGAATCACTCCGAGCTGTCCCCAGAGTCAGTAAAAGTTGCGATGTTCCGACTATTTTCTACAGCATTTGTTACAAAGCTATTACTGTATCGACTCTGGATGATCCCATTCCTCCATTTCAAAGTGACGAAATTTGGAATTCACGATCTACTCAATATTCAGATGCGTGCCCTCAAACCCCTCCTCCTAGACGCGGGAAGCGACAGAACACCGTCCCTGAACAGGATGTGGGTTCATGTAAGTCACTTTAATTTTGTCAACTGCTATTGACGTTCGATCTCAAAAAAATAGGATAAAGGCAAGTATTGGCTTTCTGATATCTTCCAGATCTCCAAAAAATATATTAAATTGATCTGTATCTCTCTCCAGTACTGGGCAACACTCAAACCATCTCCTGTGATTACACCCGAGGCAATCCAGTGAGCATTGACACGCGATTCTGCGGACTCTGCTCGCTGTGCTGGGGATGGAGGTATAGATAGTAATTCGGGCAATTTTTTTTTCATTTCCCACACCCTTTCCACTCGGCCGGTATATAGTAGTGATGCCAAAACGGCCGGTCAGACAGAGCGAGAGAGCGTGTGAAACGAGGAGAGCGCGCGCCGTTTTGGCATCACTAGTATATAGTCTGTGTGTGATAAAAAGGTAATTACACCAATATTCACAGTTTAATTAATGATATTTTATTGGGCAAATATATAATTAATGAAAAAAATAATGAGGGATTGTCAGTCAGTAATTTCCAAACCAAAGATCAATATTTATTCCAGGAAGCTGCCTGAGGACTATTATCCGAACTACCTGAACGAAGTGCTCTGCTCGACTGACACTACCTGCTTGCAAGGTTCAAAATGCAATATTCAAATCGCAAATACTGATGTCTTTCCTACCGTATCGTTCACAAACTAGTGGAAAATATTGTGGAAAATTATCTATTGTACGGAAGATCCACAGACAAGATCACGCGTGCATCTCTCCTAAAAAAACAGATAACTGTGCATTTGAAGGGTTTGGCAAGTGCAATGCTGTGACGAGAAGTATCAATGTGCTGAGGAAGAAGTTAGTTTATCTTTTTTTTTCAAAACTTTTGAAGATGTTTTTCATTTTACAGTAATGCTCTCGCTCTTTTCGTTCCATATATTCTCCTGCCTTGTCGCTCCGATTTGAGAACTTGGGAATGAAGGAAACCAAACCATTACTTTAATTTCGAAACTATCCCAGATTCGATGCTAACGGAGGTTTCACGTACGAGCAAACCACGATTGATACCGTGACTTCCTGCGAGTGCCAGGTTAGTTATTTTTTAAAGTTTTTTTTAAATTTAAAATATAATTAACTTAATTAAGGTCGAGTACGGCTCGACAATCTTCAATCTGGTGTACTCTAATGACGCGACAGAAAACGCGACCAATCCGTAATTTAATATTCGTTACGTTTCCCGTTCTGATAAACATTAAAATAAATAATAAGTAATTCGACACTCAATCCATTCTCGATTCAGGTTCGGTTCATTGCTCGTGTTCTTTCGTTCCAATAACCTTTTGATCCAACGCGAGTGGCTCTCATAGCCGGAGCCGCCATTGTTTCTGGCGTCATCTAAGCAAGTAGCAGTGATTATCACATTCATGATTACCCAACAGCCCTTCAAATTGACTCGCTGAGCTACTATATACTATTCTGCTCTTCATTCACTCCCCAATTCTGCATTTATTTATTTCAATAATTTCGATGATCACAATTCACAAAATGTACAAAACAATTATTTCTGATTCTTCTTCAATGGTGCCACAATTCTTCTGAACAAGGAAGGTCCATTCCAGTATCCCTTGATGAGTCCGTGCCAGTACAGGAACGGCATGAAGTAGCGCTTGAGCCAGAACGAGAAATAGGAGGGTTTGCTCTGAAATGTAACTTAGAAAAAAAATAAAAGCGTCTCTCAATTTCACAATTTTTTTGCCTGTAGAGTGGTGAGACAGTGCAAACTATGGTTTATAATTAGAAATCGAATCCAGAAAAAATACCGCCAGAATGAGTACCTGGTTGAACGGGAACGACTCCATGGGTCCATTGGGACCGAATTCGGCTAGGATTACTTGAGCACGTTTGCCCGACGCGCCGAGAACCAGCGGGCAGGACGCATAGCCATCGTACTGAAAGGAAGAGATGTTCGAAGGTAGGGTCAGTTCAGGTTTCTTCAGGTTTTTTTTGCTTTTGCATGATCTCTAGAACGCCACGTTGTGAGAAAATGAAGAGACTAGTATTTTTTCAAGAGCTCTCTAGGAATAGAAATATGATACTTTCACATGGTTATTGAGTACTCGAAGAAATGAGGAGAGAGCAAATCATTTACCTGAGATGAAAATGGCTTTCCGTCGATGGCGTCGCTTAGGTTCTTCTCCACCGTTTTCAGTTGACTCGCTGAATGGATGCATGAAGGGTTTTTAACAGTACAGTTGTTAGGTTTTTTTTAAATTTAAAAATAATTCTCTTGAAATAAAATAATTATATTAATTTAAAAATAATTCTATTGAATACCGTTGTCTTTGCATGATAACTACACAGGCTTATCCGGAATTTAAGTGAACTATGAATGTACAACGAAAAATATGCAGATAACTCACAGATCGCTGCGGCTGTCTTTGCATTCGGTGTGTTCGTGCAGTCGCCGAGTGCGAACACGTTGGAAAACTTAGTACTCTGAAAAAAAACAGAGATGAAAATTGGAATAGAAGATTTAAGAGAGAGGGAGGGGGAGAGATTGCCGGAGAGAGAGCGAAAGAGAGAGAAAGGGAGGAGGGGCTGACAAACCTGTAGAGTTTGGCAAGACACATCCACCCAGCCATTCGCATCCGTAAGGGAGGGAGTGTTGCGGAGAACGCTCACCTTAACGATAATATTCTAAATGTGTTTTTTACACTCGAAATTGCAATCATATTCGAGTACTCGATATCGTTTTATGATTAAGTTGGTTTTTTTTACAATTTCGAATAAGAAAAATTTCAAAATATTTTTTTTAAAAACTTACGGGAGAGCAGGGAGGACCAGCATGGAGAAAGTCGAACTGAAAATATTCGAAATTTAAAATTGCCGATCTACCGAGAGATGAAGAGATGGTGCGCCAAATTTCGAACATTTATGTCAGGGATGTACAGACTTTTGTTTGTGGAAATGTTCATAATAGAGATCAAATGATTCACCTCTGCTTCTACGGTCGACGAATTGTCCAGGTTCTCGAAGGTCGCAATCCTGTTTTTGCCGTCGACTTTCTTCAGCGCATGTCTCGTATGCAAGTTAATGTCTCGTTCCTGAATCAATCAATCAATCAATATTTATCACTTCAACGTTAACGCTAGATTATGATAGGCCGAACTCGTAGGTCGTCACTAACCACCAGTGGGTGTCAATCGTTTGTCTCGTTGCTTCCAATGATTACTCTATATGCTCATAATCTGGTGTCGTTATATTATAGCTACTACACTACCGCGATCCACCACAGCTTACTGTGTTATGACAATCGAGATACGAAAGACTGGAGTGTATATAGTAATCTACCCTCGATTTCCCGTACCTTGACAACTTTCATCAGGGCGTTTGCGTATTTTTCCACTCCGAAAATACGCGGGAGAGTTGTGTAGTAGTGAAGGGAGCATGCTGATCGCACTCCTCGAGTACGAAGAATCTGCAATTACCCGATAAATATTCCTACACTTCCTTCATTGTATGTTATCTCTCAACATCAGAGTTAAAATACTGAACGGAAGAATCTTTCCTCACTACACATCATTCTCTCAAACTCAATAACTCTACCGGTTGCTACAGTAAGGAAATGAAGATACCCTGGACTGCATTTCGAAGTCTATTAGACAGAAAATTGGGGGAACTCAAATATTTCCTCGTTTCGTTGATAAAATAACTCACATCGTCAGCGATGTAGCAGACCTTCTGCGGTGCTCCGGCACATTTTATGGGAGTGGACGGGAAGGTGAAGAGGAAGTTGCCTTTCTGAACGGATTTGTTTGTTTAAATGCTGATTTATGAAAATAATTAGTTAAATATTTATTTACAATTGCTAAAGATGGCGAATTAAAGGAGTGAAAGACAACCCTCTCAAACCAACACGAGAAACAACACGGACCTCGATAGTGTTGAGTAGCCGATTGGTCTTTTCAGCGAAGTGAGGCAGGTAAATGGTCGAAACGGGGCACGATTCGTCCTTTACGCTCTCAGCCAGACCCTCCACCTCGAATTGAATTCATTTGAGCATTATTCCTTAGATGGTATAGTTGTTGGTACAGGAATTTGATTCTAAGTGAACCATAGCACTTATGGGAAGGAGCGTGTTAAAGTGACTAGATTGAGCTAATGCACATTCCACTCAGTTGTCGGACAAATACTGATGAGTACCGAATAAGATAGATGATTTATTACCATGTCCAATCGGATCTCCATCCCTGTGCAAAGGACCATGTAGTCGTACTCGATAGTGGACCCGTCTCTGCAGATAATTAAAGAATTGAGGGATGAGCAAGAGAGTCAGCATTGTAAATTCGGCGATTTTGCTTTATTTTTCACATTCTCTAATAGAGTTGGCCAAACGAGGCCGTGGAGCGATTCGATTCGCCTCTCTCTCCTGGCTTGGCTAATCGTAGTCTCTAGACGGATCAAGAAGCTGAGAAATGAGAAAAATATACAACACTATGCATCTACTATCGTAGTAATCTCCCTCATTTAGTGTTGTAAGAAATGAGGCTAACTATACTAGAGAATATCATAAATTGAAGCAAAAAGGAGCCGTAGACTCACTCGGTGGTAACCGCGTTGGCTTGGGGTTGGAATGCCTTCACTCGTTGCTCGAGCCACTTGACACCCGTCGGAATGAGATCTTTCTGAATGTGAGAGAGGTCATGATTAGGATGGAATAAATGTTGATTATTTATACGGCAATCCAAGATGTTGAACTATAATACCTCGCGTTTGAGGCCATTCGAAAGTAGCAAAGCAACATTACATTTTTAATCTTTACTCTTCTCATTCGTTCAATTCTTTCATTTATGCAATTCAATTTTGTTGTCTTACTTATCGTTCTCTTGTGAAAAATAACTCGTCATATTTACCTGCTTCCTTCTATTTTGCTCGAGTGTCATCGCACCCGCGCTAACCAGAGTGAAACCTGGTTGGTAGTAGTGAGTCTGGAATGTGAAAATCACTATACTTTGCGCCTATCTCTCAAAATGTGTGAGCTTGGCCTCAGCTCTCTGGGTTCAGAGGCCGTAAACTACTCATGTTAGAATCAAGCCAGAGGATATGAGTTGAACCGATCATCAGTAAAATATGCCCTCTGGTCTGGCTGAGATTGATAGGTCAAAATGATTCCGGGAGATTAAAAGACGGAGTGACAGAGTGGGAGAGAGACAGACAGAGAAAAAGAGATTGAGAGAGACACCCGTAACCTCACGTCTAAAAATTGACCTACCTGAATGGAGTCGATGAGGGTCACAGATCCCTTGGGTAGCCTTCTCGCCATCTTAGAGGCGATGCCCAATCCGGACGAACCACCGCCGACAACCAAGAGACGGCAATTAGCTGAACATCAGAGCATTAATGGAGGAAGAGCAATAATTTCTAGATTTGCTCTTCCAAAATTTCAATTTAAGCACCTCCACTTTCTCTTTGGGGATGTCCGGGTAAGATTAGTACATGGAAAAGAGTTGGGTCGTTCAGAAGTAAAAAGTAAGTTGCATACCTAAGAGTCTTCGAGAGGAGCGCATCGCAGAAAAACAATCTGCAAAGAATCAATCGTAGTTGGGTAAACAAGAATGGAATAGAGGAAGAATGAGTGAGTGTTCACTCTGTGACCCGCGCCACAGGGAGAGATCAAAAGGTGAAGAGAAGGGATAGAGAAAGGGAGCGAGAGAGAAATTAGTACATCAGAAAGGCTACTACCTTTTCTCCTTCCCGTCCACTAAGATCAAATGCTAGAGAAAGAGAGATAACGCAAAGAAAGAGACAGACAATTGGAGGATCGATTTGCAATTGTGGAAAAGTAAAACAAGCAACTGCCTAGTCGGGGAGAACAATCAAGAATTGTACATGATCTTCTTCGAATGAACCCGGATGTTCTGACATGTTTTTTTGTAACAACAGGCCGCGCTGACCTTTGCCTCTAACGATTTGGAGGAATGGAGTGATCAGTAGAGCGCTACAATGAAGTAAACATCCCAGAGAGTACCCATAATGAAGTAGCGAATATCGAATATAAGATACACGTATTCCAAGAAGAACGACATCTCAAGATCACCGTGATCAGTCAACACCCCTCGAAACAAAAAAAATGTTTTTGAAAGAAGTGTTTATCTGGGCCTCAGAAAAAGAGAAAGGGGGAATCAAGTGACCCCTCAACCTGGGTTTAAGTAGCTTCACTGTGGAGTGTATGGCGTACGTGCAAAGTAGGGGAATATTGGAGAGATAAAAATTCGTCTTTGAAGCGAAAGATAGAGAGAATAGGAGCCGATAGACAACGCCACCCTTTGCGTCTCCTCCTCACAACACGCTGTTTTATTTCTCTGTTTCTCTCTCAATCACTCGAGCTCACCTTCTCTCTCTTTCTTTCCCTCTCTCCCTCTCTCTCCCTCTTTGCACGTAAGCCATAGACTCCACTGTTCACCTACTTCTTCCCCTGTTAGCACGTAGACTCTCGTGGTTCATTGAGCAATCACTGATCAGGATCACGTCGTATGCAACATTCTTCACGTTTTCCGAAAAATATTGTATAGACTTAGCTTGCTGCAATACTGCCACATATCACCATCCCCCAAGCTCGTCCGAGCCAAAATACCACCCAATCTCCTCATCACGTCGCTCCCGCCCCATGAAAGTATTGGTGAGCACAAGGTCAGGATATGAATAACTCTAGCAGGGAACTACGCTACATTATAGTTTCGATGGAGAACATTTTTGGGAATTTTGATAGAAGCTTTCAACTTTCTGATCAAGGAAGCGAATTAAAGAAAACGGAAACCATAGAGGAAGTAAGTGAGACTGACAAGCGAAGAAGGATCAAATTTTATTTTAAAAAAACGACCGACTGATGAAAGAGAAGATACTGAATGTTTATCCAAAGAGAAATCACGAGCAATAAAATGCGCTTCCAACTACGAGAGACTGGAGGGGTCCATCAGATCCCTCCGATTCTAGGCCATAAAAATTGTTGGCACTAGATCGGAAGATCACCATCGGATGATAGCCAAACAATGTACACTTCTGCTCGATTTTCGTCAAGTTGTTATTTATCATCCGGAAGGGTTTCATCAAACCTAGCCAAAACGTTATCCACTCGGGAGGAGGCCTTACCATCAGTTTGTAACACATCGACTTTATGATAAAATTTATCAATACATTAGATCAGTATATGTCACAGTAATAATATATTATGGAAATCTGTGGGCGGGAAAATCTAGAGACAATCTGAACAGAGAGTTATGCTAGTCAGGATTTTAGAGATCAAAGATCAAAAAGGGAAGGTGTGGAGAAGTGGAAAAGTGTGCGGGATCGTTTCGCAAGAAATGTCTCTCTTCATTTCGCGTGCTCTCTCGTTTGTCTGACCGGTGAGAGAGCACGTAAAATGAAGAGAGTCTTTCTTGCGAAGCCATCCCTAGTGTGTGATCAATAACAGTTAGATGTCTATTTACAGAATAATGGCACAATGATTCACGGAAAGCATTAGTTCTATTTTTGTGTTTTTTTCTGACAATTTTAATGGCGGAAATTCGGACGGTGGCAAATGAGCAAGTGGTCATAGTATGTGTGAACAGGGATACGGTAGGTACACCACGTGGTGCGTGAGTCCGATTGGAAAAAAGGCACTAAAGTATTCAAGAGGGAGATATAATAGCTTAAGAGGAGCAAGGCTTGCTGCAGCACCGGTGTTCGGCATGAGATTACGGTAGTGGCGTGCGTGGTGTGGTGTGTGGGAAATGGGAAACGTCGACTGCGCAACTACACTACATCATTCTATCGGGCGGATAACATGTGTGCACGCACTACTATGGTGTGGTGAGTGTGGAATACTGTAGGCGTGGGATGTCACTTGGAATAAAATCGATAATGTATGATCGGGAAGGAAACTAGATAATCCCTGAACTGAGCAAAAGCTTCAGGAATTGTCAAGAATGAGGCGGGAAATTGGAAAATTCAAATTTCAAATTCGAAAATAACGCAAAGTCTAACCGGCATGACAACTCGACTAGAACAAAATGGTGAGGCTGTCCTACTCAGTAGGAACCAATCAGAAAGCTGATGTGAATGAAAGCGCGGATGTGTGTGTGGGTAGTGTGTGTGGTGAGACGAGTGCGGCTGCTGGGCGGCGGTTGGCAAACGTCGTCTACCACCGGTCGTGTGGGATGGCCTTGCCGGAGGTGTCGCCGAAGGGCCCGGGCACGCCGCCGTCCATGCCGTCGGAGGGAACCGATGAGTGACTGTCGCCCTGGAAGAGATCACAGATAGAATATCAAAGTTTTTTTTTTGGATCAACCAATAATGTTTTGTATCAGTGATCAAATTTTTTGCATCAAAGGTCACATCTTTTGTATCAAAGTTTAAATTTGGTTCTGCTGGTAAATATCATTAATAATAACAATTATCTCACCGGAGTCGACGCATTCGTTTCGTAACCCTGAATGCCATGGGGCAGCAGAGTGAAATCATAGTTCATAAAGTCGCCATTCGAGCTGAGGACGAGGCAAGGATCCACCTGCAGAAACGTTATACAATTAATTGTTTCAAAATGTAGCCTATTTGTCCATTTTTTCGCCTCATTTCACTTTCAATTTGTTTCAGATATGTCTGGAGCAGTGAGAGCCGATCTCATCATCTGGAGCAGTGAGAGCCGATCTCCGAGCCAGAATGGTGAAAAAAATTGAAAAAAATCACATTTTTGTCTTCATGCTCAGTCTCAGAGCTTTTTCTCGCGTTTCGTTTTTTTCAAAGGTATACATAATTGAGAAAAATGTTTAAAGCTTTGAAAACCGCTCTCACATTCTGCTGGTAGCTCACTGACGGCATCATGTCGTTGTGCGAGACGATATATTGCGACTGCGACAGGTCGCCCTTCAATTTTCGAATAAGTCCCGCCCTTTTTAAGCCTCCTCCCCTTTTCTTGCTCCGCCCACTCACCGTGTAGTCCATCGGTACGCTCACCGAGGGCAATGAGGATGCGGTCGATGTCAGGTGGTGGACGGATGGCTGCAAAATTCAAATTTAAATTTGGCTCACAAGTTTGAAAAATTTCTTTAATTCGATAATTTTTACCAGTGATTGGCCGACGCTTCGTCCGAAGTTCGAGAACATGTTCGACATGATCGGAATCTGCAGGTTGATGTGGTGCGCCTGGAAGAACTGAGATGGGGATCAAAGATCAAACTACAAAGATCAAAGTCCAGAATCTCGTCGGCTCACCGGTTGATGGGCGCCCATGCCACTGAGTGAGTCGCCGCCGGACGGAGAGTAGATCTGCTGCAAAGTTCCAGGGTTGAAAGGTCAAACTACAAAATATGAGATCAAACCACAAAGAGCAAGGATCACAAACCTCGTGCTTGAGCTCGCCGCCGAAGAGCTGGCATGACGACAGCAAGCTGTCTTCCATGCCGAGCAGATTGGCGCGACCCAGATGCGGGTCGACCTCGGAGCTGCAATGCAAAAATGTTCGATTTTTTTTAAATTCCATTTTCTGGCGCCAAATTTGAATTTGAAATATCCTGACCATAGCTGTACGAGGATGTTGCCGTTGTTCTGGTGGACGAGCGTGTCGAGCGACGCCTGGTCGATGTCGATGTGGGCCGTGGGCAGCCCGAGCAGGTTGGAGGAGGGAGAGCCGTCCTGATAGAGATCATAGATCAAGATAGTTGAATGTCTACGATTCTGAATCTTCGATTACGTGATTGTTTAAGAAGAATTTGTATCAAATGAAATGAAAATTTTTCATGGTAATTCTAGAATAGAGATAGCTACGCAAGAAATCTCTCTCCCCATCCTGCGTGTCCTCTCACTGGCCTGATTTCTGAGAAAGGGCTCAGAATGAAGAAAAGATTTTTTGAGAAGCCTTCTCTACTCAACCTTTTGAGTCATACCTGCATGCCCAGGGTTCCCGGCGGGACGCATCCCAACAGCGACGTCGTCTGAACTGCAGGTCCGGATGAGGACGAACTCGACGATGACGAGGACTATAATTGGATTTTTCATATTTATCTTCACCAAAAGATTGCTTCAAAGGATTTTAGGTTATTTCCAGTGCTTATTTGTATTGAATTCGCACGAGAAATGTACAATCAGAAGAACAAAATGATGATACTCACGCTCTTCGAGTTCTTCTTCTTGTTCGAGATTGCTGGAACAGCGGGAGGAGGGGTTGAGCCGGGCACAGCATTGGCTTCCTGCTTGGACCACATAGTTAGGCATGGCTAAATCGAGAAATGTTGGGGTTTATCGCCCATGTTCGAATTCTCAAGGCTTTCCGACGAAATGATGGCTAAACGAAGAATTCTTGCGAAACCATATGAAATCGTGAAATTCATCAAAAATAAATGTAATTGAAATCATTTTTTCACCTTTGTCCTCTTTGCAGCCGTCGCGTAAGTGAGCTGTCGTAGGTCATTGTCGAGCACTGTTGACGACTCGTTCTTGCGCAGGTGCATCTCCTGGAACATGATCTTTGTTTTCCATTAAAAAAAAAATTTTAATGGTTATTTTAAAACAAAAGAGCTTTTTGCACCAAAAAAATAATTTTGTTTAAAAAAATATCAATTGTTATTCAAAACAAGATAAACCTTGTGGCACTTGAGCGAGTTCTTCCACTTGAACGTCATCTGGCAGACGGAGCACACGAAGGGCTTCGCGTCCGAGTGGATGCGCTTGTGGTTCCAGAGCGTCGAGCGGCGGTTGAAGCGCGCCTTGCACACCTGGTTGAGTCATCTTTGATCCTTGTTAATCCATTTTTCAATCGTCATGCAAAGAGATATGATAAGACAGAGTAATCTTTGTTCGTTTTTTTATATGTCTTGATATGCCAGATATTTACAGAAAACAGTATTCAAAATATCACTAACATCGCATTCGAACGGCTTCTGCCCAGTGTGCGAGTTCTGATGCTCCTCTAGCTCCATCTTCGATCCGAAGCGCGATGGGCAGATGTTGCACGGGTACGGCCGCTTTCGGTCTGCAATTTTATCTTTGAACTTTGATCTCTACAGAGTGAGAAAACCGTTGTCGCGCACTTTCCAGCGCACGGCGCGCACAAATTTTTCGAAATCTGGCACCTTTCGTGCAGGCATTAGCTCCTCGCGCGTTGTGGTTCATCGTAGCGTCCAAGTTGTTGTTGTGCGAGGCGTGATGCTGCATGAAGGCGGAGGTGGGCAGTCCGAAGGGGAACAGCATGTCAGCAGAGGAGGCTGAAGACAGATAAAATTTAGACGTGGGATGGAGAGCAATCAATGGTGTGAACTTCAAAAAAATCGAATATCAAAGTTCAAATGTAACAATACTCGGAGCTCGCTTCAGATGATAGCAATGCATGGCCCTGTATTGACCCTGATCTGATTCAAAATAATGATTCAAAAGATGTGATTCAAAAAAGTGGTTCAAAACAGTGGTTCAAAATTGAATCAAAAGATCAAAGACCATTCTCACCCTGATGATCAGGGCTACCGGTGCCTGGTTCCTGCTTGATCGCCGCCATGTCGTAGGGCGAGTGGATGAGCAGCGAGTGCGGCGCCATCTGCTGCTGCACCTCCATCGACCCTGAATTTCGGGGTTCAAAAAATTAAAATTTGAATTTCGTGCTCGACGTCCACGTGAAACGACCCAAAAATGAGCGGGGAAGTTAGTACCGTGCTGGCAGGCGCAAAGCCCGCTTTTCTCGTCCAGATTATCAGAAGAGCCGCAGGAGGGGCAAGCGAGGGTCATCTGGCGCCTGATGTTTAGGGGGATGTTGGGTTACGGTAGGCGGGAGTACGGTAGGCGGTAGGTCAAGATAGATAGCAATGCGCTCGTCGCCTAATGATATGTGTTAACTCCTCTTCCCGTGCGCGATTCGACAAAAACAATACGCTGATTAGTGGAGGGAGAGAAGGAGAGCGAGAAGGGCGACTCGAGTAACTCTCTATCGAGAAGGAGGAGGTGGAACGGAGAAGAAGGGAGGAAGGGGTGAAATTCCGGATCAAAGTGTCGATTATGACGAGGGAACGTGCGAAATTCATAGAGTCATGGGTGAAATCGATCGAATCGAGAGTTGACGGAGGGGTGGAAGGGGGGGGGGTGAGGGAGGGGGGATAGGAAGGAGTAACAGTTGTCGGTGGTGCATAGTCAATGCCGACTCGTATCCCTCACTTTCCTTCACGAGAGAGAGGGAAGAGGCCTGTCGGGATGCAATGCGGGGGAAGCAAAGTAAGGGTACGGTATCCTGACAGCAATTGAGTCATAAAGGTATCGGGTGCTTTGAAGCAAATTGAAAGTTGGACATGATTCGGAAAATAGAGATAGCAACGAAAATTGATAACTTATCAAATCGCCTTACTCAAGTGACTGGGACTTTGATTGTCCAATAACAATGTCCTTGTGTTTCAACTAGTGTGTGCGTGTGTTAGGCGAGAACTGATCACCATTTACGGTAAGAAAATCTATAATCAACAATCACTAAGTCTAACATCTAACTGACAAAGTTCACAAAACAGAACACTTCCAGGCACTAACGAACAGGCCCCATCCACGGGCCTCCAGAGGGGTGAGAAGACGGGGAAAGGAAAGAGAGGGGAAGAGGAAGGCGAGTGGAGGCAGGGAGAAGGAAGAGGAGGGGGCGGAGTCTAGGCGTCCCCGCCATTGGCCCCTCGCGGGCATACGGTAGCCCTGATTTCGCAGTCCCGTTTCGGGTGCTAAATCCTGGTTCCCAAATTCAGGTCGGGGAATCCCCCCCATCCCGTGCACACGCGTTACTACACTGTAAAGAGATGAGAGGGAGAGCGGGAGAGGAGGGAGAGGAAGGGAGACTCCCGTCGGGCGATGTAATGTTGTAAGAGGTTAGAGCCGGCGGGGCGAACACGGGTCAGCGCCGGCTGACCACTGGGTTACGGAACCCGGCGCGACTGGCGCACACTGTTAAAAAAGAGAAAGCAGTGAAAGCACGCGCGGGTTGATATGAAAGTAGCGGACGAAAGCGAGAGTGGGACGCGCGTCTGAATGAGCAAGAGGAGGAAACAACCGGTCGACTTTCGCTCCCCAACCCCATCTATTTTGCGTGTATTTCCGCAATTAGCCTCTGCAGATGCTCAGCCCCCATGCAGAGTAGTGGAACGGAATGTTCCAAGCGCTTCTAACACCTCAATACTCGAAAAGCGGGTTATTGTAGTCGGTGCGGATCGCATCGCGAACTGAGCGACAATGGTGAACTAAGGAGCTTCAATGTTTCGGCCCAAGGACATCTCGATTTCTCATTCGCTCATTTGCTAGGGCAAAAACAACGAGATGAGTTGAGGCGTGGGTTGGTGAAACGGGACGGCGCAGCGGCGAAAGTTGCCCGCAGGCAAGCGAAAGTTGGGGGTCAGGATAAGAGCGAAATTGGCAGCGGAATTAAGCCATTGCGCGCCCCCATGCCGATTGATAGGGTCGTTGATAGAGAGATAGATAGATAGAGAATGAGCGAGAGAGATGGGGTGAGGAGAGAGGGAGAGATAAGTGAAGATACCGGGGTGAAAACGGGGAAAGGGAGAGCAGAGGGGCACGCAAAAACGATACAAAGGTTGCCAAGTTGAGAGAGAGAGAGTTCTTCCCTCTCTTATCTCTCTGTCTCTATCACTGGAAACTCGTTCCTACTTTCTATGGCATTGATAATGGGGCGGAGAGGGGACCCGGTGCGACACCAACAGCAGCAGCGACCAAGGCTGACGCGCAGCCGGGAACTGTGACTCACGGTTACGGTAGGCGATCGAGAAGTGAGCCATACGGTAGTTGCCTGAGCATACGGTAGGCCCTGATAGGGGAACTCGGGCGGAGGAAGGGTCAGTGGCAGGATTGACAACTGACACCCGTGAAGAGGAGGGGGAAGAGGGGAGGGAGATGGAGGGGGGAGGAGAGGGGAAGATGGAAAATATAAGTGATGGTATGGAGAGGAGGCCTGCCTGCCCCTGAGGCATATTTGGAACAACTGTTGGGAGGAGGAGGTTGAGGAAACCATCAGAAAGCAGACTGGATGAGGAGAAGATTTAGATGGGAAAGTGATTCTAGGCTGATCTATAGAACTGCACCTGTTAGCCTGGGAGAAGGCAACATTGACGATTTTTCAAGCATCGGAGTACAGTTCGATAAATGTTTCCGCCATCCGTCTTTTCATATCACAAACTCTCGCGTACACTTCGGATACACTTCGGACTAGAAGTAATAGCAGTATACAAATCGGGATGGGCAACATTCGAGCTATGACGCCGAGGAAGCCACTATTAGAACAGATATTATTAGAGCGGTGATAGGACGAGATCAGCGCTGTAGATAGGGCAGTCTCTCTCTCTCTCTGCGTTTTGCATCATATTTCCTTCTCTATGACGGAAGAGAGATCATGCAAAATGAAATGGGAGAGATCCTTCCTCTTAGTCACCCTCGGATATTGACGCTGGATGACATTTCCTACGGAAAGGGTGAACTGATATCCGATCGTCACTGAGGGGTACCAAATTGGATACTTCGAGATTCACCTTACGATAATTTCATATGTTATACGAATGAGTCTGATAATTCCAGAACCATTGGCACGAGGCGTGACCTTTAATGACTACCATAATGTATCTCCTGGCTATCTGGTGACTTCTCTCGATCGCGCACCAGACAATGGCCCGTAAACCTATTGTAAATCTGCAAATCGTAAATGACTGGCTTCTGGTAGTCTGTCTTGTCAACCTTTTTAATGGCATAACAGAAAAATCGAGGAGCAAATATCGCGATGATCGATAGGTTTCTTGATGGGGGGATGGACCGAGGAGATGAAAGCGGGAAGGAGAAGGGGGAGAAGGTGCATATGCCAGAAAATATCGGAGGCGCGAGGCGAGGCAGCACGGCGAAATCTATCCACTATATGCCGAAATATGTGGAGGGAGTCGGGAGGAGAGAGAGAGGGGGAAGAGAGAGAGAGAGACGGAGGGAGCGGCAAAAACTATGATGATGGGAACGAGCCACTGCAGCCTTATGACCTAGACGAACCTAGGAAAGGATAGGGGAAGATGCCCCCGGGGGATGGTACCACAGGCAAGTTGTCCGAGCACTATTCACCATATGCTATTCAATAGATATATGCCATTTGCTGCTATGACGGCATGGTGTTCCTGCCGATATTGACTGGAAGGAAGCGCAATCGGGCCTGTTTTATAGAACTAGATATGAATAAGATATAACTAGATCACTCTCGACAACTCGACTGGGCGATCAACTGATCACCTATCATTATGACTTAAAATATTCAATTTGGAGCCCCTGGACGCCAATCCCATCGAAATGCGGTAAATCGCGACTTCCGGTTCAAAGACGCTTTCCGCCTCTTTCAATCACCATTTTTCACCTACCTCCCCTCTTCCACGATTTGTCACTCGGCTCAAAGGGCCTCCAGTGCCCCCTCGCGCAACTCATTTGAAGCCCGCTCTTCGCCTCCTTTCGGGTCCTTCGGGGCCCCATTACGAACAGTTGTCGTGTGTCTAACCCTCTCTGAACCCCGTGATCTCTCCTATGCCTCTCGCCGGGCATCAGAGACCGATAGGAATGCCTTTCCCAGGTGCTGCTATCCCTCCTGCCCTATATCACTTTCCCCGCCCCGACTAGAAGCTAGATGCCGCTATCGGGAGATAGAGAGAGAGGCATTGATACACGGGGGTCAAGAAAGCGAGGGATGGGATTGATAATAAAAGCAAGATTCAATGAGGCCCAGGAATAGGCCAATTGGTGAGAAAGCAACTGAGTTTGAAACGTTGACAACTGTATTTGTATTTCTCAAAACCTCTCGATTTGCTTCTTTGAGGAACGTCATCATGCGTCGCATCTAAAGATAGCGTAGTATCGTCTCTCGATTTTTAGTAAATATCACTTGATCAAAAGATAGTTTCTCAAGCATCGAACAAGCAGATATCACCATACGCAAAGCTCCATATGTGGGCAAACATGACATCACGAGATGCTTGCTAAGCATTTGACAACTAGCGCCACCCTGCAGCACCGGGCTGCAGCAACAGCACAAAAGCGAAAGCGCGCGCGCGTTCGAAATGGAAAGCGGAAAGTGAAAGGACTGGACAAGCGAAAGCAGCGGAAAGTTCTCCATTGGCATGAGGAGGATTGGGCAATCGCGGGGCGATACGATCTCCCTTTCTCTCTCCTCCCTAACTCCCCCCGAGGGCAGCAACCTCTGAACTTGGGCACCGAACGTGTTCCGCGAGGTCACGCCGGGAATTGGAACTGAGCCGGGAAATGCCGGAGAGCCGGGAACTGGGAGAGAGTCGGGAAGTGTGAAAGCTGGGAAATGGAACTGAGCCGCAAATTGGAACTGAGCTGGGAAATGGGGAGACCCGGCATTTGGAACTGAGCCGGGAAATAGGAAAGCCGGGATATGGGAGAGCCGAGAACCACTAGAAGATCAAGGATCGCTGGCGGCTTTGAAAAAAGTAACTGGAGACGGCGGCCTAGGTGCACTTGTCACCTATTGAATCGCTCTTTCTCTGGGGTCGAGAGAGGAGAGTAGAGCGGGGGCGATAGGGTTACATCTGGTACGTTAATCTTCAGTGCACTATGATCTGGTGCCGACGCGGACAATCAGAGATAGAGCTTCTCACTGGATTAGGTTGTATCACAAGCGAGGATGCAATCGAGTAGAGAGACCAGACAAAGGGCGGGTCTAATAGGCAGAGTACATACTATCGGAGGACCTAGCGTGCAAGGTATTCCTTGATATTGTTTGCGACGGGTTTCAGCTACTAATTCAAAAAGTTGGAATGCAAACAAGCCTCCAATCATAAGAAAAAATCCCCATGGAACTACTGATAACTCCTGCGTATCACTTGGAAACTGTTGTACGCTTCTGGGAAGTGCAAAATGTGGTGCTATAAATACGCCCCTGACATTAGTGGCACCAGGCTCACTGACTAAGTAACTGACTACAAGCAGTGTCAAACTTAAAGAGTGGATCGGAAGTGCAAAAGGCGACGGAATGCTATCTATACGCGAGCCTGGTCATACGATCTTCAGAGGACTTCAAAGTGTCTCCTATCCGGGGCTCAACGGATCGATTTCAGGCTGTCCTCGACACTCTCACCGGTCCGCATTCTCTCCCGCCTACTCTAACCGGCGAGAGAGCACGCTAGAGCGAGAGAGTGCAGAGAATGAGGAGTTGAGACAGTAGTGAGATTAGGATCGCAAAGTGATCAAAGGAGGAAGGGAAAGAAGTGGATGAAGCGGCAAAGGTCAGGGGGAAGTATGAGGAAAGATTGGATGGATTGGCAGGGGGCGCAGCAAAAGAGCATGATAGGTTTCACAAATTGGTCTTTTCTGTCCAATAATTGTTGTCGATGACAAGCCTATCGGAAGTGCAAAATGCAGAAATACTCGCAAAGAGCATTGGGCCCGTATGACAATACAAATAACCAGATAATCAATGATACAACTCGAAACCCAACATCCGCAATCAATCAGGGGGGGCAGGATGTCCGACCCATCTAAATCATCACTCATCTAGGTTGAGCTGGGAGCTGATTTGTTCCCCTGACCCTCTGCTCCCTTCACCCTAGACATGTCCGTCAATTATTATGAATGCTAGGAAGGAGCAGTTGCTTCAGCATCAGTCCCATTCCTGATATGCTAGAAAAGATCCTGATTGATCAGGTCAAGTGATACTCATGCTATCTAGTACAGAGTTTCCTAGTTTTAGACGACTTCTCGAACGGTTAAGTTGCTCGAGAGTGTGTAGAATAAAGACACCGAGATATCGCATCTCTAACCAGGAAGTGCATCAACTTCGGTTTTGCATCAGAATCTCAGGAAAGCGCGACTATTACGGTAGACGTGTTTACGCGAGAAAAAGCTGGAGATGAGCCGAGATGCGAGAAACAAGATTGAACATTTGCGCTTTCTTAGTGTGGCAACACAGTGCGAATCTCGGTGGATTTGCGGAGAGATAGGGAGGAGAGGGTGGGAAGAGAGAGAGAGAGAGAGAGAGAGAGAGAGAGAGAGAGAGAGAGAGAGAGAGAGAGAGAGAGACGGGCGGGGGAGCAGTCAAGGAGGCGCAAGAAACGAAGCAATCAGATAGGCGAGAGGAGCCGTCGATCGATACGGATTTCTTCTCCGAGATCTCGCCAGCCACACACACATTTGTGTGTACCTATCTCTCCTGACGACGGCTATGCAAGAGGAAGAAGTGCTTGAGCCTGAGCGGGTCCTAGCACGCGTACAGTAATCATGAAACTACAGTATACCAACGAGAATACAGTATACCAACGAGAGATCATGATGCGATATAGTCAGTAACCAAATAATTTCGAGAGCAGAAGTACATGAGGAAATGGGCTCCACGCCTGAGTCCGAGAAGCTCTTCTCGCCCACATCTTTCCTAGTGCGCGAGACGCGCTGCTCTTTCTCAACGGCAATAAGCCGCATCTGGATACTATGAACCTCCTCCCTCCTCCCATCCTCCCGTCTTTATTCCCCTTCCCGGACTCCCAATGATCGAATACGCGAAACACATGTGCCCTAAGGAAGAGTCAAGCGGGAGAAAAGTCAGTTAGCGATTGGGAAGTACGGTAGGGTACGGTATGGTAGATCAGGAACTAGAAGTGAAATGAGTGGGGGAGGGGGAGATTTGTTGAAGCCGACAGCGCCTTTCCACTATCCTCTACTCTCGCCCACTCTCCTCGCCCGGGAATTCTCAACAAGTGTCTCGGTAGGTAAATATGCGTACTTGTTAACAGGCTCCCTGATGCGAAGGGCACGAAAATATACGCAATGAGGGGGACCAGGGACTGGAGTCAACAATTTCTAGTATCGATCTCAATTTTCAGGTTACGGTATTTGCTGGTCCTGGCTGGAATCTGCGTCGGGTGCACGATTCTGACCTTTCAGATCGCATCTCTCGGAGCTCAAAAAGTGTAATTTCCCACGGTGATGGGGGGCGAGGGAGAGTAGCGACGTCGTCTTTTGTAAAGTCTAGGGAGCAAGGGAAGCGGATTGTAATGTCCACGTGATTCCTTCTTTACAATAAAAGAGAGGCGGGAATACTCTTGAGATCAGTTGAGCGGTGATCGAGCAGCATAGACGGCCGGTTGCTCTCTGCCTTTGCAGGTTACGGTATCGTAAGAGTACGGTAAGAATTATCGATCCGTTCACATTTGCATTTCCTCGTTTTGGTAATTCATTTCTATTAGTGGCATTGCATGATTGTTGCGAGATCGATAGGGAACTGTTTTCTTGTGCACCGCTGTATCACAGAACTGCTTTTTCCTATTTCGCGGCTTATTTGGGTGTAAATATGCTAAATTCAAGATTACGTGTGCAATAATCTGATCGTGTTTCGCTACTCAAGCCTTTTTATTGATCGTATCTAGCTGTTGTTCGCTATTTTTGCTTGCAAATCTCGTCTCTTTTCTTCCTCTATCGAGTTTCGTCTCGATTTCACGCGGTTTTACTCCACATCAAACAATAAGTTGACGAGAGTCTCTCTTAGAGTGGGGGGGGGGGCGAGACGCCACCGTGTGAATCTTTTGAATAATATCTCAGAGTCTCCTCATTCTATACACCCAATCGCAGGTCAGAGAAAGCGATAGAGCGTGCAAATAGAGAGAGAGACGAATACGCCCCCACTCCACCCACTCCACTTGATACAAATGTCTGCAAATCGCACTCCACCTCAGCGATTTCCCTCCAGAATCTGCACTTTTTACCTCAGCGGAAGAACGCCCACTTACGAACGGATTGATTGTGAATACAGTTGAAATTTATTTCATGAAGGTCTATGCAATGTGAGTGCCAACTGGCTACAGTTTGCAAAGTGCCTTTCATAGATGGTTGTACTTGTTCCTGATTAGTCCTTGGCATTCACCACGGTATACTGTAGCCAGTGACAGGAAGGGTTTGACGTAGGACTCTGTCGGGAAATCCCAAGTCTCATCCTTTCCCGTTATCTTTCGTCATCCTTTCGATCCCTGTCTCTCTCTCTCTCTCCTCCCCTCATCTCTCTCCCCTCACTTCTCATCGCCTAATCACCTTCTTTCCTTCAGGATCATTCGAACAGGCGCGCTTCCGGATGAGGCGAGAGACAATAGAGAAGTGAGAGAGGCAAAGCGAGAAACAAGGGCGGATGGAGAGAGTGCCAGACGACAAGACAGATACTCTCCCAGATCCCCGTGGTCTCTCGCTTCTCTCTGCTGCCTGTGCTATCTCAAAATCGCACGCTCTCTCGTCGATATCTAGATCTGTTTGTCGAGAAGGAAGAAGCTCGAAATGAGCCTGCGAGAAGAATCTCTCCCGAGGGATATGCGAGGAATTTGGGACGATAAAATTCGAGAGATTAAAGATCAGATATTGATGACGTAGTTATTAGTGTTGCCCAATACGCAAGCTCCTTTTTCATTTCGTGTGCACTCGGGTCGGTGAGATAGATGGAGCATGTGACACCAGGAGATCACTCTTCGACTCATTATCAGTAGTTATGCATGAACTAATTCGAGAAATCAAAGATCAAAAGGGTTTATTATGATGAGTTCGGTAATGAGTATAGTAACGTGCGGGTTATGCTGCGAATCGAATGAAATCAACAAACTAAAGACTATGATTATGGAAATGCTTCGTTGGAAGGGAGGGTTGAGATCAGAGATGAATCGATTAGTCGGAGTCCTCCTTCATCTTGGTCGTCTCCAGTGGCACTGCCTCGGCCTGGAAAAGAGTGATTTTTTCTGGGAAAGAAATTCATAACTTCGATCGCCTCCTGATACGAAAATATACATTATTCGTCTATGTTTCCTACCTATTGTGTGAATACGAGTGGTTCGTTGGTTCTTCTCGGTTTCATTACGGTGAAATTAGAACAAAATTTGAGTTTGTATTTAATGAAAAGTTGATCGTTGATCACCGCTAACCTCGTCGCTGACAGTCTTGCCGCTCTCAATGTTCATGGTGTCGCGCGCGACCTGAATTTTTTTCCATTTACAGTTATATTTTTTTATCAAACGAATGAAGTCCAAATCAAAACTGCTCAAAAACTCTGAGCTTTCTCATATCGATGAAACATATCGAACTATTGGGGTGTCCGGACAGTTCGTATAATGCTTCGGAAAAAGTCAGTTCGCGATCAAATGCAGTGATTGCGCAATCTGTTTGTCAACAATGTATTGCATCATTCTGACGTTGAGTAGTGAGAGGATTTAATCAGTCTCCTAGTTGCTACATTCTTGTGATGGACTCCCATCTCTACCTCCGAGCAGTTTTACTTCATTACTACCGTCTTGGCCGATCCGTGAAGGAGGCCCAGTCTGCCCTGGCCCAGTCGGAAGGAGCTGACGCCCCCTCCATACCCTTCTGCTATAAGTGGTTCTCCCGCTTCAAGAAAGGGGAGTTTGGTCTCGATGATCAACCCCGCTCTGGACGCCCTCCCTCCCTCGATCAGCCTCTCGTTCTCCGCACACTGAAGCGCAAGCCCATGGCCAGTGTGCGTGAGTTGAAGAAGGATACTGGTACTCCCAGATCAACGGTGTCCGATATCCTCCATCGATCTGGGAAGAAGCCGAAACTCCCACAAGTGATTCCCCATGACCTCTCCCCCGAACAGCTGAAAAATCGTGTTCAAGTCTGTCGGGAATTACTCCATCGTAGATCCAATCTTCGATGGGTCAATTCCATCATCGCTACAAATGAGAAGTGGATCACGTACGATAACCCTGTGAGGAGACTGCAATGGGTGGATGCAGATGAGAAGCCCACGCCCGTCCCGAAGAAGGAAGAGCACGGAAAGAAGGAACTCCTCTGCTTCTTCTTCTCAGTGCTCGGTCCCATCTACTGGGAGATCCTCGCCCCTGGCACCAGCATCAATGCCGACCTCTTCTCTGAACAACTGCAAGATGTCGCGATCAGAGTCCCTCCCAGATTCCTGAACCAGGGCAAAATTCTTCTTCTGATGGACAATGCTCGCCCACATCGAGCGAAGATGACCCAGAAGAAAATGGACGACCTGAAGATCGAGAGGATTCCCCATCCACCGTATTCCCCGGATCTCTCCCCATGCGACTACCACTGCTTCCGCTCTCTCTCTGACTTCTGCAAAGGAAAGAAGTTCAAGAATCGAGATGAAGTTGTGAGGACTTTCGTGAACTGGGCGGTCTCGAAGAAACCCGCATTCTGGAAGAGAGGAATCGAGACCCTGCCCAATCGCTGGAGGGAGGTAGTGAGAAAGAAGGGGGCATACATTGGTCACTGAGAATTGTAAAGCATTGAATAAAAAATAAAAACAAAAAATTATACGAACTTTCCGGACACCCCAATACAAATTGGGAAACTCAAAAAATGAAACTCACATTATTCAGATCGACGCCCTTGGTCTCGTCCAGGAAGAAGAAGGAGACCATCCTGAATTTACATTATTAATAAACCTATTTAATTAATTCGCTCTTTAAAATTTCAAAAATAAAAAAAAAGCGAACCAGTTGCCAGCGCCAACCAGGATCAGAATCACGTAGAGCGCGGCCTCGGACGAGTCACGGATCGCATTCTGGAGAATTCGAGAAATCAAAGAGCATACATTAACAGAATATTCTAAAGATGGATTTTTCAGACGCTCTAGTGAGCTTTCTCTCTTTCGTTTGAGAACCTAAGATACGATGGAGTCAATGGTTTTGTCTGGAGAATATATCAAGAACGGTCAAAGATCGGCAACTGACGCTCATAGCCGTGGCGATGTTGGCGATGCGCGTCACCATGGACACCAGACCGGCAGCGACTCCACGGACCTGGAAAGACCAACGATCACACGACCTTTTTTAGTAGCAATATGCAAAATATGGTTCCTGATTCACGTTTACAAGGCCCAAATCTCAAAATATCACTCGAAAATTTTCTGTATCCGTAATGAGCTTCAATGCTGCTTTCTGATTCAAAAGATCTTCGATATACGATTGTTGGCGTGATCGCAGCTACATTATGAGACTTAGTTTGATTCAAAAGTTCGAAGATCCAAAATCATCCCACCTCGGTGGGCATGAGCTCGTTAACAGCCAGGTAGCAGACATCGGCGCACAACTCAATAGTCATCGAGGCGATCATGTAGAAGACGGTGAAGATGAGAGTTCCCTTCAGATATCAAAGATAGTAAGTCTAGTTATTGAACTATCATAGCTTAGATGAAGCGATGTCAGTTTGATAAAAGTACTAGTTCAACATTGAAATTGATCAAAGGGATTTAAAAATAGGGATAAAGAGCAAAAGAGAAGCTGTAGTTAACGAGTAACGAATATCAAAGATCAGCTTGCCTTGTATCCGAGAAGGTAGAGGATGAGCACGATGAAGATGCAAGTGGTGGATGTTCCCTGTGAATGATTTTGTTTTTTATGTCAATGTTGATATTGATAAATGTTATTGTGAAGCAAAAGTAGCTAACCTGGGCCAGCTGGTGCACCCTTCTTCTGTTCATACCGGGCACGAATTTGTCGATCAAGCCGAGACTCTATAAGTAAACAAGAGGTAAAGACACACCATGTCGTTGAGACTGGACTATTGGGAGAACACAGTGGCATACCAAGTCAAAATGTTTTTTTTCATAATAATAGTTCCATAGTTGCTGATGAGATAAATCATAAAAAATTTTTAAAAGAGTCACTTTGCTTACCATCTTAGCGGTCATGAGAATGGCGCACAGGATGAACTGGCCCATGAAGAAGCCGGATTTGAGCATCTAAAATTAACGATTAACCTTCTTTCAAATCTTCTTGAATTGTTCTTCATCAGGAATAAGTAAAAATAGTTGAATGACATGATAGTAACATCAAATTCCCATTTTTCGCATAATATGTTAACCATTTTCGTAATTACGAATCATCATCTGATTACAATGATATCTTGAATTTTCCCACATGAACGGAATAAATAATTGAATTGAATTGAATTGAATTGAATCATCTAACAGATACAGTCGCGCCGGAAAGTCACCGTACACTTTTTGAATTTGTTGTATCTTTTTGCCCAGGAAATGCATCATTCTGGCACTCAGGTATGATGTACCAAATCCATCGGAGATTATGGTCATGGTATTATGGTATGACGTCATCGCATAGTTATTGCGTAGTGATGACGCAATCAATCCGCACTTTTTCAAAACGGCATTATTCTTACATAGATTTTTTTCTGTTCGCCATGCTTTCTATGATTGGAGATATGACCGAGGCCTACCCGGAATAAATTTTTGAAGGTGCTGCTCGGTCGCACATTTGCTGCAGCGAAGCTGCAAAAACAGGATCTGAAATTCGGAACTCGGCTTCTAGCGTAGCTAGAGACCCGTTCATAGCAATAAAATGATCGCCATCATGAGTACACATGATCCTGAGAATACGAATACGATATCTCATCACTTTTTTGCATGACCATTTTTTGGACTTCCATAACTTTAAGCAAAAGTGCAGTAAAAATCTGATTTTTATCTGGTAATGTTCAAAATGTATTGAAGAACTGAAATCCAACTTTTTAGAGCGTTTGGATATCTTTCCGGCCCGCGGCGTGCGTTTTTCGGAGGTATACTAGGGTCCGGAAACACCTTGTTTTCCCCTATGGGCGAGAGAGTGCAGACGACGAGAGTGCGTAAACAGGGTGTTTTCCGACCCTAGTATACATCCGAAAAACGCACGCCGAGGGCCGGAAAGATATCCAAACGCTCTAAAAAGTTGGAATTCAATTCTCCAATACATTTTGAACATTACCAGATAAAAGTCAGATTTTTACTAAACTTTTGCGTAAAGTTATGGAAGTCCAAAAAATGGTCATGCAAAAAAGTGATTTTTTCATGCCCTGAGGGCAAATTATGAGATATCGTATTCATATTCTGAGGATCATGTGTACTCATGATGGCGATCATTTTATTGCTATGAACGGGTCTCTAGCTACGCTAGAAGCCGAGTTCCGAATTTCAGATCCTGTTTTTGCAGCTTCGCTGGAGCAAATGTGCGACCGAGCAGCACCTTCAAAAATTTATTCTGGGTAGGCCTCGGTCATATCACCAATCATAGAAAGTATGGCGAACAGGAAAAAAAACTATGTAAGAATAATGCCGTCTTGAAAAAGTGCAGATTGATTTCGTCATCACTACGCAATAACTACGCGATGACGTCATACCATAATATAATGATCATAATCTCCGATGGATTTGGTACATCATACGTCAGTTCCATAATGATGCATTTCCTGGGCAAAAATATACAACAAATTCAAAAAGTGTACGGTGACTTTCCGGCGCGACTGTAGGTCATATGTGCTTTCGACCTTCTGATTGGCAGAAAAACAATATCTGCACTCTGGGAATGCGTCAGAGCGATGTTTTCTCGGGTCGGTAAATTTTCTTTACCTATGCGCTGCACTTTCACCTTCTGACAAGCAATGAGAGGTAAAAGGAATATTGTTGTTGTACTCGTGCTAAGGCATCACAAATCTGCCTGCATTACACACTGAAAGGGGATTCCGAATGCTAAGAGTTTCTGAATAGCAGACAAACTGGCTTCATTTGACCTAATTTCTGAATTTACGAGTCTGAATAGCCGATAAACTAGCCTGATCCGAGTTGAGCGTGAGCGAGTAGGCAGTGTAGAAGGTGACGAACCTGCCAAGTTGATCTTTAAATCTTGAGCTTTTGTCCACCGACATCATACATTTTGAGAGAAAACATTCAATGATTTCATGATACACAATGCAATTGTATATTCCGGAGTGAACACACTTGAAATTTATTTGTCTGAGCTATTTTTTGAAGTGAATTTCAATGAATAATTTAATTATTTTTGTAATTTTGCTGTCGAAATGTTGTGATAATGTTGCTCACCAAATCGAGAACAGGCACAGCAGTCTCTTTCTCAGCAGCGGACTCACGAAGAGCTGCTTGACCTGCGCGAGCATGTTGCCCTTCTTCGCCTCGCCCTTCTTGACCTCGACGCCTGAAAAGGGGCGGGGCTTGCGAAAAGGGGCGGAGCCACACTCACGCTTGGCGTACTCCGTGCCCGCGAGACAGTCCATGCGGTCGCACGATGCGTCGTAGCGCTTCTGGTCTCCCTGAATTCACATTTTATGAAAAAAGGCAAAATTTCGGGAAGAATATTCGAAAAGGGAGAAAATAGTCGAAAAAATATCAAATTTATTGTTAAAATTTATTTTTTTTAATGTTTAATATTTGTTAAAATGACCTTGGTAGACAGCCAGACGTGAGACTCGGGAAGCACGAAGGCGAGAACGAGCAGCAGCGGAGCTTGGATGATCGAGAGGACCTAAATTATAATATTAATTATTAATTTAAATAATTAAAATTAATCAATAATGCATACTCTGATGGTGAGTCTCCAGTCTCTCGTGAAGTAAGCGACGATCGTGATGACCATTCTGCCGGTGGGCTAAAATTTGAATAAGTGTAATCCTATTTGTATGCACAGTACGCTCCCTCTATGTATTTTCTTGACCTTAACTTTTTGAAATACTTGAAAATTCCTCGAATTACTCACCCAAGTAGCGAAAGCTCTCAAGTACATGCGCTGATCGGCGGCCACGAGTTCCGAAATGTAAGCCCTTCAATATCTCAATATCGTCTCAGTATTTCAGCATAATTATCCATTGTTAATGCCAGCGAGTTTGAAACATCACTTAATCTGTAGATTTTGTTATTTTTTTATTTATCTCTTTCGTGTCACTCCTCGGTCAATCAGTGCATCAGTTTGATCTCAAATATCAGAGCTTCAAGTTTACTCACCATCCCACAACCATCGTCACACCGTTGAAGAAACCCGTAAGGAGTCGAGCAATGTAGAAGACGAAGAAGTTGTTTACCTCACCTACAATTCTGCTTTAAAAGAAATAATAGTATTTTTGAAAAATATTGTATAGTTGTTGTTGTTTACATCGGCAAAAATACGTTTTGAACCACTTATAAGGAATTAATGAGCGTCAAAATATTACAAACCCGATGCGAGTAGTACCGGTAGTCCCATAATCAGTCCGATGATGAGGATGCGACGTCTGAAATTCAAGAGTGTTTGCTGATTTTCGGGCATTTACGTTTGCTCGAACTTCCTTTTCGCCTGATTTTCCACATTTACATATTACCTAGCTACGCAAATCCAACTCGTATGAACTGAATACGTTTATGCTTTTCAGAGCAAGAGAGAGATATAGGGACAGTTGGGGGGTGTATCATTTTAGAACTCTTTGTTGTAGAACTCACTTATGAATTTAGCATATTTTATTTTTCCACCATCTGTAGAGTTCTAAAATGACCTAAAATGATACACCCCGACATTAGGACACTCACCTTCCGAATAGATCCGACAGTGTTCCGAAAGTGATCGTGCCGAAGAATACACCGATGTACTGCATAGTCTCCACGCGCAGCACCTGAAGTCTCCAATTTTCCTCCTTTTTCATCCTTTTATTTTACCTAACGACCGTTTCATCTTGCTCGGCTATTCTCTCTAAGAGAGACTGATAGTCTTTTTCGAATTGCGCCTTTTTGAATCGACATTTTATCTGCCTCACGAAAATTGCTCGTACTCTCCACGTAGGTGCATCGGTTTCAATGAAACCACGTGCTCAATAGAGTTCAGTCAAGCGAGAGGATGAAAAATAGAGGAAAGGTCGCCTTGCGCAGAGAGCGACCAAAATCAATGAGCACAATATGAACTTATGAACTTTGAGCAATTCTAAGTTCGGAAATATCATTTGGCTGCTATAATTTTGTTATAATTTCGCAATACTGTCCGTACGCACTTACTTACTGTAAACTATTGACTTGCATTAATACGCTAATATCTTTTTTAAAAGTAGAATAATATTACAACTGACTCTGTACGTATCTTCACAGTACTGTCCGTACTCCGCAGCGGCAGAGTGGAAGACGGCCATGTTGTTGATCTTCTCGACGCATGCCTGCATTTTAAAGCTCAGTGAATCTATTAGACTTCGAGTCATCGTCTCATTCTTTCGCGGAATCTCTTGACTGATTTGTGTTTCGAAAGAGGCTATAGATGGAAAAGGCCGTGATTTCGTTTAGAGTTCTCCTGTATCACGGATCTCCTCTAATAATGCAGGAATGGATGCGACAGAAAAATATTTTGGGTAATGGATTTCGCTGAAAATAGATGGACTGACCAAAGTGAGGATGGGGAACACGCCTATCAACTTCGTTTTTCAAAATTTGCATATTTTGACCTACCACTTTGGAAGGCTGTATCTCGGTCGATTATTGAACTACAACGACCGCATTTTTTCCAATCGATGCGCATTCAGGTCGTCTACAAATAAGTTCACTTATGCTAAGTGCAGAAATTACATCTTCACATTGTTTTGCTCAAAAAACTTATTCTTCGACTTGAAACTATCCTTTATGATTCGAAAGGTACGATTTTAATGTTTGATTCGGATTCCCCACCCCAGAATTGGGGTACGTACATAATTCATTTGTCACAAGAGGGGGCTTATCATATCGCCACTCAGTAGGTAGAATCTGAACTTGGTCTATTTTTTGGGATGAAACACTTTTCTGCGCATATATCACTTTTAAACTATGCAAATTTACAAAGTAAGACTACTGTGCGATAGCTCTAGAGAAGGTCTCCAAGAATGACTAAGGGGTTCAAGACGCCAAAGTTGACCGTTTTTGAGATACGGCGTGAAAACTAATTCAGTACACTCTATGGAAGATGAAAGGACTCCATCCACAGTAAATCTGTGAAAGTGCTTTTCGCGTAATATCTCAAAAACGGTCAACTTTGGCGTCTTGAACCCCTTAGTCATTCTTGGAGACCTTCTCTAGAGCTATCGCACAGTAGTCTTACTTTGTAAATTTGCATAGTTTAAAAGTGGTATATGCGCAGAAAAGTGTTTCATCCCAAAAAATAGACCGTTCAGATTCTACCTACTGAGTGGCGATATGATAAGCCCCCTCTTGTGACAAATGAATTATGTACGTACCCCAATTCTGGTGTGGGGAATCCGAATCAAACATAAAAATCGTACCTTTCGAATCATAAAGGATAGTTTCAAGTCGAAAAATAAGTTTTTTGAGCAAAACAATGTGAAGATGTAATTTCTGCACTTATCATAAGTGAACTTATTTGTAGACGACCTGAATGCGCATCGATTGGAAAAAATGCGGTCGTTGTAGGTCAATAATCGACCGAGATACAGCCTTCCAAAGTGGTAGGTCAAAATATGCAAATTTTGAAAAACGAAGTTGATAGGCGTGTTCCCCATCCTCATGTTGGTCAGTCCATCTATTTTCAGCGAAATCCATGACTCAAAATATTTTTCTATCGCAAAGGGCTCTCATTTTCCTGCATTTTTACAGGAGATCCGTGGTATCCATACAATGTACAAATTCGTGACCCCAGGTTTGGCTTTAGAGATCGGTGGTATTTCACCCATCGGTGGTATTTCACCCAAACGAAGACTCCATAGACAACATCACATTCGGTTGCCATGGTTACTATCATCCACCGTCTTGGCGTTTTTATCATCACAAGTATAGGCGCTAAGTCGGATGTCAACTATTACATTCATGAATGCCCTGACATGTCAAAGGCTACATGAATTGTTATCATCCGACCTAGTGCCCAACCAGACTTCTGGTCAAGGAGCGACGTCACCATTAAACTGAAAAACGGATGTAAACTGACGTCATCATCGCAGAGACTTGTGGTGCAGTTGCTCAGGCACTGGTTGCACTTCTTCTCAACCTGTAAATCATGATGTTTTGCTTTTTTTGTCTAAAAAAGTATAAAACCCTGGTATTCCCAGGCACTGGCCAAGAAGTGGGCTCCCCGCAGGACTTTTGTGCCTTGATACGAAAATACTCCTTTGTTTAAATGTTTTCGTTGTTTTTTCTCTTCAAAACATGGTGTTTTCGTTGCTGTTCCAGCTAAAGTAGCCACACACATCTCCGACAACAACGAAATTCATGTAATTTCTTTGAAGAAAAACACCTTTGTATTAATCATAACAAGGAAATTGGTTAAATTTCTCACTAAAATGCGCGTTTTTCCAAGTGAATCTTGCGCCCTATTGTTCTACAAGATCCGGAACTAAAGGATCAGAGGCTGGCAACTTACCTTGAAACGGAACTGGTTGGCTTTGGTTCGGGATCGGGTTCGGATTAGGATCCAGTAGGTTGGGAAATGCTCACCTTGTAGCAGAACGAACCGTCCTCTTGCACGTCACACTTCTGCGCCGGCATGTAGTTGAGGAACAACGGCATGTACTGCTGCGTACTGCAAAACTAGCATGACATTTCCGCAACCCGCCTATTCTTATGCTATGATAATCGATTTTCCATCAACTTCCATGCTTTTTCTCGCATATTTCCCTAAAAAGAAAATAATAGCCCACCTGAACTGATGGATCCATTGCAGTATCACTATCAGGAGGATGTCGCACCGGTTCATCCTGGAATTTGCGATGTATACACGACTTTTTACTCGAAATGACGAAGAAATAGCCTCGAAAACGAATGAAAACCGAGAAAAAAAGCAGCGCGCGGTCTTGTGACTGCCTATATTCAGATGGAGTAAGGCAGTATCTCTCCCTTCGCTGTCTCCCTCCTCTTTTCCTATTTCGTCACGCAGGCTTGGGCAGTAGAGAAGGAGGGGGGAGTAGCGAAACAGAGAGAGGGGGAGAGAGGGAGAGAGGGAAAAATAAGGGAAGGAGGAAGGAGAAAGAACAGACGGCACGCGTCCCCATAAGGTTTCCTAGCCAATATCACGTCCAGCAGAGATTCAGAATAGCTTTGCTCTTTCTTCCACTGAAAATATTGGCTCTCGAATTAGAAAGATCCATATCGCTTTACACATTTTCTCGCTAAATTCTATCTTTCGGATGGCAGAAAAATATCGGAGGATTTGTGGCCAGCTCTAGCTAGATCCTGCAGAGATCGCTGGTGTAAATTGGACGATAATATCCGAGATATCGAGAAGATAAGGAAGATTTTCGAGAGAAGAGGAGCTTCTAATCTGTTTTCCATTAGAGCCCCGCGAAAGAAAGACGTCAGAACCCGCGGTCGTGAGTTAAGAGAGGGACACAGCCCACGCTCCTCTCCCTAAGCATAAACCAGTTCATCATTTCACATATCTAAGCAAGCGGAATGACAAGAGAATGCGGAGTATATTCACATATGAAGAAATAACTATCCGAATTTAAACTTGTAGTAAAAAGTGCTAGAGAACGGAAAGAATTGGCCAAAACTGAAAACCGATACTTTCCGAGAGTCGATCAAACATGATTAATGGTGTTCCACACACAAACAACTCGTGCGGAACTGGGTGGAAACGTGTGTTTGTCTCCAAAAAGTGATTCAAAATAGAGAAAGAGAGACGCGAGCGCTCTCAAGTTACTGAGCCTCTCTTAGCAGAGAACAACGTGACAACTCCCCCGCTTTTGACATGATTAGAAACTCGGAATCTTAAAAACAATCGGTCATAACGGGATTTCTTCAAGGAAGTTGATCAAGCATTATGAATAGAGTGCGATGCAAACAACATGTGAGGAACTGAGTAGAAACTCGCGCGTCTTCAAAAAGTGATTCAAGAGGGACGGAGAGGAGATCAGAGTTCGAGAAATGATACCACGGCATCCTCAGCACACTCTCTTGGCCGGTCGAGTAGTGAAAAAATGGAAAATGACGACAGCGTGGTATCGTTCACGAACTCTCGAGATCAATCTCACATTACTGAGCCACAACTCATTGCGTGACTACTCCTTCGTCCCCCGCCCTCTGACGTTATTAGAAACTGAGAGGAAGTGAGAGAGTGGACGCGAATAAAGAGACGGTGGCTGGGCGAGAGAAGCAGGCAGTCTACGAGAGAACATGAGAATTAGAGAGAGCGAGAGGGGACAGGGAGCGGCTGCGGCGTGTGTAACACATCTGGTAGGACAGATGTCCTCCTTTTTTCAAAGATCTAGGCTTTAGACAGAGCGCAGGACAGTTCTTTGTACAAAAGTTGGCACTGTAGCAGATGCGGAGGGCAAGGCGAAAAGATTCACTTTGCAGATTTTTCAAAAGAATGAGAGAGCTTTGATACAGAAGGGGGGAGGATAGTTGCTGTAAAGGCAGAAAAGACGGTTGCTTAATGTGAAAAGATGCACTTTTCACTTGAAAAGAGTCAGTCAGAATGCGAGTGAATAGTCGCTCAATACATTGCCGACTAGAATGAAAGACGTTCAATTCAGAATGAGAAATCGTTGCTGTAAGGGATGAAAGTAACAGCTATTCACTAGCCAACGATGATTTTCCGATCTAGCCATGTGGGAGAGTGAAAGCACGCGAAATGACGACAGCGCGAGAAATATTGCTCTTGTTTACAGTCATAAAAATTGCTGAGGCGCGGAAATGCCAGTGATTGCAAAACGAGTGCCATCACCATTTCTCACGCTCATTCGCCAGTTAGACATAGCGATTGAGGGTTCGAAACGAGGAGGAAGAATTCGCTCCGATTCGCCATCAATAGTAAATGCCAGTGATATCGGTATCAGACTACTGCTAGAAAATTTGTGCGTTCTCTAAAGGTTTGTTTTGTGAGCGAATGATAGAACGGGGAAGAGAATCGGCCAGCGATAGACGAGAAAGGTCAATCGTTGGGCAAAGAGTGAGATAGGGTAGGGCGGGATGAAGCTAGGGGGTCACGTAAACGGCGTGAATAGAGAAAGAAGGAGGGAGAGGAGAGAGAGAGGCAGGGATGTTTGTCGTTCCTGCTAGTAGCGGCATTTCATCAGTCAAGGCGCGCTAACAGATGCGGAAACGTGTGGAAGAGAAAGGAACGTGACTTGAGAGCACTGGAAATGAAACAGAGATCTCTTTCTGACATGATTGGCTAAGAAACAAGAAAATGCCTTTTGAATTTTGAAAAGGAAGGAACAATGTCACACGACTCATTGGGAGTATCTCCCAATAATCGCCCTCTCTCCGGTGCATCAAGGTCAGAGCTGTCACCTCCCATCAACTGCATACGTTATCAATAATTGGTGAGCGATCGCAATTCAGGGGGTGCTATGAACTGAAATTCGCGCGAGAAGGAAGTAGAAAAGTGCAGAATAGGAATATCGAGAAATGACTTTCTACATTATGAGTACTCTTTCTCTGTCTGACTGGCAAGATAGAGTGTAAATAATGGATTGATGCATCTCTTACCAAACCATCCCAGTGAAGATTGATTCGATTGTAAATTTTCGCTGAAAAAGTTGCATATTTGTTGTTTTCCCAACAAAACAACAAACATAGCAAAAATAAATATTTTTGCGGTAGGATAACGCTGAAGAACCAGAAGACGTAACTGCGAGGTTCTTTGGTTAGGGCAAACTCGGTCAGCGTTAGGGCGGGAAAAACGACTCATCGAGTCGACTTGTTTACTGGTTGGATCGAGTCGAGATCGAGTCTCTCGAGCACTCGACCCTCTCCCTTTTATTGCCCCCCAGAGGACGAGTGAGTCAATTCGATTTCGAGTCGAAATCGAGTCGGCCATTTTCTCAGCTCTCAGTGGTCCAAATGACCTATTCTTTGCACATTTTGAATCAGCTCGATGAGACCTATCCAACGAATACACATTTGAGGGTGAAACTAAAAAAAATGTTTTTTTCGATTTTTCTCTAGATTCTTGAGATGAATTTCAAAACTATTACGTTTTAATTCTTATATGTCATTTATTTATCACATTGAATTGCTTGTTACATCATACATGTTCATTTTCCGTTGCCACAGGGATCACACCCAGTGGGTGCGGCGGCGAAAGCCTTCAGCCATAAACACCCAATTACAGTTTACACCCGCTTTGACTGCGGCCTATATACAGCCATACATACGACATACAGCCTTCCGAAGTCCTTTAGCTGGAAGGTAGTAAATAGCCTTCCATCGAGAGGTCTCGATATCATTCATTCACTTAGTCAACCAGTCTCCTGACTGCCCGCTCTGACTATCGCTCTCGCTATGATTCACTCATCTATCTGGGATCACTTCGACAAGGGTTCCACAGCCGAGAAGGCTCAGTGCAAGCACTGTCCTGCAACCTACTCCATCAAGAATGGATCAACCTCCAACCTGTGGCGTCATATGGAAAACAAACACCCGGAAGGTATTTATTTAATATTCGAACTCGAAACGCATTCTGGAAAGTATAATTAGACTGGTTTCAGCTCTCGCTGCATCTCAAGAAACCTTCGATCAATTCTGTGAGAAGATTATCCGTCTCATCGCCGCCGACAACAGTGCTTTTCGCATCGTTGAACGACAGGAATTCCGTGATCTTTTTCCGTCGCACACGCGGATGCCCACTCGCTACCATCTCTCGAAGGTTGTCATGCCTAAGATGGTCGAGACACTGCGGCAAACTATTCGCCAAGTGAGTTATCATATTCTAGATAGAGAGTTATCATATTCTGCATGTTGTTGTTCAGCGCCTTTCTGGAAAGCGAGTGACTCTATGTGTAGATCAGTGGACAAGCAGAGGAGGAAGAGTTACCCTTAGTTGCTTCAACGCTCACTACATCAACGAGGATGGAGAACTCAGAAGGTTAGATTTCATGCTGAAACTATGGAAACCTGCCTCCTCCTTCGACTGAACTATATCGGAGATAGAGCACGAGAGATCTCATATGCACCTCCCCCATCCTAGTCCCATTTTCTGAAGCATTCGACTTTTCCAATGTTACTCAGAATGATGTGACTTATGGCTATCAGTCTGACGAGAGTGAGTTCGAGGAAGATGCCTCGGATGATGAGGAAGAAGAGCTCTAACTATTATTACTCTTCCACTTATTCAATTTATTGCTCATTATGTTCTCCAAATACTGTATTGCATTATATTTTCAATAAATATTAATAAATACTGAAAATTCACCGCAATAATCAGAAGAAAAATCGAAAAATTTATATTTTTAGATTTACCCTTAAATGTATATTCTTTGGATAGGTCTCATCGAGCTGATTCAAACTGTGCAAAGAATAGGTCATTTGGACCACTGAGAGCTGAGAAAATGGCCGACTCGATTTCGACTCGAAATCGACTCGACTCACTCGTCCTCTCCTCCCGCCAAAACTTAGCACTCGACGAGAGAGGGGTCGTAAACGAGAGAGGGATCGAGTACTCGAGAGGAGAAGTAAACAAGGCCGAGTGTTTGAGATTCGTTTTCGCCGCCCTAGTCAGCGTGAATGGGTAGAGGCGCATGTCGCAAATGTTACCAGAGCTAGTATTAACTGTCTCGTGGACTCATCTCGTCGAGAAGACGTTCGCGAAACTGTGATAAATATTTTATTATTCACATTTCATAAAATATGCTTTTAATAAAAATATTTTTGATTTAAATCCCTTGAAATTGTCCCCATCTTAAAAAAGGCCAGAGCAAAACCTTTGCAATTTTGTATTAGAATGTGCAAAAAGTGTTCATATGTTTCACAATCAATTTTTATGCATGGATTTGGAACTAAAATGGTGGAGGTCCTCGACACTTATCCTCGACATTTGAGAAAATTAAATTAGCTCAAGTCAGTGTCCTCTTACTTCACCCTTCCTATCCCCGAATTCTTCCAAATTAGCAACAATCGAAGCAGAATCCGCCAGAAGAAATGAATTGTCTTCGAAATTCCCACTCTTTCTCCGTCTCCGTCGATATTCCACCCAATTTCAAGCTGAAAAAAGGGCGTTCGTGGAACTACAAAAGGATGGACACTGCAGCTCAAATCAGTGTGGGTCTTACGATTCGCTCTCGCCCGGGCACTAGGTCGGATGATCACCGTCGGATGATAACCTACTGGATGATAACCAAAAATGGACACATCTCTAGAACTGTCACAGTAGGCTCCCAAAGTCTCAAAAATGATTCTGTGAAAGTTCTACAGATGGGCTCGTTTTTTGGTTATCATCCAGTACCATCCGACGGTGATCATCCGACCTACTGCCCTCACCCGTTCTAAGGCGCCAAGTCTTTCCAATTTCTGATTGACCAGTGCAGGTCCACACAAATATTCATAGTGTTCCTACAATTGTCTCAATTGTTTCAGAGTCTTGGCACTCCAGTTTTTCTGCACTAGACTCAACTAATTCCAAGGTTCGTTCTACTCATTTAGATTCAAAATTCGCGCAAATTATGTCAGAAAAAAAATCTCCCACAGTACGCTTCTATTACACTTACCATGATACAGTCGTCAGAATAGACAAAACTACAGTGACCGATCGCACAGACCATAATACCGTATTCTCTCTAAAACAGTACCCTTATAGTATGCCTTCCTCGTGCATCGTCGGTTCGTGGGTGCAGTCTGGCACTGCGGGCGACGAGTGGGAGGTCAAGGTACGGCATTGATCTCTAATCTTTCAACATTTACCAATGCTATTGATTTTCCCGTCTTCTCCTCTATTAGTCCATTCTGAATGATCGATAGAGTGTACTCTAATTATGATAGATTTGTTTCTGAACGGAATAATAATCATATTATCTCATGTTTGTATGTGTTTTCCCTTTCTGCAACGTGCCAGAGAGTGCAGAAAAGGTGGAGAGTCAGACAATTGCTCTCAGTGATAGACGCTTGGAAAAGGACAAACGATGCCTCTCCCTCATCGGTTCTATAGTGTAGCGGTTAACACTCTGGACTTTGAATCCAGCAACCCGAGTTCGAATCTCGGTAGAACCTATCTCTTTTGCAACATTTTTCGCTATGATTGCAATCATTATACCCCAACATATTTGTGAATACAATTAATAAACCGCGTTTTGTTCCTCGAACTCCACTGCTTCATCACACTCAACCATGTTTCTCTTCAGGAGGCGCTAGCCATCGGCAGAGACTCGATTGGCGACTACCTCCGACCCGAGTTCGAGTACCTCAGAGATACGGTAATATCCATTGTTACCGTCAAATCGATGCTACTGTAATATCAGGTTCGTCCAACTCTTCGCATTGGGCACGTCCGGGCCGCCTCGCACTTCGACCACGACTACTTCGGGGTACGGTAGTGCCGCTCAAAATCGGATCGACAAATGGCAAATTTTCGAAATTTTGAATGGCCTCCGTACAGATGAGCGAAGCCGAGGCACTGGCCATGGATCCGCAGATCCGAAGGGCCCTGCAGGGAACTATTTATGCGCTGGAGAGCGCAGGTAAATGGGGTTGTGGTAGTGGGTTCATGGTTCCAGGATACTGGTACGGTGGTAGCGGATTCATGGATCCTGGTACAAGGGATTAGTTCGATGAGTTAAAGCCACGATTTGTCCGTTCTGACCTCGAAATCCTGCAGGTATCACGCTCGCGGAGGCGCGCGCGCTGCAGCCTCAGGTAAGCCTCACTTATCCGCCTACTATTTTCTGAGCATGGATGAGGTGGATCGGAGATGGAGTTGGCTTCGCACGTAATGACTCTCTCGATTCTGCGTGCTCTCTCACTTGTCTGACGGGATAGCGCGCGGAACGAACACAGTCATTAATGCGATAATTAATTAATTAATGCTTAATTAATGCTTAATTAATTAATTAATTAATGCGACCTCATTCCTTGTCCCACCGCCACCGAGAAGAAGTACTCTAAAGTCAAACCTTATCTATTTATTGAAGAGATAGAGAGAGAGAGTTGCAAAATATAACATCGTTCCATATCTGCTTTTTACCACACATTTCTCACAAATAGAGTTGTGCCCTTATGGAACCGTATCCCTAATAATATTGTAATCTCTAAAAATAGTGAACTGTTCTCGCTCAGAGCTAGAGCTATAAATAGTATTGATTATTCTCATTATCTCTAATTCACTCTCGCTTGTAACTGACGGCTATACTCCCTTTGTCATCTAGAAATGACATCGTAATTATCATGATTCTAATTTTCCCTGTAACATCTATTTGATACCTCTGCACTGTCGCATGATAAAGAATTATTATATATTATTATTAAAATGAAAAGAAGATTGCCCGTATTTGTCAAGAGTTTGACTCTCTCAAAATTGCATGATCTCTCGCTTTATCTGACCGGCGAGAGAGTGTGTAATTTGAGGAGAGTCAGACCACTGCTCTATTGTTCAGGTGTACTCCTCGTGCTGGTGCGTCGAGTATCCGGATCTGCTCGAGGGCACGGAGCAGTTCCGAGTCACCGGCAACTCGGCCTCCATGATTGTGGGCAGGTACGAAATTGTGAAGCTATCACCGTCGGATGACGTCAGTGCCACCTGATGACGTCATTCAACCGGATGTTTACCAAAAATCCACTGAAGAATCTGATGTGAATACAGGGAATACCAAAATTTAGTATCCAGAATGTTATTATTCAACGGTGATCGTCCGTCGTAGTGCCGACCATTCACAAATATTTTTTTAGTTTTTATAATAGTTCACATTTGAGCGTGCCGACTATTGAAAATTCACGAATCGCAGGTTGTAAATATTTATTGTGAAGCATATGGATGAAACAAAATGCGAAAATTATGATTTTGGCGAAACACATCTAAAACAAAGCTGAACTCGTGATAATTCGAGTATCTTTTTTTTGGAAAAATGAATTCATCGTTGAAACTATCAAAGGCATCAGATCAATATTTCATCCAGGGAGCCGGAAATGTACAAAAAAACGACCAATTATGACATTATTGAAATAAATATCAGTCTCATATCTTGGCACATCTGTCGTGTTCGGGAGCACTTAATTCATCATTTATCTCAAAGTTCAAAGGCCAACCTTTCGCACATGCAGGAAATGGAATTTATCAAATGTCAATCAAAATACAAACAACTCGGCCTCCAACATCGTTGGCAAGTACGAAATTGTGGCACTATCCCGGATGATTACTGTCGGATGACGTCAGTGCCATCTAATGACGTCATTCAACCGGATGATTTTCAAAAAAGCTCAAATGAAGAACTTGATGTGAATACAGGAAATACATTAATTTGGTTCTCATCCGGAATGTTATCATTCAAAGATGATCATCCGGTGTAGTGCCGACCATAAATTTAGAGATTGTTTTTGTTTTTTATAGTTAACCAAAGACCATGTCGTCTATTGAAAATTCACGAATCGCAGGTTGTAAATATTTATTGTGAAACATATGGACGAAACAAAATCCGAAAATTATAATTTTTGTGAAACATATCTAAAACAAAGCTGAACTCGAGATAGTTCGACTATGTTTTTTTGGAAAAATGAATTCATCGTTGAAATTATCAAAGGATCAATCTTTCACCCAGAGTGGACTAAGTGTAAAAATATATCAGTATTGAAAGGGTAAATATCAATCTCATCACTTATCTAAAATATGAAAGGTCAATATGACGCAAATGCAAGATGTGAATTTATCAAATGACAATCAAAAGATCAAAGATCAATCTCGCTTTTTTAGAGTGGCACACATGCTGGATTCACGCGGCGCCTCGATGGTAGTGGACACTGGATGTGCATCTGGACTGGCAGCCTCGCACCTGGCAAGGCTGGCTATTGAGAAGGTGAGCCTATTCGAGCAATAGTCTGATTCTCTCCAAATTGCATGATCTCTCGCTTTGTCTAACCGGCGAGAGAGTGTGTAATTTGAGGAGAGTCAGACCATTGCTCGCCTATGCGTAAGCCAGAAGAGCAATGACCTACAAGGCAGAATCATGAATTACGCACATTCTAAAACAAAAAGAGAATACGAAACGAACACTAACTCGGCTTAATTAAAATGCGAGTTTTTCAGGAAATTAGGTAATTAATAATTAATAATTAAGGGAGAAACGCAGCTTGCCATCATCGTCACTACCAATCTAATCGGATGGAAGTGAGCTGGGGTGTGGGTGGAGGAAGGAAATGGAACAATTGTAGAAAAAAACACAGAGAAAGTCTGACTCACTTGAGTTTCATTGGCTTTTGAAATATAATAAGTTTGCGAGTATGGGAAAATAATTGCAATCCATTCTGTTCAAATAGTAAAATCAATCAGTTATTTATGACTATCTTCACATATACATTCTCTCCAGTCTAACCGGCGAGAGAGTAACCATAATCGAGAGAGCTATTCCACGCCAGCCCACCACTCACGCAGATCCACCGCTTCGATGCTCAAGATCAACATGCTCTCGCAATCGGGCTTCTCCCATACCTTCGACCGCGACGCGTGCGGTTTCCTGCGAGCTGACGCGTTCGGCGTGCTCGTATATGCCAGCGACGAGCTTGCGGTGAGATATTTGATCGTTGATCTTTCGCTAACATATCACACGCTAAGTTATTAATAGAGGATTAATTAAAATAAATGCTTCAAAAACGGTATAACGCAGAATGGGAGTATTGTGAAGCCATTCCTAGCTTAAAGTAGTCAGATGAACACGTGGAACCTAATTTACATAAAATACACTAATTTCAGCGAGCCAAGGGCTGGCGTATCCGAGCAACTCTCGCCGCAACTCACATGAATTCGGACGGCGCTACTAGGAACATCACATCACCCTGCGTTCAGGCACAAGTCGAGGTTTGCTGCTTTGCTTGACTTATTTGTTTCTTTTCTTTCCTTTACCCATTTTTCTGTACTAACACTTTGGTGATACAAAATTCAGTAGAACCAACACATACTAAAAGGGAAAAAATCACTACATTATAACGCTATACACTTAGATGTACGACTCCCTCCTCGCTGGTCGCGATCGTGCCTCGATCGACTGCGTGATCGCGCATGGAACCGGAACAAAAGTGGGCGATCGAGTCGAGCTGAGCAGCATCAATCAGGTATCGAAATGCGTGACTATCCTGATTCTGCATACACTCTCGGTGTGACGGAGTGGTGTACGAATGCGCAGAAGTTAGAATCATTTATTGCGAAGCTTCTCGTGAAAAATCTCTAGTATCCATCAGCAGGAATGCCCTGTGTGCAATAATTTCCTTCATTTTCGCTCAGTGTCTCGGATATTTGAGTGCATTTTTGGCATTAGCATACTTTCCAGCTCTTCCCTCGCCCACTCCCTGTCTACTCGTGCAAGTCGCTCTTCGGCCACGGCGAGTCCACCTCCTCCCTGCTCGCCACCATCTCTGCGGTGAGCATGATTGACACTATGTTGGATTATCACCGTCGGATGATAACCAACAATTGTACCCCTCCCCCAGCATGTTCACAGTAGGTTCTCAAAGTACCACAAATGCTTCTGTGAAAGTTCTATAGAAGGGTCCAATTTTTAGTTATCATCCGACGGTGCCGTAAGATTGAATCGTGTGCCTAGAGTGTGATATGAAGCGACGATCACTCGAATTACAATCTCTAGCATGAAATTGCATTCATATTTTTCAATTTTTTTCGAATTGTTCAAGCAAAGGGCCTGCAGAATATTAGAAAATTCCCGAATCGTAAGTCTAAATGATTATTGTGAAACATATGAAGCTTTCGAACTATGATGTTCATCCTTACAGGTGCAATGTCTGGAGACGGGCAGGCTGCCATCGCAGCTGCACTTGTCGATGCCCAGAGAAGAGACTGGAGATAAGCACCTAACCTTTATCAGGTGATCATTAATTTCAGAATGTCAACGTACAAGAAATTATAAAAAAAATAATCATTTCCTTCAGAGAGGAGCGCCCACTGAACACCATCGCCCTGTCCGCCTTCTCATACGGTGGCTCGAACGTCGCGGGGCTCCTGCAGCGACCTACCGTATCCCCCGCTCCTTCATCCTCCGCTGTCGGTGAGCGAACGTGGATGGTGGCGTTCATCTCCGCCAAGACGCCTGCTGCCTTGGCCCAACGACAGGTTTGTACTTGAGTACGGAATTCGGGAGTGCGGAACTCCATTTAAGGTTGACCTCGCCGACTTCCTCGACCAGTCCTCATCTTCTCTCTCCGATATCCTGCACACACTCGACGCCCGCCGCACCTTCTATCCGCTTCGGCGCGCCGTCGTCGGGCGGACGCGCGCGGACTTCGCTCGCGCCCTGCGCGCCGGACTCACGCTTCAGGCGCGCGATGGCGCCGGACCGGCCTTGCGCTTCCGGATGGGAAGTGCCGGAGCGCTGTGGCGCTACCGAGTGCTGTATGAGGGCTGCGGCGTCTTCAGAAGGGCATTCGATGAGATCTGCGAGCAGGCCAAACATGTTTACGAGCCTGAAAGGCTGAAGAAGTGCCTATTCTCTCCGTTTGATGACGTCATCGACGAGGCGGCATCGGCGTTGATGCTCACGCTGGCGTTGGTGAAGATGTGGGAGGCATTCGGAGCACTTCCTTCGTCGCTGACGCCGACTTCGAAGATCGGACTACTGGCTGCGCTGGTGATCAACCGGTTGGTGAAGCATATCTTCTACAGTATGGCTTATAAGAATGCAAAAATGACGTAAAACACAAGGTAGCTAATGAAGGTCAACATTTATGAGAACAAATAAAGAAGTGGGCACTTGGCAAGGATATTCCAATTTAAAGAAAATCAATTTTTAAACTTGTAGATCAATCGACGTCAAGACAGCCGCTCAGATTCTCCAGCAGCAGAATATGTCTGAAATTCAGGTGATACAAAAAAAATATATTTGCAAAAATATCGATTATTTTGAGGTCAAGAAAACGATTCCCCTCGTCGCTGAGGACGAGATCACCTTCTTCGAGTCGACAGATGACGTCATCTCGTCGTTCACAGGGAAGGAGGAGAATCAGCTGGTGTCGTTCGGAGGAATCATCGAAGACGAGGAATTCACCTCAGAGGTATTATGAGTGTTATTGTTTTTCTGCAATAAACAGCAACTATACAACATTTGTAATGCAAAATCAATTGATTTCATGTGAGTGTGAAACTCAAGGCACGAACTCAAATTCGATAACTAATTCGATAATTCAAATTCGATAACCTCCTCGATAAAACTCCCCATCAGAACAGACGAAGACAGATGAGACCAGCCGATTGGATCTTCGCATTTTACGATTGCACCTCCTTCCCCCTCATTCCCCCCTTCCTATCGTATTCGACCTCAGTGTGAGGAGAGTCAACTCTCTTGTATCATAACACATAAGTAATTATTCGTCTTTCGTTGCGCCGCCGAGCGTAGATAAAATATATATATAACTACAAGTTGTATATATGTTTCAGACTAACCTATTTCGAAGACGGGATTATTTAGAGCAGTATAAATCAGATATATTTTTAGTAATAACATATTTTGTGAAATCTAAATTATAAATCATTTGTCCCAGATTCGTCGAACTGAACTCCTCCTCGGCGAGATGTTCGTTCGAGGAGTAGACGTGACCGTCAATGCTCGCTCTGGAAAGATCTGTGACCTGCCCCTCTACCCGTTCACGCCCACCGAATTTTGGCCCGAGCCCAAGAACCTGAACCCAACAGCGATTGCGGCTTCTGCTCAGGTATACGCATACCTGTGAATGCTTGTGTTTCAGTTTTTGAGTAACTGTATACATTTCTCGTAAATTTCAGCATCACAATGTATCATTTGCTTCTTACCGAATGGGAACCTACTCAAGAATAAGAATTATAAAATATGTATTTGTAGATCCCAATCGCGGAGAAGATCGTCGACGTCAACGTCGAGGCGAAAATTCGGGAGATTGTCGCCAAGTTCGCGCTCGACCTCAACGACGACGACACCATTCCCGAGGTTTGTCGTCATACTAATAGCTCTATGATTGGAAAATATTGATAGAATTTAGCTAATTTAGCGTACATCGATGCGTTTCTCATTTGTGGTGCTCCCATACCATGTCATAATCACTTGGAAAAGTAGTTGACGAACCCTAATTATGCATTTCTATTCGATTTTGCTGCATTCGGGACGGACTCTTTCCATTCTGTAAGCTCTATAACAAAAGAACGCGCAGAACGAAGATAGTCATTTCACAATAATTATTCACTGATCACAGTACCCCCTTTAGGTGCTCGACTCGCTCTCCGCAATGGACCTCACTGCCTCCCTCGGCGAGTCCTTCGACCTCACGCTCCCTCTGGATACAACTGACAAGCACTCTACGATCCCCGAGCTGGTTGCCTACATATCATCTAAGCTCCGAGCGGAACCCAAGAAAGGTGTCAAGGCTGGTGCTGGGCCCGGTACCAGTTCCGGAGCCGGAACCAAGCTAGCCGTTCTTGGGTTCGACCTGGTTGCTGCTGATGCAGCCGGAGTGGAGGAGCTGCACGACAAGCTCTTGAGCGGAAGAAGGAGCGCGAGCTACAACATGCATGGAGTGGAGGAGTTCGACGCTGAGTACTTTGGCATCGGCAAGGTTCATTTTTTTGAATATTATTGTTTGCTTTTATTTTTATTGATAGCTATTTTGATAGACTCAACGAAAAAGAAATGTGCTTGGAAACTCGATCAAACAGTAAAACGTATTTCTGAAAGTGTGAAAATGAGGTTCACCTGGGGATAAATCACTTACGTTCGAGAGTGAAATTAAGTTAAACAAACTCCATGTCGAAGCCGACGATATACCAATCATGTGTAACGTTTCCCAGCACAAATTATACGATTGTAAAATATATCAAAAACGAAACTGCAATAACAATTACCTTGCGTTAGTGATGATTAAACGACACGTGCTCGCCTCGTCTCACACCCATTCTCACTTTATCTAACCGGCGACGCATCACACGAAATTATGAGGGCGCATGTCGAACTTCTATCTTGCATTTACAAGCATTTTTTCCAGGAAGAGGCCGAGTTTATGGACCCGCAGCACCGCCTCCTTCTCCATTCCTCGATCAGGGCCTGGCAAGAAGCAGGCTGCCCCGATCTCGAGAATGCCGATCTACTCCTAGCCATCTCCTCCACTTCCGACCACCGGGCCAACATCGAGCGAGAGTGTGACAAGTTTGACGAGAACTTCTGGCAGGGCACGAACCATTCCGTGTTCTCGGGATTGGCTGCAAAGGTTAATTTTCGAACTTACCATCAAACATGAATCCTGCAATTTGATGCTTTCTCTAGGCACTGGATAGGAGGCTTATTAAGATGATAGCCTCTTGAAATGGTGAAATTGTAATATTAATGCAAATAAAAAACCAGTCTAACCGACTTGCAGGTGCTTGGCGTGGGCGGTCGGAGTGCAGTCATAGACACCACATGCACCTCCGTGTACTCCGCTCTTGAACTCGCGCAGGAGCGCATCGGATCCGGTGCCGTTTCCCACGTAGTCATTCTAGCTGCCAAGCTGCATCTGTCGGACTCCTGGCACGAATCTCTCGCGACGTTTCTAGCCGGAGGCGGAGGCGCTTCGGGGCGCGCCGCGCCCTTTTCCGCTGCAGCGGACGGCTACGTACGCGCCGATTGCGTCGGCGCGCTGGTCGTCGGGCGCGAGGGCGCGCCTGGCGCACCACTCGCGATCATCGACGCCGTCCGGACGCGCCAGTCCGGCTCGGGCGTCATGCCTTCCGAGGCCGCGCTAGCGCAGCTCATCGATCACGACGTTGACGTCGTCATCGCACACGGCACCGGCACGTTGACTGGAGACCGAATCGAGGCCGCGGCTTACGTCGCCCAGAAGACTGTACCGCGTCTGCTCGCATCGATCAAGGGAATAGTTGGACATGCCGAGGCAGCATCGGGCCTGCCCCACCTCGCAGCAGCTATTGGGATGCTGCGCTCAGGAAGAGTGCCCGCTCACCAGAATGTGGACCTTCTGATGGAACAACTACGCACCGCCGACCACGTATCGGTACCATTCGTGCCCGAAGAACACCCATCGCTGACCCGAGTAGGTTTGGTTTCGTACGGAGTGGCGGGAGTGCACGGCTACGCCTGCGTCAGCCTGCCTCCTAAAGCTCCGAAGAAGCTGTACTCAGTACCGGTAGTGCTGCCCATCTCTGCTCATTCTGAAGAAGCGCTGCAGAAGAACATCGACCATGTCCGCGAGATGATCACCAACACTTCCGCGCCGCTCGCCGAGATTGCCGCGCAGCTGCAGGCGCACGACCCGGCGCGCTGCCGCGCGGCCGCGGTCGCAGCGACTCACGCGGAAGCTGCAGCCGCGCTTGCCGCGCCCACGCGGACGACGCAGAGTCTGTTCGTCGCGCACTGCATGCCGGAAGACATTGACGTCGTCGGATTTAGCCGAGGCTGCCCCGAGTTCAGGAAGCGCTACGTGGAGATGATGACGGCGATAGGAGGCAATCTGACGACGTACGACATCAGGAGCTCAGTCGCTGGTGGGTTTAAATTTTTTTGTTTTGTTTAAGCTATCCGCGAAATAGTTACTAATCTTTCGACATCGTTTGAAACTTGAAGTGAACCTGAAACATATCACATCCATTTCCAGCTCTGCGTCAGTTTTGAAACGTTCGAAACGAAAAAATTGAAAATTTTCATAAAAATTTTAAATGTTGTTGCTACAATTATAAAAAACAAGCAATTGTCTGACCCCTTCGAGCGCAGATAAAATATAAATATATAATATAAATTTCCAGGCATGGCTTCCCTTTTCCGTCTCTTCCTTCGTATCGACACAATTCACTCTGTCTGCGTCACGGAATCCGGAGCGCTAGCCGCGCTGCTCGCGCTCGACCTCGCGCCCGCCTCCACCATCCGCCATCTCATCCGCGCGTACGACCGCGCGGACGCGCGAGCTCTGCTGATAGCCGCGCGTGACGTCGACTTCGGCCGCACGCACTACAAGCTGGTTGACGCGGCAGGGAATGTTGTCCGCGACCCTGCGGCACTCGAAGCGGCCTGCCGCACGCCCGGCATCGACGTCAACGCGGACATCCTCGTGGGCGGACGCGGATTCAGAGGCGGACGCGCCATCGCTTCTATCCGCGATCTCGCGGCGCTCTTCGCCCAGATGTTCGTCAATGGTGCCGAGCTCAACTGGTCGTTGCTCGGGTGCACAAGAAGTGGGGCGCGCGTCCGCGTGCCCGCGTACGCCTTCACTCCGTCACGCTTCGTACGCTTCCTGCAGCGCGCCAACATCGACGTGCGGACGAAGAGATATGCTTACCTGGCAGACCACGTGATTCAGCAGGGCATGATCCTGCCCGGTGCCTACAGCGTAGCGAGGATGCTGGAGCGCCTGGAGCTGAGGGCGCTGGCGATGATCGATTTCATCGCGAGCGCTTACGTAGAGCAGTCCGTGACCTACCTAATCGATAAGAAGGACGACTTCCACGTTGCCCAAGCAGCCGGCGTGGAGATAATACAGGCAAAGGAGCCTGATAGGGCGATAAGGATCAGGAAGATTTCGAAGGCGGCCACTCCGAAACGGTTCATGAAGCCCGAAATCTATGAGAAGATGAGCAAGCAGGGCTACATGTTCAAGCCGCATTTCAAGAGCCTCAATTGGCTCGAGGTTAGCGCATTCTTCCAGAAAGATTTTGAAATTATACATGAAAATCTCAACTCATAACACACTTATATTTCTGTGGCTTTAAATAACTTCCTAAAATCCAAGAAATTGCTCATTTAGAGACTATACTTTTGCTCTTCCAGATCGACGTCAACGGCGTCGGTCGTGCTCGTCTCGAGCGTCGCACCGAGCTCGACGTTCAGCTCGACGCCGTCTTCCAGGGCGTTATCGTCGGGCATCTGTGCGCGCATCCCGATGATGACGCCGTCTACCTGCCCTTCTACTGCGAACAGATTAGGGTGGATAGAGAGACGATGAAGAAGGTGTGGTAATGTGAATGAAAATGTATACGCACACCATTTCTAGAATAGCATGTGCATAAAGGCATTAATCAAATTTAATAGAGTTCTAAAAGCGATTCCACGGTCTTTATGCTTTTGCACTATCTTGACTCACTCGGTCGTAACATGAATTTTTAACTGTAATTAAATTAACATTGTAATTAAATTAATGATAAAATCGCTACAGTTTATCAATTAAGGCCGGTCCAATGGATGTCCGCTTCCGCATTCATCGCTCAGCGAGGTCAATTCACGGAGACGTGCTCGCCTTCATGGCCGGCCGACTCGTCGTGGAGATCCAGAATTTCGTCATGGCAAGGAGAGATGCGTGAGTGGTAGTGATGACAAACCTGCTCGTAGTCTTCTCGTTTTACTCAGTGCTCTATATGTCATTGTCGTGGACGGCTCCGGCGATTGTCGTGTTGAATACTGATTTAAAAATTGATACGATGTTTCTTCTTGCAGGGCTACCTACATTCCTCCTGCAGTTACTCCCATCACAACCTCGGCTCCAGTGATTCGAGTGATGGCTTTGAGGTAACGATCTGTAACCGCACTTAGGACAGCAGATATAGTCCTCACCGGACCGCGCGATATAACACTGAGGTTTCTACTAAAATTGTTTAATGATACCGTGCTCTCTTCACTCTCTATTAGAGTTCATAATTCGGGTCGCCGTTTCTTCATTTCACACGCTCTCTAGACCGGTCTAGCGGTGAGAGAGTGTGTAAAATGAAGAGACCGTGGTATCGTTTCTCGAACTATACTCTCTATACGCTTTCGTCGCTCAACCGGTCTTGAGAGTGTGTAGAATGAGGATAGATTTGATTGCGGATCATATTTCTTTAAAAATCATAACCTGTATCACATTTAGCGTCGAGGAGGACCACGTGGACAGCGGGAAGAGAATGCCCCTGGAGCAGGCTGACCTCCTGCTGAGGGAGTGGATCATGGCGACACTTGAGACAGACGAGCTCGACGATGAGCTGGGCTTCTTCGAGATGGGACTGGCGTCGCACCAGGTGATTTATCGGATGATTGTGAAAATGGAATTCTAGCAAAACACCATTCGAAACTCGCGCCATTTTATGATTAAATGAAAAAAAATAGAAAATGTTTGGTAGGATTTCGTGGTGATATGTGCATTAACTTATTTGTAACGATTCTGAGAAATTGTTTTGAATAATCATTTGCAGGTGACCTACCTGCGCAACTACCTCCGTAGCTACTTCCCTTCTGTCTCACCCACAGCCGCCTTTGACTACCCGACGATCCCGGCTATGGCCGAGTACCTCGCGACTCTGGAATGCGTCAAGGGCAAGGAGGAGAGTGTGGCGAGGGTCAGCCGCGTGAGAATCATGTCTGAGAAGTCCCTCGACGATGAGGTCGTCTCTCCCATTCGCGAGCAGCGCATCTCCTCTGCAGCAGCGGAGCAGATCTTAAGAGGAAAGATCCTTTCCATGCTCAAGATAGAAGAAATCGATGAAGAGCTGGGATTCCTCGAGATGGGCTTGGAGTCGAAGCAGCTACTACTGCTGCGCAATCAATTGAGAGAGTTGTTCCCGGATCTCTCACCGGTCGCCGCATTCGACTACCCGACGATTCCGATTATGGCTAAGCACCTGGCTACACTGGAATACATCGCGGGAGAGGAGGTGGGAGATATCCTTATTTTTTCCTTTATGTGAGACTTTTTGATAAAAAAATGAAGACAATTCTACTAAAGAAGCCTCAATGATCTACTTTTCATCTTCAAGACCTCAAATTATTTTGTAAACTTTTGTTTGTATCAGGAGGACGATGCAGTGAGAGTGATGATGATTCGCGTGGAAATGGAGGAGGAGTCGGATGAGGAGGAGGACAAGGAGTTTGCAACAATTACTCCACAGGAGGCCCAGGAGCTGCTGAGGAGATGGATCAAGAAGGAGCTCAAGGTGATCACAATTGTAATATTCTGAACAATTTGTCAAAATAACAAGTTGGAAAAACGCTCTACTTGTATCTGTATGACTTGAAAAAAACTATTTCCTTAGTGTGTGCTACATGCACAATCCGGGAAAAACTGAACAGAAATGTGCAATTTTAATTATTTTTTTATTACTTGCCTTCAGATGGACGAATTGGACGAGGAGCTGGGCTTCATCGAGATGGGTCTGCAATCGCACAAGCTCATCCACATGCGTAACTACCTGCGTGCGCTGTTTCCCTCCGTCTCTCCAGTCGCTGCCTTTGACCATCCGACGATTGAGAAGCTGGGCATTTACTTGTCCAAGATTGAGGTATAATTTTTATTACAAGTAAAAAATTTGTGGTATCATACTTAATTGAACTTAGCGTACTAAGTGCTACCTGTAATGCTAACGTTTAAATATTACGTTTCCACGATTGTGGTAGTGTGGACAGAACTAGCAAAAAGGAGAAAGCCGGAGGTTAGCTTTCGATTTTTTGAGCACTTTGGACAGCCGTTTTTGCAACAAACATCAAGCATGTTCATCTCTTGACGACTAATAGTTTGACGTGGTTGCAAAACGTTTACCATTTTTCTTGAGTGGATCGGCTCAGAAGAGGACCTGCAGGAAGTGCGCGTGATGGTCGTCAGAGTGGAGGAGCAGCCTGTCTCGGTATAGTTTTATTAATACGTATTTAATTAAATATTTTCAATCCTAATTAAGATTATTTGAAACCATTTTATCGTTTCAGGACCCCTCTACCATCACCTTGGGCGTGATTTCATCGGCGTGCAGATTGCCCGGAGGCTGCAAGGACCTCGCCGAGTACTGGGACCTACTCAAGACGGGCCGGGATTCGGTCAGCAGAATTCCGGCGACTCGAATCGCTACGAGAGACGTGCTCATCAAGGGAGCGAAATATGGAAATAAGGTACGGTAGTGTCCATGATGAAGCAATTGGTCTATACAATCAAATGTTTGCTATTGCATTTTCTGCTCAACATTTTGCAATTTTTTATTGTTCTAATTGCAAAAGATCGGCAACAAAGCCCGAAAATAAAATAAATTGAAAACAATGTAATGATCAATCTGAGAATCATTTATGCCACGTCGCATGTTCAGGTCGAGGGCGGTCACTACATCGACGGTGTCACCGAGTTCGACCCGGCATTCTTCAAGATCTCCAAGAACGAGGCGAACGCGATGGACCCGCAGCAGAGACTGATACTCGAGGTATCAAATTCGGAAATAAAGAAAAGTCGCACAATAACACATTAACTACAACATCGCATTGGTCGAGCATTGGTATGATACTCAAGGCGAGTCAAGCGAATTCGGAAAACCCTGAAACAAATGATGCTCTTCCACCAACTCGCTCTTTTTCATCTCGTTTTTGGTACAATATAACGTAAAAGTTAATTTAATTCTCCAGAAAACGTATAATTTAGTATTCAATTTGCATTTTACAGGTAGTAGCCGAGTGTCTGGAGAACTCGGGCATTCCCAAGGAGGAGTACTCGACGCTCGGCGTCTTCGTCGGGCTAATGGCCATGGAGTACACGGACGCTGTCGAGAGTCCGCCGACTAACGTCGTCGCGATGCTCGGAAGTGCCATCTGCGTGATGTCTGGAAGGTGCGCACTGAACAATTAACATTAAATGATACTTACAAATACATTGTTAATGAAGAGTTATCGAAGAATCGTAAGGTAAACCGCGTAAAAATAATTGTTCGAAAAAATTTTGTTAACGAAGAACCAGTGATCCATCCTCACAATTTATTTTTTAGGATCAGCTACTGGCTGGGCACGCACGGTCCTACGCTGACAGTGGATACCGCCTGCTCCTCCTCTCTAGTGGCAGTGAACGAAGCGAGAGCGGCTCTTGCCGCGGGCACCTGCACCAAGGTATTACTGATAAACTCTAAAATTTTCAGGGGTTTAAAGAGGAAAAGGCTACGCAAATCTTGTTGGAGAGTTCAATTTTGAAATCCCGCATTTTCGTATCTCGGCTCCCAGTAGAGGTAGCGACTTGACATTTCGTTTCTGTGTATATTTGCATTTCATAATCCAAATTAATAATTAATTAAGGCAATCGTCGCGGCGGCGAATGTGAACATTGCCGAGAGGCCGATGGGCATGAGGGTGAATGGACGGATGCTGTGCTACGACGGTACTTGCAAGGCATTCGACGCGAGGGCGAATGGATACGGACGATCTGAAGGTAGGATGCATAATTATTATTCTCGAAAAAGTGGTTAGTGTAATGGGAAATGCACGAACACATACAGGCAGCAGCTCGACAAGTAAACAATAATAATTTACGATTGTTGTTGCGGTGGAGTCATAGGTCGGAAACATACAATGTGAACGTAATGCTTGCAGGAGTCGCCGCGATTCTCATCGAGACTGCGCGATCGGATGCGTCATACTCCGCTCTCATACCTGCCGTTAATGTGAACCATGGCGGTCGCGGTGTCTCGCTGATGGCGCCTAACGGAGTAGCGCAGAACCTTCTAATCGACAGGGTACAGCTACACTTTCAAATAAATGGAATAGTATATTGTTGCCAACTCTGTGCTACTTATTATTAAGTGATGAAGCCTCGTTCTCAAGTATCATTTTAGATATATGACATGATATCAGGAATTTTGGGGTTCTGAAAGAAAAGTTCAGGTGCTTCGCGACTCGCCCTCTACCGTGCCGTCCTACTGGGAGGCGCACGGCACAGGCACGGCTCTCGGAGATCCCATTGAGATCAATGTCCTCGCTCGTCTCCTGGGCACAGCTGTGATCGGCTCTAACAAGGCCTCGATCGGTCATGGAGAGGCAGTAGCGGGACTGAACGGAGTGCTCAAAGTGGGAATTAGTAATTCATAATTCTGGCACAGTCTCCTCAATTATCCCAATATAAGGTTTCCTTTCTCGCATTTGAGTGAAGAGTGTTTATTCAATATTCTTCAATATCATTAATCGAGTTTCACTTTAATATTGAAATTGCAGGTCCTCGTTCAATCGAAGCACTCCTACATCCCGAACACGCTGCATATGCACTGTCTCAACCCGGACATCGACCCCAAGAAGGTTAAATCCCTTTTCAATGGCAATCTCCGAATATTTTTTTCCATTATTCTAAGGAATGCCATCCTTTCTTCTCTGTGCAAATGTACCTGCTATAATGTCATTAGACCATTCATTAACCTGCATTCCTTCATTTGCTTTTTTCAAGGTCGGCTTTCCCATCATCGGACACGAGTGGCAGGACGAGCGTGCCATGGCTGGCGTCTCATCCTTTGGCGTCTCCGGCACCAACTCGGCCGTGCTCATGTGCCGAGACCCCAAGGCTCAAAGATCAAAGATGAGCGCCAAGATCCACCGAGCCTACGCCATCCCGGTCACCGCGAAGAACGCCCGGTCGCTGGAGATGGCTACTGAGCAGATGGAGGAGTTCCTTCGAGAGACCAGCTACAACCTGGCTGAGGTTCGACAGATTTTTAGCATTGTCCTCTGAGCTGATGGATATTAATTTCGTTGCATCGACCAAATTCTTGATGACCTTTGAGTAAGGAAAAATGACGCTTTGCTTTAGGTCGCATCGACAGCCGCACTCAAGAGGGAGCACTACGCCCAGCAGCGAACCGTGCTAATCGTCGATTGCAAGGGAGCCGTCATCAAAAAGCTAACCAAGATCCAGGCGAAGCCCCAGCCCCTCACCGTGTGCATCGGATCAGCCAGCATCGGTTCCGAGACGCTGCAGTTGATGGCACTGCCAGCCTTCGCCGAGGCCTTCTCTAGAACCAGGAAGGAACTGGACATCACGGGTGCTTCGCTCTTCGCTCTCGTGAGCCTCCTCAAGCAGACTCTGCCTGCTGCCACGCTCACCGCTGCGGACAACCACGGCAGGGGTGTTCTCGACCTGATGGAGCGCAAGATCACCGTGGATAAAGCTGCAGGAGCACTCAGAGGGTCCGCAGGACCTGCTTCTCAAGCTCCAGCTGCCTTCCATTCACTACAAGACTTCTACGAATTGTCGGTTCAAGCATTCGCAGACGGCCACAACCTCGACTGGAATGCATTGTATCTACCGACGAGCAAGCAGCTCATTCTGCCCACCTACGCCTTCAACCACAGCACGCACTGGCTGGGCAAGCGCTTCGAAGAGGGCGTCTTCGAGGACGAGCATCTGGGCGTCCGGAGCGTCGAGGGAGAGCAGACCCGCTTCGACAACAACCTATCGCAGCACAGGCACCGTGATCTGTTCCGTCTGGACGAGACAACGCTCGCACTCTACTTGATCCAGAAGTCAATCAGGCTTTCGGCAGCGGAGGCAAAGAGCTTCGCCATCAGCGTATTCAATACGACCGACGTGGAAGTTGAAGATAATGTCTGGATGAAGGCAGAGGTGGATACGAGAGCCGGAAATGTCACCCTCTACTATGCGGAGAAGGAAGCAGCCAGGGCGAGATTCAGCCTGGCTCCGGCTCAGGCTCAATCCGTGCAGCTCCCTACTGCTGCAGCTGCAGCACCGTTGCACCTACCCTTCCTGCCGACAGCTCATCTCGTTGGTGACGTCGCCCGCATCGGCATTGCCGATGCACTCCTCAACGACCCGCTCCTGCCGACCGTCGCTGTAGTGAAGCATCTGTCGGAGAAGCTCGATGAGACCAGCACGATCACTTTCTTCTACTCTCCTGATGTATCATCTGCATATCCTATCAGCGTCGCTTCTGACAACAAGCGAGGAGTCGTGCAAGCACATAATGAGAGAGGAGCTGTTGTCATCGAGCTCTCGGGAGGCGTCAACATCATCAAGCAGGAGAAGAAGGTCGCTATCGTTGCTGCTACTGTTCGAGACAAGCCCGACGCTGCTTCGAATTCGAACATATCCTCACCGATACTATCCAACGGTTCCGACGCTGTCAATGACACGATAAAGCGGATGCTAGGCGACATCCTCACTAATGATGATCTACTGACCGAAGAGGAGCTGGCCGGAGGTTTCACTGAGATGGGACTGGACTCGCTGAGCATGATGGACTTCGTGAATGCGCTCAATGCGGAGTATGCGGACCTCGAGATGAGCTCGACCGATCTCTACGATAATCCGACTGTGGACGAACTGGTTGCATTCATCGTTGGAAAGGTCGGAGAGGGAGTAGTTGAGGTACCTCAAGTGGCCGAGCACCTGCAAGAGAGGCCCGAGCGGAAGAAGGAGGCTGCAGGACACCTCGATTCTCTCAAGGAGCAAATTAAGACTATCCTTGAAGGCATTCTGACTAGTGATGAGCCGCTCGACGATGAGGAGCTCGAAGGAGGATTCACTGAGATGGGACTCGACTCACTGAGCATGATGGACTTCGTCAACGCGCTGAATGGACACTTCATTGATCTCGCGCTGACTTCGACCGACCTCTTTGACCATCCAACAATCTCCGAGCTGACTACGCTCATCAACGAAAGACTCGGAGGATCCACCATGGCGAATGATCAAGAACATGTGGAATCGGTGCCCATGGAGAACGGCATCGCAGCTCCGGCTGCGGCTGAGGGCCACCATGACATCAAGAATAAAGTCATCGAGATCCTCGGTGGCATCCTGACCACCGACGATCCTCTAGAGCCGGAGGAGCTGGAGGGCGGCTTCACCGAGATGGGCCTCGACTCGCTCAGCATGATGGACTTTGTGAACGCGCTGAATGGAGAGTTCGCCGGTCTAGAGCTCACCTCGACCGACCTCTACGACCACCCGACCGTCGCCGAGCTGGCAGCACTGATTGTTGCAAGGACTGGAGGCTCTGTCGCTTCGATTCCTGAACCAGTTCCGACTGATGCAGGTTCAGTAGCGAACACGAGCAGTGGACCGTTGCCGGACGCCTTCGTCATCTCTGAGGGAGTAGGCGGGAAGTTCGACGCCGACTTCGAGATGATCATCATCGACGCAGGCAAGGTGGCCTTCAAGAGGGGAAGTGAGGTCGTCGGGGACATCGGCGATTCGGCGACAGTCCGCATCGACTTAGACGATGTCCTGACTGATGCAGAACTATTCTCGCAGTTCCTCGTCTTCGCCAAGGCTGTCGTGAAGAAGAAGGGACCGTTCACCTTCGCAGTCTCGAAGAGGGAGACGAGGGCCAACGCGACTGCCAGGGCCTTCTTCAAGACGATTGCATCGGAGAAGTTCCCCAAGGTAAAGTGCACTAAAGGTCACAAATTTACAATTATCGATCGTTTCAGGTTCGATACCATTGGACGGAGCGCTTCCACCCTCTCCCTCTGACCTCCTCACCCCTCTCCCTTCCTCCAACTGCAGTCTTCCTTATCACTGGTGGCCTGTCTGGCATCGGACTCGCGGTTGCGGAGTACATCGTCTCCTCTTCGTCCATAAAGGTGCGATTAAAAATCAAAACTATCAATTGACAAAAAAAATCACCTGTTATATGTAACGTGATGAGAGCTTTTGATAGTGACATCACTAAATCAAATTTCGAAATAATATTTGTTGATTGCTATATGTAGAGACCACAAGGCGTTCCGTCAAAATCGTCACACGATGCAATTTTTGCGCCTAATGAGACCACATTCGGAACAAAGGAAAGATATCGCCCTTTTAAATTTAGGGCGATATCTTTGCTTTGCTCCGAATGTGGTCTCGTGTTCTCTAGATATATGACTACATGATTATAGGCCATGATCCTGGTGAGTCGTCGCCAGCCGGATGCCGAGACGCAGAAGAAGATCGACGAGATGAGAAAGCGGACGGACGTCATCGTTCTCTCGACGGACATCGCGAAGCCCGAGGCGCTGAGGACCTCGCTGTCGAAGGTCCCTCACAAGATTACTCACGTCATCCACTCTGCTGGTGTGCTGAAGGATGCGATGCTGATCAGACAGACTCCCGCGCTATTCGAGGCTGTCTATGCCCCGAAGGTTAGCCACTACTATCCCCCTCCTTTGAATTACACAGATTGTGCAATGCGTTATCCAATTCAATTTTAATCTTGCTGCACAATAATAACTAGAAAGTGCATATTCAGGTCGCCGGCTTAGAAACTCTCGAACGAACCCTTCTCTCCCTCTCCCATCCTCTCTCCCATGTCATCGCCATGTCCTCCATCGCAGCCGTGCTCGGCAACACCGGCCAGGCCAACTACTCCGTCTGCAACCGGCTCCTGGACCACTGGGCTCGTTCTGGCACCCCGACCCACGCGCGCACCGCCATCAACTGGGGCAACTGGCGTGAGATCGGTATGGCCGTAGCGGTGCAGGACCAGCTGGACGCCATGGGTCTGGAGGGCCTCAAGCCCGAGGACGGAGTACGGTACGTAGGTCACGTGCTCAACGAACGTCATGTGCAACTGACCGTGAGCAAGATGGACTGGAATAGCGTCGTCGCCTTCCGCAAGGACCTCCCCGCTGATATTCTGCGGCCGCAGCAGCAGCTGCAGAATCAGGATTTTCCCGAGCGCCCCGAAGCCAAAGCCAGAGATAAGTCGCAGTATGAGGAGCTGCACCACATTGAGATTGAGCAGCTGCACTCTACTCTCAGGCCGTCAGGAATTCTCATTGAGCAGGCGAGACTAGCCGAGGTTCGTGAGGAGCTCGCCAGATCTAGAAGCGCCTATGCGGACCTCGTGATGAAGTACCTGCCGGATAGAGGAGCAGCCGCGGTGTATCTCTCGGGCGATGATGTGGCATCCGCGTCCGCGGCCAAGGCGGAACCGCTCGATCAGCGCGCGCCCTCCAAGCTCGCCATGCTGTTTCCGGGACAGGGCGCGCAGTACCCGCTGATGGCCGCGCAGCTCTCGCGCGTCTTCCCCGGGTTCCGCGAGGCGTTCAACGCTTGCGTGAGAGCAGCGGACGCGGCTGCCGGCTGCAAGCCCACGCTCAGGGAGATTGCTGATGACCCGGAGCTGTACTTGGAGCAGCAGAGGACGTCGGTGTCGCAGATACTCGTCTTCGCCCACTCATACGCCTGCTTCGAATTGTGGAAATCATTGGGTGTCAAGCCGGACTTCCTGATCGGTCACAGTATCGGAGAGCTGGTCGCAGTGGCGGCCTCGGGAATTCTGAGTCTGGAAGATGCCGCTGCTGTCGTGCTGAAAAGAGGAGAGGCCATGGAGCTATGCAAGGTAATCTTTGAACTTATTTGAATGAATTCTAAAATCACTATAGCTCAATTGTTCCATAATTATATCTTATACATGAATAGGTTTATCAACCGTCAAAACATTCATCAACTGTAAAATGTAAACTAAATTATGCGTAATAAGGGCCGAGGAGCGATGATGGCCCTCGATAGAGCACACCTGGACGCTACTCTCAAGCGTTTCCCCGCGCTTTACCTTGCAGCGGACAACACGATCAAGCAGGTACAATTCAACAATTTTTTTCACCATTTGACTCAACATTTTATTTATCTCCTCTTACTACTTTTTTTCAAATACTATTTCTAGGCCGTGGTCGCCGGAGACAGACTTACAATCGACACCGCTCTCGCCCATCTCAAATCTCAACGAGTGACCGCTGCTGTGATCAACGAACAGTACCCCTTCCACACTCCGCTCATCACTGAAGAGGACCTGGCTGAGTACGCTGCAGTGCTTGAGAAGGTACTTGAAAAAAATTCAACCGCATTTTCACTCGGGACAGTCAAATGTTCTGTATAATTACTAAATATTGATAGTAAAATATAAAATATGTATTAAAAAACGTAGATTAAAATAAATATAAATAAGGTGACCTTGCGCGAGGGCGCCATCCCGATCGTGAGAAACGTCGATGGGGAGCTCACGACGACCTACAGCAAGGAGTATCTGATAGCGCAAGCGCGATCGGCAGTCCTATTCGTGCCATCCGTTGCGACACTAGTGTCGGAGGTAGAGTTTGAGCATTTTTCGGAAACAAAGCTAGCACTTTTATCTTCAGTCATAAATACAGAATATTTCCTCTGGCGAGGCCACATATCCACGTGTTTCCTAACTCTAACAGCTACATGATACCACGATATCCTCATTGTTTTCACACTCTCACCACTCGAATGGCCGAGAGAGTGTACAGGATGATGGGAATCACAATTCTTACAGAGCGTCGCACAAAATGCTATTTTTTGTGCTCAAAATATTTTCCCGAATTTCGAACACAGATATTTGAGGGAGTGCGAACGTGGCTGGAGGCAGGCCCGTCGATTGTCCTGTCCGGATTCGTTAAGAGAAATGTCGGTGATGGAGGTCAGTCTGTCATTTATTTTGTTTGTGGGTTAGATTGGAAAAAAATTCAGCGGCCTCGTTGAATACGCCGCAGTGCTTGACAAGGTACTTGTAAAATTTTCAAACGCGGTTGGATTGCAAAAATAATATGTTGGGAAGGGAAGGGGATCAGACATCATGTCAGGTGAACTTTTGGAGCGGGGGGGGGGGGTAAAAAGTGGTGTCTTTGATAGGATATAGATTGAAAATGCATTAAAACTCAGGTCGACTGCCTCATCTCATACTGGGCACTTCGAAGGGCAAGGAGAGCGATGCGAAGATGGTGCATGAGACGATGCTCAGACTGCATCAGGTACCAAGCAGAAACAATTTATATTTAAAAAAACAACAAGCGACATATTTTTTAATATAAATTAATCAGGCGGGACACGCAATCGACTTCGACAGAGCCTACCCGAGACTATCGTCCTACTCCCTGAGAAACGGACTAAGACTGAGGAACAAGTTGAACGAGGTGATGCTATCGAAAACAACATGTAAAATTATGCACTGTTCAGAGGGAGATAGAGGTGATCAATGATCACAAAGTACGAGGAGTGCCCACTGTACCCGGTACTCTCCAAATTCATAAGATGCACGAGGTGCTCAACGGGATTAATGACGGAAAGGTGAATTTTACATTGTTTAAATGATTTAGTAGTCGACTTCGCGACAGGATCATCGATATCGTTGCCCATGCCGCTCTACCAAGCGCACTGAGGTGTCCAGAAAAATGAGGTCTTTAAAAATGATGAATGTACGGGGTTGGCCAAGCGCCCCCTGTGCTAGGCAACTATGAACTTTATTAATTTGGATTCAACACTTCTTGTTTTTATTCGAAATAGAGCACTAACCAATGGCTCGTTCAGTGCGCCGTAATACGCGACGGCGCCTTCCGTAGCATCTGGCAGACTACGTCGCCCGACTACGTCATCAATCGATCGCCCTCAGGCGCCTTCTCGATCTCCGTTGCGGGAATCCGCGTATCAGTGGCACAGGCAGCGTTGCTCGAGGTTCAGATTAGTGTTATAACAAGCTCGAAGCTCTAACTGACAGCACCTATGATAGTTATGAGAAATTATGTCGAAAAATCACCAAAAAAAGAAGAAAACAGTGAAAATAGTGTATCTCGTCATTCTGCCATTCGAGCGGTCAATGGAGAGAGAGAGAAAAAAGGAATGATTCGGTGGTCCGATTTTGATCTCTAATCTCCAATACTATTTCCAGTCGCCTCCATCGCCAGCGTGCCCGCCGCAAGACCTCGGCGTGGAGCAAGATGTGGCCGCTTTCTATCGTGCCACCACCGCCTTCGGCATCTACTACGGACGTAAATTCGCGGGAACGCGAAGACTCTTCTTCACAGACCGACGCTCACAGGCGATCTTGGTATGAATAAGACGAAATTTGGACAATCATCTTTATATGTCGCGATCAATGCGGTAACTGAAGAAGCAATTACACGAATTTCGCACTCTATTTGTAACAATCTCATTTTTACAGATAAGATAGACATTTTCATATATTTGAACCCGCAGTTTTGTAAAAAAATAATATTTTTAAATGTCAAAACTAATATAAAACTTTTAGACAAATTATTATTTTTAAATGTCAACTGTAAAAATGTAAAAACATCCTAATCTCACTCAGGCTCCCAGCTGTCACCCTGCCGTCGCAATGGACTGCGCCCTCCACTCGATCCTTGCCCTTACCCTGGTTGAACGACCAGAATACGTCTACATTCCGGAGAAATTCGAGGTATTCGTTGATGAGAAGATGGATTTTCAAGGCTGAATTTTAACTTTGAAGTCAGCCTGGATCCTCATCCAAGTTCGAAGTTCGAGTAATCATCTTTTAATTGTACCCAATTACTTGAAACTGTGGGAGAGCCTAATTAAGGTAAAATAACTCGAATTTGGTACAATCTTATTACAAAATAATCCCGCAGCATATTGAGCAGTTGAAACATGATTCCTTCAGGAAATCTATTTCGGTCCGTACAATCCAGCGAAGGAAATGGAGACGCACGGAGTGCTGGATAGCCTGAACAACCTGTACGCGCACGGGTCTGTGAGCGTTTATCAGGTATGCTGCAGCACTTTTATACCATCTCTTCTCATCTCATAACCATATCATTACCAGATAACAAAATCAAAATTAATTTATTGATCAAATGAATTCCAAATGCAATGCGAGAGCAGAGGTCTGAGCAGAGTAGAGGAAACTGTGAGGTTAAGAATAAAAGTGAAAGCATAAATACAACATTCACATTAGGGCTGGCAATACGAGGGGAGGTTACGAGCTCGTAATCCTCCCATCGTACTGCCAACTCTAATTCACACGATATGTCCAGGAGGGCGTGCTCGTCATGCAGTTCCGCGGGCTCATCGGTCATCGTCTCGTCCAACCAGTGGCAAGGAAGTCCAGCAGGGAGCGGAAGGCGTCCGTCTCGTCAAATTCTGATCCCAAAGACTCTCCGACTCCGAAGATCCCAACGCCGACATCAACTACTCCAACTACACCTCAACCGACGAGGAAAACCGGCACAACGTCGAAGACAACCGAACAAACAAACTCTTCAGCACCTAAGATCCCAGCCCCAACTCCATCTGCCTCTCAACCAACCACACCCCAATCGATGAGAAAAAGTGGAACTGTCAGTGCACCTGCAAAGCAGCAAGAGCCAGTCCGAGTTATGACCGCGGCAGTTGCTGAGAAGTCCATCCAGAAGTCGGATCTGATTCCGACCCCTACGATCATGACTCATTCCTCGCCAAGCCATCCTACAGAGGCAAGAGATGCCCAGCCCGTAATGCCGGTATCATCAGCATCGTCCCGCTCGGCCAATCTTGTTGAGAATGAGCCAGGAGTAGTTAACTATCCACACATCATCGGTCGCGACGGTAACTTCTGCCTGGATGCGCATGGAAACGCGGCGACGTGGGACCAGCTGAAGAACGGGAGGACGACGAACAAGGCATTATTCAAGAACAGGGAGAAGATAGGAAGGGAGGCGGCGTTTATCGACAGAGATCTAATCCTGTTCGATCCGGAGTTTTTCGGTGAGTCTTTCACCTTTTCGAGAGCTATTCGGATATAAAAATAATTTCTTTCTTACTAATTATATAATACTACTACTATATTAAAGTAATCAACTTTAGCCCTTTGAAATGATAAAACGAATACAATATTTAATGTTCATAGAAAAATACCCCAATGTCTAAGAAATAATTAACAGTGTTTAATTCCAGGCATTTCCCCGATGGAGGCGGCGTACATGGACCCACTTCAAAGACATCTGCTCATGTCGGTACAGACAACGATGGAGAATGCGGGAATAGCACAGTTGCCGTCATCTACGGGCATCTTCATCGGCAACTCGACGGCGGACTTCGTCAGCCGGGTATGTATTCAAATACTTCGGAAATTTAACGATAAAATTTTTTTTTAGAAATGGAGAGTATGGAACTCTTAAACATTTTATGAAATAGGAATTAAATTACAGATGATGGTGACGATGAAGGAGATCAACGGGTACTACGGCGCGGGCACGAACGTATCCGCGCTGGCAGGAAGGATCGCGCATTGGCTCAAGGTGACATTTAATAAATGTATGAAGAGATTATTGAAATTCGCAACCACTATTACATAGCGAAAATTGTCAGGCGGGAGGTAATTCAACGGTAAAGCTCTGAAAATATTTCCTTTGTATATGACTTGCATTATTCAATATTACTTGCAGGCGGAAGGCCCGGTCGTCACCGTGGACACCGCGTGCAGCTCCTCCTTCACTGCACTCATCGCAGCCTGCGACGCTCTCAGGGATGGCAAGTGAGTGCCTCCAACTATTATGTAAATTGCAATGAAAGAAGTTCTTTCGATAGTCTGGTGGCTGAAGAGGGGATACTTCTATTCATTGACATGTGGATACCCTTATTTTAATCGGATAATTATCGCAAGAACTAATAAACGCGAATAATCAGATGTGATTACGCGATCGTCGGTGCTGCAACTCTGATCCTACTCGAGCACGGAACTGAAGTGCTGACGAGAGCAGGAATGATGAGCTCGGACTTCGCTTGCAAGGTCCGTATCGCGTTCAATAGATTCTTATGATCATTATATCAATCGTGCTTTGTGTCTGTAGATAAATTCACTAAAAAGATAGATTAAATCAATTTCTTCTACCGTGATATATAAAACTTGTTTGAAAGAACGAATCAACGGCGATATTGAATTTGAAAATTATACAACCTTTAGGTTATGGACGCCTCAGCGAACGGGTACCTCCGAGGCGAGGCAGCTGCCTCCATCCTCCTCTACAAGGTTTGAGTTTAGGCAGATTCGAAAGTGATGGTATTGTTAGAATGTTTTGTTTGCTATCACACAATTATTTTTGTACTCGTCTTTCATCTTCGATCACATACACATTTTTCTCAGGACTCCTCCCTGGGAGGAGCGGCGATCAAAGCCTGGGCGCTGGGCCACAACGGCACCTCATCCGCCCTGGCCGCGCCCAATGGCAAAAGGCAGGAGAAGCTGATGGCTGCCGTGTGTCAGGTAGAGCTCGAAATTCAAAATACCTTTACTTTTTTGTGTAGAAAATTCACAATTAGTCGTTGCGGCGCACTGCAAGAGATGACACTCTTCACTTCACCCACTCTTTAAACCGATTGATTATGAAAGAATGAATAGACCGCACCATCATCACCTGAGGAAGATAATTGTATTACCGAAATATGAATATCAAGAGCGTAAAGAAATAATCACTTCTCTAATTCTAATTTCAGACGTCGTTGACGTGGAGAGAGGCGCACATGACGGGCACTTCACTGGGAGATCCGATCGAGACTGGTGCGATTGCGAGGGTTGGAGGTGGAGCAGAGGTGAGGATACGACATAGCAGAACGATCACCACATCAAAAACTAGAAATGTTTCATTACCAGGATTAGAACTTGTTTCAATGATGTTTCAAAAAAATATTCGTTCCATCCGAGGGATATTAAAGTAGTGGAAGAGAGAAAAAGAATAGCCTGATGTGGCCGAAAAGGTATTCGCTTTTTAAAGAGATGCCTTTTTAAAGAGTTTAAAAACAAGGGTTATGGGCTCTTCATTCACAGGTCCGCGTGAGCTCTATCAAGAGTGCCGTCGGTCACTCCGAAGCCGTCGCCGGATTCGCCTCACTCCTCGCGGTTCTCTCGCAGCTCGACGCAGACTACTACCTGCCGCAGCTGCACTATGCATGCAGGAATCAGAAGATGCCCGATGCAGTGAGGTAGGATCAAAATGGAAATATTTTCTTCTGCTCAGAATATGCATATTGTAAATATTTTAAATGGAAATATTAAAAGTATTATCAAATTCAGATTCGACACCATCGGCTGCGACGGCGTCCAGGAAACCCAACTGACAGTCAACTCCTTCGGCTTCACCGGCACCAACACTGTCATCCTGCTAGAGAGGGAGCAGAAGCAGGACAGATTGAAGTCCACAGGCCGACCCGTCCTCATTCCCATCTCCGTGCACGACCTGGCCCTTCTCGAGGAGCACCTGCAGCAAGTCGAGTGCTTCCTAGCCGCATCCGCTCTGCCGCTTGACGCGATAGCCGCGACGCTGCAGCACGGACGCGCGCACCGACGCCACCGCGCGGCTATGGTCGTAGACCATCGACGACGAGTTGTCTACAGAGGAAAGGCATTGAAGAAGCCACAGCCACTAGCCCTGGATATCTCAGGATCCGGCTTGGACAAAGTGGCAAATAGGTTAAAGAAGTGTTTCCACTTCGAGGAAGGAAAGGATGCAGCAGCTTCTATAGCTGGTCTAATAACGAAGCTTGGACTCAAGATCCAGATGTGCAGCTCCGACCCTTCTCTAGTCGCTGACGGCTTTTCGCCGTTCTCGTCGATGCCCGAAAATGTGCACATCGTCGACGCATCGACGTTGACGCCATTCGAAGTGCTTTCCCTAGTGGCAGATGCCTATGTAGCTAAAACATCGATCGACTGGTCGGTTCTCTCTCCCAAGCCGCCCCGACGAACCGCCTTCCCCATCATCCCATCCGCGATGAACCTTCGACCGTTCTGGCCTGAGCTCAGGGACGATCTGGAGCCGGAGTTGTATCCGGAGTATGAGATCGTCCTTGAGGCGAAGGATGTAACTCCTGGAGAACAGAGGGTGTGGTGCGGTGAGCGACTAGCTGGAGCTGATCCTCTTCCTCCTTTCGTAGCTCACTCGAAGACAGCTAGTGTGCTGCTGATGTATCCTAAGGGCGTCAAGGAGTCTGTGCGATTGGTGGATATCGCGCTGAGGATTATTGAAGTGTGGAAGGAGGTGAGGCGAGATTAATCGATATTCTCTTTTATGTTTTGGTCCCACGAGTTTAACTCCTACTACGTGCAAAGACTGCTCAAAATTTGCTCATAATTTGTGTCATATGTTACCAGTTAGCCTCAGAAAACCCCAAAACTGTATCTCTATGAGTGTTGCCAATTCGGTATACGCCCTCTTCATTTCGTGTTTTCTCTCACCGGTAGGCACAACGAGAGTGCAACCGAAAAGAGCAAGCACCTATTTGTCATCACTAATCTCTATGTAATCTGTTGATCTATTAGGTGGAGCGGCACGGCGGACTCGTCGTAGTGGCGAGGAGGAACGATGGCTCACAGCATCTGCAAGTCTCGGCGCTACTTAGATCACTAGCGTCAGAGTCGCGAGGAGTCAGCTACAAGGTATTATTTCGTATTTGTGATTTTTGCTCGTGACCGATTTGTAGTTCAAAAGGAAACTGCAAATTCTCCTTCATTCTCTCTTCGAATGTCTATTGAAATACACATTCGGAAGATATCTGATTATTTATTTACACAATGATAATATGCCAGGTGATCGGCTACGACACTGTCGACGAGGTCGCCTCCGAGCTTCGCGACGTTGCCCTCAACGAGGTCGTCGTCTTCAAGGAAGGCGTGCGACACGTGCAGCGCCTCTCCCCAATACCCAAGGCTGCAGCTGCTGCAAGGACGCCCCTCGGTCGCGTGCTTATCTCTGGAGGAAGCGGAGGCATCGGCAGATCAATCCTGCAGCACTTGCGACCAGCGGAATCCATCGTGTTGTCAAGGTAGAGTTTGAAGCCGTTCTTCCACATTTCTCGTCTTCAATATTTTCTCTTCACAGCGACATCTAGGACTAACGTACTATAGAGTTCGATAAATGGGAACTCTTCATTTACTCTCTTAACAAAACGGCCTAAAGAGAGCGTTAAATGAAAAGACGTCTGTTTATCTAACTCTAAATCGTTGCAACACAATATAAGGGCACAGTACGCTTTCTGTGTGTCAAATCCTACCACATTTACATTCACATTTGCCTATATCCAGGAGCGGAGCCGCTGTCGATGGAACTACGAAGACTGTCAAGGGCGATTGTGCCAATAAAGCAGACCTAGCCGGACTCGAGAAGGAACAAGTGGACCGAGTCTTCCACTGCGCTGGTTCAGTGGCGAATGCACTGAGACACTCCCAGACCGATGCCCTGATGCTGACCGTACTGATGCCCAAGGTAAAGTTTAGGATTTTGAATTGATCCAAATGGAGCATGTAAACGTCGGTTAGAGCCACCCTACTAACGCTGACCTCTCCTACTGCTGGAGAATTCATGATTACATGTTATAAAATAGTTTCTTTGCGTATAGAAATAAATTATTATATTATAGGTCGAGGGCTTTGCGAATCTGGTCGCGGCTGCTGCAGGTGCCGTAGGAGTGGATGCGATGTCGTCATCGGCCGTTGTTCTCGGATCGGCCGGCCAGACCAACTACGCCTTCGCCAACGGTTGGATGGCGGATGCGGCTGAGGTGATATTTTTTCGAAATTCTATTAGAAAACAAATGCATAGCCAGTATCTCAAATTTTTGCATCACCATGGCAGCGAAATGGTATGAATTGGTATCCCCTTGCCACTTCTTGCCGTGATCTGACACCACGAATTTGTAATGACAAGCAATTGATCAATATTTACAATTTATAGATAATGATAGGTCGGTATTTGGTAGTCGTTGCAGACCAAGAATATGCAAAGTATATGCAAAGTTATCGTTGACATGTCATTATCAGGCGGCCGGGCATCGTGCGGTGCACTGGGGTCCGTGGAGAGATGCGGGAATGCTCGCTGCAGATGAGCTAGAGAGCATCAGGAGGCAGATAGAGGAGGGCGGATGGAAGTCAGTAGAATTCGAATTTCGGTTTCATTTCGACTAATTTCTCGACTAGTCGATTGATGAAAGAGTGTTGGATATGAAGAGACAGTGACCCGAATTACGAACTCTAGTAGATTGCGTTTCCGAATGTTTCATGCACCAAAGTGATTGCAATTTAATGGGCTGTCACAAATCAGAAGAATTTGTGTAGAAACAGCACTTTGCACTGAAGTGAATCTCTTCCTTAGTGGATCATAATATTTTCAGGATGATGGAGGCAAAGAGGGCCGTCAGACACGTGGCCAGTGCCGACCGAAGAAGCAGGCTGGTAATGGACGCTGACTGGTCAAAGATCCTTGCTCGACAACCACATCTTGCCCCGTTTCTCGAGCGCATCTGTGCTGCTCCTGCAGCAGCAGCAGCATCATCAACAGCGTCATCAGCAGCTCCTAATCCCGTGCAGCAAGCTGCTGCTGCAGCAGCCTCAGACGAGAGCGTAGAAGAGATAATCGCTCGGGTTTCTGGGCTGACAACGATCGAGAGAGATCTGGGCTTCATGACGATGGGCATCGATTCGCTAATGATCGAAGATATCCGGAATCAGATCAGGTGGAATAACTATAGCGATTTAAAAACAGTTCAACCTGAATACAGTTTCACCTGTTTGTAGTCGTTGAGGAATGATTACAGTTAAATTTTTAGACTAGCCCATGGCGTGGACCTGAGTGTGGCTGACATCTACGATAACTCGACACTTGAGAGATTGGAGAAATACGTGGATAGCAAAAGAGTTCTTTCGGCTACCATGGAAATGAAGAAGGTGGAAGAGGCGGTCGAGGAAAGAAGCGATGGGAAAGAGGAGATCGCCATCATCGGGTGAATAATATTTTTGATTTAGTGGAATTGTGTATTGTTTGAGCTATGATTTTCGGGATTTACGAACCTAAGCTGCATTTCAAAATTTAGTTTGTGGAAGAATTGCATCTTTCATTCGGTCCAAACCTTAGTTGATGGATAAATAATGAGCACACTCAGTTACTCCGGCGCCTTCTCTGGTTCCCGCTCGGTCGAGGAGTTCTGGGATCGACTCTATCGAGGAGATGAGTGCATCTGGAGAGGCGAGTGCAAATAAACTACACCACGGTCTCTTCATTATTTACGCTAGCGTTTGTAATTCGGGTCAGCTCAATTCATTCTGCGCATTATCTGTCCTTGTCTGAAGGATGAGAATGCACTCGAAATGAGGAGTGCACATGCGACTTGGCAACACTAGACCTTCATTTTGTACACTTTCCGGCCATGCACTCTCCGACAGCAGATAGATCATCGATAGATCAGAAACAAAGAGAGTCGAACTTTCGCAGAAGGCCGCAACGACTAACTGCACAATTTCACTGCAAAATTATTAATTTTCTGAACTCTAGGCGAGAAGCAGGACGACGACGAGGAAAACATTGTTAGAGCGGGAGGAATTGTGGAGGGCATCGACGAGTTCGACAACGCATTCTTTCACATTACAAAGGTACTGTTTCTGCATCCGTAGTCTCATCATACTTTCACATTCATAAATCATTTTATGAATATAAAAAAAATTATATGCATCCGTATCATTCACATGCACTGTTAGCATTTTTCTGTTGGAAAATTTGTAAGAATCAATAACATTTAAGGAGGACGCAGCCCGAATTGAGCCGCAGATTCGCACTTTCGTTCAGCACGCTTACGCGGCACTGGAGAGGAGTGGATATGTCAAGGTTAAACCCTCATTACTATAACATCATTACACAACTCTAATGATAAGCAAGGCAGAAATTTCTGATTTTTAGTGTCAAAAGCATTTTTGCAGGACCGCAGCTCGATCCGGACTGGAGTCTGGGCGGGAGCGGAGCCTTCTGAATACTCGAATGGCGATGGCGAGGCGAGAGGCACGCTCGGAAGGCTGTACGCGATGAATCAGGCATGTCATTCCTTATTTTCACCTGGAACATCACGCCAACGTTCACATGATCTGCATGCAGATTTAACAGTATCTGAGGGTGATTTCTACTTGAGATCAAGAAAGGAATTGATACTAATGCTATTCATTTGTAGAAAGACTTCGTTGCCGCGTGGACCGCTCATCTACTGGACCTTCGTGGTTCGGCAACAGGAGTCTACACCGCCTGTTCATCTGCGCTGCTGGCAATGGACCAGGCATGTTCAGCACTCAAGGAGGGAAAGGTAGTGTTCTAACTTAAATGCATTTAATTAACTTGCAAACAAATGTTTCGAGAAATACAGAATGTACGAGAGCGGAAGGAGGTATACACTGCAATCTCCCATTATTTTCACTAGCATTCATACGAAACTATAAATCCGACATAACTTCGTAGATTTTCAATGTTTGAATGTAAAGAAATAATACATATTCAGGTCGATCTCGCACTCGCCGGCGCAGTATCTCTGCAACTGCCGGACTTGGCTTTCTATGAGTACCAGCCAGGTATATCTTTCTGTTCTTCTTGAATTTTCATGTCTTCTAGTCCCCCCACACTCTTCTTCACAAAGACAATACATTTTCTTGCAGCTACTATCATATCACGATACTATCATGATCACCAAATCTGCAGGCAACGTGCTCTCCCCCGACGGAAAGTGCTGCCCGTTCGATGAGCACGCTCGGGGCATCGTGCGGGGATCGGCAGTAGCGTGTCTGGTGATGAAGAGACTGAGCGAGGCGCTCAGAGATGGGGACACGATTCATGCGGTGGTCAAGGCGATTGGGGTGTCGAATGATGGTGAGCTTTTCCATACTTATTTTGATATCTGTCATGATGTTCACCTTTTTTCAAAGAGAAAACGGTTAAATGGAGAATTCCAAAAAAACGCAAAAGTATTGCACCATATTTTTCCTTGCATTTTCTTGTCAACATTTTGAATGTAAAATATATGATTCAAATAATTCCCAGGAGTCGAGAAGGCCTCGTTCATGGCTCCCAATCGTCGAGGAATGCGCGATTGCATGGAGGACGCGCTCAGGCAGTGCGAAGATGACGTCATCGATAGCATCAAATTCGTCGAGTGCCACGGAACAGGCACTTCCGTTGGTATGTTTACTTTACTTACGAGATGTTTCTTGTAGACTTCTAGGGGAACTCGAAAGTATTGCTGAAATGAACAACTGGAATTCAGGCGATGAGATGGAGCTGTCGGCCCTTCGCGATGTTTATCGAACGCCGATCAACATCGGATCGGTCAAGGCCAATATCGGGCATTGCTTCGCGGGCGCTGGCCTGGCAGGAGTCGTGAAGGTAATGCTTTAATAACTTTCTTTACCAATGCACTTCTTGCTGACTATTACATAGTAATTGTTTTGTCGAATAGCAATGCTTATACCAATAAAGATAGTAATTGTTAAGGGCATGGCGATACTCAAGAGGCGGGAGATCCCGCCACAGATTAACTTCACCCGATTCCACCCACGGTTCGGAAATACGAAAACGCTCAAGGTCACAACGAAGGGCGAAGAGATTGCTGACGAGAGGTAAACAATGCTATTTGTGTTTGTTTATGTGAAAGACGACTGTATAATCGCTTGACGTGGCTTCACCTTTACCTTTTACCTTTTTTTTATATGATTGATATATTGTAGATTTATACATGATGGGCACATGTGGATATAAGGTACATCCAGACTCCGAGACTGGGCTCGCAGGAGAACACTGTTAGGAAAATGTCAATTTAGGCGGAATCATGTTGGAAAATAGTAAAGGAAATGATAAGAAGTCATACGATATTCAGATTCCACGTCGCCGTCAGTTCATTTGGCATCGGCGGCACGAACGGACACATCGTGCTCGGACCCTCGCCGAAGCAGAGAGATACGGTATGTTTTAGAAGACTGCAGCACTTACAAGATCCGCTTCTTGACGAATGCAAAATTCCTTGTCGCGGCTGCAACTGTACCTTTTTAGTAAAGCAAAAAAAGCAAATTCTATAGAATGAGAAGAACAGAAATTGCTGTAGTTTATACAAAAGTAATGAAATACGGTTCGCAAACTCAGGAGCCCCCGCCCTCACCGAGTCGTGTCTACATTCTTCCCGTCTCTGCGCGCACAGAAGAAGCCTGCAGACGACTCTGTGCGAGACTCGCCGACCATCTCGACCAAGGTCTCATCGAATTATTTTCTTGAACTTCGCTCTAATAAACTATCTTAAGAGACCGGATCGGTAAGATTGGACCTCCCCCGGACCTGTTTCGTTAGCAATGAGTTTCAGTTGCCCATCCTTTGTGCATGTGTACCACTTGGCCCCATGTACCACAAATGGTCACTGAATTACTGATTCCTCCTGTGGACAGGAAAAAAATTGGTCACAAATGTTAAAAATCGAAATTTCATAATTTCTCAACCCGAAAAGGTGGAGTCAAAATCTCTTTGTTGTTGTTCTAGACATCACTAATAACCAAAATTTAACCATCCAAATCGAACCATACTCTATTGTTATGATGGTTTCACATACAAAATTTAAAATGTAGTCCATTGAATTCTGCATCGAATATCGTCCAACCGATTTCAATTTCGTTTGTCCGTCATGATCTCCCTAAGGTCCGAAACTTTACGTGTCACATTTGGCTGGTCACGATTTTTCGCATTTGCCATATATACCAACGTTTTTGTGTTTCTGTGGGTTTATTTGTGCGTTTAAATAATAATGACGTTAAATAGAACCGAAAAGAAATTTTGTGTATCCCATTCTGTAAAGTCGTGTTTCATACCCACCGAAGTTCTCTAATTTGTGCCTCTGAAATCCAGCTAAACAAAGTCTTCTACAATGAACACCTAGCACGCTGAGTACTATGCACCGACGTAATTATATATCTCGCTTAAGAGATTGGTGCACGGTTTTCAAGACAATTTTTCGTATGCTCCAAATCGCAAAATGGAGGTTGTCGACAAAAATTGATGCGAGATGGCTGATGAAAAATACATAATTTAGTAATATTATGTCAATTTAAGCCCATCGAGATCAAAAACTGCTGAGAAAACGCGAGTTTTAAAAATTTCTGAAAAATTACCTCTCGAACTCACGATTGGACCCTTGTTTGTGGTACAAAATCTCATCAGATGTTTAGCCGATCGCATGATCCTTATCATATACTTATAGTAGAGTAGAATGTGAGATGAAATATTGCGAAATGAGACCTGTGATTCACCGGAAGATATAAATTTGTTTTGATAAATATTACGAATAATGATATTTGCAAAATAAATATATTTTATTTTCTACGATTGTTGGTGAAAAATCAAGAAGAACTGGATATAATTCATCGGAGTGAAACTAATTCTGTCTAATATTGTTAGTTGTGATCATATTTTAACTGCTTTAAGAAATTACTATCTATCAAAAAATCGAAAATCGAAAATCGAAAATACCTTTAAAGATACGTTTTAGCTGAATTATTTTGATTTGAATGCACTGAAAAAGTCATTTGTCAGTAAAATATAATCGAACGGAACATAAATCGCAGAGAAATCAAAAATAGTTTTTTCATGATTTCTCAATTCTCCAAAATATTTGACTTATAATTTGCTTATTTTAATTGTTTGAAGAGGCTATTTCGACATATTTAATGTTACATTCTACTCTACTATAAGTATATGATAAGGATCATGCGATCGGCTAAACATCTGATGAGATTTTGAACCACAAACATGGGTCCAATCGTGAGTTCGAGAGGTAATTTTTCAGAAATTTTTAAAACTCGCGTTTTCTCGATCTGGATGGGCTTAAATTGACATAATATTACTAAATTATGTATTTTTCATCGGCCATCTCGCATCAATTTTTGTCGACAACCTCCATTTTGCGATTTGGAGCATACGAAAAATTGTCTTGAAAACCGAGCACCAAACTCTTAAGCGAGATATATAATTACGTCGGTACATAGTACTCAGCGTGCTAGGTGTTCATTGTAGAGGACTTTGATAATAGGATTTTAGAGGCACAAAATATAGAACTTCGGTGGGTATGAAACACGACTTTACAGAATGGGATACACAAAATGTCTTTTCGGTTCCATTTCATGTCATTATTATTTAAACGTATAAATAAACCCATAGAAACACAAAAACGTTGGTATATATGGCAAATGCGAAAAATCGTGACCAGCCAAATGTGACACGTAAAGTTTCGGACCTTAGGGAGATCATGACGGACAAACGAAATTGAAATCGGTTGGACGATATTCGATGCAGAATTCAATGGACTACATTTTAAGCATGGTAAGACCTGGGGGTCTCTCAATATATCAACTGTATGTGTGAAAAAGTGAAAATTTTGTATGTGAAACCACAATAACAATAGAGTATGGTTCGATTTGGATGGTTAAATTTTGGTTATTAGTGATGTCTAGAACAACAACAAAGAGATTTTGACTCCACCTTTTCGGGTTGAGAAATTATGAAATTTCGATTTTTAACATTTGTGACCAATTTTTTTCCTGTGCACAGGAAGAATCAGTAATTCAGTGACCATTTGTGGTACATGGGGCCAAGGGGTACACATGCACAAAGCATGGGCGCCTGAATCTCATTGCTAACGAAACAGGTCCGGGGAATGGCCATTATGGTCGATTCTTACCGATCCGACCTCTTAATAAATTATAATTCATATGAGCGAGATAAAACCTCAAACGAAAATACGTTCAAAACGTAAGGCTTTTCATAATTTCGGATACACTGCATTTCTAATGCAAATAGGATACAATTTGGCTGAAAATAACATCCAACGCCCCGAAATTTGCATTATTTCACATGATTTCACGTCATGCGCAGATAAATGAATATTACAATTGCAATTCAGGCGCCGACCTCGCCACCGTCGCCTCCACTCTCCAGCGTCGTCGCGACGTCTTCAAGCACCGCTTCGCTATCGTCGCTCGAGACGTCGACGAGGCCATCCGACGACTCCGCAACGTCGATAACGTCATCTCAGCAGGCGCCGATTTCGGCAACGACGCGCTAGCCTTCTACTTCGCGCCGCAGGTATGTACTAAAAGGCCCAAGCCAATTTTCCTTTTGAGTATTGAACTAAACTTAAACGGAAATCGTTTCAGTTATTTTCATTTGATATTTTTGCATTTTCTTTCAGCTTTTCCATGTAATTTTTGCAGGGAGTTCAATACCCAGACATGGAAAAGGCCACGCTCGAGCTTGCGCCTGTATTCGAGAGGACGCTAGAGAAGCTCTCCTCCATCGTCAGGGAGAAGATCTCGCTCGACCTCTACCGCGAAATGTACCCTAGAGAGGTACAGTTTATATTTCGGTTCACTGTCCCTTCATTTCCTACGCTCTATCGTCAATCAACCGTTCGAGAGACTGTGTGAAATGAGGATAGTTAAAACTCTTACAGAACGCCGCAACGACTAATTGCGAATTTTCTGTACAAAAAAAGACGGTGACCCGAATTGCAAACTTTAGGGAGAGGAGTCGAGGATCAAGGACGCTGATTTGGCCCAGATAGCAATCTTCTCCATATGTCAAGCAATCACTCAGCAGCTGGCCGGGTTTGGCGTGGAGGTACACAACTTCCTAAATAGCTCATGAGAAAGGCTATTTTCAACTTGCATTCACAATACATTCTAAACAGCTCTGCATAACAGAGACTACACTCTTCTTCCAGGCAATAGCACGCAAAAAGACCCGTGCTTTCCAGCGACTCATGCAATCGCATATGTTTAGGCGGACCGCTGCATCGGGCACTCCGTCGGCGAGTACGCCGCGATGGCCTACGGCGAGGCTGCGACTCCTGCTGAGCTGCTGCAGCTGCTGATCGCGAGGGGAAGGCTGGTGGCTACTACTCCGAATGCAAGAATGCTCGCTGTCAGAGGAGAACTGCCTCCTCTGCCTGAAGACATCGAGATATCCGCGCATCTATCGGAGAATATGATGTTGGTTGCTCAGGAATTTTTTGCATTCCTTAGACATATGTATTGGATACGATTTCATCGAAATTTGGCTTTACAACCTAAATTGTAGGAGATGTTTGAACTAGCACAAGAGGCAGAACAATCTCGAAATTGCCAAAAGATCCTACACAATTCTCTAACCAGGAATTACCCTCCTATTTTCCGCATGGGTCGTAAATCTGTAAACCTATTGCATTTCAGATGTATCGTCGGGCCGCCTGCCTCCATCGAGGACTTCACCTCAACCCTCCTCTCCGCCGGTCTAGAGTGGAAGGAGCTCGAGACCGCTCACGGCTTCCACTCCTACATGCTCGAGCCAATTCTGCCCCAATTCGATCGCGAACTCCGCCAGATTCGCTTCAAGCGCCTGCGCAAGACCTTGATCTCCAACGTGGACGGAAAGTCTCGCAGAGAAATCACGCCAAACTACTGCAAGACGCACATGAGGTGCGCCATCCGCATCGACAAGTGCGTCAACGCACTGAAAACGGACAAGAAGACGCGCGCGGTGCTGCAGATCGGGCCCTCGGGTATCCTCGAGAATCTCCTGGCGAACTCTGGTGTGGTCGTAGTCAACACTTGTGACTCCAAGCGGAACCACGAGCGGTTCCCGAACCGAAGCCAGCTGTTCGAGGCGCTGGCTCAGCTCTGGTGTCATGGGCACCGACTCAACTTCGGCGCCATCAACCCTGCCGACGCGTTTGATGAGAGCATGCCTACGTACGCCTTCGATCAAGTGCGCTGCTGGAAGGAAAGGAAGTCGTCATCTACAATTGAAGCTGTCAATCGTGTGTTCAGTCAAGGATGGGCTCCTCTGAGCCTTAAGCCAACTGTCATAGACGGCAAGAGAGTGCTCATCTTCGTAAATGGAGAGCCCGAGGTCGAGCTGAAGGAGCTTCTGCTGGATCTAGAGAAGAAACACTGCAAGGTGGAGGTAGCTAGAAAGCTCAACGATGACGCCATCAAGAACTCATCAGACTTCAAGCCGGACCTCGCCCTCTTCGTGATTCAGAAAGCGACGTCGCTCGACGACACCTTCTTCGCGTCGTTTGCCATCCGACGTCACGTCCTCGCAGCTCGTCCGGTGCCCTTCGTCATCGTCGATCTGGAAGTGACGCCGTTGTCTTCGACAGTGATCGGATCTCTGAGAGAACAGCACCTCCTTGCGCCGGGAATGAATGTCTACGTGGAGAACTCCCTAAGAGCTCCTCTCCTGCCGCTGGTAGAGAAGCTTGCTTCTGGTGCTCCTGCCGACCAACTGATGGTGCTCCCAGGAGGCAAGCTGATGCAGCTGGCATACTCGGAGACTTCTGCAGCAGCAGCTGATGAGATGCGGCTGCACGGCCGGGTGCTGATGATGGGAGGCTCTGGAGCCATCGGGAAATCGCTGGTTCGTGAGGTGTTACACCGAGTGAAGGAAGGGACTACAGTAGTGATCGCCAGCCGGAACGCCACGTCGAAACATCCCGCGGATCTCGCCGCACTGGCAGCAGAACGAGGTCATCGTCTAGAAGCCGTGGATGTGGACGTACTCGACGAAACCCAAGTCTTCGAACTCATCGCCAGGCTAAAAGACCTGTCTACCGTCGTCAACGTCGTCGGTCTTCCACCCGTCGAAAACCTCGACAAACCCCGCTCGGAGGTCCTCAAAGTGCTTCAATCGAAGATCACGTCAACTGAGAACGTCATTCTCGCCCTTGAAAAGAGTCAAAAGCGGCTCGAGAACCTGGTCCTCATCTCCTCCCTGAGTGCCCTGCTCGGACTTCAGGGCACCGAGGAGTACGCTGCTGCTAATGGATATCTCGATTCTCTCGCCTCAACGTTATCTGGTCTCGTCGACAACGTCGTCTCGATTCAGTGGCCGGCCTGGAAGGACGGAGGCATGGCGGCGGAGACTACGTCGCCGATCTCGTCGTTGCTAAACGATGGAGCGATCACTCACGTCGAGGGAAGACGATTGTTCAGAGAAGCCCTGAAGTACAGATGCGTCGTTGCCGTGGCGAAGATGCATCCGATGCAGCTGAAGAACGAGATCGGACGTCGTCTTAGAGGAGCAGACGACGTCGACGTTGAAGGAGCTTCAGATGACGTGATGACTCCCGCGGAGATCGTCAGGGACATCTGGAGCACCATCTTGTCTGCAGGAGAAGTGAAGGATGGAGACAACTTTTTCGAGATTGGTGGAAATTCGCTGAATGCGCTGCAGATCTCGTGGGCTGTGAATAAGAGACTGAGGTGAGAGATCGATTTCTTCGCACAATGTTCGTATTCTAGTATCCATATTTTACACATAGTATTAGGTTGAACAGAAAGTCTTTATAAACTTTTTATATCCCTTCTTCTGACAATAAAGCGCAAGAGCGAAATCAAACGTATGCACCATTGTTATCTACGACAAATCTCCAACGTTCAGGCAACTTATGGATTCCCTCCTTATAGAACCCATCTCGGCGCGAATCAAAATATTGCTTGAGTGCGGCCTCGATCACCCCACGGGAAGTGAAGGATCTCTGATCGAGATGACGGGTCAGATCCGAGAACAACCAATAATCCGAAGGGGCCAAGCCAGGAGAATACGGTGCATGAGGGAGAACCATCCAGCCGTATTTGGACAGCTCCTGCTTGACCTGCCGTGCAACATGGGGTCGGGCGTTATCGTGTTGATAGTACACTTTCTTGCCGTTCAGGGCAGATTGTGCGAATTTCTTCTTGAGATTCCGTAGTTGTTTAGTGTAGACATATCCAGTAATTATCCGCTTCTCGGGTAGGAGCTCCCAGTAAATCGGGCCATCCACTCCCCACCAGGCAGAGAGCAAGATTTTCATAGGGTGAAGGTCAGGCTTTGCGACGTCCTGTGGGGTCTCATTGGCATCCACCCACTGTGCCCTCCTATGGTGATTCTCATAGCAGACCCACTTCTCGACCCCTGTTATGAGACGGTCCAACCATCGATCTCCAGCGTGATGAGTGAGTAGAGAAAGGGAATCGTCGACACGGTGGTCAAACTGGTCTTGGGTCAATTTGTGGGGTATGAAACGGCCTAGCTTCTTCTTCTTGCCAATGGAGACCAATCATTTTACGATGGTGCTTTGCGATACCCCAAGTGTGGCTGCCATGTCGCGGGTATTTGGAAAGGATCCAATTCCACTACGATCCGTAGCGCATCCAAATCCAGCTCGGGTGGCCTCCCAGACCGGTCATGATCATCCATGGAAAAGTCCCCCTTCTCGAAGAGTTGGTACCAATTGCGCATGGTCTGGTAGTGAGTGGCATATGAATCGTACACTTCAGCCAACTGACGTTCCTATTCCTTCATTGTAGTGTGAGAGAGAAATACGAATAACAGAACGTTGCGGATGTGCAAGGCCGTGGGAACAAACATCGTGGTCTTACTAGTGGCAGAATGAAAGGCGTGGAATGGGGAGTTGTTGACCACATAGTCCCTTTGTCATGTGTTATTCACTAGAGGCGAGGGAACACCAAAGGTATCGTGCACTGAGCAGTGATCGAGCAAAACAGTTTATAAAGACTTTCTGTTCAACCTAATACATATTTCGATAACATCCGCATTTCAACGATTATTAACAATATGATTGTGAACACATCCTGTTATCGGAGCTAATATTTTATTGAATTGATTAAATTTAGGTGTTCATCAAGAGTGAATCTACTTTTCGAATTCCCGGTTTTTGCCGATTTCGTGAGCGAAGTGATGAAGGAGGCGAACAAGGGCGATGATGGAATCAAGGTTATTCTTCTTCTATGCGTTTTCGAGGTTTTTCCATAATATTCGGAAAAAATATGCTTCCAATCTTGCTTTACACTGTCGTATCAGTGTTCTCCCGTGAAGACTGGTGTACCTGTAGTGTACCTTCCCTGGCGATTGCGAATTTCTAAAGTATGATATCATTATTTATAATAAGTCTGTTTGTTCAGATCTTGGACAAAACGAGCAAGCTGCCGTTGACCTACGCCCAGGACAACATGTTCCTGCTCAAGCAGCTGGAGAGGGGCACCCACTATAATATCGTTTTCTCTACCGAGGTAAGAAATAATTTGATCATCTGAAGTATTCTAATGTTGTTTCCAAAGATTTGTTGCTTAAGAGTTCAATAATCTATGGAATTTTTTTGAGAAAAATAATCTCTGTGAGTGATAGTAAAGTAACGAGAAACAACTGGATAGAAATAAAACAGAGCTATTCAGCAATACGGTGAGATGGACGAGCGAGCAATGCGTGCCGCGATCATGGCCGTAGTCGCGCGTCAGCACTCGATGCGCTCCGTCTTCCTGCAAAGCGGTATTTCATTAATTGTATCCATCATAAATTTTAATATTTTTTTCCAAAATTCCTTAAAGTATGGTTTACTTATCCATGATCCATGGTAGTTGCAGTTCGTATCAACAGTACTGATATTTGTTTAAAATGGTTTTCTGGTTTACGGGCTTATAGAGAATATTCTCATTCAGGTCTCGATGAGCCCAGTCAGTCCGTGTTCTCGCTCACCGAGTGCTACCAGCTAATCGATTACAAGGAGATGAGCGAGGATGAGGTTGGGTCGTTGATTAAAAGAGCTCATTCATTGCCAGCGTTCCAAAAAAAACTAATTTAGAATTACAACTTCACTTACAGTAGTAGAAAAGCTGTGATGTTGCCACTTCAGTACCAACAACTCGTGGCATCCGAGCTAGCCTGGGAGTTTGACCTCGCCCAGATACCGCTTCGCATCATTTCAACCAAAGTCGGCGATCGATACTCGGTCATCTTCTCGCAGTACCATATCATCACTGATGGATGGTCAGTGAATATTTGCATCATATTTGCATAAACATGAATGGTTTCAACAAGCGCCACCCACATCTGGCACATTATAGATGCGCTCACGACTAGAATTCTAAAAACAAATCAAAGTAACATGCTATTTAAAAATGCGAATGAACAGGTCTTCGACTTTAGATCGAATGACTTTCACGTCATGCCGTCTTTGAAATATCAACTTCATAGTTCTCATCCGGCCCAGATTCGGTTCGTATTGCATCAAAGTGTTACAGGTCCATGACGATTCTGGCCAGGGAACTGACGGCGGCGTATCATCACTTCATCGGAAGAGGAGAGAGACTGCCACCGCTTCAGGTAGGTCACACCATGCTCATACAACTCGTGCTCATTTCTCTGTCCCGATACAAGCTGAAAGGTCTTTTGTCAGCATATGGAAAGATCTAGATGATTTCGAAAATCAGTTGCTGGCTTAATTTCATGACAAATGCGATACTCAGGTCTCTATCGCCGATGTCGCTGGGTGGCAGCGATCGGAGAGCAACGTCGCCTCGCTCAAGGCAGATGTCGAAGCACTCAAGACGCGTCTTTTAGGCAAGAGAGCTACGAGGATCCTGCCCAGCAAGGTCCGCCATCCACAGACTTTCAGAGAATATGCCTGAAATCATCTGAATAATCAAGCGTTATTTGCGTTAATCATTGACATAAGGGAATAAGTAAACTTCTTTTTATGTATTTTATTAGTATTGAGCGATATAGTGATGACATGGAACTTATAGGCACGCCCGTTGAAGATGACCAAGAACTGCGACAAAGTTAGCGTCATGCTGCCAAAGGAGGTTACGGCCAGGTATGCGTGGCTTGACCAGAAATTGTTTTCTCAGTCCACATTTAATCTCGTCCGTCTGATTCTGCGAGGGAATTGGGAATAAAGCGTGTCATTTCCTGTGAATCTATCGATGCTTCAGTTCGAGAAACGATACCACAGTATCTTCTTTATACTCTTTCGCCACTCGAACGGTCGCGAGTGTAGGATAGGAGGAGACTATTACCCGAATTACAATCACTAATATCCAGGGCTGATGCACTTGCCGCGAAGGAGAAGTCAACCGCCTATGCCGTGTACCTGTCCTATTTCTTGAAGACGCTCAGGGCATGGAGCGAGGTTATTCACCTTTTTTTTAAATTTGTAGACGATTCGTGTCTCCGTTATGCAAATAGGAGTCAATCAGATTCCCATCGATTGTTCACTATTAATGCATTCATTGACACTAGAATTTGGTCATTGACTATTCAATTAATTTTATCACTGTGTATGAGGCAATGAGGCAATATCAACAGTCTTACTTAGTGTGTATCGTCCGTAGTCTCGTTCCCTATTATTCCGTTCCGCATATAATATGATTCCGCCTTAGGAGGAAGAGCTGGACGATATCGTCATCGGCTGCCCGGTTTCCGGTAGAAGCAGACCCGAGATGAACGACCTTGTCGGATACTTCCTCAACAACTCGATCATTGATGTGGAGGTGAAACCGGAGGAGGAGGTGGAGAGCGTGCTGAAGAAGGTAAGGGAGGAAACAGGAGTCAGAGAAAAGATAAAATGTCGTCTAATTCTACCCACTCAATCCCAAACAAACCAGTCAATAACATTAATAAACTTTGAGGTTAATTAGGAAAAGGTGGAGAGCATGCTGGAGATGGTAAGGGGTAAGGGAGGAATGAGCAGTTAGAGAAACAATACCGATTTCGCATCATTCTACCCGCTCGAGCACAATTGAACGATTTCGAATTTTACTTTACAGCTTCTTTCGGAATTAAAACTTGTTTGTGATCAGGCATATTATGATGAACATTTTATCACGTGTATCACGAGTCAGTGGATGAAAAATTACCCCCTCGGAAACATTTTCAAAAAAGTTGTGCCAGATTCGACTCGTATTATAGTATTAGAATACACTAGGCGTAAGATTTCGATAAATATGGTTCATTGGTCCCAGAACCGCCTTTTAGGAATTTTCCGGTTTTGCATCCGGCTATGATGTATTTCAGCTCCCAGATGAGCTAGAAACATGGCACTGGGCTCAAAATGTGGGGAAAATGATTTCCAAAAACTTTTATGTTTAGTGTGAGACGATTAGACAAACAGTAAAAATGAGCCGGATGAAAAACCTGTTTTGCCATCAAAAAATAAATATTATCTCTATCAAGCGGTATCGTGCTACAGAATTTTAATGCAAATTATGAAAGAAGAAGTGTATGTGTGTGATATAAAAATATAAAAACTGAATTCGAAGTGGCTTCAATTTGACAATTTTTACTCAAACATGCCACTATGAAGAAAAAGTCGAAAAAATGACTTTTTCGAAAGTCTGATTTTTCTTCATGTAACGTTCAAATATTATTGTTGGTGAAAAGCAAGAGTAGGAAATCGTGTTTTGGAGCAGGGTTCTTCGAGGATGAGCGCGACGTGCCAAGATATTTCAAAATTGTGCAAAATTTTGAATATAAATTTGTAATCAAAAAATGCGAGTACAACCCTGCTCCATTACACGATTTTCTACTCATACTTTTCACCAACAACAACATTTGAACGTTACATGAAGAAAAATCAGACTTTCGAAAAAGTCATTTTTTCGACTTTTTCTTCATAGTTGCATGTTTGAGTAAAAATTACCAAATTGAAGCCACTTCGAATTCAGTTTTTATATTTTTATATCACCCACATACACTTCTTCTTTCATAATTTGCATTAAAATTCTGTAGCACGATACCGCTTGATATAGATAATATTTATTTTTTATTGGCAAAACAGGTTTTTCATCCGGCTCATTTTTACTGTTTGTCTAATCGACTTGCACAAAACATGAAAGTTTTTGGAAATAATTTTCCACACATTTTAGCCCAGTGCCATCTTTCTAGCTCATCTGGGAGCTGAAATACATCATAGCCGGATGCAAAACCGGAAAATTCCTAAAAGGCGGTTCTGGGACCAATGAACCATATTTATCGAAATCTTAGGCCTAGTGTATTCTAATACTATAATACGAGTCGAATCTGGCACAACTTTTTTGAAAATGTTCCCGCACACCTCCACTGACTCGTGATACACGTGTTATTCAAAAAGCATGTTCAGGTGCGCCAGTGCACGACCGAGAACCGTCGGTTCGAGCGCATTCCCTACCAGCATCTGGTCGCGGCTCTCGACACAAGGGAATCACGAGAGGAACTGCCCTTCTACATCTACTTCAACTTCAGGAACGATCTGGACTTTCCCAAGGTGATCATCTATCTTATTCAACATAATGAAACTATCTCACAAAGATTTTGCGCTGCTTTTTACGTTCAATACGATTGAAAATGTCTGTTTAATTAGATGTGTTTTCCTGCTAGCCCAGTCTCGAAGACGGGACATACCTTCGCCATTACCGTTGTTCATTGCACCGATTAGCAAGCAGTGGGCTTCACCGAACTGCACCACCTTGCGTAGTCATCTCTGGACAGCCACATCTCTTGACATGTCTGATTTACCTGATGCATATTTCAGATCGAAATTCACGGTCTGCACTCCGAAGTCAAGCAGCTCTCGATGGCGCGCATATTCGAGACTTCTGTGACGCTAGATGAGACGCCCGAAGGTATTGCTAACAGAACTGTTCATTCGGACTGCGAGCCTTTATTACCAGGATGTGTTTTTTTGGCACTTGAATAATGAGCAATAAGTCGCCAGTGTTGGGCAACAATGAGTAAAAACGAAACTATTGAATAAAAAATTTTAATATTAAAAATAATGAGAATATTTAGGAATGCGAATTCTCATCGAGTACAATACGGACGTCTTCACTCCTGAATCCATGCAGAGGTTCCTCGACGACTATGCGACTTCCCTGTCTGGGGATGCACGACAACCAGTGCCAGTCACCGGCTCGAGGCTGGAGTTCCCAGCGCAGACGCTGATTCAGTTGATCAGGCAGCAGGTAAGAACATTTATTGATACTATGGGATGAATTTTGTTCGCTGCGTTCGAAATTCGGTCTTCTACAGGTCGATCGGCCTAACAATTTAAGAGTGAGTACTAATGAAGAATCTTTGACCCGAATTTTGAACTCTACAGCGTAGTTTGTGAGGCCGTGTTGTAGTTTCTTCATAGAAAACTAACATATATGTAAGAGTGGTTCAAACAATGAGTATCTTGAAGGTCGCCCTCACGCCCGATGCTCCGGCCCTGATCGGCAGCGGCGATCCAGCCACCTACTCGCAGCTGTGGGATGCAGCTTCACCTGCTGCAGCCCGACTGCAGGACGACTGGTTCGCAGCCTGCGGCGAGTGCCTCAGGGCGGACGACATCGTGCCCATGTCCACGGCGCCTAATGAGGTGAGCAATGAAATACTCAGACAATAATAAATTGGTGTTTTGTCTTGTTTTGTAAATTTGTATGAACAAACTTATGAAAAATTCGGGAAAACATCACTTGTTTTGGTGCTCTGGAGAGTTTCACAACTATAATACATTCAATAACTTCAGATCTACTGTAAGCAAGCGCGAAAAAATAAGTGATATCGATCCGAATTTTGAATATTGAGGTCTTCATTCCCATGCTGGCCGCTCTTATCTCCGGTGCTGCCTATGCTCCACTAGATCCGAAATGGCCCGAGGCGAGAATCGAGGGAGTGAGAGAAGCAGTTAATGCCCCGTTCATCCTGGACAAGGAATGGATTGAGAGCGTGGAAGAGGAGGCGAGGAGGCCGAGAGTGGTGCGCATTATCAGTGTTATTCTTTCTTTCCTTGTGAAACAAAATGATATGTTGAAGTTAGATGTAGCTTAGCGTGTCTATGCTTTACACGACTGGTGAATAGAACAATTCCCTTCACCTAAATTCCAGGAAGTCCTTTATTCTAGCCCTCCCTTTATAGGTAGATCTCGATAGTTTCCTTCGTCATCGATTGCCCTTCTTTTTGAATTGCAAAATTGAGATCCGGATGCGTTCCTTCCCAGAGGATCTCCTCTACATCATCCACACGAGTGGCTCGACGGGCAAGCCGAAGGGAGTCTGCATCTCGAATACGAATCTCACACTATTCACAGCGGAGGCCACCAGGCAGACACTCACGAGGTTCCATGTTGATGAGGGTATTTCTTCACCTTTGCATCCCTTCTCTACGGTTTAGATGCGCTTAGGCAGGCACTCACTAGGTTAGGATTGTATACTGTACAAAGTGGCACTTTTTGTACAACAATCGGTTTCCGAATACTGTCTGTGAAGCTCGCAGCTAGATATTTGTAAAACGATACTTCTAGGCTGATCAAAGCTGTAATTTATAACGGCAATTATGATTCAAAAACTCCAGGCTCTTCGTCTCGCTGCTGCAGTCAGTCAACTCCGCCTTCGACGTGAGCAAGTTCAACATGTTCACCACATTCACCAATGGAGCGAGTTTGCATCGACCCAGGTGTGCTACTTCACTATTTTCATTCTTGCTTAATCTACAATAAACCCCCTTGATTTACCCGCGTTGATTGATATTTTCATCCGACCTCACAGGACTTACCACCTACAGTGTTCATCACATGACTGTAGAATCGCTACGTGGTGTACTTTTAACTTTTTTAGTAACATTGAATGTCGGGAATCACAAATAATGAAGACAATTCAGAGCCCTGACAACGACCGTTGATGAGGCTGCCGAGATCGGTGCTGAGAATCTATTCGTGAATGGAGCGGTCTTCCACAGGTAATATCTTATCAAATGTTCTCGGTGTTCCTTCCGAATTCACAAAGCTATCAAGAAATTAAAACAAATTAAAACACAACATCATGCCGCATGTGATTGATCAAAGGCGGCATGACGCAGTTTTCATCCGACATAGTGCCGGATTACCCCCGATCGAATGTGCTTCTTGCAGCCTCTCGGACAAGGACGCAGCCAAGCTCCGCTCAGTGAGCCGCGTGATCGTCGGGGGAGAGCTCGTGCAGGATAATGCGATCATGTTAGTCATCAATCCAGGCAAAATTGTGGTTTATGGTTAATGAAGGAAATTGTCAATTATAGAATTGTAGGGTTACATAGAAACGAATCAATAGATTTCAAAAATCTTTAGAGTTCTAGCGATGATGTAAAGAGTTCGAAGTTGCATAAATAAATTCAAATTTACCAAGTTCGATCCCTACCTCAGGAGAATGATCGACAACGGCATCGAGTTCATCATTATCTGGGGACCGTCGGAGACGACCATCTGGAACACGGCTTATAGGTCGAAGGTGAGTGGGATACCTTAGAAGAGGTTTCGCAAGAATTGTTACTGCTGGACTGTGGAAAGTTATATTTGGCGAAAGAGGAGAGGAGGACTTTCGCGGCTCTATTGGGCGAATTATGAGAGAATTTCAAGCGACGCCATCTCCATATTTACGCGCACATTTAAAGCAACCATGCTGAACTATTGATATTGCCAAAAAGGTCCATTGTAGCATGCAACATGTTTTTAGATTAATCAGCCGGATTTCAGATCGATCAATCTGGTCTGGTGCTCGGCTACATCATGCCAAATGAGGGCATCGCACTGACCGAGACCAATAGGAATCTGGAGAGAGGCCACGTCGGGGAGGCGCTGCAGACAGGAGACAAAGTGGGGAAGAATAACTTAGTCTTTGATATCCATCTCCAACTCATCAAGTGCCGTCAAATACGACTAGAGAAGACAGTTCGAAATTATTAGAACTGTTTCAGATCGGCCGTGGCTACCTCCACAATGCCCAACCAGGCAAGTTCCTGCCCAATCCTCACCGAACCAAAGAGGATATCCTTCTGGAGAGGAACAGTATCGCCTATCGATCGGGCGACAGATTGAGAATGAAGGAGGGCCTGCTGAACTACGTGGGAAGAGGCGACAAGCAGACCAAGGTGGGAAGGCTGTTAAATATCGATTTGTCTTCATTCGTTTTATCGGGGCAGTCCCTTCCGTTGCTTCTATTTTTACAGAAATAAATGATTAGGTATTTCAAAAGATCGCCAGTGCTGAAAGGTCAAAGATCGACCTTCAGATCCGCGGGCAGCGTATCGAGCTGAGAGAGATCGAGGCATCGATCATCGCAGCTGCTCCTGCAATCACGGCTGCATTCGTACTAAAGGTGAAAGATCATATACTAATGTGTGCATTGGCTTCGTAACATATAACATCGCTGGTGCGCACTCGTGTACAATAAATTTGTTTTGTGTCACTCAAACTTGGCGCATAAAAATTACAAAATAATACGCCCTAAATAACAGATATATTCAGGTAGAGGAGCGGCTGGTCGCCTTCATCATGGCGCCGGATACCACCGTCACGCTGACCCTGCTCTCCGCCCTTCGATCGACCCTCCCCGCCTTCATGATTCCATCGGAGGTCGTCCTCATAGAGTGAGTATACGTTTTACATTTTTTCCGTTGACTTATTTCACTCTATCACGGGAAAATCACACAATATTGATCAATATGCGCCAGGGTTGTCAAGTTGGAATGTGACCTAATTTCGTGTGCTCTCTCGAGGCAGCGCGAGTATGATAAACGGGGAGAGCCCGTTCAGTCTTGCGACTAATGGACACGTTAAAGTGTTATTATTCAAGGAAAGTCCCGCGCACGCTCAACGGCAAGGTGGATACAGCTGCCCTTGCCGCTCTAGTTGACGTCGCCGTCGAGAAGGAGGTCGTCGTCTACGATGAAGGAAGCACGCTGGCGCGACTCCAGAAGGTTTGGGGCAAAATTCTGCAAAAGGTAAGCACCATCATCTATCTATTACACCAAGTGGAACCTGGAAGATTTGATTGTTGTTCATTCTGTGCAATATCTTACACTAGGTAGTGAAGATTTATATTTAAATCGGGACGTATGAAACCATCGAAACACCATGAGCAAGAGATAGTGCAGCCAATTTAGTTTGAAAAAATCGACGTGAAAGTGGCTTAATTCAACAAGATGTCTCCCAGAATAGAAAGTTTCCTCTCCAGTCCTCCTTCCACCCTTCTGACGACTTTTTTTCCTCCGGAGGCCACTCCCTTCTCATCTTCCATTTCCGAGCTACGGTTGAGGAGGAGTTCGGTGTCTCGCTAGATCTAGTCGACGTATTCGAGAAGACTCAATTCGGGCAGATGGCTCAGGTATATATCTTTTTTTGTGAAATAAGCAACGAAAGAAATGCGACTACTTACACTAACCATAACATGGTGGATATATAATCGCATTGAAGCTGATCGATACTCGCGGACCTGTGGCTGCAGCTGCAGCAAACGCTGATGAGGTCGCATATCGTGACGTAATTACACCGATCCGTGAATCGTCGGAGGCATCGCACAACATCTACGCGATCCATGCTATCGGAGGAACGATCATACCCTACTTTGGATTCGTCAAGGTATGTTCTATCATTTAATAGCAACAATATTCCTAAAAAATTGCTGAAATCGATTGCAAACCTACGTGAAGTTCAGCATCTTGATTCATTTTCAAAAAGGTGATGAAAATAAAAAAAATTAAGTTATTTCAGGTTTTCCCTGCAAAATTCAACCTCTACGGCATCGAATATCGCGAGGAGTACCCGGGAGAGACGATCGAGGATCTGGGCGCGTTCTATGCGAAGAATGTGAGTATTTTAATGCCACACATTTTGTACAAATACGCGGATAATAACAGTGTAGCATGATACAAAATTCGTGAATGTGATGCAAAAGTAACAACATCACCCGATTCAGATCTTCGCTCACGCCTCCTCTACTCCCTTCTTCGTCATGGGCCACTCGATGGGAGGACATCTCTCGAGAGAAGTCGCGCTATTACTCAGTGAGTTTCAATTTAATAAATTAATATACAATGAATTTGTCGGAATATTGAAAGTGATTCAAAAGAGAAAGTTACCGGGTTTGTAATCTTTCGTGTTCTAGCATGATTGAAATTCAGAATGGAGTTTTTTTTAAAATTAAAATAAATATATTTTAGACCTGCCCTTCATAGTCTCGCTCGACACGTGGTACGCCAGGCCGGGCCTGCTTCGACTCGACGTCATCGAGTCCTTCTTGAAGGTAAACATATACTTCACTAGCCTGTGCTCCACGCCAATCATCTCTCCAATGTGCTTGAATCCAAGACAATGGTCTTCCAACATGAAACAGAAATCAGAAAATTCGAACTAACTACCAACGATTTTTTTTGAAAATGACTATGAAATCAACCATCATGTCAGGACGCCTTCGCCATTCTTCCCAATCCCGACGCGCTCGTCAAGCGCGGGCTCAAACTCGGCAGACTCCTCAGAGACTACGACCCGAAGAAGGGGAGCAGCGTCAAGATCTACCTGCTAAAGGCGGAGAGATTAGGAAGATCCGCCTTACAAGGAGTGCTGCGGTTGGTTATTCCTATTAAATGTATTGCCCTTATTATCGGATGAATTATCAACATTAGAATCTATAGAGACAATAAGGACAGTGATCGGCCGATCTGCCACCAAATAATTAGTGCTCTTCATCCGAACTGAGTTCCAAAATAATTTAATTAAGAGATCACGGTATCCTTTCTCCGTAATCTCAGTCAAGCTGAACATTGTGGATAAATCATAAGAATCTGAATTGTTATCATTCTCATCGCCTTCAGTAATGACGTCACCGAAGACATGGTGCGCGCTATGCTGTACAACGGTCTGGAGGATCTATCGGACCACGAGATCGACGTGGTCACTGTGCCGGGAGACCACGAGGGCATGCTCAGCGTAAGTCAATCAACAAATATTGGGGATACTTGAAACTACATCTCCAGTTACACTGCATTGCATACAGCACAATGACCAGTGTGTCGTAATAATTAAAATTCGTGTTGCTAGTAACTCCAGTTTGTATCATTACTATCATTACTATCCAAGTTTCGAAATAAAAATGCCACGGAAGTTGCCTAACGTTTTACCACGGATTATGGATAATTTGGGCAGTTAATGTAAATAAATGATAAGCAATTTCAAACTTATTGTAGGTCTAAATGCATTTGCATTGCAGGCACGCAATCTCGCTCTGTACGCGAAGGAACTGGCGAGACCGTTCCTCGAGAATATGTAATCAGCATTGCTTCTTCATATTTGCATAAGTAAAAGTATGTATTGAATGTATTCTAAGCAATTGTCATAATTTTGGATAAACTATTCACACTTTATTCACCAGTGCGTAGTTACTCACATTTTATTCAAATATCACACAATGAAACGTATTTTATCCATAATTATGGACCATGTTAGACAAAGGTGTAGTTATTTCATGCTGATGTATATCAGTATCCCTTGTTTTCAATCACGTACACGATGTCGGCCGCGAGTTGCGCTTAAAAAAGGTAGAGATCAAGACTTGTGTACTCAGAGGTATCGCCCTAACTCCCCACCTATTTCCGCATTCCTTGTTCCTCTCAGGTGATTGAATTGTCATCGATGTTGTTCCCACATCTCTCGAATCTCCACTTCTTCCACAAGAATTTTACCACAAGAAATTCTTCCACAAGATTTATTTTAGTGGGAGCGAGAGCAGGATAAAGAGAAGGGGCCCCGCTGTGAACGATAGGGAGAGACTCTCAGAGATGCACCAAAAGGTGACAATCCTCTCCCCCGATGATCTACCACTAACGATTGTCTTGAGCAATGCTCATGGTTCCTAAAATTGTTGTTTTGCTGGTAGTTTTCTTGTTTTTTTTTGCGGATCGTTGTTCGGGTCAAGAGACGCGAGTCAAGAGGGCGAAATATTAGGTTGTAACATAAGTTTTGTCGCATTTCGGAGGTTCACAATATTTCCATGAAGGATACTTCTCAAACATTATCAATGCCTGACCTCCTAGTATATGTTTGGGGTGTTCATGCACATTCAAACCATAGGGTAGAGCTGAACTGCGCACGCTGGCTATGCGAAAAATATTAATATGAACTGATTTCAATTTGGTGCAGATTTTTTTAATTCGTTTGATCAGGTGCTAGTTCGCAGAGATGAATAATGAACCAAACTTCTACAGCATGGTGATATATCCCGTCAATGCTCTTTCAAAATATACGCCAGATATGGTGCTATGTTGAGCGGAATCAAAGATATACTTCACTGAGTGTAAGGTTAGCCGCTGATTCGTAGCCAACTTGACCAACTCTTCTGAATCCAGAATTGCAACAACAGTGACTAACATAAGTGCGTTCAATTACCACTCATGGAGGTATAATTTATCATTAAACAAGTGAGAGAAAGAACACTCCACTTGTGGGAAATTTGAATTTTTATTAATTCAATTCGCGCACAATTTTACCAAAATTTGCAAGTTTAGGTGTTTCGAATTAAAGATTGTCATTCAAAAGCTATTTATTTCCAAACTTATCCCAAGTAGATACTAGTAAGGGAAGGGTTTATGGTTCGGATGGACACAACAAATCAGATATTGAACATGTGTGCGAGGTAGGAATATGAACAAATTGCCGATTTCAGTAGTTTAATTTACATACCATCGTTCTGAATGGAGCCACTTATCTCAACAGAACCCAATCTACCCCAAACTTTGTCTGCACACTGACCACTTTGGGTGAACTATATTCCACCACTATTTGGATCTGGATATCTACTGAGAAGAAAATTCGGCTTGCGAAAGTTTTCGCGACCGTCACCAACCATCCACATTATACAAACTCGTCTACATTTCTAGAACGATTTTCGTTTGTCATTATCCGTGAGTGGTTCAAAATTATGCACATATGTAGTACTTTACGCAAATCACACAAAATCGGCATAATTTATCCTTTTCAAGAAGAGCTGATGCGTGAAAATGATTTCTAATCCTTATCTCAGTACAACTTTGTCTGACTAATGTGCCTCCTCAACTGCCTTGACAGGACTGAAGTAAAGCGCGTAAGAAAGAGTACGAAGGCCCTCACTGATGATGAATAACGAAATTGAGATTAAATTAATTCGAAGAATTTCTGAGGTTAAAATGCATAAGAGATTGGACGCGACAAAACTTATGTTACAACCTGATAATTACAGGGCGGACAGTGAAGAGATTCCCCCTCTTCCCTCCCCTCTCAATGCCTTTTGTTGAGGGGCAAAGTACTGTGAGAATGCCTTTTGGTATGAGGACAGCGTGGACTACCTACTCGAAAGAAGTACTGGGTACTAGTGAGACGATACCGCTGACTCTTCATGCCTTGCCTTTTCTCGCATCTCGAAAAAATGTTTATATGTAGTCTGAAGATCAACAAAAGTTGAAGGCAAGAACATTATCTTTGGTTATGAGAGTTCCTGAAAGCACGAAATAAAGATACATATCGATGTTGAATCGTCGAAATTGTTGATAAATTCGTTTTCACCGAAAAAAGGTTGAAAAGATGTGTCCATTCCTCAAAATATTCAGCCATCTCATCAGGTCACCCGGCAAGCTCTCATCGTCTACGTCTCTTCGGTGGCGGAGCTCCAGCAGAGCCAGTCACAGTTGCTAAATGAGATCCATTTGATGTTTCGATAGTAAATTTTCGTGCTAGAAAATACCAAAAGGCATTTGAAAAGGCATGTACAAATATATTAACGAACAAAGTATCAATTCGATGTTCACCTCTAGTAATCCGTCTATGAGGCGAAGGAGCCGGCGCGTCCATGACCGCCAGCTGCGTTTGCCTCCGCATCCATCGGACTCCACCGCGTGAAAACGCCAACTGCGCGCCTATGCGAACCCTGTAAAGTGGATGATAATGCAGATTAGCATAGTTAGAATCGAAAACTGACCTTAAAGTACCCCTGCACACAAAGATTTTTTGAATTCCCTCCGATTGTGTGATCCGCAATCCCTCGCGCGGGAATTCAAAAAAATTGAATTCGCGGTACTAAAAATTACTGTATTCGATTTAAGTAATCGATTTACAGTATAAATCAAAAATAAATTTTGAATTCCCGCGCTCGGGCTTGCGGATCATACAATTGGCGGCAATTCAAAAAATCTTTGTGTGCAGGGGTAGTTTAAAAATAAGTTGTCTGCGGTCAATGTCGCATTACAACAACTTTAAGAGGATAAGTAGGATCCTGAAGCGTGAACATTACTTTCAAAATGCAATTAATACGCAGAAGATTAAAGAAATGATGGAGATGGGAAATGTACATCGAGCAGTCCCTGACGGTTCTAATTCTCATGATTCAATCACAACCGAAAGATTGTATCGTGCGGAATGGGAAGAATGAGCGCTTGGGAGGCGGAAGCTGCTCTAGGCATCTCATTAGAGCAAATGAGAGTGGGAAGCTCCGTAATTACACTCCACCGAAGCAGCGCGCTAAGTACATGGGACCACCTCCACTTGGTGGATAGCTTCTAGTGTTGCCGGATAAAGAATCGATCAAGAAAAAACAGAATCAAGACGATGAGATCCTCCCGAAGAAAAGGAAGGGATAAACAGAAATCTTGTTTTTGTATCGATATTTCGAGTTATGATATGATCTGATTGATCGTTTCCTTGATCTACTCGAGTCTCTCATTGTTCGCAGGTCACAACAATCATTCAAAAGATGTTTTGTCGCAGGGATGAGAACAAGACAATGAGAGACATACTCCTCCCTCTTTCTATTCGCTATCAAGCGAGAGAGCACGATCTCAGGGTTTGAGTTCTCAGGTATCGGGATCAAATCGGTAACCCTACTAGCTTCCGACTCGAAGATGGCGATGGTGGGAGGTCGCGAGGTCGGCATACCCGAGAGGTGGTTGGAGTTCATCGCGAGCATTTCTCGAAGGAGATTGTAGGGAAGAAGCTCGTTCGAACGAAGCTTCTCGAAGATGAAATCGCGACAGTAGGTAGCGAATTCCCTGAGATTATATGAATGCGAATGATAGCAATCTTCTATTTATTGTTGTCATTCTAGTCAGAACAAAAAGTTGATGACTAACACTAGCTTCTATCAGCTTCCAATCACTAGCCTTGCCATTTCCTGATCAGCTTCTGATACAAAATAGTCGCTTTAGCTATATAGGATTATTTGATCTGTAGCTCCTCTATCTCTTGATCAGTTTCTGACGTAACTGAAAATGAGAAACCGCTCAACTTATCTCTAGCCTCTCACCAATCTACTGATAATCGCTTGCGCAACTACTCCTCAGTGACTCAATGGTCCCATAAACCATGTAACTCCCCCATCAGCATCTAATCCATCATATATGATAGACCCTCTCGTTCTCAGTGAGATCATAAACAAAAGTTTGACTGGGGAGAGGAGCCTCTCCTCTAGACGCGATAATTAGTGCCCTGTATCAAGTTATAATGCGCCCCCCCCCCGCTCTTCCCAGGTCATTCATCTATTGTGTCGGGGAGAGAGCGATTTCCTCCCTTATTCCCACTCCTTATCGAAAGGGTAATCAAAGATCGAATGGAACCTGCTTCATCAAATGCGATCCCTGGTTGTTATTCGTTCCAAATATGCGATTTCGCAAGATAATAATGAGCGCGGGCTGTAATTTCCCCTTTGGCGAGGAATCATTCGACTCTCTTCATTTCACATGATCTCTCGCTCACTCTAGACTAAAATAGAGCCAGCGATATAACGAGAGAACACTCCCTGCCTCGGCCTCCAAGGTCGAACGCAAAAACGCCCCGATCACATGGGCTCCTCTTTTTCGCAAATCTCTCTTGCCCAGCCCCTCTTGACTCTTGGGAAAATGGTCGATGATGATAATACGGTATACTGCTCCCTCCCATATACTTGGCCGTCTAAGCTATTTATGAGGTCCCTATTTATGAGGTCTATTTATGAGCTGAGCTCCCTCTCGATCTCACTGGCATTAGTATAATAGGAAGAATCGGTCCAGTGGATCCGTAGGGACAGGCGCCCCCTATTCAATAGGTGGAAGAGGAAAGGCAAATTAATTCATTCCGTGGTGTTCCATGCCAACAATTTCTTTACAGGCCTCTGGGATAATTACAGTGGGAAATAAGTGCAGCGATCAGATACATTATACGTCAGGCGCAACTTCTAATGAGCTGGACATGTGATTCAAAAGAATTGTTCACGTCAGATTGAGTCAAAACAACGATTCAAAAGTTAGATTGATTCAAAACAATGATTCAAAAATCAGATTGATTCAAAAGAACACATATAAATTTAAACTAAAGTCATGTAGACCTCGTAGGAGGGCACGGAGGTTTGATCGGGCACACGTCTCTTCTGAGCCCATCCCTGGAAGATACTTGCACGCAGGTGGCCAGCGAGATCTCTGCTCGAGAGATCAAAGATAAATGTATGGCCAGATAATTGAAATGCTATCAATGATTGATAAGCTCAGCGCATGGCTCAAAATATCAACGATCAGACCTCACCATTGTTATCGAAGAGAGTGGGAAGCGCATTGCGGTGATGTCCAGCTGGAAATATTGGGGTGTCCGGAAAGTTCGTATAATTTATTGTTTTTATTTTTTATTCAATGCTTTACAATTCTCAGTGACCAATGTATGCCCCCTTCTTTCTCACTACATCCCTCCAGCGATTGGGCAGGGTCTCGATTCCTCTCTTCCAGAATGCGGGTTTCTTCGAGACCGCCCAGTTCACGAAAGCCCTCACGTCTTCATCTCGATTCTTGAACTTCTTTCCTTTGCAGAATTCAGAGAGAGAGCGGAAGCAGTGGTAGTCGCATGGGGAGAGATCCGGGGAATACGGTGGATGGGGAATCCTCTAGATCTTCAGCTCGTCCATTTTCTTCTGCGTCATCTTCGCTTGATGTGGGCGAGCATTGTCCATCAGAAGAAGAATTTTGCCCTGGTTCAGGAGTCTGGGAGGGACTCTGATCGCGACATCGTCCAGTTGTTCAGAGAAGAGGTCGGCATTGATGCTGGTGCCAGGGGCGAGGATCTCCCACCGAGCACTGAGAAGAAGAAGCAGAGGAGTTCCTTCTTTCCGTGCTCTTCCTTCTTCGGGACGGGCGTGGGCTTGTCATCTGCATCCACCCATTGCAGTCTCCTCACAGGGTTATCGTACGTGATCCACTTCTCATCTGTAGCGATGATGGAATTTACCCATCGAAGATTGGATATACGATGGAGTAATTCCCGACAGACTTGAACACGATTTTTCAGCTGTTCGGGGGAGAGGTCATGGGGAATCACTTGTGGGAGTTTCGGCTTCTTCCCAGATCGATGGAGGATATCGGACACCGTTTATCTGGGAGTACCAGTATCCTTCTTCAACTCACGCACACTGGCCATGGGCTTGCGCTTCAGTGTGCGGAGAACGAGAGGCTCATCGAGGGAGGGAGGGCGTCCAGAGCGGGGTTGATCATCGAGACCAAACTCCCCTTTCTTGAAGCGGGAGAACCACTTATAGCAGAAGGGTATGGAGGGGGCGTCAGCTCCTTCCGACTGGGCCAGGGCAGAGTGGGCCTCCTTCACGGATCGGCCAAGACGGTAGTAATGAAGTAAAACTGCTCGGAGGTAGAGATGGGAGTCCATCACAAGAATCAATGTAGCAACTAGGAGACTGATTAAATCCTCTCACTACTCAACGTCAGAAAGATGCAATAAATTGTTGACAGACAGATTGCGCAATCACTGCATTTGATCGCGAACTGACTTTTTTCCGAAGCATTATACGAACTTTCCGGACACCCCAATAGAATCACTTAGCGATTGCACCAGCGAGGGTACGGCACAGTCCGATTCACCCAAGCTCCGTAAAGCTTCGCTTTGCTGAGCAGCGCGACCATTCCCGTGGAGATACTGTAATCGGATTGGGTTTGGCAGTTCGTTCGTCAGCTCAAATCACTAAGGGTGCGAACATTGTCTCTGCCTAGTCGCATTTTCTAGTCAGAAAAATCGACTAGAGTCGAAAAAGAGGGGGAGACGAACCCTCTCCCATCCCCTCTCATTTCCCTCGTCTCCTCACTTTGTATCCACTCCGCGCGAGATGGAACGTGCGAAATGAGAATGAGAGTGGATGTAAAGTGAGGGGTAGAGGGAAATGAGAGGAGAGGGGAGAGGGTTCGTCTCCCCCTCATATTCGACTAGACCGACCCCTCTAGTCGATTTTTCTGACTAGAAAATGCGACTAGGCAGAGACACTGTTCGCACCATAATAGTCGAAGCAACTGTTTGCACGATTCACATATCGTAAATGCACCGGGGAACAATTAAGCGAGTGAGCGTTGGTACACAGAGGGGGATACTCACTCCCTCTCCTCTCTCTAACGGTCAAGAGGCCCCCGTTTACCTAAGTGCATAGGTCATATCTTCCTAAACAGTGTGACGCAATAAGCGGTGGCTATAGTGGGCAGCACAATTATCCAATTTAGCAATAGCGTTTTGGAGGCCCGCTATAACTGATACGATCACTTCGGACTTTGAACTACCGATAGCTCAATTAACAGCGCGATTTTTCTTGCTTAATTAGCTAATAATATTATTTATATAATTTAAAAACTTACCCTCCGAAGCGGGTCTTGATGTCGAACGGAATCCTGCCCTGGGCGGCATCGAAGGTGACGTCCATCAGATTAAATGCCACCCATGACCTCCGCGTCAGGCTCATCCGCTCGTACAGCTAAAAGACGGATTTCATATGCTTATTCAAAAGACCTTTCTTGATCAGACGATGAATCTCAAGTACTAATATAATGAATATCACATTTTGTCTGAAAGACGGCTATGATCCAAGTTTCTCTTTAACGATTGGCTAATGTCCGGTCGCGGTTTCTGTCCTAATGGCAAGTAAGTGCGATCAATTTGCGCAAGTGGTTGAGTGATTGCCGATGCCGGGACGCATTTCTCTTGATGTTGCCGATGCAATAGAAACTAATCTTGGACATACTAGGAGCTTTTCGGAATTCTAGTATACTTCCCGGTTCCAAAATACCCGGCTCACCAAGGCTTGTCAAAACATAATTGTGGGTATTTTCGACTTCCCGGCTCCTATCCCAGACGAGGATCACACGAGCCGCGAATCGTTTATCTCCATCTATACCCCCCCCCTTTGCCCCCTTCTCCCCTCTCCTTACGCAACTATTCTGCCTCTTCCCATCGCGAGATCGCCCTGATTGTTATCAGTGATTGATCTGAATGCGCCCTGTCGTAAGTCAAGATATCCCCAGAGCGGGAGTGGCAAGACCGGGTTTTAGGCGGATTCGGGAGAAACAACGCCGGGTTTTCGGATGAGCCGGAAGTTGTAAGACCGTGTTTTAGGCGCGGAGCCGGGAATCCCAAGATTTTAGGCGGTGGACTCGGATCTATGTCCGTACGTAGTACAATGTACTCGTGATTCCTGACTGCCGTATGCTTAAATAGGCTATCATTGTATCCTAATTAGACGATATGAGAGTAGAAAGTGTTGATGGGTAACAACTTTATATCAGCCTTGCTTGTAACTTCGTAGCAGAACAGTTAGAGAAGAGTGACAAAGATTATGACGAACGACTGCACGTCACCACCGAAACGAATGAAAACCAAGCTAGACTACGCTTTACAACCCTGAACATATAGGTGTCAATGTAGTTCGAACTGCCCCAACATCCGAGTATTTAAGCGTTAATTGGAAAGCCATCCCGTAGTCGCAGATCTTTCAGACCCTCAATAATTCAGGAGAGTTTCCCCCACCCACCCCAATCACTAATTACTTATCAGAGGTATTCTGAGAGAATGTAGGAAATAGAGACCCTTGATTTACAAAAACTTCAAACTGCTTCAATCGGCAACCCATTATCATTATTGACGCACCTAGTGATAAGGAACTTTTGTTTTAAGTTTCGGAGCCGTAAATTGCAAACAGCCTAAAAGCCGGCTCTCAAAATTTCAAAAGTTTGACAGACCACAATTCCTTTATTTTTTGAGATACGAAGTCGTTAAAAAAAGCAAATGAGCCGCCTTTGAGAGCTGAACAACTTTTATGCTAGAAGTAAACCATTTGAGAAGCATAAAATATAGATAATTCAAGAAAGGCGATTTTTCGATAACTTTATTCACAGTTTTTTGGGTGTAGCCGAAAAAAAGATCCCACGTGTAAATGAGATCTCTCCGGATTCGTAATCTACGTACTTTTCTACCCCAGGGAATTGCCCCAGGGAATCTACATTTCTACCCCAGGGAATCTACATTCATTTTGGACGCGACTGTTTGCCTGTTTTTTCCATGGAATCTCATATTTTGACGCATACAAATATGTGATGTCAATTTTTCTAAATTATGACAATACAATTCCCTGGGGTAAAAAAGTACGTTGTATTACGAATCCGTAGAGATCTCATTTACACGTGGGATCTTTTTTTCGGCTACACCCAAAAAAACTGTGAATAAAGTTATCGAAAAATCGCTTTTCTTGAATTATCTATATTTCATGCTTCTCAAATGGTTTTACTTCTAACATAAAAAGTTGTTCAGCTCTCAAAGGCGGCTCGTTTGCTTTTTTTAACGACTTTGTATCTCAAAAAAGAAAGGAATTGTGGTCTGTCAAATTTTTGAAATTTTGAAAGCCGGCTTTTAGGCTGTTTGCAATTTACGGCTCCGAAACTTAAAACAAAAGTTCCTTATCACTAGGTGCGTCAATAATGATAATGGGTTGCCGATTGAAGCAGTTTGAAGTTTTTGTAAATCACATCCTGCGATCTCTCAGAAGAGCTGTTATGTGTTCATGGTATCATCGCGCCTCGGGCGTAGATAAAATATTATTATTATCGTAACATACATACATAAGGGCGAGAGATGATTACATACAAAGGAATATTAGCTATGCGGTGAAACTATGTACAATTATAGAGGGAAAGAGAGAGAATTGGGAGATTATGGAAACATACTTAGTCAGAGATACAATAAAATGGGAAGGTTACAGTATGCAAGACTCTGGAGCCGGCAATTATCTTGATGTGGAGGCCGTGCCGTTGGCGCTAGCTACGCCGCGGAAGCCACTGATAATGGAATGGTGATTATAGAGCGAGAGAGTGTGGGAAATTGGTAGAGTCAGAGAAAGAAGAATAAAGATTAAAGATCAAAAAGTGTACCTCATGGCCCGACTCGAGGCGCCATTCGCTGTATGCGCTGCACCCTATCCCGCTTGTAGTAGGAGCCAAACTTGTTGCGGCCTCCGCGCATACGCTGCTCGCGAACAGCTTAAATTTTACTTTATGAGTTGACTTGCACTTAATCTTTAATCTTTAATCTTTATCTTCTACATATGAATAGCCGTTGAGGCAAGTTAAGGGTAGAGAGCTTCTTCTCAAAACTACGAGATTTTGTCTATTGAAAAATGGGCGTGGCTTAGATACTTTCCCAAAACTCAGAACCATTCTCCTTCTTTCTAATGCCGAACTTGCATGTATGCACAACTTTTCGGCCTGATTCGAGTGGCCAAATGTAAGTTGTCAAGGCCTCATTAACTACCAGGAATTGGAAATGCCCTGATCCTCTCTTATTCAAGTCCTCTCTGTATTGCAAATACGAAGAGAGAGAGAGAGAGAAAGAGAAAAAAACTGAAATGGATTGAGATATCGAGAGGAAATATTTGCATTTTGTGTGTGTAGCGAGCGTATCGCAACGACGATAAACAAAACCAAAATACCGAGTGAAGGACATTTATTCCACACGACAACAACAATTGAGTGCACTCGTTTATCCCTATTAGGCGCTGCAGCTGCAGTTTAGAGATGCTGTGCGAAGAGTTTTTTGAGAGAGCCCTGTTGTGCTGCGTAGAAAGAGATGAATCGTGTGAGACTATAAACTAATGCAAAATAGTGTGTGTGTCGTGAATTTACTCCACACAACTACCCTCGTTTATTCCGATTAGGCGCTGCTTCTGCAGTTTTATCGCCAACAAGCAGCCGAAATTCCCTCACATCTCGTATTTCAGGCCCGCAGTCTGGCCCTCAACGCCATGGAATTGTCGTAGCCCGCAAATTCTTCTGTTTTCATATGATCCGAAAAGCCTACTCCTCATCTAATCGGTTTTGACGTAACTATTTTATTCATTATTTCGTGTTCTCACAATCTGATAAACCATTCACACTTATCTACAGTATTTGTTCAAAAATTTTCGTCTGGCAGGACTCTGGGGAACATCGGATGAAAACATCGGCAAAGAAAGCGCAATTACGCGATAATTGTCGGCTCATTTTTGAGAATTCCTTGTCATCTCTTCTTCTCTTTCGTGTTTGATCGATTTCATTTACATTTCTCGACAAATGAGTGAATTTGCATAGAATAACGGATATCTTGTTAGTTTTTAAACTCAATACTATCACTGAATTTGTGCCAGGATACACTGTGTGCCTCACTCCAGATGGGGCAGACTTTAATCGAGTCCCTCTCGTTCAAAGACGAGGCTCAGCAGATGTGCAAACTTGCCTACGCGACTCCTCATGTGTCCAAGCGATGACTCTCTTCATTTTGCTTGCTCTCTCGTCAACATATCATGCGAGAGAGTGCGCAGAATGAAGAGAGTCCCTTCTTGCCAAGCCATCTCCCGTGCGTCCCCCACATTCTCACAATGGATTCCCGAGATTCGTTTCAGTTCAATAGTCATTTCGCGCAATCGCCAACAACTCATAGCGAATGCTGAATGATTTCCCCTCTCCATTCAGAACAACATAGAGATCAGATTTCGTGGAAAACCTATTTCCATGCTCTCTCGCTTTCCCTAACCGCTGAGAGAGTGTTCCAAAATGTGGAGCGACAAGCGTTTGTACTCTTTTCCATACCTACAGCGCTAAATAAACCAGCGTGTTGTTCGCGTGTGCGCTCGTTTTTGCCGATAGTACACTCATAAAAATGCCCATTCAAATTCCGCAGTTTCCATTCGCGATCTTTCGTTTCTCCTAGCAAGCTGACTTTTGAAAAGCCCTTTATTTTTTGGTTATAGAAACTTCAGATGAGACTTCGAAATATTTCGACTGTTGTATTTTGCGCAATTTTCTTCATTATCTTTCTCGTCCTGCTCTCCAGGCGCTTTTCTGAATCAGTCGCAGAGGAAATCGTGCAAATTTCAAAGGTTTTTTGCATAATCATTTCGAAATTATTGATCGAATTCGTTTTAGGATCATGTTTTTCCAGTAAATCCTTGTTTTGACTTCATTCGCTCTCTTCCTCCTCCTCCTCTCACCGATGTGGGAGATTTTATGGATATTTATCTGATCGATATCAATGCTATCAAAAGGCTCAAGCAAAATTGCAAGTAAGTAAAAAGTATGTTCTCTAGTGTTCCAAATCGGCATGTGACCTCCTGATTTCATGTGCTCTCTCACCTTACATACGAGAGAATCTCTGGTTTCTCCCAACCAGTGGTTAATCAGTGCCCTGACCAGTGGGTGGGGAGTTGCCCACCTACTGGTCAAGGGACTGGTTGACCACTGGTTGGCTACTGGTCAACCACTGGTTGAGAGGCCTCCTACAGTACGCAAGTTCAGAGGGTCAGATAAATAGTTCATTCTTGTGGAAGAGGAGCGCCCCTTACGGTAGTCAACTCTCGCACGGAACTTCCGTGTTTCGGGAGTAGCTACATTCAAAATACGATCGAATGGATCGTAGAACCAGCCATGGCTTACTGTTAGCCAGGCTGTTATCGCTGTTTCGGGGGTTTCTCGTAGGCAGAGTGCTCTCTACTCGCGCCGGGGTAGAGCAGGTCGCTCTCAACTAGTGGTCAACCAGTGCAGGGCAGTGGTTGACCACTGGTCAGCACGCCACTGGTTAGCCACTGGTCAGGGAACTGGTCAGCCACTGGTTGGGCGAAACTCCGCCCCTTCTAACAACCACTGGTTGGCAGAAACCAGAGATGTTAACCGAAGAGAGCAAACGCCGATTTATCATCATTACTAATTTTTGCCTTGCATAAATTGAGCACTTTCATTTAGCGCATCAGTTAAATTACCATTATCCGTCATGCTATCCGAAAAGCATGCAGATACCTCAATCGATGAGGTAAGCGATTTTTATGGATTTCATGTCTCAGCTAAAGAGCTATTTCAGAGCACTTACAACGTATCATATTTCGCCGACAAAGGCGATTTTGTGCGAATAAAGTCAAAAGAGGAACGAGTTTTGCTGAAGTGAGATATCGATTTTTTACTACTTTTATTTGACAAAAATCACAAAAACAATTCAGACAAGATCACCACCGAATCGGTCCCTTACTTGTCCCTGTTGATCTTCAACGGTTTATCGATTACTATGATCGGTATAGTTATTTTCACAATCGATTATTTAAAATCCTCACAGGAGTCGACTAATTCCTTGTCTGAACAAGAAGATGCACCGGAACAGAACAAAAGATCAGGAGAACCAGTACCCGCTGCCTAAGCACTTTGAGGTGAGGCTTTCCATTTGGATATCTAAATTGTAACATATCCAAACCTTTTTACGCAGTTTTTGAACTTAATTGAGGGAATAGTGAAAAATAGTTGGAAGAAATGAGCAAGTTTAAGTTCAGAATAAAATGGCGGAGCTCCGAGACGCCCTCATCGACATGGGAACGATGCCTTTCATCACCGGAGGCACGCTTCTAGGTGAATTGTTTATTATTTTTAAATATATTGTAGTGTTGTGGAGATTACATTTTGAGAGTAGATTAGAAACAGTACACATCGAGGTGAGTCATTCAGCTCATTAATCTTTGCCTGACATTGAGTAAGCTCAAGATGAAACAGTATTTGGAACAAAAATATTATTTCTTCTCGCAATTCACTATCGCGCAATTCAGCCGCTCTATGTCTTGGAAATGATGATAGGGAGAATTTAGAAATAAATCTTTTCCAGGTTGGTACAGAGAGTGCGCAATCATTCCGCACACGATGGACGCGGACTTTGGCGTATTGAAGCAGGAATATCGGTTTGCAAAGTTCAAATTCAATTTGGATTACAGTTCGAGAAACGATACCACTGTTCCCTCATTCTAATCACCGTCGCACAACCCGACCAGTCGGGATAGTGTGTAGAATGATGACGCTGTATCGTTTCTCGAACTCTAATTTGATTCAAAATAAATTGATTTAAGGTCACAGATGCTCGAGCAAATCAAGGCACTGCCCGGATTCGATTTATTCAAGCGAATTGGACGAGTGAGTATGTTTATAATCGATTTCAAGCTGTTTTTAACCAACCATGACCTAAATATATGAAAACAATTACGAAAGGATAATGAGATTCCAATTGCCGAGGTAAAAAATGCTATTTTCGAAAATATGTAATTCTTCAGGATTATGATTCTTTGGAGTTCACTCTGGTCGCACACGGCGGCGGCCCATTGGATATTTTTGTGTTCTATGACGAGGTATTTGCAATGCGCGAGTGGTCTCATCACCATTATTACAATTTTACACCATTCTTGCCTACAAGAGCACTTTTATTGTTATATTGGGCTGACAGAGAATAGATTATAAAAATGTCTAGTGTTAGAGAACCGCTTCCCACGCTCTCTTGTCATGTCGAGTGGCCAGAGTGCTTTAATGAACTTGGTTTTGATTAAAGGATGACGATCACGTGTACACAATTTATTAAAGGATGACGATCACGTGTACACCGCCGGCCTCGACAAGCCCACGCATAGTCGATTCAAGTGGATACAGCCGAGGTTCGCACTCAAACTAATTCATTTGGGTCGCCGTCTCATTTCACGCACTCCCTCAACCTTTCGACCGACCTTTCGACCGGCGAGAATATAGATAACAGAACATACATTGGAGTCGTTTTTCCAACTCTATTTTCAACAAATCTCGTGTCAATCGAAATGCGGCTCCTACGATCTCCTCATACAACAGCCACTTGACCGATCTAGTGTTGCACTTTTGCGCCTGTAATTCACACTACCGAAAACAACTCGTGCTCTCCTTCTTCCGGAGATCGAAATCTCGAGCACTTGAGTGTTGATACTTTCTCAGAGTCCACATGGCTATTTTAAGGAAGTAGAAAGGAAAGGAACGATATCGGACCTTGCATATCTGCATAACAAACGGCGAATATTCAGCTGAATTTTTGAATAAAGTCCCATTTCGCTCGTTTTTAGAAATAACAAGTTACAGTTCTTTTGATGTATTATTAGTTTTTAATGTACTATGCACATGCTTCCACTAGATTGAATCGATACATTTTCGAAATTAATTAACTTTTTCCAGGGCTAGGGGTTACTGCTCGGGCATTCTCCGCGGTCGGCTCTTCTTCGTTCCCTGCAACGTCGAGGAGATTCTAACGGTATCGCCCCTGATTTGTCTGCCTGGATCAGGGTTCTTCAGGCCGAGTACGGTAAGGACTGGCACCGCGACCACCCGACCTCGAAATTCAATTGGTGGGAATCGAGTCCGAACGTGGTCGAAAACGGCGAATTCACGGATGCGGAGATGAAGAAGTACTACGTCCAGTACTATTGAAATTCGAGCAGCGCCTTGTTTTGTGTAGAAAGTTTGCAGTTAGTCGTTGCGGCCTTCTGCAAGAGTTTTTTGAAGCGTCTTCCGAATCAAACTTGTCATTTTGTATCAACCCGATCTCCGCCTTACGGGACCGTATACATTTCATGTTGTTGTGTGTCTTGCCGAATATTCGTTCCAGATTCAGCAAGAACCCTCCGATTTTATCGCTGAAATGCAACCTGACACCCCACACACTCATAAAGGCGCTTTCGATTTCTATCGAACGCTCTGCTGTTTCCCTCCATTTTCGCTCCCTTTCGCCCCTTATTTCACGAGAACTTTCTTTGAACCCTCTAAGGAATATCGACAGCTCAGATCTGTCGTTTTCCCAGCTAATTGAAACGGAATGAGCAACAGAGCAAAGATGGGGTGAAGGGGTTATCGGGGCAAAAAGAGACAAATGGATGTAGAACTGATTACGGAACAAAGGGACGAGCCGATCTGCTTGGATCTAATCACGCACGCGAGGTTTACGAGTGATCCAAGCCGTTTCACCGCGCAATCACCGGATACGGTATGCAATATCGATCGCGAAATGAAGTGACAGTATCTGGAGATCTCAGTTATCGATCGCATGGCTACAGTATCACTTTCGAGGTGCGGAAGTAAACAGCCTCTTGAGGAGGATGAATGGGGAGCGAACTCTCGCGACGCAACCATTGCATCGGCCAGTAGGTAAGGAGAGGGGAAGGGAAGATGGAGGGAGGAAGAAGGGACGAATCGAAATCGGGGACACCGTGCCTAGAGAGCGAGAAAGAGATGGAGAGAGGGAGAGACTATCTTCTCCTTACTTTGCTCTGAGAACTCCTCCGCATCATCGATTGATCTACAAAAAGGTTTTAGAAGTTGTTGAGTAGGCAGATTTGCGGGGAGATAATCGTCTTAGGATGTTTGCAACGCGCAATTTTGATTGTAAAACGTTGTTTTCTTGATTTCATTCTAGTTTCGCAAATTTTTATCGCATTTTTCTGCCAGTTCCCTCTCCCTTATTTTATAGATAGCTCCCCATACTTTCCGTTATCTCGAAGTTGCGAGTTTTACTGTCGATAGAAGCTGCTGCTCCACATGTTCACTTTCTGCCTGTCGATTTTCCTCACCACATTTTTACTAATCAATAGCACTCTTCAACTGTTGCTCGCTCAGATTTCTATACTTTGAGGAAGAACCAGATTTGCTGGTGCCCTGTGCACAATATGGTGACGAGAAAAAAAGTTTTATCATTCAACCGGATCTAATTCCCTCGAACTTTCACGTGGAACTTGTTGAATTGGGAGTAAAGTGCACCGGTTACTCCCTTGTAATCCCTCTCAGCGCAATTTGATCAATGTTCCAGAACTTTTGTTGTCGTTCTTCAACTATTTACTGAAGTTTTATTTTGAATCATTTTTGATTCAAAACGCGTTGACGAACGCTCATTCATCTTTTTTAACCTGTGAGATAGTGGGCAAAATGAAGAGAGCCAGACCATGCTCCATCCCGGCAAAGCTCAGATCCGGTGGTTTGCGCAATGCTCCCTACTCTCTAATCCCGCTCGAGGCTCTCCCGATCCAAATCTTGTTCGCGAAAGTTCCCATCTTCTTTTCGTTGCGTAACTTTGACTCATTCATTGAATTCTCCCCCTTTCGCGCGCTTTCCGAATGTAGGAACTCCGCTCACAAAGGAAGTCGATTTTCATCCGATTAGGCAATCGAAAATCTCATATTCGAATTTCGGTTCCAGCTGCTGTGGCCAGGATTTAATGGATCACTGATCAGGGCGGATTGAAATGATTCAAAAGCTGGTTACTTCCTGATAGGAAGAGCTTCGGGTAAACATCAAATCTGCTCTGTTAGTCGTTGATTAAATTTCCATTGGATGTTGTGTTTTGATTTCGTCTGAACAAACAACACTTCTTAAGTGGCTCATAAAATTCAGAGTTATTTGATGCTATCTCTGGTCACTACTTTCCGCAAGATACCGTACTCTCCCTTTTCTCTGGACTTTTTTCGGACCATTTCTTCAGCGTAGACTTTCACTCTTCCACTTTTTCCTCCTCCTCCTCTCCTGCCTTCGCCTCGTTCCAACTTGCCATTCCTCCTCCCTTTTTGTGACCAGTTTCACTTTTGTCTACTACCTCCGCTCTCCGCGAAGCACACACTATCTCGGAGTCTCTAACCACCTGACTCTCTCCTATCTTAGCACTCCCTCATTTCCCTCTCAACTTTCTAGTCTCATCTAGGCGCACTTTTTGCTGATGGGAAGACAAGCTCCCCTCTTCTTTCAGTCGCTTTTATTGGCTTTTTATACATGAGTGAATCGCTCAGCCTGGCAGGGTGGCATTACAGTACCAGGTTCGGGCACTTGGGATCATCGTCGGATGATAATCATAGATAGCCCCCCTCCACGGTATTGTATCAGTTGTGTCAGTGGGCTAGACTATAGTGAACATACAGAAGGTAAAGGTAAAGGTAGAAGTACATCCCCGTCTTCGAGACTGGGCTATACTGAAAAAGTTCACTATTTTTGTTCCATCTTGTGACCCGATCCATTGCAGCGTGACCAATGAACTAAGCGCATGGACTTCACAAAGAACTCCCAACCGGAATTTCAGGCACATTTTTTTCGAGGCGCTAAAATTACTCACCACGACCGACGAATACTTCTGACAAGGCCATGATATTTCTCGAATATCATTCAAAAGTGCTTTCCCTTATTGAATAAGTAGGGATACAAGTAGATACTGTAGACAGAGTGTGCATAGACAAAGTGCAGCACTACACAGGAGAAGAGACGAGTGAGTCACTTCATGATTCACTTCGCGTTACCGTACTCCCTGCCCTGCTCAATTCACCCCAAATCGCTTCGAGCCAAATTCAATTCGAACAACAATGGTCACAATAGGTCTTGCGTCGTCCATTAATAATTACGTCTTCTCCTCCTCCTCGACCATTTCTTATGCCTTTTTTGCTCCGGTGCTCGGCGTTTTTACCTGTAGAATGACCTTCAACTGTGAGCTAGAGAGGGAGAGGAAGAGAGAGGGGAGAGAGAGATAGAGAGAGAGAGAGAGAGAGAGAGAGAGAGAGAGAGAGAGAGAGAGAGAGAGAGAGAGAGAGAGAGAGAGAGAGAGAGAGAGAGAGAGAGAGAGAGACCCATCGGCATCTCAACTGTCACAGAATTATGGAGCAGAGGATGAGACGGGAAAATTAGCCCCTCCCTGATCGGTCCTCCGACGTTCCCTGACCACTAGGTACCGTAGTGGTACCGTAATGGTGATTCAAAAATGCGCAATCTCCATCTTGATCTAGCGACCATCGTTTGGGTGCGCAAGCACGCTTTCGTCAGCATGGCTCAGCTACGGTAGCCAAACCTTTACTACTGTACCTAACCGTTACCCATCTGTGTGGTACCGTGGTCCTACCGTAATCCATAAAACGTACCGTCATCGTGAAACAGTAATAAGAAGTGGCAGTGGCCGGCACCCCTGCATCCCCTCACTCACTTTTTATCTTCCCCCTCCTCCTCCTCTTCCCAATATCGAATACTACTCTCTGCCTCCTCCTCCGCTGACCTCCGCCCTAAGAGATTGGACAGCCTCCCTGTAGGCGAATATGAATATGCGCCAACGATCCCCTTTTTTCTGATTCACTCTATCGATCGAGATTCGCTGCGTCTCTCCTCTCCTCTTTTTCACTGCTCTCCCCTTCCAATCACCACTTTCCCATCTAGGGGTGGGGAGCGAAGGTAGGTTTACTTGCTTACTCTTCAGAGAAAGATAGAGAGGGAGAGCAGAGAGACGACTCTTCTTTAGTCGATTTTGTGAGTGAGTGAGAGCGGCGCATCTCGGCACCGATTTCGAGTAGCAAAACCCCTCACCTCCCCCGACCCTCTCAAAACATTTTTTGAACCACGATACAGTATCGCTTTTGAACCACAGTAAGCCCGCTACAGTAACCAATCCCGCCCTACTCGAACATAACAAATCTCATTTTTCCGAGCCCGAATAGCCGAATGGCCTTCAGCAATTCCGACAGGGTGCACTCTCGATCCTCCGTGATCTTTCATTCCCTGATTATTACTCTCCGCGCACCCCCTGAGATGATGCGAATCTCGCCACTCTCCGATCCTACCGTACTCTCTCCCTTTCTTTCATGTCGGGAACCTCTCAGATCCCTTCGTTCTCTCACCGCCCTGTCTGGAGGCATTCCATTCACTTTTTACCGTGTGCCTCTGAGAAGAAGAAGAAGGAGAAGGGGGCGATTTCTCTCCTCCTTTCTCCCTCCTTTCCCTCTCCCTCGCTTCTACGGGGATACTGTAGATGGCTCGCCTCTGACCACTTCTTCCAGTCAATCGATCCATCGTTCAATCGATGTTTATCACGTGATTTGCTAGAGCTTGATTAGGGATAGGAGCCACGTGCCGACCATCACTGGCACCAATTCATTGGTCCTGGCGCGAACTTCCCTACCGTACTCCCTCAATCAATACGATCTTCATCGCATGCGCGGCTCTATCGTCCTAATAGTCCAGCGGCGGGGTGGCTGCCCTTTCCCCTTTTCCATTCCCTTTCTTCGATCCTGTCTTCCCCTCCCTCCTTTCTTCCTGCGTTGACGCAACAACCGGAGAACTTGCTAAGCTATTTGCAACGGCCGGAGAGCTTATCTTGGGATGGGGCGATGGGCCCCTCCTCCCAGTGCTGCCTCTAGATCATCGCTCTGGGACCCTCTTAGGCGGCGCGCGCAGAGGGGGGAACAAGGAGGGAAGCAGGCCCATTCACTTTCATCCAGTTTGGCATGTGCCATGAGATGAGAGCGAAAGCTTTCCGGGGCAACAACTTTCGCTCCCAACTTTCCCTGCTTAAGAGGGAGGGGGGTAAGTCACGCTTCATCCTTGGCGGTCCCTCCCGAGAGTGTCTGACCTTTGGTGACCGCACCGCTCTCACCAGTTGCCTTGAGCGTGAGTCAGTGCTCATTTCGCGCACTGGCTGTTTTCTCAGCTCCCCGGTGGTGACCTCACGTAGCCTCGGGCGGAATTCTCTAGAACTATTGCGCAACGAGATCGTCATCACGAGCGATTGCGTCACCGACAGCGAGCTCTGAAGAGGAGATGCTGGCGCTCGTTACTGATGACAGTTCGTTCCGCACTGGTGAGGTAAGAACTAGGCGCAGATGGGATCTAGTATCAGTGGATTAGGTGGCAGATTGAACCATGCTAGCAGGCTGTAAATCCTGCTGTCACAGTAAAAGCTGCTAGTGGTACTGCGATTTGTTGATTTCTCGGATCTTAGAGTGCTCTTACGTGCAGCTTACACACTCGTGCCCTGATCTTGCCACTTTCCGGTCCTGTAATTTCTGGACTCTTGCATCAGAGCTCTCACTGCCACCTTCCCTATTGTGGCCCACTTCCCTTTCTCTCTCTCAATTCCAATCCAAGTCCTGAGAGTGTTGGTGCTTCCCCTCCCCCCTGTGTCTCATCTCATTCCCCATATCCTACCGGTTCCTCTCCCTCCGTGCCCAACTCCTCCTCCTCCTCCTGCCTCCCTCCTTTCCATTTCGAGGGGGCACTTTCGCTCTTCTCCAACCTAAGCAGGGCACCTCCACCTCCTCCCCTCCCTCCGATAACCCCACTCTCTCCCTCTCCCTCTCTCTTCCTACATCCCACCGAGCGATCCAAACCTGCCCTTAGGCTCTTCACATCTCTCCTACTCCTCCTCCTCCACTCACGCACATTCTCAATCTCATACGAGTCTCTAAACGGGAATTCTATTACGCTCGCTCCTTCCTCCTTCTCACTATTTGAAACTGTACAACATTTGCCCAGGCATCTCCTCATCTCTTCTCCTACTCTTGCGCGATCCATCTCTCAAGTATGTTTGCTTGCTCGAAGAGGAGTACGGTAGCATAGCATCCCTTCCTTCCGGCTTGAACTACTGTAGTTCTGGCATACTCGCGCTTGCATATTCGATTTCGAACGCCTTCCCTCATGTGGTACCATCTGTTTTCAAGCATGGCGTGCTTATCTTGCGTACAGTCTTTCTCTTCCCTATTCACCTGTCGTTTCCTTCCTATTTCTTGCATCGTTCCAGTACCCATTTCTCTCCCTGCCTATCCCTCTCTCTCTCCCTCCATGACTCTACCGAGTCAAACCTGCCAACATGATCCTCCCTCCCTCCCTTTCTGGGCAGCAGACACAAGTCGAATAAAGATCCCCCCCCCCGCCCTGTCCCTCGTCTACTTTATCTCTCCATTGCACCTAGTGCGATCCACCTCTCGCCTCTCGCCGAACACTCCCACACTTTCACTCGACATCATTTTTGCACAGTGTTTTTGCGCGTTTTCTCACCGTTCAGCGCGCACTTTCACGCTCTAAGCCCCGCCCCTTTTCCAGGTCTCGTCTCTCTGCCAGCATGGAGGACCGGGCGAGCGGAGACAGTACGCAGAGGAGTCCTCAATCGGGAGGAGGAGGAGGGGGCGGAGCCTCAGGCTCCTCCGCCTCGCCTACCCTGGCTACTAGTGCCAGTCCTCCGGCGGGCCTACTCGATATCAAGGTGTGACCTTGATTCGCCCTCCCCCTGGCATGTCCCTGGGAAACTTTCACTGTTTTTATCACACTTTCGCTGCTGACTTTCGCCCCTTTGGAACTAGTAATTACGCATTGCTCTCTTCACTTTAACATGATCAATGATGGGATGATTTTTTCACAACTCAAATTTTGGAACCGACAGAGAAAAGGAGATAAATACTTTGTCCTTTGTTTTCTCGGTTCCAAAAAGTGGGTTGTGATAAATTGTTACCAAATCATACCATCACCGTTCGATCCATAGTTGACTAAGAGATATTGGGGATTGGTTAGAGCTGATCTTTGATCTCTCAGATGGAGATGGGCGTTGTCGGGTTGCCGCAAACGATGGTACAGCAGCAGCAAGTGGTACAACGGTCGCCTGTTGACTCGGAGCTGTGCCCAGTCTGCGGGGATAAAGTATCCGGCTACCACTACGGCCTGCTCACGTGTGAATCATGCAAAGTTGGTATTTATGTATCACTTTATAGTTTTGTATCTATTTTTTGAATCAATCTTTTGTATCATTCTTTTGTATCAATCTTTTGAATCAACTAATCTTTGATCTTTCGCAGGGCTTCTTCAAGCGCACAGTCCAAAACAAGAAGCAGTACCAGTGCTCGGCCGACAAGAACTGCACAGTCGATAAGTCGTGCCGCAAGCGCTGTCCCAGCTGCAGATTCAACAAGTGCCTCGCCCAGGGCATGAAGATGGAAGGTACGGTGTCTCATATGTTTACGGTAATCCCCTGAGTACTGTATCCCCATCCTCTTACCCTAGCGCTTATACACCAATTATATCCCTGTCATAGCTTCCATCATCATCTTCGCTTTTCTCGCCTTTGATCGTTGATCTTGCGCCGCCGCTATAGATATCTCCGGCCCGATCTGTCACTGATTATCCGTCTTGCGAGATTTTTCTGAGCGAATTACTGCAATTCACTTTGCCCTCTTGGCACTTGTATTGAGTAGTGACCATGAAGGAAGGCGCACTCAAGCTGGTTGATATTTGATCTCCGGGATCAGCGTTCGTTTCATTGGCAGCAGTTCGCTAGGTGCTGCCCGGCACCCTATGACACCACCATCACTGCCCCGCCGCGCCTCTCCCCTTTTCGCTCTACTCTTGCATTCTTTCTTTCTCTGCTATGTTACGTGATGGCTACGCGAGAGTGTGTGTTGTGCAAAAAACCGGTCGCAGTAAATCGATTTTGGGCTGGGGCGAGAGAACCCCGCGCCTATCCCCCAGAGAGCCTACTACTCTCCTTCCGCCTCTCAGACTACAGTAGACGAGAGGGGGGAAGAGGTCCGGCCAATAGGTGCATTTCCGCGCAAAAAGTGGTCTGCCATCGAATCACCCACCCTAGGGGGCAAGGGAAAGTAGGGGGGATTGCGGCCAATTTGCCGGATCGCGCTCTAGAACAAAGGCGCATAAAATTGTGGATCGCTCTGCGGCGGTAGTTGCTGGCAGACAACCTAATTACCGGGGGTGTGTTCCTATACCCTTTGGCGACCTGGATCGACATAGGATGAAAGGGAGGAATAGACTCTTGAGGCATGCGGAAAGGGGAAGAGTGCGCCAAGAAGATGTATGTGTAATTATGGATGTAGGAACCAGCCGAAAGGTACAGGGGCCAGAGGGGGGACAATGCCTGGGATTATCTCCCCGCCACTTTCCCGAGTCCTCTCGAGGCATCCTTTGTGTGAAACCCGAGAGTACCTGACAGAATGGCAGGAAGACCCCCTTTAGGGCACATGCGCGTTTAGGATCTCTACCGCGCGGGTCAAGAGGTGTTTTCCCCTAGGATCACATCGAAAAGTGGATGGATCAGAAAGGGAGAAAATGAGTGAGAAAGGGGTGTAAAAATGGCAACTTTCAGCGGTTCGCGAAGACCGAATGCGCGGAGGCCGCAACAAGTTCGGCTCCTACTACAAGCGGGATCGGGCACAGCGCATGCAGCGAATGGCTTCTCGAATCGGGCCAGGAGGTACGCTTCTTTGATCTTTGATCTTCTTTCTCTGATTCTCTCAAATTCGTACACTCGCCACACTCCCTCAATCCATTTATTCATAATCGCAGGGCCACTTGTGGGAGCCAGCGCCAACGGCACGGCCTTCTTCCAGTCGCAGTCGCCCATGGACGCGCACGTCACTTCCAGGTAATTGCCGGCTTCGCCTAAAACCCGGTCTTGGGATTCCCGGCTCTGGGAAACGTTTGACTCTGACGACAGGGCGCATTCGGATCAATCACTGATAGCAATCAGGGGCGATCTCGCGATGGGAAGAGGCAGAATAGTTGCGTAAGGAGAGGGGGGGAAGGGGGCAAAGGGGGGATAGAGATGGAGATAAACGCGTGATCCTCTTATGGGATTGTGTGTGGAGATTCACTTTGGCACTTCCGCCGGGGTTAGACGAGGGGTGAAAAGTCAGCTAGCGATCGATGGCGGCTAATCGCAATCATCCGATTACAGTACCCACGATGTGATGTACAACCACATGCAAATGGAGGCGAAGCTGAAGAGCGAGTACAACCAGCTGCTCCAGTCGCCCACGCTATCTTCGAGCACCGGCGCCACCAACGGCACGACCGCACAGCAGGGTACAGTAGCAGAGATTCGCCATCGAGAACTGACTTATACGGTGGAAGCAATCGCGAACTGATTATGTTAAGGCTTCCGACATGGCTATGTGCCTAACTGCGAATCGCTCGCGTCCCTGCTCGGTTCCTCCATCGATCCCCACTTCAACTATCAGCACGTATGTTTCTGTTGCTTGCGTTTTGATATTATTGTTATTGTTATTATTGTTTTTGTTTTGCAGCAGGTCAAGCACGAGCCCTTCGACACGTACCAGGATCATCAGTTCGTCATCCAACCGCCGGTAAGCGTCATCGTGCTCGGGGGCCAAGATCAAAGATCAATCGAGCAGCTGCCCGACTATGCCGCCTTCGCGCAGCATCAACTCTCCTACACGCACATGCTGCCCGTGCCGCCCCTATCATCCTCCAGCTCAGGTAGATACTTTTGAACCTAACTTTTGAATCATACTTTTGAACCATACTTTCGAATCGTATGATGCAAAATAATAATACAAAAGATCAAATATCTTATTTTTAGCCGGCTCCGGCAACGGCTCAAACCGATCGTCGCCACAACTGCCGATGTGCACGCAGCCCACTGAGAAGACGATCGATAATGCTTTCTATCCCTCCAAGAACGGTGTTCAAAACGTGAGTTACACTACAGCTTGAAGAGTTTTGGAAATACCGCAATCTCTCTCTCCTCCTGAATCTAGGCGATTTTGAATAGATTAACGTACTCCTACACAATCTATAGAACATTAGGGAGAACCAGAAAATACCGATCCGGGATTGGCACAGAGCCGTAACGCGCGCTTTCCAGACCGTGATGGCGCTGGTGAATTTCATGCCCGAGACCTCGCACGTGCACAACCGAGTGCTGTACTGCCACGGGAACTCCGCCTCCGAGTGCATCCTCTCTGCTGCTGATGAGATGCTCAACGACCATGTCCAATGGAGCACGCACGCGCCCTACTTCGACAAGCTATCGGTAAGAGCCGGAAAGTGCTTATCCGGGAAATGACATGCCGGGAAATTCAAATATACTCAAAATACTTTACTTTTGGCAGGATATCGGTTAGAACCGGGAATTCTGAAGCCGGAAAGTAGATCAGTGACCCGGAAAGGGAATAGGGATGACCAAAATGGATCTCAATAGCCGCGGTATCATCAATAGAAATGCGCCCCCTGAATCGGCAATCACTCAACCACTTGCGCTGATTGATCGCACTTACTTGCCATTAGGCCCGGAACCGCGACCGGGCATTAGCCAATCGTGAAAGAAAAACTTGTATCAGAGCCGCCCTTTCAGTCAAAATGTGAGATCCATTGTATTAGTATAATACTTGAGACTCATCGTCTGATCCAGAGCCCTCTTTTGAAACATAATATGTGATCCATATTTTAGCTTGACGAGCGGATGAGCCTGATGCGGGGGTCGTGGGTTGCAATTCATCTGATGGACGTCACCTTCGACGTCGCCCAAGGCAAGATTCCGTTCGAGATCAAGACGCGATTCGGAGGGTGAGCTTTTGAATTATATTAATTACGTAATTAGTTAATTAAGCGGTTGCTCAAAGCCCTGTGTGATAGTATCAGTTATAGTGCTACTGCAAGACCCAATGCCTAAATAGGATAATTGTGGTGCCCAATATAGCCACCGCTTATTGCGTCACACTGTTCAGGAAGGTGGGGCCAATATACTTAGGTAAGCGGCGGGCCTCCTGACCGCTAGAGAGACTCTCACCCTCTTTGTATCAACCGCGCACACTCGCCCAATTGCTCCCCCGGTGCATTTACGATATGGGAACCGTGCAATCAGTTGCTTCGACAATTACTGATCTGACCTGGCGAACAAAGCAACAATCTTTTGAATCAGAGCCGACTTTTGAATCAACATAAGAGTTCCGCCTTTTGATGATCTGACCTGACGAATGAACTGACTAATACATCTCGATTGCAGTATCCCCGCGGGGATGTTCGCTCTGATCGGACACGCGAAGATGTACGGGGCGTGGACCGATCTGCTCAACAGGATCCAGATCCTCATGTCCGACTGTCAGGTACCGTAAGCTCCCTGCTCCAATCGCTAAGTGACTTTATTTCCAGCTGGACATCTCCGACATCACTGCCATGCGCTTTGCCTCACTGTTCGACGACAATGGTGAGTCATGTTTGTTCTTTTGAAATAATGGTTGATCTTTTGAATCAGTCCTTGTTAGCATTCCGATGTTCTAACCCTCGATTGATCTTTGATCTTTGCAGCTGGATACGGCAGATCGAGCAGCGATCTCGCTAGCCGCGTGCGCGCCAGCATCTTCCAAGGATGGGCTGAGAGGAGACGGGTGCCCGATCACACCTCCGTGCCCTCCTACGAGGTCTACATGAACCTGCTGTAAGTTGATCTTTGCTCTTTTGAATCATCGCTTTTGAATCACTCTCTGACTTTTGAATCATTGTTTTGAATCATTTGACTTGCTCATTAGAAGCTGCGCGTGACCTGGAATGCCCCTGATTGCTGCGCTTATTTCCCACTCTAATTATCCCAGAGGCCTGTAAAAGAATTATGGGCATGGAACAGAACTGAATGGACCAATTTGCATATCCCGAGTGCCTCGCTCACCTATTGAATAGGGGGGCGACTGTCCCTACGGATCCACTGGACCGATTCTTCCTATTATACTAATGCCATAGAGATCGAGAGGGAGCTCAGCTACTGCCTAATAAATAGCTTAGACGGCCAAGTATATGGAAGGAGGCAGTATACCGTATCATCATCATCGACCATTTTCCCAGGGGTCAAGAGGGGCTGGGCAGGAGAGATTTGCGAAAAAGAGGAGCCCATGTGATCGGGGCGTTTTTGCGTTCGACCTTGGGGGCCGAGGCAGGGAGTGTTCTCTCGTAAGATCACTGGCTCTATTTTAGTCTAGAGTTAGCGAGAGATCATGTGAAATGGAGAGATTCTAATGATTCCTCTCCAAAGGGGAAATTACAGCCCGCGCTCATTATTATCTGGCGAAATCGCGGTATATTTGGAACGAATAACAGGGATCGCATTTGATGAAGCAGGTTCCATCTCCCTCGGTCTTTGATTACCCTTTCGATAAGGAGAGGGAATAAAGGAGGAAATAGCTCTCTCCCCGACACAATAGATGGATGACCTGGGAAGAGCAGCGCGCATTATAACTTGTTCCAGGGCACTAATTATCGCGTCTAGAGGAGAGGCTCCTCTCCCCTCCAAACTTTTGTTTATGATCTCACTGAGAACGAGAGTGGCTATCAGATATGATGGATTAGATGCTGATGGGGGAGTTACATGGTTTATGGGGCCAGGGAGTCAGTAAGGAGTAGTTGCGCAATGGCTGATCAGTAGATTGGTGAGAGGCTATAGCGAGATAAGTTGGGCGGTTTCTCATTCTCAGTTACGTAACAAACTGAGAGATAGCCAAGCTACTGATTGCAATCTGATACTAGGCAGCGCTCTAATCAATTTGAACTCATGAGTAAATCTTAGCAGTAAATGCCAAATGGGAAGATTGAATATATTTTTACTCTTATCCTTTCAGGCAACTCGCCTCTCAATGTCGCGATTTCCTCTTCGAGAAGCTTCGTTCGAATGAACTCCTTCCCTACAATCTCCTTCGAGACATGCTCGTGATGAACTCCAACCACCTCTCGGGTATGCCGACCTCGCGACCTCCCACCATCGCCATCTTCGAGTCGGAAGCTAGTCACCTCGTGCCTGTCACCTAAGACCACCCACGAAGCTTTCCTTAGGTCCTCAAAATCACCTAGGACCACCCACGAAGCTTTCCCCTATACGTCCTAATGTTCACGTTCAGATCTCCATCCTCCCATCCCTGCAGAATAATCTCTAATATTGCGAGAGCAACAGCGAACCATCCCGATTACCTCTTGCCCGTGTTGTGTAGACTAGTGAGGGCAAATCGGCACGAGCACTCTCCTCGCTTCACACGCTCTCTCGCTCTGTCTGACCGGTGGGAGATCGTGTGAAAAGAAACGGACCGATTTGCCATCACTGGCGTAGACTAGCCTAAAGTAGCCCTTTCTCGTGCGTGATTGTGTGTTGATTTTGGCAGCATTTCCCCCTCTATGCTTTTCCCTTTTCTCCATCGGGTATCTACTTCTCTGTTCCTTTTTTTCTCTAATATTCCAGCATATCTTCCACTGACCAGCAAAAAAACATTTCTGTATAGCGTCGTATGTCGAGAGCCTCGTTTTCGTTCAGTGTCTTTAGCCCGATTTTACCTGCATTATTCAAATCAACGGATCTGTACCCCTCTCTTTTCTCATTCCTATCACCCTCCGCCTCAAGGTTTCGCATCCCTGTATCTGTTAATACTTTTCTATCAGGCATTTTCCAGCTCTGTCATTATTCAGGCATTTTTCGTATTAGATTGAATATCTCACAAAATATCAGCGTCTTAAGACTTGCATACTTCACCACATTCCAATCGATGCTGATCAGGATCGAACTCTCGATCTGAAGAGTTGATCTTTGATCGAATCGCGCCCCCAGTTACCCGCCTTTCTTTACATTCCGATCGCCTTATACTGCATAATCTCATGTAAATTATGTCTATTGTACGATCTAATCTCCGAGATAAATTAACGTGTTTCAAGCACTTGTTATTCAATAAGGGATCGATGAGAACACACATAGTCATCAACACGTTTTAGCGAATTCAGTGCAAGCACATTATGCATATTACAGCTCCTGGACAGCTACTCGATAGAGACAAACTCTCTCCAGGAAGGGTGTTTAGGGGGGAAATGCCTCGGTTTCGGCTCTATTGTGTCCAGTACTTCTTTCGAGTATCTAGTCCTCTCTGTCCTCACGCCAAAGGGCATTCTCACAGTACTTTGCCCCTCTACAAAAGGCATCGAGAGGGGAGGGAAGAGGGGCGAATCTCTTCACTGTCCGCCCTGTAATTATTTCGCCCTCTTGACTCGCGAGTCGCTCCCCTCTACTGACCCGAACATGGATCCGGGGACTCTTCCGGGACAAAAACAAACCAAAAAAAAGCAAAACAACAACATTTTGGTACATATCTCCAGGCAATCGATAGTGGTAGATCATCGGGGGAGAGGATTGTCACCTTTGGGTGCATCTCTGAGCGTCTCTCTCTCTTTCTCTGCGGGTGATCACCCCTCTCTCCTCTTTCTCCTGATCTCGTTCCCTATCTTGCAAGGTGACATTTCACAAGATTCCGGGACAAGTAAACAACTAGCAAAACATCATTTGTTGAAGCATATGCAAGGCAATCGATGGTGGCAGATCACCGATTGGAAATCGGACAGAAGAATTTGGATGAACTTCTGAGATTCTTTATCTCTCTCTCAGCGGGAGGTCTCCCCTCTCTCCTTTCTTCTCCTGATCTCGCTCTTGCAACGTGACAGATGAGAAGAAACCAGCCGATTTCAAGAGGAATGGGGGATTGCCAAGCGATTTATCTTGTTAGAGGAGAAGAATCATCTGACTCTCTCCAAACCACATGCTCTCTCGAGATCAGAGTGAGTGAGAGAGTGTAAAATATGGAGAGAGCGAGACCATTGTTCTTAAAGGAGCGATCGATAGCTCTGGTGTACCCACGTTGTCAATAGGCATGCTCTAAACATGTGTGGCTCCTCTACACTTAAGCAAACTTCTAACTCGTAAACAATACAATGAGCTTCTTTACAAGTTGGAAAGCGACTTGAGCGTCGGAAGAGGCACCCAGTTTAGAACATGCCTGTTCACTACTTGTTACGAGGGCCCAGTGAGGAGCGAGAATTCTCTGTAGTAGAGCGTTTCAAGACATCGTCACTATGTGCGTGAGTTCTCGCTCCTCTCCGGAGCGAGGAGAAATGGGGAGACTTGTGCCGCCGCAATGTGTGAAAAGAATAATTATTAGTGAATCAGCCGAGCTTTTGCATAGAGTAGCATTGAATTTGAGAAATCATAGCAAATTTGTGGATTCTGTCACCTTTATCAGTGCTGTCATGCAATGTTTGCAATTCGATTTGGTTGTAAAAATAAAGTTTTTTTGTCAACATTTTCGAGTATTCGAATAGTCTTTCCACTGGAAGTATGTCAGCAATAGGGAGCTGGTTAGTGAGATGAGAAGTAGGGCCAAAGAGAAAGGTCGCAGAAGAAGATAGACTGAAACGATATTTTTTCACTATCATTTGCACTAACGTTGCCTCGCTTGTTCGTTGATAAATTATTAAAATATATTATTATTAAAATATAAATTATTTTATATTAGTTGGAACTCACCGAGTATCAGCACGTTCTTACACCAGTCGTAAGCAACGGCGTATGGACTAAAACAACTTAAATATATGAAATTATCAAACGAATCTCATTACTGGTTGTCCAAGTAGTAACCGAATGATTGAGATATGCAGAGAAATAAGGCGGTTTGCAACCAAAAATCGATGCATCCCATTGTCTGCAATAAAGTAAATTATTATCAGTATTTGTTATTGACCAAATACTAGATCGTTGAACTTATGGAACTTACCATTCGTTTTCTTTCCATCTCCAAATATACTATCATCAGCAGAAACCCTTGGAAGAATATGTAGGCTTTCTGAGAGTAAATAATACTAAGATATGGGCTTTCAGAAAACAATTAAAATATTACTTCGCGGAAGCTTGTCGGAGGATCGTACTTGGGCTGGCTGTGGTCCACCTTGAAGTAAGTTTATGAGTTTTATTTCACAGGAACAATGAGGGTGAGAAGATGAGAAAATAAGCGCATTTTCTAATATTTTTAACAATGTTTTTTTCACCTCAGGAATTCCCTCAGTGTTGTCAGCGAGGTGCTTCCAAAACAGGAAGCGACGAGTTTTCATTCCTGACAGAAATTTCATTTCATGAATTTATTGACACTCTCCTAACAATTATCACATTACCTGGAAAATATCCGACCGGTGCGAAAATCGAAAACAGTTTATTCCAGAATCCTGGGAAATATTCACGACCATTTTCATCTTTCATGTGGCATTTTGTCCTCAGGAAGTAACTGAATGAGGATCTGAAAATGAATTCGTTAATTTTTTTAGGTTCCAAAATTGTACAGGGTGCGCCAAAATTACCCGAACTGATTTCATCTTTCTGTGGCCTCGCGGCCCAATCGATATGCGCGACCTCTAATGCATCATCATGACGAGTGGCCATTAGTCTCTCACTATCCAAGGTTTCATATCAGTTGGTCAAGTCATTTAGTAATGACGATGTCTAGTAGTATCCAATCCGCATTCTGTACCTGTACAAAACAGTGTGACATCGCTCATTGACTCTTCTTTCACAAGTCGCTTGCATCCGCGACCGTTATCATGTATCAGCAGCTTTATACTGACAAGATGCATCCGGACTGAGGGAAACCGGTTTCTGTTTCCACCCGTAAGAACCGAGATCCCTACCGAAAGAGGGTGCTTCGAAACAGCACGAAGATGTAAAAGATTCTCGATATCTCGAACACATCCGTTCGTAGTCTTATCAAGCCCCAGCTGGCTCTTCGCCTTCACAAGTACTGTAAACTGCAGGGACTATATGAGCTACGGATCAAGCTCCGCAAAGAACGGTACCTAAAACTTTTGCTCCGCGCACTTTAGTAAGTTGTTCAGCAATGCAAATATATTTTCTGTCGAAGGAAAGCTGATTTGGCAAAACAGCATAATCACTGCCTCTGATCATGAAGAAACCAAAAATAGTTGTGAAGTCACTGGTAATACCAGCTATCCCCTCCGCATAATTGTTTGGTATGGAATCTGCTCAACATGAAAGTTCACTCTCCTGTTTTGCCATTCCGAGCGTCTAGATCAGTGCAGAGTATTACATGAACCACAACCTCGAACACGCGCTTCCACCCTGAGCTCATTCCCACTTGGGTCAGAAGCGCTGAACCTTTCAAAAAGATTCAGTTACATTTCACAAGTCAAAGTTGTGGTTCGACACTCATGCCTCCGATTAATCACTCTGACTGATTGGCCCCGAACTCCCCCGATCTCAAACCCTCGACTTCACTGTTTGGGGCTTTGTAGTCCAAGAAGTCCTCTACCAAGAACTCGATACTAATCTCCTTTTAAGATGCCCTTCTCAAAGCATGAAACGAAATCTATGAAAATTTCCTTCGGGAATTGGCAGTTGGATATGCGCAGAGACTCAAGGTCTTTGCCAGAGCGAAATGAGGTCCCATCAAAATTAGCTAGTATGTTACTATTGCCCATATATCAAGTTGGTGAGAAAGTAATGCAAGATTTTCAAATTTTTGATTATGAGATACCCCGTCTTTTGTTACAGCCTATTAATCATATTGTTATTTATTCTCGTTGACTGCTTGGATACTCTATCCATCGCACATTGGTTCAAGCTTATCCAATTAGTATTGAAGTCACATGATGAAGACAAAGATCCATCAACTAAGAGTTGACCCGATTCAAGTTTGGCCCAGCAATCCATGGAGAGCTATGATAGGGCAAATATTTTGTGACAGCTAAAAAGTACGACATACGGATATCACAATACAGCATCTGAATCTGGTCGAAATTCGACTATTACAAAACGCACAGTTTTCAGCATTGTTGAAAATCCATAACTTTCGTGGTTAACTGTTAAAGCTACTCTTTATATATCAGTATTCTGCTGGACTGACTCAGGGGCAAGCCCCTTTTTGAGGAAATTTATTCATTCTCCAAAAACCAAAAATCGAAATTTTGGCAATGTTGACCTTGTATCAACAATATTGAAAATTAATTTTTTCGAGAAGTAGATATTGCGTGAATTCACATATTTCCCTGTAATATGTAGCACGATAGTGGGCAAAGGAAGCGCACTTGTGTAGAAGCCAGTCAGGATATTCCTTGAAGCAGGAAACATTATCACTTGTGAAGTGTTTCCTCGGCCAGGATTGAATCCAATGCTGCGTAAGTCGCGCTATGTTGAAGCATGAAAGATCGTAGACCCATTTTTGAAAAGTACTTACAATGGGCTTCACACTCAACTATATGAGAATGGTCGGCTATTTTTGCTCTCAAAATACGAGAGCCAAAAATTATTTGTAGAAAAGTTTCAAAATATCACATTTGCCAAAACTTAAATTTTCCGGATACCCAAAAATCATGATGCGCTTCGAACATATTCCTATGTTGGCCAAGTGAACCCCTAATATGCGCCATCATGATAGCTTGAGATCTTTAACGAAACGGATTTTAAGCGGGCTCAAACATCATGGTCCAAATCTAGCATTACTTTCTCACCAACCTAATAGTTGGTAAACTTTATCAGGAACCAGATCGCCCATGTCCCATTCCAAAGGTGGGAATCATATAAAAATTTAAGTTCGGGTAATTTTGGCACACCCTGTATAAACCAATAGACAAATACAGTACATCTGCGTCCAGATCAGGCTAAAAGTGTTGACGTTGTGGACAAGACCTGAAATGGTCGTTTAATTTAACTCGACCGCTATGTAACAGAGCGTGGCAAGACATCGTCACTATGCGCGTTGTAACACGCATTCTTAGCCTTGTTTCTGAAAGCCTCCCCCCCAGATGCTTTACCCACCATATGCGATTTTCTCATCTTCTCGTTCCTCTGCATACGTGCCGAACAGGCGATCCCAAATAATCAGTACGCCTCCGAAGTTACGATCTGAATTATTCTCTGATAGATGTCATAGTTTTGAATTTTTTAATTACTTTTGAGCGCTATTCTATGTCTGACATTATATTGGACATAACCGTGTGTAAAGTTTATTAGTAGCCAGTTCATTAATTAAATTAAGTTAATTAACGACATACCTATGCAATACGGGTTCCTTCCGTGATGTACCCGATGGTTGGAAGGAGTGCACAGGACGTACTCGAGGGGACCGAGAGATGGCAGGTACTAAAGTAAAGTCGGAATCATGGTGCCCAATCCGGCTTGTTCAGTGCTCCAATTTTCTGGAACACACATTTTTTTCCAAGGAACGTCACGTACATAGTTAGAAATATTCAACATGGGAAAAATATGAGTGACTAGTCCGGCTGCCCCCCGCCTTCGGCCCCGTCCTAGCGGAGTAGGTTTCGCAATCACTCGTTTCGCAACTTGTTGATGCGCGATCTCTCTCCCTCCACATTTCGTAATCGTTTCGCAACTGTTTCGCAATCCGGTCAAACAGACACTGCGCGTTATATATAGGTATAGATTTTTTTATTTTATAGCGGTTAGCATATATTTTCATGATATATTAGGTAGGTCAAGCATGCGACTTGGGAGTGTCCCCTTGGCTCTTATCGCTGGACAAATGCTATGGACGATCTTGAATGGAATGATTCACTCGATTCTGACGATTCGATCAGAACGATGCGAGAGAACGATAAGTGAAGATTGTCATTTCCCAATCTGCCCATTTGACTATTGTTTGTTGTGACTATGAATACTTTTGCGCAAAAACACATATTGACTTATTATTACCTCATTACTCACCTCATTATGTATCCAGTATTGGTAGATAAAGTTGAGATGCTTGTGCGGCACATAGAGCTGGGGAGGAATGACGAAGGCTTGGAAGAGATTGAAAACACCGACGAAGTGTTCCTGCGAAGTAGAACTTTAAAAATGAACAAATGAACCAGCACATTTGCATGGAAATTACTCTCAGGGTCTCTTCATTTCGTACACTATTTCCATTGCGGAGCGGTCAAATACTATGAAAATGAACTAGTTCATTAGTTCCTTTTGAAATTCTACCTCGTAGCAATGCAATTTCGCGCATACATCACATCTGAGCAAGATGGAGAGTAAAACGTTGGGATTTGCGAGAAAAACAGAACAAACTTTTTGGAAAACAACACCAGTGTATTGAAGATCTTGAAATTATACATAGGTCTTATTAAAAATTAAAAAAAATAAATTCCAATAAAAGACCCACAAGAAATGGGGATTTTCTAACTGCCGTTGCTAAGTTGAAGTACTCCGATGAGTGGTGCATCTCATGAAATGCCCAGAATATGCCAAATTCTGAAAATTACTTTTTAAACACATTCTAAAATAGTAAACGTTTATTTCCGTACCATGCATTGCTCGATGGCCGAGGTAGTAGGCCAAATCTTGCGCGAGGAATGCCAGGAACCATACCTGTAAAATAAAAGACTTCGAGAATTTAGCGAACGTTCGAATCGAAATATTCAGGCGAAACAACTTTCTATTTTTGGTAAGGTGGTAATCAATACAACAACCTTTTCATGATATTGTATCAAAGGAAGGTACCAAGGCAATGCATCCTCGATCTCTGACACTAGGTCGGATGAGAACTATGACGTCATAAAACGTGTGCTACATCAAAAGCATGACGTCATAGCTCTCATTCGACCTAGTGCCTTCTAGAATATACCCAAGGATTGTAGATATCCAAATCGACAAGGTGCACTTTCTCGTAGACAGCAGAGTATATCGCAGCACTAAATATCGACCCGGAGAGTCTGTAAATGTGATGATAACAGAAAACGAGCGATTGATCGCCAACATCTCTAATACCAGAATGAAGATTGTACTCACTACCACCATCTTCAAAAAACTTTTATTTCTAGCTCCACAATCCATCTCATGTTTCGATAAAAACTCATGCAAGTTTGTCTAACATATCCTAGGTTGCTCGGAAAGTTTCTTTGTTTAATTTTTCTCATGCCAATTATTGTGGCCATCGACCTCGATTATTTCGTCTATGGTATATGTTAGGGTATTGGTAGTGGAATACTACAGCATGTTCAAATTGCATCTCGGTCGCATTGCAATCTAAAAAAAATATCAAAAGATATCAAATACCAAAGAAACCCGAAAAAATAGAAAAAATTCTGCTTTTTTTGTTGGGCCATATCCCCTGAGAACCAGATGTCCACCGATAATAACCGGATAATATGTGATAGGGCAAGAGATGATAGTAATGATAAGAGAGAAAAACCATTTTCAACCTTCGAGAAAGAAGATGCATATCAATATGTCACCTTTCCGTGGTTCAAATTTCGTCATACGTATTCTGAAAAATCCTGCTCATTAATATGTTGTTGAATTCCCATCTAATTAAAAATAACAAGTGTCCATGTAAAGTACTTCACAAATTGCAATTGATTTGTTATGTAGGTTGGACAGGTTAAGCGCAATACGCTTAAAATTGTGCTCGAAAAAAACCAAGGTTTTCTGATTTCACCATAAACGCTTTGCTAGATTAGCGAACACGTTCTACATTTGAAGATTTACGCTTACTTATAAGCGTATTAGACGTACTTCACAAAAGTGGGCCATTTATCTGCCTATCGCTGTTCTACAAAGACATATGAGCCTTTAAAAATCTCAAAGAAAAGTCGACAAGGCTAACTTCTGACCGCCACTGAGCAAGATATATTGATCGAAATGGTCTGTACTAGTGGTTGTCATTGAGAGTATCCAAGCCCACATCAACTACAAAAAACCATAAGACGATTGGTCAAGTTCAAATAAAGTGAATAATGTCCACACATAAAAAAAAGAAAGTATCTTTCCGAACAACCTGATACATTTTCTCACTTGAACAGGAGGTAAAGCTGCCCTGAAAGCACCGAGGTGGCAGTATCATTGAATGGGTAGTTCTTGCGGTCGACGAACAGGGAGATGACGATGAGCAAAAGCATCCATGACGACATCTTCAACCGACTATTTAAATTCACGAAATGGCTAATCTATTCGCTGTTCATTTACGGCGCAATCCCATTCCTCTCCTCGAATAATTTCGCAAATGGTGAGGAGAGAAGCGATAGCGACTTTGCAATGAAAACCGAATAGGGAGCAATCGTCTGACTCTCTTCAGTTTGCACGCTCTTTCGTCTCTCTGATCGGCGAGAGAGCGTGCAAACTGAAAAGACTATAATGTCCAGGAATATCTCGATATATCGTATATGTTGAAGGAATTTATCAAAATCCAACCGTATCCATGTAGTCCGGAACCTCAGCAACGTTCGCGAATGTAGTTTCGGAAGGTGTCACCAGATAGAATAAATATCGGAGATTTGAGGGATGCAAATCCGCAATCCTCTTCAGGATCTTATCCATCGTCCTGGAGAAGCGCCGTTTTATGAATTATCCCGATTCGCAATGAAACTCGGGAAATATTAACTACTGAACACAGTGATTGATTGACTCATAGAAATTAAGAGACCCTCCACGAGAGAACGTAACAGGGCCTCGGATGGCTAAAAATTCGATAAATTCCAAACTTTTTTTCTGAAGTTGGGGTACCGAGTGGTGAGTGATGGCCGCAATAACTAAGGCTTGGGGTCGCTTTGAAAAAGTTTCGGGGGACCCCCACTTTTGGGGTCGAAAAATTGACTTTCTCAGAAATACATGAAATATAGGTTTTCTGATGTATTTCGACGCGTAGAATACGAATTTTAACATCCGAAAGACAGAAAATGCGAAAGAAAAGAGATTTCATCGAAAAACTGAAATTTTCGATCCGAAAAGGCACATAAAGAGCCATAACTAATTAAAAAAAAATAACAATTTGGGTCGTTGATATTTTCCGAAACCTGAAGTGATAAGGAACATTCACAATTTTTTGTAGAATTTTAAAAATGGGTATTCATCGATTTTTTCGAGCCTGAATGAAATTCATGGCTGAAGTTATATTGGGTCAAAACGAAGGAATGGGATATTGTAATTTCTCAAATATGACTCCAAAGTTACTCCTGCTAAGAGAAACCTCATTACAATGTTCAAAATAACTTCCGCCATGAATTTCAAGGTGTTGGATTCACTTGGGACCTCAAAATTTTGATTTGACAAAAATTGTGATTTTGACCTCAATGATCAGATTTTGGATTTATATTTCGCCGGCATATCACCCTTGTAACAGGTGCCATGCTAATTATTTGTTAGTATATAAGCAAATCTTACTATTTATGACTATTCCATGGGATGATTTAAATTTCGCTTGATGCGTTATCCAGCTAATATGGCGATTTCGTCCGAAATATTCGATTTTTTGACCATATCTCATTTATATCTCATTTTCATCAGTCGTCATATGCAAAATCGGATTCAGCGAGTGAAAATACATCAGAAATGTTTTATTTTAGCACGTTTTGCAAAAAATTTAAAAATCGTTTTTTTCGAAAAACATGACAAATTTATTATCATTATTATTTGGTGAAATTCATATTTCTTATGTATTTTTACTCGCTGAAACCGATTTTGCATATGCCGACTGATGAAATTGTGATATTAATGAGATATGATCCAAAAATCGAATCTATCGGATGAAATCGCCGTATTAGCTGGATAGCGCATCAAGCGAAACTCCCATGGAATAGTCATATATAGTAAGATTTGCTTATATACTAACAAATAATTCGCATGGCATCTGTTACAAGGGTGATATGCCGGCGAAATATAAATCCAAAATCTGATCATTGAGGTCAAAATCACGATTTTTGTCAATTCCAAATTTTGAGGATCCAAGTGAATCCAACACCTTGAAATTCATGGCGGAAGTTATTGTGAACATTGTAATGAGGTTTCTCTTAGCAGGAGTAACTTTGGAGTCATATTTGAGAAATTACAGTATCCCATTCCTTCGTTTTGACACAATATGTTCAAATTCAGGCTCGAAAGAATCGATGAATACCCATTTTTAAAATTCTACAAAAAATTGTGAATGTTTCTTATCACTTCTGGTTTCGGAAAATATCAACGACCCAAATTGTTATTTTTTTAAAATTAGTTATGGCTTTTTATGTGCCTTTTCGGATCGAAAATTTCAGTTTCTTTCGGATGTTAAAACTCGTATTCTACGCGTCGAAATACATCAGAAAATTTATATTTCACGTATTTCTGAGAGAGTCAATTTTTCGACCCCAAAAGTGGGGGTCCCCCGAAACTTTTTCAAAATCGACCCCAAGCCTTAGTTATTGCGGCCACTCGATACCCCAAAATCAGAAAAAAAGCTTGGTATTTATCGAATTTGTAGCCATCCGAGGCCCCGTGAACAGTTGTTACGTTCTCTCGTGGAGGGTCTCTTAAGTACTGCTAGTTTTCTTCGTAAACGCGGAGGGGCGGACTAGAGAGGGAAGCGCCTCTGCGATTATCGATCAAGAAATTTCGGACCACAGATCAATATCAATCAGTAAAAAGGAATCACCGAGTATCCCCTTCTTAGAAATTAAGTGGTATACACTAGTTGCGCATCACACACTATTGACGAGCATGGAATGTCTCGATTACATCGCATTCATTGCATTGCCTAGAACAATCTTCGCCCACGATTTATTGAAGATAAGAGTTCGCAATTTGAGCAATTTCCTCTTCATTTCTCACATATCGAGCAATCGTCTGATTCTCTTCAGTTTGCATACTCTCTGGCCCCTGTCTAGCCTGCGAGAGAGTGTGTAAAATGAGGAGAGTCAGATCATCGCTCCACATATCGTACAATCGGCGTAGAGAGTAGGCACAATGAAGAGACGATTACTCAGATTACAAAGTTTGCTGAAGATCAAACAACAGATAAGAAATTACACCTTCGACACATTACCAAGCGCATTGTTCAAAATTCACTTGCATGTTTCAAATTTTCAACTGCGAATCTTTCACAACAAAACAAGATCAAGTTCGAGTTCAATCAACTTTGCGACAAACTCGTTTCAAACTCGAATCATGTCAAGTTGGCTCGAGTTACCCGGCGGACAATGGTACCATTGTTCAGAAATTCATTTAAATTCTCGATCTAACGATCTCTTCATAACGTCATATATGATTCCAGTCATATATGATATATGATATATACGTTCTTCAAGATTCACTCATTTATAAAGTATTATTTCTCATTGTAGCGTTTAAAACAATTTTTCGACATTTGATACCGCCAAACGCACTTTCACTTTTTTGTTGTTGTAAACAATTACTATCCTTGAGGCGTCTATTCAATTGTATTTTCCGGGCACTTTAAACCATATCCACGCCACGCCAGTTGGCGTTGCGGAAGAGGCGCGAAAACATAACGAATGAGATTATAAGAGACGCATCATATTCATATTCATCATATTCAAGCGAGAGTGCCTTCAAACAGGTCAATTCCCTTCTTCGCTATTAATCAGCGTACATTTGTTCAATATTATTCCAATATTTTTGTTATGTTTAAAAAAATATCAATATTTAAATACAGGCCGGCATGGATGAAGTTACGAATCTTGCCCAGACGCTCACCCAGTAACCTGTAAGTACACACGCATACTATTTATCCTGAAAGAAGGAACACCAGTCCCGAGAGAGGCTAACATCGGTTGGGAACTTCGAACTGCACTACGTCGGATGGGAACTATGACGCCATGCCGCCTTTGGCATATCAATACTGATATATTAGGTTGGTGCAAAAGTTTCTTTACAAAATCGCTTCTCCAGTTTTCGTGCTATATCTTGCTTCGCTATAGAGCAATATTGTTGTGGTTTTTCTTATTATATTAGTAGATGCATGCACTCCATAGCGCACCTTTGCTCAATCCCACTCGATCGGGTGTTCAGGCGGGGTAAGATGACAAAGTCAAAAAAATCAAATTTCCGCCGGATTATTTTATAGATTATTTCTCTACACACTGTAGTGACTATACCACAATAACAGCATTTTCGTAAAGCATATTTACTGGGAATTATATTTCATGAGCTGAGCCAGGTCAGTCATGAAATAGCTTGCTACGAGAAGGACGATTTTCGGAAACATCACTCCTTGAAACTAGCACAATTTTAATAATCGCGCTCTACAATTTTGCCGGATGAGCAATTGGTCCCATATAAAGCTAAATCAGAAGAACATATTCGGCTTGTTTAATCTGTCAGAAATGTGCGAGAAAAGTTGCGTAAAAAGTTGCGTAAAAAGTTCGCGAACTTCTGATTCTCTCCATTTCGTGTACTCTCTCTCTTTCTCTAACCAGGTCGTTGAAAAGTTCACGAACTTTTCGACGAACTATGTTCGAAAATCATACTTTTCTTTTGTTTTACTTATTTTTATAAACTATTTTTGCTTTTAACTTATGACTTCTTATAATGACAACCTTCCCTTAGCTGGAATAGCTTCAGAATACAGCGTAGTGAAAGTAAACAGGGTTGGAGTATTTTTTTCGAAAATGGGTCACCACTTTCCCCACCCTGTAATGTCAAGCTATTCCATCAGAGGGAAGGTTGTTCTTATAAGCAGTCATAAGTTGAAAGCAAAAATAATTGATAAAAATAAGTAAAACAAAAGAAAAGTACGAATTTCGAACATAGTTCGTCGAAAAGTTCGTGAACTTTTCAACGACCTGGTTAGAGAAAGAGAGAGAGCATGCGAAATGGAGAGAATCAGAAGTTCGCGAACTTTTTACGCAACTTTTTCTCGCACATTTCTGACAGATTAAACAGGCCGATTATGTTAATGCTCCAATAGAAAAATGGTCGCGATTGATTGTTCCTCTCAAGAGCAGCACTTTTCAAAGTGCTGATTTCGAAATTTGATCAACGGAATCTTTTCCACCTCATAAGATGAGGACGAGATTACAAAACTACCAGTTCAAGTGTTCGGTGGACACATCAACCGCTATTGATCAACTTCTCAAAATAATGAAAGTGGTATTCCGTTCACTTAAATTTTATGATAATTTTTGCGGAATACCCAAAAAACGCGAATTTTGCGAATTTTCGATTTGCACTATTTTTCCCGCGATCGATGTAAGATCGATTTGATATAACACATGTATCATGAGTCAGCGGAGGAAAAAACCACACCCCGGGAACAATTTCCAACTTTTATTTTTTGTTTTCCTTTATAGTATGGTGGTAGCATACACTAGAGCCAACTTCCCGAAAAATCTAGGTCACAGGTCCCAGATCCGGCTTTTAGGAATTTCCGGTTTCACACCCGGCTCTACCGTATTTTAGCTCCAAGTTGGGCTACAGACGTGGGCTTGGGCTCAAAATAAGCAGAAAAATGAGATGAACAACTTTTCTGTTATGTGCGAAGCTGTGGGACTGCAAGTTCAGAAACTAGGAATGAAAAACTGAAAATTACAGTATAAATAAAATCATACTACCTCGGTGAGTGACAAATACAGTGAATTTTATTGCAGATTATGGAAGTTTAGATTATGGAAACTTCATACGCATATAGGAAAAATAGTAATTGGAAATTTTAGGGGGGGGACTTTTTTCGCAAATTTGGCCCGAAGGTCGAAAAAATGAGGTGTCAAGTTTTGAAAAATTCTCATCTCGCAGATTTATCATTTCAATCGATCAGTTCAATCAATTTCCAACATTTCTCGACCAAAGAAGTTAGATGACGTTGAAAGAGCATTAATTTTCAAAACCTCAAAAAAATCGATTTCCGACCCGCCTAAAATGCCAAGTTCGTGAGCATTCAGCTCATCATTTACACAGCTCTGAAATTGAACTCGGAGCGCAATCAATAGTAGTGACTGACATGAGTACAATATACCATTGTGGGCTCTCCAGCCTGTTCCATTCCCTTTATTTATGTACTCGAACTTGCAATTTCGCGATGGTCGTATTTCAACAAAAATATATTTTGACTAAATTTTAAATGGTGCTTGCTATTTTCGAGCACTAAAAATCATTTTGAAAGCAGTTGAGATAGAAAACATTGACAATGTCAATATACTGCGCATTTAAAAATGCATGAAATTTTTGCACTTTTTGAATTTTGAATTTTTGAAAAATCTTGAAAATGGCCTCAATTATACCATATTTCAACTAATCTATTCTCAAAATGATTTTTAGTGCTCGAAAATAGCAAGCACCGTTTAAAATTTAGTCAAAATATATTTTTGTTGAAATACGACCATCGCGAAATTGCAAGTTCAAGTACATAAATAAAGGGAATGGAACAGGCTTGGGAGCCCACAATGGTATATTGTACTCATGTCAGTCACTACTATTGATTGCACTCCGAGTTCAATTTCAGAGCTGTGTAAATGATGAGCTGAATGCTCACGAACTTGGCATTTTAGGCGGGTCGGAAATCGATTTTTTGGAGGTGTTGAAAATTAATGCTCTTTCAACGTCATCTAACTTCTTTGGTCGAGAAATGTTAGAAATTGATTGAACTGATCGATTGAAATGATAAATCTGCGAGATGAGAATTTTTCAAAACTTGACACCTCATTTTTTCGACCTTCGGGCCAAATTTGCGAAAAAAGTCCCCCCCCCCCTTAAAATTTCCAATTACTATTTGTCCTATATGCGTATGAAGTTAAACTTCCATAATCTGCAATAAAATTCACTGTGTTTGTCACTCACCGAGGTAGTATGATTTTATTTATACTGTAATTTTCAGTTTTTCGTTCCTAGTTTCTGAACTTGCAGTCCCACAGCTTCGCACATAACAGAAAAGTTGTTCATCTCATTTTTCTGCTTATTTTGAGCCCAAGCCCACGTCTGTAGCCCAACTTGGAGCTAAAATACGGTAGAGCCGGGTGTGAAACCGGAAAATTCCTAAAAGCCGGATCTGGGACCTGTGACCTAGATTTTTCGGGAAGTTGGCTCTAGTGTATGCTACCACCATACTATAAAGGAAAACAAAAAATAAAAGTTGGAAATTGTTCCCGCACACCTTCACTGATTCGTGATACCTGTGATAAACCAATGATTGTGGTACATCTATGCTGCCTCAAATAATACCTGAGTAGTTTTTGGAACAAGTAAAGCAATTACGAGAAAACTTCGAAAATACCTTATAAAGAAACTTTTGCACCAACCTAATAGTTCTCATCCGACCTAGTGCCGTAAGTGACCTAGTGCCGCCTTCTTTGGTTTCTCAGGTATAGTGGTGATAGTGTGAATGATCGAAATACATTATTATATATTTTCGCAATTCCAGGATGACGCATTGAATGCTGCTTCTAGTCTGATAGCTCTTATTAGAAGTCCGAACAAGCAACTATCTGAACAGGTCAGTCACTCGTTAATACTATCTCACGATTGCTTTTAAAAACATAACGGCGCATGTGCTGAAGAACAGATCAACGCTATTCATATCCGAGTTTTTAGAGTTTCATTACTCGTTAACTGGTAAATTCGAAATGCTTATGTGGGCGCTATTCGCACAATTAGTGTTTACAACATGGCGGCGAGGTGTTTTCAGACCACGAATACATGGTTGAGCACCTCCCCCCTCTAGTTGAGGGGGAAGTGCTCAACCATGAATAGGGGTTCATGGTCAAAAATAGGTTGGTAGGTCAATGGTAGGTCAAGACTATGTACCGTACCCAATCGATAGTACAATACTCTCAGATACCGTATACCACTACCGTAACCCACGATTATCGCAAACTAACTTTATTTTTAAAAAGTCCTGGTACCGTGCCCAATCGATTATACAGTACCCAACTGACTACCGTAACCCAGTTCTTTGGGTCAGATCCAGTTCCTTGGGTCAAACATTTTTCTAAAAATCCAAAATCGAGCAAACAAATAATTTAAATTATTCTCCCGTTTCTCTAATTACTGTGTAATCATTATGTGACCAATGTGGGATTTTTAGAAAAATATTTGTTATTTTTAGAAAAATGTTTGACCCAACGAACTGGATCTGACCCACGGAACTGGGTTACGGTAGTTACTTGGGTACTGTATAATCGATTGGGCACGGTACCAGGACTTTTTAAAAACAAAGTTAGTTTGCGATAATAGTGGGTTACGGTAGTGGTATACGGTATCTGTGAGTATTGTACTATCGATTGGGTACGGTACATAGTCTTGACCTACCATTGACCTACCAACCTATTTTTGACCATGAACCCCTATTCATGGTTGAGCACTTCCCCCCTCAATTAGAGGGGGGAAGTGCTCAACCATGAGTAGGGGGTCATGGGGGTCGCCGCCGGCGTGGGCAACTATGGTTTACAATCTTCTCTGTTTCCTTACCTCCCTCCGATACGGTCTGGGCCTCAGCACAAGAGCCGAAAGGATAATCTCGTTATCTCTCTTTTGCGTAGTTAATTCAATTTTAAATTACTATTATATTTTGAAAGAAATGCTGAGAAAAAAAGTAAAGGAGACAATATTTTAATCGTGTTCTTCAGGAGTTTGAAGTTGTTACTGCGGAAACATTGGAGGCCATATGCATGTTCGACAGTGTGAAGCCGATATTTCTTCATGATGTAAGTATTGTTTCATTAATAAAAGCCGCTCTACAGCAGCTTGTGAAAGAATCCATGATTGAAATTCAAAACAATTTTCCACAAAGGAATGATATATATCTACCATTGTAAAAATATTTACAGCATTGCGTAGTTTGCTTTTATTTATAATGTCTTTTTCATCATTCCTCTACGGATAAGATGTTTGTATAGGTGGACAACTTTTAATTGCAAAAAATGTTTCATCCACATTTCAGCTGCTAACGAAACTATTGTGCATACTCTGCGATATTTCACAAGCGAGGTTCTTTTTATAAACTATTTGGTCATATTTTACAGAAATTGGTGAATAGACCTTGGTTGAATGGGTAAAACTTAAATTTTGATCCACCACTGCTTATAAGTTAGTGATTTTTCATTGGTGTACTGTTTTTTCAATTCAATCCTCTAGTCGCCATATATACAGTGTGATCTATTTAAGATGCAACATAATATTCACTACTGCACAAAAACATGGAATTTTTGAACGTGTTGTCTACATTATTCTCCAGACAACGTGAGCATATTTTCTAGCAATTTTCTTTCGCAAAATTTAAGAGACCCGCTCCGTAAGACTCGATCATATTGAGCACCCCGCGGGCATGTTCCTCTAGCAACAAGATCCGGAGGTCCATACTCGGGTGTTAGGAGTGCATTAGGCCCACATTGCTCAAAGCAACTGGTATTACCTGATAGGGCTTAGGCCCCAATTTATTTATGTTTCGAGATTTCTGATTTTGCCAGATATCTGAAACTTCGAAAGCTTCATTGGTGATAATATTGTGGCCAATTAGAAATGTGAGAGCGTATTGTCGATTGTTGCTAAGATCAATTGGCGTTTGATTTAGAAAGGCTAGATTTGAGGGAGGCAAATAATGAAATTAAATTCGTCGATAGTCGGTTTTTTTAACCAACTTGAAATTCGTATGTTAGGTGGCTGTCGTTTTACAGTGCAGGAATATTAACTCCGATAGCCGTTGAAAACAACCAATAACAATCGTCGCCGAAATTCAATTTCGATACATTTCGTATCTGCAATCGTGATAATCAGGAATTTCGAAAATGCTGGTGATTATTTATTATTATTATTATAATTATTATAATTATTATAATTATGATTATTTATTATTATTTTATTATTATATTTAGCAAAGAACTTACACCTGTTGGTCAGTACTACAATTTCCACGTCAAACTTATTGGAGCCGGAGCAAAATTATTAAGATAAAGATGCACAATTTTTGGAAATTCAGACGATCAAAAATCGAATTTTCATAATTGAGCAAAACTCGGGATATCTGTGTGTTATATGAAGTATCGAAAGTAAATAAGTTGTAACCATTACTTATCTAATCGATTTCAATTCCAGTTCAACCAAAGACAATTGTTTTCATGTTCGACATCAGCACTGTTAAATCTACAAGTTCAAAAATCTCGAACTTCGACAAAGCCATTGAGTATGTCTTGGGGTAGAATGAAGTCAGGTACCATCGGGTTGCAACGTATGCACAAAAACTATTGGAGGAACCAAGGAAGGCATAAGTTACAGTGAAAAATGTGATTTTTTTATTGAAAACTGAGTATTCAAAATTGACCGGAAAAGCACCTAGATATGTTTTTTAGGCTTTCAAGGCATCACATGACTAATGCTACTTGAAAATTGAGTCCATCTTACAGCGTCTTGAAAATATGTTTTTTCGACCATTTTCAACTTTGAATCGATTTTCTTTCTGTACAATGGCCCTATCAGATAATAACCGTAGTTTTGAGAAATGTGGGCTTAAGGTACTCCTAGCACCCGAGTATGGCCCTCCGGATCTGGTTGCTAGAGGAACGTGTCCGCGGGGTGGTCGAGTCTTACCGAGCGCTTCTCTTAAGTTATTTTCTTTGTGTATGTTCAGGAAAAATCAGGATATTGCCTGGGAATATGCAATTTTAAATTCTTTCATTTTCCTTAGAGAAATGACAATCGATAAAAATAAACCAAGCGCTTATTCGGCTAAGATCTTGGATCTTCTCAATAATAGCGTCGATATGTTTTATGCAGCGTTCAAGGTACATTTATGTTTATAATGTTGGAACTAGAAAAGCTGGAAATAATAGTTTCGTACGAGTAACAATCTATTTAAGACGATGGCTACATATCGATGTTCATCGGTAATAAGATACATGTATCTAGCTCTGCTGTTTTCACGAAATCTCAGAGTAAGCACACATCTAAAAAAACATCTAAAAATTTAGCGATAGCTCCCGTATAATCCACATTAAAAAACAACAAAAAAATTAGAATGTTAACTTCTTTCGATCCCGCTTGTCAAAACCTAACTTCATATAATTAAAGAATGATCAGGTCGAAGTTGAAAATAAGTGCGCCACACACAAGAAGTAGTTCGTTAAAAAATATTGAGATTGTACCGTTGCAGAATAAAATACGAGAAGATGAGGTGATATTGCTTCTACATGGTCATACTAATCAACAAGGTGTACTCGCGCATAGTATTCAGTAAGCATTTCAGAAAACAACCGACGATTCTGTGTTTGTATTGGCATACCAGTAATTGAAAATGCTAAAATTGAATTCCAGAACTAATCGACATTATGATATGTTCTACACACTCCATATAAATAAGACACTTACAACGAGAAATACTGAAGCGTACGTAGTTCTTCGTTTGGTTCATTTTTTTTATTTTTTTAAAAATTAAAAAAAAAATATAATTCAGATATCATATAAATTTCAGACCGCTAGAGCGCTACCTAATCATGCAGAACTGGTTCGTCAAACACAATGTGTTTTCGGTAAGTTGCAATCTGTTACTCTTTATTCATTCGTTATCGGATGTCTTGATAACCATCTTTTTAAGCGATTTTTAAGGTTTCCAATCCTTAAAGGAGGACTAAAGGCAAAGTTCGACATTGCCCCATTCATAATAACGACCTAGCTCCTCTTAACGATTAAAAGTTCCAGAAAATTCCTTTAGTCCTTCTTTAACTGATGTCAAGTTCCAACAATTCAAACATGACCAGTACATAAATACGCACCCTGAGCATTCCTCACATTACTTTTGCAGTTGCTTCTACAGTGCCTCGATTTGAAGAACGATTGTTCACTCGCCGAGCATGCACTCGACGTCTTCGGCAATATCGTCGGGCTGCGCCTTTCGAGCTCCAAATTCAGCACATATTCCATGAATATTCCCGATAAAATCTCAGATGAAGTGGCAGTTGACATCGCCAGAATTGTGCGCTTTCGTTCTTTTTTATTTCTAATTTTGTGAATCTCGCTAACAAGCTGTTGTCATGTTACAGATTTCTTCTGAACGATTCACCAACCACAATGTCATCGATTTCGAAAGTGCTCTAATTCGCTCCCTGTGCAATCTCAGTTCTGAAAGATTTGCCGTCCAGGTCCGTTGCTATTCTTTTGCTTAAGCCACCCCAACATATTAGATTAATAATAATTGTAATCTAAAAAGTTGTATTCTCGCAGAAACTACTAATCACGAGTCACGCATTCAACTATGCCTGCGACCTCATTACTGCGCACGCTGAGATGGCACATTTCGAAAGCGAGGATTATTTTATTTATTTATAATATTTTTGTTTGTTATTTCACTGGTTGAGTGTAAAAAGTCAGCCTAATGCTATAGCATTGAATCTCTCTCATTCTTAACGAGGACATTCATTTCGAATGTATCACAGCGTTTTTACAGCATCGTATACTACTAGCAGCGCTCAGTTTCTGCAACCAACAGGTGAGGTTCCACCTCGCACCGACGGAATTCAAACAAACATGGTGTGAAAATGGAGAACACGCGGTGAGTTTTTTCATTAATAAGATGAATGTGTTGTGGATTTTGGTCGACGTGTAATGTTTTTTGTTTTAGAAGTTCACAAAATCATTCTTCTGTACTAAATTTTGCACAACCCTGCTGAACTTACTCGTTAGAGGGAGTAAAGAGCTCAAGGCTAATGTCATTCGGGTACTGTGCAATACGTTAATGCTAATTTTGAGTCTTACTACCCATTCTGAAAAAATCGATATAGGTTATGGTGGCTGGTCTCTCCCAATCGTCAAATCGATTTAAAATCTTGCTATGTGAAGCTATAGACAATGCCAAGTGAGCTTTTTGGCTTTGGTTATTGGGAACGCAGAAATTGCGTTCTTGAAGCTAATTAATTTAATTAATAATTATATTATTAATAATTAATTTAGGGGACTAGGCATCACTGCTGTCTTATCCAGTGCGATAACGCAAGAGACAAATAAGAACGAGAGCACAAAGAGCAAATTCTTGATTTCAACCAATTATTCATGTCATCTGGTCAAAACGCACTGCGAGATGCGAATTGACAAGAAAAGAAATGCAAATATTGTTTGTAAATTTTGTCATATTTCGTTTTTAAACTATTAAAATATTTATTAATACTGATTTAAGGTGAAAAATATTTCCAAATCTCTTGATTTATGCCGAACCCAGTTTCTAATCAATGCAAGCCCGAGAGATTCGCAGAAGCTGTGGTTTGAAGATGGAGAAAAGGCGGTGGGTGTACAAGTTAGAGTTCGAAATGCGATTCCACGGTATTTTAATTTTATGCATCCCTCACCTCTTAGTCTGCCGATGTTTTCGTGTGGTATATTTTCTTATATCGGCACATAATTTACCAGATTATTGCTTACAATCAAAAAATATTTATTCTACTAATTTAACACACAAAATGCCCCTTTCTTTACAGTACTGGACAAAAATGCTGTTCGAGCCTGAATTTATCTCGAGTTTGAGCAAAATATTAAGAAATAGAAACATGGAATTGAAGATAAAAGTGATTCATGTGATCATTTATTTTTTAAATTTTATTTTTATAAACATTAAAATTCGTCAAACTGTGCTTATATTATATTTTTGGTAGGTCATCCTAGCCGGTGCTGAATTGCCCACCAACCGATTCTTCAAAGCAATCAACGAAAGCGGGTAAGATCATTTGGATCGAAGTATGCAAATGCGAAGGATGTTATTATTTCAGAGGAGACAAACTGGCTCAGGCTCTCGTCAATGAACTCAACGAAGCGATAATAGTAACCTTTTTTTTATTTAAAAAAATTTCAATTCAGACGTGTTTAACTAGCTTATTTTTACTTCCGCATATCCTTTCTATAATCGCTTAGAGTTAAAACGCTGTCTCCGTAAGAACGTCAGATTCCGGAGTGGAAGTGGCACAATCGTTAAAAGTCTTCCCCCGAAGTTAAAACTTTATGGTTGGAGTGCCTATGGGTGGGATACACTTCGGCCAAATAACTGGACCCAACAGTTGATCTTTGAACTTTGGAACCCGAAATTTTTGTCTTGCTGCGTTTTTACGAACGTGTTCATGAATTGTAATTAATGTTTTTGTAATAAAAACATTAATTAAAAGGGTAACGAAGAAATTCAAAATGGTTTTGGCAGCGGGGAACGATCCCACAACCTCTCGATTTCAAGATCCCACGCTTACCACTACACAACCGATGATTGATGACTAGTGGATTTGGAAGGCTTTGCGAACGCTCAATAAAATATGAATTATCAATTTTCTCATGCCCAGAGGCTCCTCAGCAGTTTTGAAGAGTCGATTCCTAAAGCCTATCGGGGTACCTTTCGATCCCTCAGGGTCTCATTCCGAAACTCTAACCTATCCCCGCGGCCATTCCTTGTGAGCTCAAGATATTTACTTACACACCCTTTGCATGTTCAAAACAAAAAAGAGGAGTTCATTCTAAACGTCGTCAAACTTCTGGAGAGGCTCTGTCATGATACAAATCTTCGTGCCCGCATTATAAGCTTGGCCAAGTTATCACATTTCGGAGATCTAGTATATCTATTTTTTCCAGAGCAGATATTAGCCCTCTCAACATCACGACGCTTCCGAAATTCGAGAGCGACCGTCCAAATACCTCTGCTTCTGCTATGACACTCATTGTTATCGAGCCTTTTTACTATATTTTCGACCTTTTCGTTACTACAGTAAAAAATTAAAGATTTTTCAAAAGTTTGTCGAAATATGTGGAGATGTCGAACACGTCGCCAACCACTCCCAAATCTACTTTCCATTTTCTACTGAATATTCTCTTCTCGACAAAATTAAGAAGCAATGATGACGTCATTATTAAGGTGATATATTCATATGTAATACTTGTAAGTTAGAAAAAAAGGTAAAGGTACAGCCACGTCAAACTTGTTTACAGTCGTGAACGACTACACTAGGTCATGTAGTGCCGTGAGGCCTGCTACTGCTAGGACTACGAAACGATTGTGCAAATATTTGTACACATTAAATATTGTAGCTGTTAAAAATCTGCAAAATTCTCGTGGAAGATGCGGAGATACGAGAAATGTGGAAAGATTATCGAGCGCAATTGAGTCATCTCGGAGAAACAAGTAATTTCGAAATCGGTGAGGTTTAGCAAGCTATTTTTTGAGCATTTCACAGTTTTATTTAAATTTTTAAGATGGTATTTCTTTCAGGACAACTCGTGAGCGAAGTGTTGCGTTTGACTGAAACCGAGGAATACTGAAGCACATTGCAATTTCATTTTACCGAGACGTGTTACCGATGCATGATTCCTTCTCAAAATGAAATTTCACTGCGTATTATTGATTTAAAGTTATTATATATATTGTTTTGCATTGTTGTTGCTTATCAAGCTTCTAATGCAACTTGCCAATGCTAGGCAATTAGGCAATTGGAATTTTCGTGATAAACTATTTCTGTATAAACAACCTCGGTTAGCTATACCAAACATATCACGTTGGTGCAAAACGTTCGCTACAAGACACTTTGCATACTTTCTTGTGAACAATGATCATGTATCAACTGCCACCTGAGCAATACTTGAGGCGGTATTTGTTCATAACAACAGAAATGATAAATGAAAATTGATAACTGAAAAATGGCAAAATTCTGTTTGAGAACAGGTTTTTACCTTTGAAAACCCTCCGACGCTCATATTACTTTTTTCTCTTTTGCGCCATTTTACTTGTGCAAATCGAGCTTCGTAATGTGTTACTTCCATTGTGATTCGGTTCGAAAAGCGAATGCAGCGACAGTGATATCTCCGAGTCTATTATGAAACTGGCCGAAACTATGAAGATTCAACGAAAAACGTCTGTATAAAAACCCAAATCCTCGCTTAATCGTTACCGTCCCAAATGATTTCTTCCTTCGTTCTCGTTATACTTGCATCCTCAGCTCTTCATGTCGCTGCTTCAGAAGTGAGTGTAAAATAATCAGATAAATTTAAATTTCTTCGTTTAAATTAAATTTACAGATAAATTTCTTCGTTTATAACATCGAGATCAGCGAAATGTGAAAAAAAAACTGAAATGATGGTTTTGTTTGTTGTTGTTTTTTTTTGAGAAAAAACGTTTGAAGGAAGCATTTTAGAAAACGATATCGAGAAGAAACCAGCCGATTTCAAGAGGAATGGTGGGGATTGCCAAACGGTTTATCTTTGTGGCTCAATCGATTGCCGAGTGAGTAGTCTGATTTTACAAAAATTAGAACCCCCGAGCCGAATACTCGTCTGACTCTCTCCAAATCGCATGCTATCTCGCTTTATCTAACCGGCGAGAGAATGTGTGATGTGAGGAGAGCTAGACAATTGCGTCCCGAGCCGGAATAATGAGTGAAGCGAGAATTAATAGCGATTTGATCGATCTTTTCGACATGGATAATTTGATGAAATATCTGGAAATTCTTTAACTTGGTCACTTTTATCATTGCGTTAATGTAATGTTTTAATACGGTTAGGATGTTATGGAATATTTATTCAAAATATTTTCGAGGCTTCGAATAGTCTTTCCACTGGAAGTATGCCAGCGAGAGGGCGCTAGTTAGAGTCATGAGTAAAAGGAATAACAAATTGGGTCGAAGAAGCTGGATGGAAAAGGGATGGAAAATTGAGCAGATTTGTGTTTGCTATTATAAATCATCTTTCTGCATCGGTGTAGTTTATTTCTAGTATTGGAACGCACAGTGGATAAGCACGTTCAGAAGCATCGAATGCTACGTATTGATGGCTGATGATGCAATAACAGGAGTTGAAAGAATGCACCTAGTGTTTTTCCAAGTAGTAACTGAATGAGATTTGAAACTGCCACACGCATCAATTGCACCATTCCACATTGAAGCATTTATACAAATGCATTTACCAGACCGTTCAAATCATTTCGTACTCCACGCCAGTCGCTATTGGGTGCGACGCCAAATCGTTAATAGCATCACAACATATTCAAGTGTGAACTATACAAGTCACTGAATTCCGTCCCCGTTATTAACATTCTAGTATTTTTATTATTTTTAAAACTGTAATTTTAAATTTCAGTACGACATGGATGACATCACGAGTCTCGCCCAGCAGCTCACTTTGCAACCTGTGAGTGCTCATTGCATATCTTCATTTTACACACTCTCCAGACAGTTGAGCTATCAGATAGTCCATATGATAGACTAAAGAGAATTTGGAATCATTTCTCGAATGCTACCTAGAAGTCGAGAAATGATTCCAAATTCTCTTTAGTCTATCATATGTTTCCTTGAAGTTATCCTTGCTTATAGTTATAATTATAAAATAAGTATCATTATCCTGAAGGAGAACAACTGTTGTTGGGGGATATTAGCATTTTCGGTATCAGAAGAATCTTTTCGTTCGGAATCTTCTCTTGTTTCTCTGGTCTACCAATAAAGGAGCTAGTGTTAATTGAATAAAATTTTAAAAAAATCGATGTTGAAATGTTAAAAATGCTATGCAATGTTTTCGCAATTCCAGGACCACGCATCAAATGCTGCTTCCAGTCTGATTGCTCTTATTAGAAGTCGGAACAAGCATCTATCAGAACAGGTCAGTCACTCGATAGTACAATCTAGGAATGGCTTTGTAAGAAAAAAACACATGAAATTTCATTTTTTTGCGTTCATTTTTTGCTCAGCTATTCTTATATCAATTTTCTATATGCGTTTTCCGGAAAGTATTTGCACTTTTTGTTCCCATGAACGTTAAATCTGCCATATTGATAGCACATCACAAATGTAGCACTGTTGAATAAAGAAACCATGGCCTAATCACATTTGCCATGGAATTTGCATCAGGGGCCCTCTCCCGCTTTTAAGAAACGTTTATGTGAAGGGTACTGTAGTGACCCACCAACGCGTTTTCGTCAGTCTTTGTTTCTTTATTCTTAAGGAAATCATCCAAGATTCTATGCGGTTTTATAAAGCATGACTTGTTTAATATATATATATATATATATACTAAATTTGGAAGGAAACGGTCAACTACTTTTGCAACAATAACATATTAAAAAATCTTAATTTTTTTATTTATTTTTTTTTTATTCCCAGCTTACCAAATGTTATTTCTACAATGTGATATGGAGTGCCTCTGAATACCCACAAATTGCGCATGGTCAAATTAGAGTTCGACTCGATTGCGGAACGAAAGAACCGTTATTGTGCCGTTTGAGTACGATAAGTAATTACTGTTCGATATCGTAAACTGTATATCAATGGTTCAATGAATCATGAATCACAGTGAAATAATTGCGAGGCCATGTATTATCAAACATGACAATTAGAGGCATTCATCCGTTGTGATCCTTTGCAGGAAAACAAATATAGATGAAATCGTGAAGAAAGGTCTCTTCAGTACCCACCACAAAATCTTTTCTTAAAAATCAGTGAAAGCAACTGATGTAAATTCTGTGACATATATAATTGGGCAATGGTTACACTTTTCAATCCTGGTAGCATGTATGGCGGCATTTACGTTCCTCCGAACAAAGAGTGCAAGTACTTTCCGGACACCCCAATATTGCATTTTCATAGAAATCATCTGTGTAAAAGCAAAAATTACACTATTTTTATCGTGAACTTCAGGAGTCTGCAGTTGTTACTGCGGAAAAATTGGAGGCAATATGCATGTTCGACAGTGTGAAGCCGCTAATTCTTAATAATGTGAGCGATCACTATTTTATTATGGAAATCGCTCTCGAGTGAACGTGGGAGAGCCCAATAATCATTGTTTACAAATTCAAACCGTGTTTCCAGAAATACTTTTAAATATTTAAAATTCGTAACGGCTTTTGTTTTCCTTAAGCGAAAAAAATGTGGATTGATTTAGCTCTGATTGACCTTTGGAAATCATGAATATATGAGAGAATTGAGCAATTCCACCTATAGGCCGTACAGCGAAAAATAAAGTGGCGATTTTAAGATCTTCCTAGGGGTAACTTTTCACGTAAAGTTCGAAAATCGACCTTAGAAATCCGTATCTCTGACTTCTGATTCCCGGTGACACGCCTCAACGGCGATGTCACCGGGAATCTATCTTATGAACGGCTGTTGTATCTTATGAACGGCTCATCCAAACCCCATACGTAGATAGTAATTCTGAACGTACTCGACGAGATAAGCATTTTTACTCTTAGAGGTTAAGGGCTAGCTCATCTGTGAAAAAAGTTGTGGCAATTTAAAAAATTGAAATTTTCGTCCTGAAAAATTTTTTGTCGCGTGGCAAAAAATAAACATTTTCAAAAGATTCCTCATGCAAAAGTACCTCTGGAAATGTTGCTTTCATCCCAAAAAGTATGCTTATATGAGTAGTTATTTTTAGCCAAATAGTCGGAGCTGCAGTTTCTCCAATATTTCGAATCATCTGTCTTCAAAAGTAAAGTTCCTTGTTTACTCTCAATACTGAAATATTTCACAAACACATTATTTGGAATGTTTTAGACACACAAATAGGGCATAAAGATTGATTATAATTCATAATCGTGGTCCGGTAGTCTCATTGTTTCGCCCTAGTTTTATATCACACTATGGCGTTGTGTTTTGGCAACAATAGCTCAATAACAAAATAGTAGTTAGTGGAAAGTTTGCAAATACGGGACGGCTATTATATTAGGTTGTTCGGAAAGTTTCATTCTTTTTTCATGTATGGACATTTTTCACTTCTCCTTTATGAGCCCGTTTGCGTAAGAATCGGACACATGTTGGCATCGACCAAAAAAGTCAAATCTCTGAAAGTCTGTGCTTTGGGGTTATCTGACCCGCTGATGACGATAGGCATATTCATTTTGCTCAGAAATTAGTCGTTGGCTCCAGATGGCTTGACGTCGAAATCAGACTTTTTCGAATAAGTAGCTTCCAGAGATCGCTAAAATTAAGAAAAAAATAACGTCCGGGACAGAATTGAATGGCGATCACGCCTGTCTAATTCATTTTTCATTAATTGTTGAAAATAATTAATAAAAATTAACTTTTAAACGCTTTAATTGTACCCGGAGAGACTAGCACCAATCTGTCCGTAATGAAGAGAGGATTCCAAAAATGTCTTAAAATCCGCGAAAAAAGGTCGCGGTAAGATTTAAGGTGAGATATTGGGAAGGTTCTGACAGGTAAAAGGGGCGAATCGATTGATTCATTCGAGGCGAGGGAGGCGAGGCGCAGAGGAGGGAGGATGGGAAGGGGTCACGAGAGAGACACAGGGGTAGATCAAGAGAAGGAAATAATGAATCGCAGCTTTTACCTGCCAGAAACTTCACAATATTTCACCTTAAATCTTACCGCGACCTTTTTTCGCGGATTTTAAGACATTTTTGGAATCATCTCTTCATTACGGTCAGATTGGTGCTAGTCTCTCAGGGTACAATTAAAGTTTTCAAAAGTTAATTTTTATTAATTACTTTTAATTATTAATGAAAAAAATGAATTAGACAGGCGTGATCGCCATTCAATTCTGTCCCGGACATTATTTTTGCTTAATTTTAGCGATCTCTGGAAGCTACTTATTCGAAAAAGTCTGATTTCGACGTCAAGCCATCTGGAGCGAACGATTAATTTCTGAGCAAAATGAATATGCCTATCGTCATCAGCGTGTCAGATAACCCCCAAAGCACAGAGTTTCAGAGATTTGACTTTTTTGGTCGTTTCCAAATATCCTCAGATTTGTCTGATTCTTACGCAAACGAGCTCTTATTTAACCTTGACCAATCATCTTATGGTCTTTTGTAGTTGATGTGGGCTTGGATACTCCCTATAACAACCAGTAGTGCATACCGTTTCGATCAACAGATCTTGAGCAAAGGAGGTCCGAAGTTAGCCCAATCGACTTTTCTCCGAGATTTTTTAAAGGTGCACATTTCTTTGCAGAATTTAGATAGACATAAAAATTACCCACTATTGTGAAGTACGTCAAATATGGTTATTAGTGAACATAAAGTTTTAAATCTAGCACGTATTACCTAATCTAGCGAAGCGTCGATTGGATAATCCGCACTACGATTTGTTTTTCGAGCATAATTTTGAACTTATTGTGCTTCCCCCGAACAACCTAGAGAACAAAGCGATTGTTATTTGTGAAGTACTTTACATGGTCACTTGCTATCCCTAATTAGGTGGGAATCCAATTACATATTCAAGAACAGGCTTTCTTCAGAATATTCATACCAAAATTTGAACATAGAAATGGTGACATATTGATATCTCTCGTCTCCCTCGAAGGTTGAAAGCCTGGTTTTCCTTTGTTATCATTAGCATCAACTCTTGCCCTATCATACATTATCGGCTTAATATCGGTAGGCATTTAGTTATCGGGAAGAAATGACCCAACAAAAAACACTGAAATTCTGTTTTTAGGTGTTTTTGGCATTTGCTAACTTTTGATATTTTTTCTAGCCTTCTATATGATCGAGATGCGATTTGAACATACTGTAGTATTCCACCGCCAAGGCCCTTACATATACCATATACCAAATGACTGAAGTCGAATGCCACAAGAATTGGCATGACAAAAATAAAAGAAAGAAACTTTCCGAACAACCTAATATATTAAAGAAAATTAATTAATTTGGGAACCTTTCCTACACTTTACAAGTTTGCACAAGTCCGATATTTGCAATTTTCTTTGGTTCTGTCACATGAATTATCAATGATAGCTGCTTCAAACACAATTTTCAAGGTCTCTAAAATGAAAATTCGGATTCTACAAGTGAAAATACATATGAAAAAAACGATTTCAGATGTTTCCGTAATATCGACTTGTTCACCCCCTTCTACCCAATATAAAAATCTGTGAAATATAAAAATGTGAAAAAATATGCTTTCCCAGATTTCACGAAATATTAGGTTGGTAAGAAAGTTCTGTCGCGTGTTACGTATTTTACATTTTGGTGTATACTTCCCTTCAAAGTTGATCAATATTAATACGATCTTCAGATGACTAATAGTGCTTGGTTACTCTTTCAAGAACACGTTATCACAGTATTCTCCAATTACTAATTCTGGCACAGTCGACTGCCAAATTCAGTGAAATTGATGGTCAACCATAAATTGTATTTGCTCATGGTTGAAAGAAGAAGCGTGATATGTACATAATTAACCCACTATTGCAAAGTGCAACAAGGGGACATGCTTTTGAGTGTTTAACTATGAGAATGCCTCTTTATGCCAACCTGCGATCAGCGCTAATTCTGAAAATTACACTAGATTGATTTTTGTTGATAAGCATTTCACATCCCTGAAGATTTTGCGGTTGGCCTAATAAGATCAATTGTTGTGGATAGTGAAGTACACGACATTCTTAGTGTTTGCTTTAAATTGGAGAGTGTTGCACCTAACTGTTTGTAAGCCACAGTTTTCCAAAGGCTGATGCCTAAATATGATCGTTGAAATCGGCCTTTTTTTGCAATCTACAGCTTCACACACATCTCGAATGCCGAATGTTGTGTGATAATATGGAAGTACAACTCTATTGCTATCACACGTCGAAGGAGTAGAAGCAGTTGCTAGCTCGTGTTAAAACGGTAGAGTTCAAAAAATAACACACACAAATCGTCATTTTCCGAATATTCGATATTTTCTTTATTTACTCGCTTTAAATGCGAACTAGGATCGACTTAAACCCGATGTTGTATACTACTTATGTCAATTCAACTTATGTTAAATTGGATTTCCAGACAAGAAACGCAGTCGAGAAAAAAATTGAAAAATAATACGCGACAGAACTTTCTTACCAACCTAATAAACAGATAATCTGGAGTAATTTCACTCGTAGATTCCGAATTTTCATTTTAGAGACCTTGAAAATTATGTTTGAGGCAGCTACCATTGATAATTCATGTGACAGAATCACGAAATTTGCAAATATCGGACGTGTGCTAACTAGTAAAGTGTAGGAAAGGTTCCCAAATAAATTTATCTTCTTTAATATATAATAATTGTCCCATGTTTGCACAATTTCAGCTGAATAATCATTTGCTATTGACTTATTGTTGCCAAAACGCAACGAAATAGTGTGATTCAAAACTTGATCGAAAAATTAGGCTACCGGACCACCATTATGAAATATAATCAGTCTTTATGACGTAATTATGTGTCTAAAACATTCCAAATAATGTGTTTGTGAAATATTTCAGTATTGAGAGTAAACACGGAACTTTACTTTTGAAGACAGATGATTCGAAATATTGGAGAAACTGCAGCTCCGACTATTTGGCTAAATATAACTACTCATATAAGCATACTTTTTGGGATGAAAGCAACATTTCCGGGGGTACTTTTGCATGAGGAATCTTTTGAAAACGTTTATTTTTTACCACGCGACAGAAAATTTTCAGGACGAAAATTTCAATTCTTTAAATGGCCACAACTTTTTTCACAGATGAGCTAGCCCTTAACCTCTAACAGTAAAAATGCTTATCTCGTCGAGTTCGTTCAGAATTACTATCTACGTATGGGGTTTGGATGAGCCGTTCATAAGATACAACAACCGACATCGCCGTTGAGGCGTGTCACCGGGAATCAAAAGTCAGAGATACGGCTTTCTAAGGTCGATTTTCGAACTCTACGTGAAAAGGTACCCCTAGGAAGATCTTAAAATCGCCACTTTATTTTTCGCTGTACGGCCTATGGTGAATCCTCTCAGATAGTCTCTCATATTTTTTCCATTTCCATGCCGATTAGCGAGATTTGGTCGATTATCGATGTACAGTCGCTCCGGAAAGTCACCGTACACTTTTCGAATTTGTTGTATCTTTTTGCCCAGGAAATGCATCATTCTGGCACTGAGGTATGATGTACCAAATTCATCGGAGATTATGATCATGGTATTATGGTATGACGTCATCGCATAGTTATTGCGTAGTGATGACGCAATCAATCTGCACTTTTTCAAAACGGCATTATTCTTACATAGATTTTTCCTGTTCGCCATACTTTCTATGATTGGAGATATGACCGAGGCCTACCCAGAATAAATTTTTGAAGGTGCTGCTCGGTCGCACATTTGCTGCAGCGAAGCTGCAAAAGCAGGATCTGAAATTCGGAACTCGGCTTCTAGAGTAGCTAGAGATCCGTTCAAAACATCAAAATGATCGTCATCATGAGTACACATGATCCTGATAATTTGAATACGATATCTCATAATTTGCCCTCAGGGCATGAAAAAATCACTTTTCGCATGAAAATTTTTTTGGACATCCATAACTTTACGGAAAAGTTTGATAAAAATCTGATTTTTATCTGGTAATGTTCAAAATGTATTGAAGAACTGAATTCCAACTTTTTAGAGCGGTTGGATATCTTTCCAGCCCGCGGCGTGCGTTTTGCGGAGGAATACTAGGGTCGGAAAACACCCTGTTTACGCACTCTCGTCGTCTGCACTCTCTCGCCCATAGGGGTAAACAGGGTGTTTTCCGACCCTAGTATACCTCCGAAAAACGCACGCCGCGGGCTGGAAAGATGTTCAATAGCTCTACAAAGTTGGAATTCAGTTCTTCATCACTTCTTCATCATTTTTACTAAACCTTTCCGTAAAGTTATGGATGTTCAAAAAATGGTCATGCACAAAAGTGATTTTTTCATGCCCTGAGGGAAAATTATGAGAAATCGTAATCATATTATCAGGATCATGTGTACTCATGATGGCGATCATTTTGATGCTTTGAACGGGTCTCTAGCTACTCTAGAAGCCGAGTTCCGAATTTCAGATCCTGCTTTTTCAGCTTCGCTGCAGCAAATGTGCGACCGAGCAGCACCTTCAAAAATTTATTCTGCGTAGGCCTTGGTCATATATCCAATCATATAAAGTATGGCGAACAGGGAAAAATCTATGTAAGAATAATGCCGTTTTGAAAAAGTGCAGATTTATTGCGTCATCACTACGCAATAACTATGCGATGACGTCATACCATAATACCATGATCATAATCTCCGATGGATTTGGTACATCATACCTCAGTGCCAGAATGATGCATTTCCTGGGCAAAAAGATACAACAAATTCGAAAAGTGTATGGTATGGTGACTTTCCGGCGCGACTGTATGGACAATTTCTTTTAACTACTTTTCAGCTGCTAACGAAGCTACTGTGTCTACTCTGCGATATTGCACAAACGAGGTTCTTTTTCAACTGTTTGGCATATTTTACTGGTATATGTGCGTAATACTTGGTCGAATAAATATATAGTGCAACTCAAATTTCGATCCATTACTGCTTAGGGATTCTTCATTGGGTGCACTGTTTTCCACTTCAATCCGCTAGTTACATCGCGTTCTATTTAAGATGCAACATCATATTCACAACAGCACAAACAAATGGCATTTTTGAACGTGTTATCCGCATTATTCTCCATACCACGTGGGTATATTGTTGATTAATACATTATATTTTATCACAAATTTATGTTTTTTTTCCTATGAATAATATTTTCAGGAAAAATGAGGATATTGCATGGGAATATGTAATCTTAAATTCTTTCATTTTCCTTTGGCAAATGACAGTTGAGAAAACCAAACCAAGTGCTTATTCGGAAAATATCTTCAATGTTCTCAACGTGGATATGTTTTATGACGCGTTCAAAGTACATACATATTTATAATCTTGGAAATATAAATGCTGCAAATATTATTTTTGACTAACCAACCATTTAAGACGATGGCTACATATCGCTGGTCACCGGCAATAAGATACATTTACGTAGCAATTCTGTTTTCTCGAAATCTCAGAGTAAGTGTCCAAAAAACTAGACATTCGTCATGAAAACAAAAATAAAACTTATTTTTTACAACCTTTTTCGATCCCATTTTGTCTCAAAACCTCATTTCCAACTTCATTGTGTTAAAGAATCACACATGATCAGGCCATAATTGAATAGAAGTGCGCCACAGACAGCAAAGAATTAGTTCGTTAAGAGACCGTCCACCAGAAAACGGTAAAGGTCCACGGTTGAACAAAAAATGGATTTCCTTCAGACATTTTTTTCCTGAAGTAAGGGACCAACGTTAGGAACGCAGGCACCATTGGTTAAGGTCTGGAACCGATTTTGGAAAAGATACCGTATCCCCTCATTCATGGTCAAAATGAAATAGAGAAACATTGGAGGCGAAAAATCGATTTTTGAGATCCAAAATCTCACATATCATTACATAACTTTTGTTTAAAAAATATTTCTTTGAGTGATTAGCATTTTTCGAAAGTTAATCATATAATACATCTATGGGAATTTTTAGAGAAATTTTAAAATACCCATTCATACTCAAATTTCGGCACAAACATGGCCCTATACCTAAATTTCGTGAAAAAGTCGTGATATTTTTGAATGTAGATATTGTTTCCAGCCTCCAATCACCTTCTTTTGCGCAGGAGTAATTCACGAGCACATAGACGTGTTAATATGCAAGAAATACCAAAATTTAAAAATTTCGAAATTTCGATTTTCCTACCATTTTTACCAAAAAAATGAAATTAAAAAAAAGTATTTTGTCATTTTTTGCACTTGAACACATTTATGCGCTCGTGAATTACTCCTGCGCAAAAGAAGGTGATTGGAGGCTGGAAACAATATCTACACGAAATTTAGGTATAGGGCCAAGTTTGTGCCGAAATTGTAGTGTGAAAATTGTAGTGTGTGTCTTTTAAAAATTCTCTAAAAATTCCCATAGATGTTTTATATTATTAACTTTCGAAAAATGCTAATCACCCAAAGAATTTTTTTAGACAAAAGTTATGTCCTGATATGTGAGATTTTGGATCGCAACAATCGATTTTTCGGCTACAATGTTTTCTATCTCATTTCTGACCATTCTAACATGGAAATTCGCAATCTACGTGAGAAAATACTGCAGAAACACTGTTAAAACGAGAAAAAATTTCGGGATAAAATATTTTTGACCTCGAGAATGAGGGGTTACGGTATCTTTTACAAAATCGGTACCAGACCTTAGCCAATGGTGCCCGCGTTCCTAACTTTGGTCCCTTACTTCAGGAAAAAAGTTTGAATTGGATCCATTTTTTGACCAACCGTGGCCCCTGCCCAGGCGTTACGTTTTCTCGTAGACGGTCTCTTAAAAAAGATTGAGAAAAAAGAAAAAGATTGTCCGTTGCAGAATAAAATACGAGAAGATGAGGTGATATTGCTTCTACATGGTCATCCTAATCAACAAGGTGTACTCGCGCATAGTATTCAGTAAGCATTTCAGAAAACAACCGACGATTCTGTGTTTGTATTGGCATACCAGTAATTGAAAATGCTAAAATTGAATTCCAGAACTAATCGACATTATGATATGTTCTACACACTCCATATAATTAAGACACTTACAACGAGAAATACTGAAGCGTACGTATTTCATCATTTGCTTCCATTCAGATATCATATAAATTTCAGATCGCTAGAGCGCTACCTAATCATACAGAAGTGGTTCGTCAAACATAATGTGTGTTCGGTAAGTTGCAATCTGTTACTCTTTATTCATTCGTTATCGGATGTCTTGATAACCATCTTTTTAAGCGATTTTTAAGGTTTCCAATCCTTAAAGGAGGACTAAAGGCAAAGTTCGACATTGGACCATAATAATGACCTAGCTCCTCTTAACGATTAAAAGTTCCAGAAAATTCCTTTAGTCCTTCTTTAACTGATGTCAAGTTCCAACAATTCAAACATGACCAGTACATAAATACGCACCCTGAGCATCCCTCACATTACTGTTGCAGTTGCTTCTACAGTGCCTAAATTTGAAGAACGATTATTCACTCGCCGAGCATGCACTAGACGTCTTTGGAAATATCGTCGGTCTGCGACTTCCGAGCTCCAAATTCAGCACATATTTCATGAATGTTCCTGTTAACATCTCAGATGAAGTAGCAGTTGATATCGCTAGAATTGTGCGCTTTCGTTCGTTTTTTTATTTCTAAATTTGCGAATTTATCTAACAACCTGTTGTCATCTTACAGATTACTTCTGAAAGATTCACCAGCCGAAATATCATCGATTTCGAAAGTGCTATTATTCGCTCCTTGTGCAATCTCAGTTCTGAAAGAGTTGCCGTCCAGGTCCGTTGCTATTCTTTTGCTTAAGCCACCCCAATATATTTTATTAATAATAGTTGTAATCTAAAAAAAGTTGTATTCTCTCAGAAACTACTGATCACCTCATTACTGCGCACGCTAAGATGGCACATTTCGAAAGCGATGTTATTTTTTATATTTATTTAAAACAATAATCAGTTATTTCTTTGGTTGAGAGAGCATTCTTGTCCGCCAAACTGACGCCCTCCGGATGCCTTAACATTGCATCTCTCTCATTCTTAACGAGGACATTCATTTCGAATGTATCACAGCGTTTTTACAGCATCGTATACTACTAGCAGCGCTCAGTTTCTGCAACCAACAGCTGAGGATTGACATCGCACCGACGGAATTCGCAAAATCGTGGTCCGAAAATGGAGAACACGCGGTGAGTTCACTACGAAGATGAATGTTTTGTGTGGTTTTGGTCGGCGTGTAATGTATTTTGTTTCAGCAGTTCACAAAATCATTCTTCTGTATTAAATTTTGCACAATCCTGCTGAACTTACTCGTTAGCGGGAGTGAAGAGCTTAAGACTAATGTCATTCGGGTACTAAGCAATATTTTACTGCTAATGTTCGAATCCTATCGATATAGGTTATTGTGGCTGGTCTTTCCCAATCGTCAAATCGATTCAAAATCTTGCTATGCGAAGCTATCGACAATGCCAAGTGAGGGTTTGGCTTTGGTTCTTGGGAACGCAGAAATTGCGTAATTGAAGCTAATTAATTTAATTAATAATAAATAATTTATCTACGCCCGAGGCGCGACGATACCATGAAACACATAATTAATTAATGATTGCAGGTGGGGGGACTCTCCTGAGTCATTAAAGATGAGAGAGAGATCATTTAAAAAAATAACATTAATTTAGGGGACTAGGCATCGCTGCTGCCTTATTCAGTGCAATAAATCAAGTGACAGATCAGAACGAGAGGACAAAGATCAAATTCTTGATCTCAACCAGTTATTCATGTCATCTGGTGAAAATGCACTGCAAGATGCGATTTGACAAGAAAAGAAATGCAAAAATTGTTTGTTAATTTTGTCATATTCCTTTAAATTTTTATATAAGGTGAAAAAGATTTCCAAATCTCTGGATTTATGCCGTAGCCAGTTTCTAATCAATATCAGTCCGGAAGAATCGCAGAAACTGTGGAACGAAGATGAAGAGAATTTCGTGAGTTTGCGAGATCAAACCCAGTTTGAAATTAGCAAAGTAACAATTAACTTATTTAAGAATGAAAAAAAACAACAACAAAATAACAGTGTCAAAAAAAATATTGCAGTACTGGACTATAATGCTGTTCGAGCCTGCATTTGTCTCGAGTTTGGTCAATATTTTAAACAATGCAGGCATGGAGTTGAAGATAAAAGTGATTCTGGTGAGCATGTTTTAATGTTTACAATTTTGACAATATTTTCTTCGATAGGTCATGCTGGCCAGTCTTGAACTGCCCACCAACCGATTCCTCAAAGCAATCAACGAAAGCGGGTGAGAACCTATGGATGAAATATGAAAATGTAAAACTGTAATGATTTTAGAGGATACACAAAGGAGAAACTGGCTAAAGCTCTCGTCAATGAACTCAACGGAACGATAAGCGTAAGAACTAGCCTAAGCTTAAAACAAAAAAAATATTTTTTAAAACAAATTGCCATAGAAAACAGCTCTTGTAGGCACACAGCCCGAACGAGGAGTTCATTCAATCTGGTGTCAAACTTCTGGAGAGGCTCTGCCATGATGCAAAGCTTCGTGCCCGCCTTATAAACTTGGCCAAGTGATCAAACTCTGGTGATCTAGAATATCTATTTTTTGCAGACCTGATGCCGCCCCTCTCAACATCATGATGGTTCCGAAATTTACAGTTCAAATAGTGACAGTTCAAATACCTCTGCTTCTGCGATGTCTTTCATTCTCCTGGAGCCTTTCCACTCGATTAATGACTTTATCGTGACTTCTGCCAACAATTCAAAAATTTTCAAGAGTTTGTCAAAATATCTGGAGAAGGCCACAAATTCGAAAACAGCTACCACCAATCCCAAATCGACTTTCCATTTTCCACTGAATATTCTCTTCTCGACAAAATTAAGAAGCAATGATGACTTCATTTTTAAGGTGATATATCCATATGTATTAATTGTACAAATTAAATATTGTAGCTGCTACAAATCTGCAAAATTCTCGTGGAAGATGCGGAGATACGAGAAATGTGGAAAGAGTATCGAGAGAAATTCAGTCATCTCGGTGACACAAGTAATGCTGAAATTGGTGAGGTTTAGCAAGCTTTTTGAGCAGTTTACAGTTTTTTTTAAAATTTTCAAGATGGCATTTCTTTCAGCACAACTCGTGAGAGAAGTGTTGCGTTTGATTGAAACATATTGAAATTTCATTTTATCGATACATGCTACCCTTCTCAAAATGAAATTTTACAGCGGATTATTGATTTAATGTTAATATATTGATTGTTTTGCATTATTGTTGCTTGTCAAGGTTCTGATGCAACTTGCCAATGTTTTAGGCAATTGAAAGTTTATTGATAAACAATTTCTGTATAAACGTCCTCCGTTAGCTATACCAAACATATCAGATTGGTGAAAAAGGGTCGCTTCAAGACACTTTGCATACTTTCTTGTGAATAATGCTCATGTCAAATGCCACCTGGGCAATATTTGGAGCGGTGTTTGTTCATAACAACAGAAATGATAAATGAAAATTGATAACTGAAAAATGGCAACATTCCATTTGAAAACAGCTTTTTACCGTTAGAAACCCTCCGACGCTCACATTACTCTTTCTCTTTTGCGCCATTTTCCTTGTGCAAAACGAGCTTCATAATGTTCCATTTCCATTGTGATTCGGTTCGAAAAACGAATGAAGCGACAGTGATATCTCTGAACCTATTGTGCAACTTGCGGAAATGATGAAATTTCAACGAAAAATGTCTGTATAAAAACCCAAATCCCGGCAATATAGCTACCGTCCCAAATGGTTTCTTCTTTCGTTCTCGTCCTACTTGTATCCTCGGCTCTTCATGTCGCTACTTCAGAAGTGAGTGTTCACTAAAATAATCAGATAGTGCTCGCAGATAAATTTCTTAGTTTATAAAATCGAGATCAGCGAAATGTAAAAGTTCGGAAATGATGGTGCTTGAGAAAAATATTAAATGTTTGAATGAAGAATTAGAGATCGTGAAACGATATCACGATTTCATCATTGTACACACTATGTCGACTTTTCGCGTGCGTAAGAGACTGTGTTTGTAATAAAGGAACCGTGTAATCAGGCTCTAGGTCGGATGAGAACTATGCCGTCATGAAGCCTGCGATATGGGTGACATGACATAGTTCTCATCTGACCTAGTGCCGTGTAATCATTGATCGAACCACAGGAAGCATGCACTCCGCAAGATCCGGAAAGAGCCGCTTCGGTCTGCCAAAACTGTGCGGAAAAGTGTACAAGATGCGCCGGTTTCGGTACTTCTTACTATGTGACAGAATGCAGGTTTTCATATTCGAATCAGATTTCCTTTTCTGACATTTTCAACCGATTCGAAAACATTCTTGCACAACCCCATGTTTTGTGAGCTTATCCCAGACTGGATAGATGAATCAAAATAAGTGAATGGAAATTGTTTGCATTGTAAAAAATAACACTATTTTTTTACAGAGCCAACTGCTACAAAAACCCCATCTACCGCGAATGTGCCACCTATTCGACTGGTGGTCCTCTACGAAATGGCTGAAGCAAAAGTTGTGCGATTGATCGACTCGAATAAATATTTGGAAAATGAAAAACAAGCTACCGTATACGTAACATCTGCTCCGTAGTTGTGATCAGAGATGGCTTTATGGGATCTGGCTTTTTTCATTTAGTGCGAACGGATATGCGCGAGAGACTATTCTGAATGATGAGCCTTCGCCCGAATTGAGCACTCAAGTGGTGATACACGACATCTCCTTTGTGTGGAGTCGTTCCTTACTAAGTTTTTCCAATTCTCAAGACACACGAATATCAATGCAAATCTAATCGAGTAGCGCAGTAGTGAAATGGTTTATAATTTATTATTTCACTGTCGAGATCTTTCTGTAAATGACTGGTCCACCATGAAATGAAGCAGGGACTGAACACAACACGACTACTCGTGATCAACTGTATTCCTCTCTCGTTTGGGTGGAATTATGCTTACAACCAAATGCTTACGCTTACAACTAAAATCACCATACGCATTTGGTGCAATCGTTCTCCTCGCCTTCCCATTTGAGAATATCAATCAATCAACCAATCAAATATCATGTCAGGCAATAGGTGCTCAGATGAGGATGGGGCGGTATTCTTCATAAGTTGCATTCCACCAGTGTTTGCCAATAGTTCGGGTCGAATCATCTCTCCATCCTGAGAATATCGATCAATATTAGTAAATGTTTTTGACGCGACCCGCTGAGTTGGTCTAATAAGGACAAAATTTCGGGAAATATTATGCAAACATCCCTCGATAAAGCGGTCATAACTCCCTTTTGATCTTGATTGGAACCCTTTCTTGAAGCAAGCCCGCAGAAGCTCCTCAGCAACGCTATGAGCCCGTTTGCATAAGAATCGGACAAATCTGAAGATATTTGGCAGAGACCAAAACGTCAAATCCTTGAAACTCTGGGTTTTGGGGTTATCTGATACGCTGATGACGATAGGCATATTCATTTTGAACTTTTTTCTCACTTCATTTGAAAATTTTGAATTTCATTTTGAACATTTTGAACTGGAACTTGTCATTGATTAAGGCAATTGGAATTTACTTGATAAACCATTTCTGAATAAACGTCCTCGATTAGCGATACCAAACATCAGAAAAAAGGTTCGCTACAAGACACTTTGCATATTTTCTTATGAATAATGCTCATGTATCAAATGCCACCTGGGCAATATTTGTGGCGGTGTTTGTTCATAACATTGATTGGTTTCTACCAGCTCCATTCAGTTGCATTCCACAGAAATGATAATTGAAAAGTGATAACTGAAAAGTGAAATGGCAAAATTCCGTTCGAAAACAGATTTTCACCTTCGACACTCACATTACTGTCTCTTTTGCGCCATTTTACTTGTGCAAAACGAGCTTCATAATGTTCCATTTCCATTGTGATGCGGTTCGAAAAACGAATAAACAGACAGTGATATCTCTGAACCTATTGTGCGACTTGCGGAAACGATGAAATTTCAACGAAAAATGTCTGTATAAAAAACCAAATCCCGGAAATATCGATACCGTCCCAAATGATTTCTTCCTTCGTTCTCGTTCTACTCGCATCATCGGCTCTTCATGTCGCTACTTCAGAAGTGAGTGTTCTAAAATAATCAGATAGTACTCACAGATAAATTTCTTCTTTATAACATCGAGATCAGCGAAATGCGAAAGTTCGGAAATTCTGGTGATTGAGAAAAATACTAAATGTTTGAAGGAAGAATTAGAGATCGTGAAACGATATCACGATTCCATAATTCTACACATTTTCTCGACTGGATGTTCGAGACAGTGTTTGAAATTATGAGACCGTGCAATCATTGCTCGAAAAGCAGGAAGCATGCACTCCGGACGATCCGGAAAAAGCTGCTGAAGTCTGCCGCAACTGCGCGGAAACCTGTACGCAATGCGCTGGCTTCGGTACACCTAACTATGCGTCGGAGTGCAGGTTTCATATTCGAATCAAATAGAACTAGGTCAGGCACTAGTTCGGATGATCACCGTCGGATGATTACGAAAAATAGTACTACTCCCTAGTATTTTCATATTAGTTTCGCACAATGGGTGTTGAACCGAAACGAATCTGTTTCCCTCCTAACCCTTGCTGCAAATTGCAACCGATTCGAACCAATCGTGCACAAGCCCATGTTTTTATGAGCTTATACCAGACGGGATATAGGAATTAATAAGTGAACGAAAATTGAAAAAAAAACACAATTTCAGCGCCAACTGCTACAGTAACCCCATCTACAGCGAATGTGTCGCCAATAACAAACCTCGCCCTCTTCGATTTGGCTGATGCAGATTTTTTTGCACGATTGACCATTTGTGAATAAACACTTGACAAATTCAATCACAACCTACCGTATCTGTGGTATCTGTCCCGTAGTTATGATTAGAGATTGCGTCATGGGAAATGGATTCTTATTTTAGTGCGACCGGATATGCGCGAGAGACTATTCATAATGATGTGCCGTTCACCCGAATTAAGCACTCAAGTAGTGATGATACACGCCTTTTTTGGAGTCGCTGCTTGCCCAATTTTTCCTATTTTCATGACGCACTAATAAGAAACTTTTAGACAATGATACGAGGATTCCGGACGTTCGAGTCGTGCATCGATACTCAGTCCACCCATGCCATTTCTCTGTAAACCTGTGTCCACAAATAAAGCACACGCATGTTACTACAGCATTGACATGTGAGAAAAGAGCATGGAATGAATTCCTTCAACTCAGAATAAGAGCAAATTATTGGGCTTGATATAAATTTAAAAAGCCTGAACACTTATTGCCGGGTAGCCAAAACGAAACAAATCCGGAAGAAAAAAATAACAACATTCTCGCGCTATCCTTTTCCCGCGCTTTTCGTCGGGCAGAGTGGAGGCGCCCAAGTTGGAATCAGATCTGTTCAATCCTTGGGTGCCTCCCCCTACGCTAAAGTCAACTACAAGTTGGTTCCAGCCCTGAATCCAAGTTGTGCTGCCTTGGATCCAACTTGCAAATTCAATTTAGCGTAGGGGAAGGCACTCAAGGATAAACAGGGCTGATTCCAACTTGGGCGCCTCCTCCTGAGGGGCAGAGTGGACGAGAGAACATGCAGAACGAGGAGTGTCAACGTCGCCCACTCGGACAGTTCAAAAGAAAATATTTATATATATATAATTACCTTATTTATTCCGTTATTTGAGATTTCAAGAAAAACCGAGAGGGTATACAAGAAACGGATGTCCGTCGATAGTATCGAATCGATTGAAGGTTGCTATGCGTCAAGGGAGCAGGGCTGCTTCAAAATATCAAAAAGAAGTTGATTCTTTATGCCGTTTGTTTTCATCTTTGGAAGCCATTCCACGCACACATTGTGCTTTTACTGTTAAACGAGCATGGTAATGTTCCATTTCCATTATGAGTCAGCTTTAAAACTTGATTTCTTCATTTTGCTCACTCTCAAAACGGATCGAGTGGAGATCAGTGGTGTGCAAAAAGTTTCCCGCACTCCTCATTTCCCGTGCTCTCTCGCCGGGCAGAGCGATGAGAGAGCATGGGAAATGAGGAGTGCGGGAAACTTTTTGCACACCCCTGGTGGAGATGTAGCGTAGAGAAGGAAGAGGCAGTGGGATCCCGAAATCTATTGTGCAACTAGCTGAAACTACGCAGTTCAAAGCAAAATGTGCGTATAAAAACCCAAATCCCGGCTTCATCGTTACTGCTTGCAATGATTCCTATAATCATTCTCGTTCTTCTTCTATCCTCTACCCTCCATATCTCTACTTCAGAAGTGAGAGTTCGCTAAAATAATCAGATACTGCTCAGAAATAAATTTCTCCGTGTTCTACATCGAGATCAGCGAAATGAGAAAGTTCTGAAACGCTGATATTTGAGGAATGTAAAATGATTGAAGGGAGTATGCACTCCAAAAGATGCGGCTCGGGCAGCGGAAGTCTGTCGCAGGTGCGCGGAAACGTGCACTCAATGCAGCGGCTTCGGTACTCCTAACTATGCGACGGAGTGCAGGTTTCATATTCGAATCAATTTCCCTCATTGCCCTTGATGAAAAGTTGAACCGATTCGAACCAATCTTGCGCAACCTCATGCTTTTGCAAGCTTACCTCAGATTGGATGCAATTTTAACATTAAAAAAATAACACGATTTCAGTGCCAACTGCTACAATAACCCCACCTACAGTGAATGTGCCACCCATAACACACCTGGTGTTCTTGGATTTGGCTGAAGCAGATTTTAATTGAACGATTGACATGCTCATTTATGAATAAACATATTACAAATGCATGCGAAATCTACCGTATCTGTGGTATCTGTCCTGTAGTTGTAGAGAGCGCACAACACACTATCCGGCATCTGTCTATGTTTTATTGCATGCAGCAATGGCGCCCACGCTTGTTTTAAAACGCATCAACAATATCTAGAGATCAAAGTTCATGAGAGCCTCTCTGAGAGGATTCACCATAGGCCGTAAAACGATAAATAAAGTTCTGATTTTAAGATCTCCTTAGGGGTAACTGTTCACGTAGAGTTCGAAAATCGACTTTAGAAAGGCGTATCTCTGACCCCTCATTTCCTGTGGCACGCCTCAAAGGGGGAGGTCAGTTTTTGTAAATCGTGAACGGCTACTCCAAGCCTCCTACATGTAGTAATTCTGAAAGATCTCGATGAGATAAGTATTTTCACTGTTGGAAGTGAAAAGCTAGCTCATCTGTGAAAAAATTTATGGCAAATATTATGAAAGATATTATGACCAAATTGACGCCCTGAAAAAATTTCCGGTAAAAGGTACAAAATAAACTTTTTCATTCGATTCCTCGTTCAAAATTACCCCTAGGTGCAAAATTTCGGTTTGATCGGCGTGAATATATGCATTGCTTTTAATATCTGAACAATGCAGAATCATTGATTTTAGCATATTCAGAGCGACGAAATTTCTTGAAATGCTGTAATTGGCCCTTAGAATGATTTATAATTTCCAAATATCTTTTGTTGTGAATATTAAAATGCTTTTGAGCGCATCAAAACTTATAATTTTGTCACTACGATCATGCAAAATGACCAACAGGTCAAAATTTTTAAATTGGAAAATCTGCTTCAATTTATGCTTGTATCACCTCGTAACGTTATAAAACACTCGAAAATAATGAAATACAGTCGTGAGGTACCAGGTTAACGGTATTTATGGTCAAAGTAAAAAAAATGTGTTTTTTCATGTTGCATTGAGGATGTTGACTTTTCGAAACACCTCAAATGTTACTCTGCTGTTTATTAATTTTCCCTAACTGTATGTTGTCCTTTTAAAATATAATTTAAGATCATTCATGGATGTTGCATTTAAGCGCGCATCCGAAAACTACGCATTAGAGATCTGGTTCGAAAACCCATCTGACCATTTTTACGCAGGCCACTATTGAGAACGACTCTCCCAAAGGCGAGTATAGCACACAAAATTGGTTTAAAACAATACTATAAATATCTTAACAAGTAGAAATAAGCATCCGAGTGACCATTCGGGTGTTTCGAAAAGTCAACATCCTCAACGCAAAAATCGGATGAAAAATCCGATTTTTTTTATTAGTCCATAAATACCATTAACCTGGTAACTCTCAACTTTATTTCATGTTTGCGAGTGTTTTACAACGTTACGAGGTGAAAGAAGCATAAATTGAAGCAGTTTTTCCAATTTTAAAATTTTGACCTGTTGGCCATTTTGCATGATCGTAGTGACAAAATTATAACTTTGATGCGCTCAAAAGCATTTTAATATTTACAACAGAAGTTATTTGGTAATTATAAATCATTCTGATTGCCAATTATGGAATTTCATAAAAATTCGTCGCTCTGAAGATGCTAAAATCAATGATTCTGCATTGTTCGGAGGTTAAAAGCAATGCATATATTCATGCCGATAAAAACGAAATTTTCCACCTAGGGGTAATTTTGAACGAGGAATCGAATGAAAAAGTTTATTTTGTACCCTTTACCGGAAAATTTTTCAGGTCGTCAATTTGGTCACAATTTTTTTCATAATATTTGCCATAATTTTTTTCACAGATGAGCTAGCTTTTCACTTCCAACAGTGAAAATACTTATCTCATCGAGATCTTTCAGAATTACTATACATATAGGAGGTTTGGAGCAGCCGTTCACGATTTACAAAAACTGACCTCGCCGTTGAGGAGTGCCACAGGAAATGAGATGTCAGAGATACGGCTTTCTAAGGTCGATTTTCGAACTCCACGTGAACAGTTACCCCTAGAGAGATCTTAAAATCAGAACTTTATTTTTCGTTGTACGGCATATAGGTAGTATTGCTTAGTTCTCTCAGATAGTCTCTCTTATCTTTACAGTGAACTGTGAAATAAGCACGAACTGTGCAAATGGTGCTGCAGGTGAGTTGAGGGTAGATCAAGGATAGTCAATAATTCATATTCCCCTACAACAAAACACAAATATCAGAGGGTTTTAAAACAACGAGGGTGATGCTAATGGAAATTTTATAGTAGACGAGCTAATACAAGTTTCCACTTTATAAGTAGGGTAAATAGTTTATATAAAAATTATTTGGTAATTGGCCTTCATCAAGCCTCCTCACGTGACCTTCTTCAGCGCCGAAGGGTCGCTCTCGATGAGCTGAATTTTGATGTTACGGTAGGTAATAGATGCGGTAAGTAATAGATGATAGTAAGAATTGGAGTTGCATCAGTGATGTGGGACTGCAGTACAACTTAAAGTGTGTGGACTCGATGCTTGGGCGGAAGTGTTTCATTTTTCTAATGCAATCGTAATGCACAGACGAGAGAACTGCTGAAATTGAGAGAAACTCGGCAGTTAAACTGACCTCATGGATGATCTTGATTAGTTGCTCGGAAGAGCATGTCGTGGAGAGGGCGAGCCCGAAGTGTACAGCTACCGCGAAAGCCTGAGTAGGAGAGTTCGAGAAACGATGCAACGCTCTCTTCATTTTAGACCTGTCGATAGGGCGAATGAAATTATAGAATGAAGAGACCGTGATATCGTTTCTCGAACTCTGCTGAGTAGCAAGACTCTCTTGTTCTCTTGCAGAATCTCTTGTTTGGCCACCCCCTCTCTCGTCCGCATTGATAGCGAGGGCGCTACGTCGGATGAAAACTATGATGCCATGCCGCCTTTGACCTATCAAAGGCTGCATGACGTCATAGTTCGCATCCGGCCTAGTGCCATAGCGAGACAGAACGGAGAGAGATGGGAGGAGCAGAAGGGGGTGAAGGAAAAGAGAGGGGGAGAGAAGCATGAGGAAGAGGAGGAGGAGAGAGGTGGAAGTGTTACCTGATTTTTCTTTAAGTCGGAGAGAGCACGGGCACCAGCGGGAGTCTTTTTATACGCTGGCCAGCGGATCACGTGATCCACTCCCCCCGGGAAGGTCTGATTGAACCACTGCAAGGGGTACGGTAGATAGGATACGGTAGATAAGTTCAACAGTGAATGCAGTGAGGAAGGACACGGCATGCTACAAGGAGTGGGCGATTTTCGAATTCCTAACAATATTGCTCTAATGTTTGCAAGAGCGGAAAAGCCGTAAGGAGAGAGAGAGTCGCATGGTATGAGCATGAGTTGAGTAGGATACAAGGATCTCACGATATGCTTGGCGGTGCTTTTCTCTCGGGCCTTGTAGTCCAAGGCCTCTCTGAGGACCTCCTTCTGTGCGGTGGTACGCTATAAAAGGAGGGGTATAAATAGTGTACACCGTGATGGGCATATAACCATTCCACTCTCGTACAGTTTCGAAATGCAAGCACCGTTAAGGATCAGTTAGGATCAATTAAGGTTAAGGACGGTTAAGGTTTAGGATCAGTTAAGGATCGGTTAAGAAATACATCAGGGAAATGCACCTGAGACATGGATCTCGGCGGGGTTGCAATGGGGGAGGAGGAAGAGGAGGATGGGGAGGAAGAAGATCGTTTATTTGTAGCCCCTCCGATCGGGGAATGAGGAGGCGAATGAGAAGTTGAGGACATCTAAAACACGTTACTCGCAGAGATTTCATTTAATAAAAGCAATTAGTGAAGTCAGGGAGCTCGGGCTCATCTAATATTTCACGTTATTAATTACCACCTCAGGACTCGTGTACCCTTTCCAGATACTCATACAAACATAAATCGACAATTGTGCGTAATTTTGAAGACAATAATCTCACCAGCGTTTCGTGAGACTTCGTGTCGGTGATTGCCCCTGCCATGGCCACTTTCCTGTAATCTCTCTGCATCTCCTTAAACATCGCTGTGTGGATCTGTAATCGACCGTTGTGATAAGTGTATTTACAAAAACAAACTTTTACAAACCTCGCGGATGTGCGCAAGCAGGTCAATTCTGCCCATGGCCAGGCCCTGGCACTCGAAACAGATCCGCATTGCTGCAAAAAAATTTTTTAAATTAAAATAATCCCACAAATGGCGGCCCGCGGATGCCGAGGATGTTTTTTTGTGCGAACACGAGTAAGTTTTATGCAATTAGACATCGATTTTCATGCTCATCGCATTATCCCCGATCGGAATAGCTATTTTTTAGGGTAGGATCGGGATTTTTTTCATTACCCAGGCGTCGCTAATCATATGAGCATTGCGTGTGATGATGATGAATTGTTATCACTTGTTCATTCGGTCAACTGAATTTCCGTGTGTTAGTCAATTTGCAGATCACGTCTCGCAAAAAAATACAAAGTATTGATATTCGGATCGGAAATAATGCGAGGAACATGCAAATATATGACTCGTTACATGAAACCTGCTCTTGTTCCCACTAAAACGATCCACCGTATCCGCGAGCCACTTTTGCAGCTCGGCGAGACGAAAAAATCGAATAGGCGATTTTCCGATTTCTGAGGTTTTTCCCGATTGATTTGCATATAACTCATAAATACACAATTTAATGATTCGCAGTAATTTTTTTTCCCAATTGACTAACATATATCACGAGTCTTCTGAGAGAATGCATGACCGCGAGGAACTAGGAGTCGAAAGTTTGAGCAATATCCAAGATATATTTATGCCAGAGTATATTGGGGACGAGGAAACTTTTGACGTTGGCAGTTTTTCTCAGAACCGGCTTTTAGGGATTTTCCGGTTTTTGTCCCGGCTCCGTCGTATTTTAGCTCACAGTTGTGCTAGAAGGATGGCATAGTGCTCAAAAGATCCGGAAAATGATTTTCAGAAACTTTTATGTTCAGCAGGAAGACCGTTAAAATTGTTAAAATGTTTAAAAACGTGAAAAAGTGATTTCAAAAGTAAAAATAAATTCCTTCTGGCTCTGGGACCCCCCCCCCACTTAGAACATTTTGAGCACAGATTCTGAATCTACGGTATCGAATTAGTCTGGAAAATTTCAGACCAGAGTTCGGTAGGGGTGGGAATGTACTGTAATGAGGCCAAATATGCCAAAAAATAGTCTAATTTTAAGAATTAGTGGAAATTCGAAGCCTGGAAAATCGATCATTTAGGGGTCGAAAGTAAGCATGTTAGGCTTCTAATACTTCATCGTTATTCATATTTCCATTTCTGGACTTCTGGCACCAATTGAAGACAATATTTTTCGACAAAAATACTCATTTTTATCCGAAAATATCGAAAAAAATGATTTCAATTTTTTTCTTAGAATTTGCTCAATTGACCAAAAAGTAAAATTTCTGATCAGGCAATGTCGAAAAAAATCTAAATATGTTCATTTCGACCCTAAATGATCGATCTTCCAGGCTTCGAAATTCCACTAATTCTTAAAATTTGACTACTTTTGGCATATTTGGCCTCATTACAGTACATTCCCACCATACCGAGCTCCGATCTGATTTTTTTCATTCTAATTCGATACCGTAGATTCAGAATCTGTGCTCAAAATGTTCTAAGTGGGGGGGGGTCCCAAAGCCAGGAGGAATTTATTTTTACTTTTGAAATCACTTTTTCACGTTTTTAAGCATTTTAACAATTTCAACAGTCTTCCTGCTGAACATAAAAGTTTCTTCTGGAAATAATTTTCCGGATTTTTTGAGCACCATTCCATCCTTCTATCACAACTGTGAACTGAAATACGACAGAGCCGGAACAAAAACCGGAAAATCCCTAAAAGCCGGTTATGAGAAAAATTGCCAACGTCAAGTTTTCTCGTCCCAAATATATACTCTGGCATATAAATATATCTTGGATATTACTCACACTTTCGGCTCCTAGTTCCTCGGGGTCATGCACTCTCTCAGAAGACTCGTGAAATAAAGGAATTAGCCGCTACCTATTAAGTAAATACAAATGGTTACATGAATCGCCGTTGCCCAATCGTTGCAGCAGGAATTGCTGCACCGGAACTAGCCTTCTCTGCGCCGACGAGTAGATATTGTAGTGATGCTAAAAGATGATTTTTGATCTTTGATCTCTGGTATGGTGAGGTAATCAGAGAGCAATTAATTAATATTTTATCCTCACACTTTGCGCGTGCCGCCTTCTGCTTTCCTGGCTGGGAGAGATAAGATGATTGCAGGCGGGACAGTGCACCTTCTTCTTGGATGAATCTGTCTTGGCAGAACGTATCCAGAGTTTAATGTCTGAAATTTGATGCCTGTGTTACTCGAATGAGTGCTAGGGAGTCCCACCACGAAGATATTGCGCCCGCAGAGGGAAACTGTAGCGAATTTAGCCAGTGAATGATGCCAATATCAAGAAAGCCCTTCGAATCCTAAACAAACTATTCACGAACCTGAGCTTTCGTCACACTTTGAGCCCACACGGCTCGTTAAGGCAGACCTTCAACGCACGCCCTCTGCCTATCCCTAACCCGGAGCAGGTAGCGCGTGACCCGGGAAACAGCGATGCGTCGCGTGTCTTTCAAGTCTGTGGCTTCATTGTCCTAACGAGCCGTGCACATGTAACTAGCATAAGAACCATTTTTTCTGTAACACCGGATGAAGTCCTTCATGATCATTTTAGAACTGGTAATTTAGAACTCTAAAGCGGGCGACAAATAAAGTGTTCCAAATTCATCACTGAGTTCGAGCACAAAGAGTTAAACAATGACCAGTTCTAAAGTGGTACACCCCCATATATTTTAATGTCTCACATATTCGGCTGCTACAAACCTTCTCAAAATCTCTCTCTCTCTCTCTCTCTCTCTCTCTCTCGCTCAGCTTACCGCTCTTTCCTTCTTCGCCCCCCGCTCCTCTTGCAGTCGACGGGACAGGAGCCTGGAACGATCGATCAATCAATAATTATCATGTCCAATGATCACCACGAGTATCGGCATTATTGCTGCACTTGTGAGGTTCGATGTCAAAGATCTTCTCACTTACCAGCGCCGGAGCCTGCTGTGGCTGCAGATTGGGAGGTGCAGCAGGTGCGGCTGTTGCAGCCGGCTGCAGCCGCAAGTTGTTCTGCTGCAGGAAGTTCTTGAGACCATCTAAGAAAGCAACGGGATCGAACGAGCCCGCGGAAGGAACGGGCTTCACTTCTTGAGTGGCGTCGTCCTCGTCTATGGGTTGCAACTGTAAAAATTGCATGATTTTTCCAGGAAGATCAATAATATTTTTAATAATCTATATTAGTTTATATCGATGTAAAGGGTTAATTATGCATTTACGATTTTCAGATTGAGACATAATATAGAGGTTAAACAAGTAGCGCGCGAATATACAAGTGGCTTCGATTGTTCAACAGCGACCCTGAAGCTGGTGGTGCCGAAGGCCAGAGCTAATGAGCTGGTAATAATTCAATATATGATAACCTTAACAACCTTAACAACCTTAACAGCAACAACCTTAACACCTGAAACCTTAACAGTAACAGCCTTAACACCTTGACAGTAACAACCTTCACCTTAACAGTGCACCAACAGTACGATCGGATACGGAACGATGGAGATGAGGAGAGATCTGAAATAGAGTTCGTAATTCGGGCCTTCCACTCTTCATTTCACAGACTCTAGACCGGTCGAGCGGTGAGAGATGTGTACCGTGGTATCGTTTCTCGAACTCTAATCTGAACGCAGATTATGCCTCCATCATAATTTATCAAATAGATAGGGCTTCTTGAAATATTCGAGTAATTTCGGTACTGATTGCCAAATTATCTCACGGAATAAAGTTTTGGGAACTCAACAATTGAGAAGAAGACTAAGCGATTCCTTGGGATTAACTCTCATATGTTAGAATAAATTATGTGAAATCATCTCACTCTGGAGTCACCTGAGCGGGTGTCGGAAATTATGGATCGTCATCAATATTAATCAAGCCATGGAGTTTTCGCAGCCGGTATAAATCGAAATGCGTTGAGTTGTCTCACCATTGTGGGAGCCGGAGCTTGGTGTTGCTGCAGATTTGCAGCAGCTTGCTGCTGCTGCAGCAGTAGGTGCTGCAGCGAGCGATGCGGTGAGACCTGCGATTAACCCCGCGACGTCCATATGAGCAGGTGCAGCTGATGCTGCTGATCCTTCGGACACAGCGGGTGGAAGGCAAGGCGGACGGAGAAAGAGATTAGGCTCCTGAAACGATGGCTGATAAAGATGATAAAGATCGAAGGGTGCATGTACATGCAAAGATACTGCATTTCCCTTTCAAGACTGGACTCGTGCAAGAACACTATTGTCCAGGTCTTTAAGAACGGAAATATGAACTGAAAGGTGTGATAATTAGATCAGAATGCGTAAGGAACCTTGATATCTGAGGGAGCTGCTGCGTCAACGCGGTCAGCCATCTCCTGCTGCAAATGCTGCATCACTTGTTGTGGCTGCGGAGCGAAAGGTGTGTCAGGAAAGGGAGGTGTGAGGACTGGCTAAAGAAAGGAAGTTGGTGTACGGTAACTTAGGGTACTGTAGATCAAGGAGACATGCACCAACCTTAACGTCTCTCGTCTCGATCGGCTGCGTAGTAGCTTCATCCACAGGACGTGGCCGCGGCTGAAAAATTGCAAAGATTAAAGATCATCCAATCAGATTTTTTTAAATCGAAGAAAATGCTGCAGAAAGACTAATATAAGTCGAGCCTTGAAAAAGAGTAGATTTTTTTCTTTATATTGTATATATATTATATATTGTATATAAAGAAAAAAATCTACTCTTTTTGGATATCGTAGAAAAGAACTCACAGCTCCATGTCTTGAGAATTCGATCTCGTCATTGGCTTCCTGTTTGATCATCTTTGGCCTTTGATATTTGATCCTCAATACGTCTGAAAAAAACAGCTTTTTGAAGCAATCACAGTAGAGAAGGCGAGGTGAACAGAAAAGAACGTGAAAATGGAAGAAAAAAGAGGAAGATATTAGAAAGAGGAGAGAACAGTTCCCATAATTTTCCGAACTAGTGCGATGGGATCCTAGCGTGTTCCAATCATATCGCGAGATACGCTAGACATATATAAGGTTTCCCTTGACATATGCCGAAACGACAATAGAAGGATTTGTGTAACTAGAGGGATAGGGATGCTCATCAATCAATGGATCATGAAACGGAGATGAGTGCAGGTATAGAGACAAAAGGGAGGTTAGTCTGTATACGACAGATTAGTAGGCATTGATCCGATAACTGTCAGTCAAAATGCGGTGCCCGAATATGCACAAAGAGATTACTCCTTTGAGGGCGAGAGGAGATTATCTCGTAGAGGTGACAAGCGTTAGAGAGAGAAAGAATGGATCAAATACACATCAATAAAACACAGAAGTTCGAAAGCGCGCAATAAATACGCAAAAAAGTGACAACAAAAGAAGGGATGGAAAAAGAAGATCAGTCCATAGGACAGACTAGCAGACATCGATCATCTAACTTGCAGACACTTTGCGGCTGCCAAATATACCTAAAGTACATTACCCTCTGGTAGGAGGAGAGGAGACTATATCGAGCTGACGAGATTGGGAGAAAGAGAGGGGGTAAATATGCATGAATAAGAAACATGAGCCTATCCGCTAATCAGGGATAAGTAAAGTGGAAGTACAGGGTTAATAGTCTGCTTTTTTGTCGTATTCTTCCTTCATCTTGTTCAGAGATGGAAATGAAATCTGAGAAATAGAGTTCGAATTGCACGATAGAGACATCTTCAGAGGTAACAGCCAATGTGTGGGATCGATCCGGAATGGGCCCAGTGGCTGTTCTTTGTAAGCAGGTTAGAGCTCGAACTCTCGCAAAGGGTGGTCGCAGAGTGTCCATGGAGTTTTATAACGAGAAATATCACATTCGAAAGAGGAAAAATTCTAAGAACTTCTGTTGTTTTCAAATTTGCTAAACGATCTTGTGGTGATCTGGGCTGTATGGAAATTTATTTTTTTTCACGAATTTGCAATATACGGGTAATTACGCCATTGGGTACGAGATATTAATACGAAAGAAAGGTCATTGGCTACTTTTAAATAGGAATTGACTGAAAACAATTGCGGGGATCATCGATTTGGGTGAGTTATCGATAAACATTTGCGAGGAAAAAAAGAGAGAAGCAAAAATTGCCTCTGGTGCAAAGATCGCAAAAGTGAAAAATGAAATACGTGAAAAATCATTAAAGAAGGAGTAAAGGCAAACGTGCGCCCGGTCGAAATATGTTTCAATTAGTGATGGAACTCTCTTCACGTCGCGTGCTCTCTCGCTCTTTGCCTGAGCTTTCCCTGATTTGGCTACCAGCCAACTTCCGATATCTCTGTTCGGAATGGAAATAGCAATGTGAAAATTTCGGAGCTTCTTATCGTTGCAGAGATGTAGGCTATGAAAGCTTCAAAATTGAATTTTGCCTTTACTCCTCCTTTAATTTTATCATAAAAACGCGTTTCCAAACAAAAATCAAAATCAATGATGATTCCAAAAAAAGCACAAGAAAAGTCGAGGAGGAGCAGGACATACGCTTTGTAACTACGAAGAATAATGGTGGGGCAGTTGAATGGGAAGGCTTTGAGGAGCAGGAATAACTTAGAGGTGGCTTTCTGAGCACGGGCTCTAATAGAACAAGAATTCTTAAGGTCAGAGCGGACTTGAACACCTAGATCACGGACGTTATTCTCGAGGGGTAACTGAATGGAATTAATATTGTAGCTAGGGGATGATAGTTTGGAGACTATACGAAGATGAAAACATTTAGAAGCAGATAAAGACAATTGGTTGAGTTAGGTCCATTCAAAGAGGCAATCAAGAGCAGATTGAAATTCAGAGGTAATAGTAGATTTGGTCGACTTATTGCAGGAGATATACAATTTGACATCATCAGAATTACATTGGACGGACACGTTGTGAAACTTGGATAGGAGACGAGAAAGGCCAACTAGATAGATGGAGAACAGAAGAGGTCCTAGGACACTACCTTTTGGTACTCCTGGGAGGATGGGGAAGGGTCGCTAGTCACGGAGGGCAAACGAAAGTATTCAAAAACTACTGATAATTCTGGGCAGTATGGAGAGGGTGCGAGATGTGAGTGCTTGAATAATGGATCAACACGGAAAATATCACGTCTCAAGGCTCGTATGAGCTTTTAAGCAAATATTTATGATAATCTTTTTTAGCCTAAATTTTCTATGATTTATTTTCTTGTTAGAAAATTTAAAATCAGTAAAACAACGAGTATTTAATTATGAAAACAGCGTCAAGTAGTTTTACTGTGTTTAGCGAAAACGGACGACTCGTTTTTCGCCCGTTTTCGCTAAACACTGTAAAACTTCTTGATGCTTTTTCAGCATTAAATATTCATTATTTTATAGATTTTAAATTATCAATACACTGCGGAAAATGCCGGGTAAAGGGATTGACATAAATATTGACTTAGAAGCTCATAGGAGCCTTGAGACAGTTGAGAGTCTCAGTGCGTCTCAGCTATTTCGGTTTACCGTTGAGATTGCAGTGTATGATACATACGAGATCCCTTCCGTTCTCTTGTGGACGGTCTGTTAAATTTCATAAATAACCCGCTGGTAAAATCATTCTCAAGGTAGTACCCCATTTTAGAAAAAAAATGGGAAAAATGACCTAAGAAATTACGAATAAGAAAATTTTTTCAGGAAAATTTAAAATGAGAAATACCAAAATTAGAAAGACGAAATGCGAAATACCGTATTAGACAAGCATTTTTCAGAAATTCCAATTTCAGAAATATTTTGCCGGAACCGGGTTTTCGGAATTTTCGAGCATACTGTAACCAATTTTCGAATTTGTAAAAATATTTTTGTTTCCTTATTTTCATTATTTATTGAATTTGTACTATTCATTGTGCTTTTATTTTCGTGAAATACTATAAAACATATTCAAAAATGGAAACAAAGTAAAAAACAACGTGGAAACTGAAGAATTACCAGAGCCAGCTTTTCAGAGCCGTGTTTTCGTTCCAGATTTGAAGTTTCGTAAAATCAATTTCTGGCTTCGTAATTTACGGCAAAAAAAAATCTGAAATTTGACTTACTGAAAAATGCATTTATGAACAGACTTTTGTTAATTTCAATTTCTGAAAAATATTTTCTAATTTTTATTATCTGAAATTTTATTTCTGAAAAATGAATTTCTCAAAAAAAAAAATACAAAATGGGGTACTACCATTCTCAAAAAAAACTTGCGTCTGTCTACATCCTCGAATGCATTCCCTCCAGCAGCTTGCAGCAGGGTCTGCTGCAGGTGAGGGCTGCAGCTGCAAAGCGAGGAAAAATTAAGATACCGTATCCCGTGAGAAAAAATCGATAATGATACTGTAAACGCACAATCGAATTTGCGCCTCCATCGTTAACCATCTTCAACCAGCTGAGGAATTGTTGTCTGAAATGGAATTGCATAATTAATTGTATGATTCCTTTTTCCGCTACATTGTTAGCACTCCGGTGAAAACCATTGGTAAAAGTGTTGTGCGTATTATTTTAGTGGAGCACGCAATATGGGTTGATCTTAGCACCGCACAATCTATAATCTGATTTGGTTGCGAGAGAGTGCACGAAATCAAGAGAACGAACGTATTTTTTCTACCTTTCATCGTGAAACCACTAGTTGAGTAGCAAATGAGCGATTCCACTGGATTACGTGCTACTTATGAATCAAAAAGTTGAAACCACCCCACCTTCTGGGCGTCGCTGAAGGTTCCCAGCTTGCCCTGAATCTGCGAGTCCAGTCCGTTGTCGTTGACGGGAGGGTTGGTCGTCGGAGCGGGAGTCTCAACAACTCGGTCGTCAGTAAGTCAAGATAAATTATGTTATAACGTAAATGGTTCCGTTGCACCAGAAATACATCGAAATTAGGTATCGTCTCAGTCCTCACCACCGAATAATACATAATTACCTTGACAGCGGTCACCGCTGGCTGGGCTGCAGAAGATGTGGTGTGAGCAGTAGGTGTAGCAGCTGCTGCAGCAGGTGCTGCAGATCCATTGGTCGTTGCGGTTGGCCGTCGACCTGCGCTTCCAGCTTGATGGTGAAGGAGAGGAGGAGGCTGGACGGAAGTACATGAAAAGGGATATTTTGCCTTTAAAGCAGGATAAACCCGTTAGATAATATTAAGATACAGTATGCATGTACAGATAGGATCCTTGAACCATGATGCAAATCCAAAATTTGAAGTCTCTAGCTCAACTTTGAGCCGAGATACACGCACTTGAAATTTCTACAGGGCTAAGGGACAATCAGGATTTATTTGAAAATCAGGTAGATTCAGGGAAGCGGTATATGTAATTGGTCAGTGAACGCAGAGGAAGTGAAGGGAAGAGGAGAGGAGCGGGCGTACCAATGCCATCTGCCGCTCTCGCCTCCGTTCGATTTACATACAGTGTTCTGGTTATTGCTAAGGGATTTCCGCGCGGGATTCTCAGTGGTTTTGGGTGCGTTAAGACTGGGTTTTTTCTTTGAAAATCGTATATGAATAATATTTTTTACATTGAATAGTACATTGAATAATACATGATTACCATGACAGTGGGCACAGCTGGATGGGCTGGAGAAGATGTGGCGTGAGCCATAGGTGCAGCTGATGCAGCAGCAGGTGCAGCAGGTCGTGTTGCAGGTCCAGCGGTCGCTGCTGGTGGAAAGGGATGGAGAAGGTGAGGAGGGAATGGCTGAAAGGCAGTACAAGTAAAGGGATATTTCGAGACCGGGACGATGAGAGAACACTGCTAGGCTAGCTTACAGAAAGGAAGTAGGCGTTGGAAATGAGCTAGTATTGGAGAGCTTTATTCTGGCGGACGTGAATCATTTCAGAACTTCATTTTAGAACACAAGAGTGTGTGAAAAATAAATTGCACCAAATTCATCACTGAGTTCAAATACAAAGAGTTCTAAAATGAACAGTTTTAAAATTATACATCCCCTATTTTTTTTCTGAAGACCGACCTGATGCTGCAGCAACGGGACTTGCATCTGCGGGTGTGGAAATACAGCTGCAGCTGCATTTTGCTGAGCCAGATACTCTTCAAATGAAGTTGGGCCACGAGAGGGAGCAGCAGTGAATGCCTGAATAGCGGAAGTTCGTTGTGAGGTACGATAGGCGATGCGGATACGGTAGATCGAGGATATAAGCTACGCTTACGTCTCTCCTCTGAATCGGATGAGGCGCAGCTCCTGGGGCAAGGCGGGCCCGCTTAGGCGATGATTCCTGTGGATTATCGATTAGGTGACACATGATAGCCTAGGATAAGTATCAGGTTGTAACATAAGTTTTGTCGCGTCCAATCTCTTATGCATTTTAACCTCAGAAATTCTTCGAATTAATTTAATCTCAATTTCGTTATTCATCATCAGTGAGGGCCTTCGTACTCTTTCTTACGCGCTTTACTTCAGTCCTGTCAAGGCAGTTGAGGAGGCACATTAGTCAGACAAAGTTGTACTGAGATAAGGATTACAAATCATTTTCACGCATCAGCTCTTCTTGAAAAGGATAAATTATGCCGATTTTGTGTGATTTGCATAAAGTACTACATATGTGCATAATTTTGAACCACTCACGGATAATGACAAACGAAAATCGTTCTAGAAATGTAGACGAGTTTGTATAATGTGGATGGTTGGTGACGGTCGCGAAAACTTTCGCAAGCCGAATTTTCTTCTCAGTAGATATCCAGATCCAAATAGTAGTGGAATATAGTTCACCCAAAGTGGTCAGTGTGCAGACAAAGTTTTGGTTAGATTGGGTTCTGTTGAGATAAGTGGCTCCATTCAGAACGATGGTATGCAAAATTAAACTACTGAAATCGGCACTTTGTTCATATTCCTACCTCGCACACATGTTCAATATCTGATTTGTTGTGTCCATCCGAACCATAAACCCTCCCCTTACTAGTATCTACTTGGGATAAGTTTGGAAATAAATAGCTTTTGAATGACAATCTTTAATTCGAAACATCTAAACTTGCAAATTTTGGTAAAATTGTGCGCGAATTGAATTAATAAAAATTCAAATTTCCCACAAGTGGAGTGTTCTTTCTCTCACTTGTTTAATGATAAATTATACCTCCATGAGTGGTAATTGAACGCACTTATGTTAGTCACTGTTGTTGCATTTCTGGATTCAGAAGAGTTGGTCAAGTTGGCTACGAATCAGCGGCTAACCTTACACTCAGTGAAGTATATCTTTGGTTCCGCTCAACATAGCACCATATCTGGCGTATATTTTGAAAGAGCATTGACGGGGTATATCACCATGCTGTAGAAGTTTGGTTCATTATTCATCTCTGCGAACTAGCACCTGATCAAACGAATTAAAAAAAATCTGCACCAAATTTAAATCAGTTCATATTAATATTTTTCGCATAGCCAGCGTGCGCAGTTCAGCTCTACCCTATGGTTTGAATGTGCATGAACACCCCAAACATATACTAGGAGGTCAGGCATTGATAATGTTTGAGAAGTATCCTTCATGGAAATATTGTGAACCTCCGAAATGCGACAAAACTTATGTTACAACCTAATACTTCCTTGGCGTGCTGAAATTCCTACTTTTGTTAAACAAATATCATCAGAGGACTCAATTAATAATATTGATTAATGCACGATGAAGTTTGATCTACCTGAGCAAGAGGTCTATTGACCTGGCCAGGCGTTGGGAAGAAGTAGTTCGCCGGTGTCATCGGGAACTTCGCTCTTGAGCACTTCTGAAAAGCATCTTGCTGGAAGTACACCCATAAAAGTGGCGATAGCAGGTTTACAGTGGAATGGAAAATGGGAGAAACGGAGAGAAGTAAGAAAGAAGTTATAAGTGTCCTAACAGACAGCTTATTCAATTACTATACGTTTCTCCGCAATTAGGCGTGATATTATCACGCGTATCACGAGTCAGTGGATGAAAAAGAGACCTATCGAGAACATTTTGAAAATTTGTATTTCGTATTTGCCCCATATTATGGTGGGATAATACCCTGGAGTGAAGATTTCGAAAAATATAGGTCATTGGTCCCAGAGCCGGCTTTCAGAAATTTTCCGGTTTTCAACCTGGCTATGCTGTACCTCTGCACCCAGACGAGCTACAGGGGTGGTCTTGGGCTCAAAATGATCAGAAAATTATTCTAAACAACTTTCTTGTTGAAAACGTTTCTGTGAAACGTGAACCTGACAAGTTGTATCCAAAAAAACAAATTCTGTATCAAAAAACAATTTTTTTCTCCATCACGGAGGAAACTTTCATGGGAATTTTTTTCCATAAAATGAAAGAATAATTCTCTATCTGTCTAGGAAAAATGTAAATTCAGAATTTGAAGGTGGATCATATCGCGAAATTTTTAGTCAAAGTTGGTACTTTGACTACTAAACTGCAAAAATTGCTAATGCTCGATTTCAATTGACTGCTCATTATGAACTATCGGTGGTTTTCGAGTTTTAGTCATTGGATGTTCACAATAGCCACTTGAAATTTGGAGATCGAATCAATTTGAAAAATCGAATTTCTCATTCTCGATTTTGACCGTGTTTACGCGCAGCTAAAGTCCAAATGTAATAGCTATACCCGTGACACCCTAGCAAACATTTTAGTAAACCCCGACATTTACACAATTATGTTGCAAAGGTACACCTAAAGCTTTCGACATTATACTTAAATGTGCTCAAAGATGCTCAAAATGAGAGAGCGTTAAATATCATTGATAATTTTTAACTAAAGTTGTGTAAATATTGACAAGTTTAACGTTGGAAAATTCTTATTGGGGTCATATAAATTAGATATCGTTGGATTTTACATTCTTTATTCAATTACAGAAAACAAATAATTTTCATATTATTTGAATTTTGATTTCTTTCAAAATCGATCGAATTGGTTAGTTTTCTGAATGATACGGCTGACATTCTCCTAAAAATAATTTTGCACCTCATATAAGAATTCTATCTTGATCAGGTGATTTTAAAATGAACAATCATATTTTACGCTCTCTGATTTTGAGCATGTTTGAGCACATTTCAGTAGAATGTCGAAAGCTTTAGGTGTGCCTTTGCAACATAATTGTATTCATGTCGGGGTTTACTAAAATGTTTGCTAGGGCGTCACGGGTATAGCTATTACATTTGGACTTTAGCTGCGCGTAAACACGGTCAAAATCGAGAATGAGAAATTCGATTTTTCAAATTGATTCGATCTCCAAATTTCAAGTGGCTATTGTGAACATCCAATGACTAAAACTCGAAAACCACCGATAGTTCATAATGAGCAGTCAATTGAAATCGAGCAGGAGCAATTTTTGCAGTTTAGTAGTCAAAGTACCAACTTTGACTAAAAATTTCGCGATATGATCCACCTTCAAATTCTGAATTTACATTTTTCCTAGATATATAGGGACTTATTCTTTCATTTTATGGAAAAAAGTTTCCGTGAAAGTTTCCTCCGTGATGGAGAAAACAATTGTTTTTTGATACAGAATTTGGTTTTTTGGATACAACTTGTCAGGTTCACGTTTCACAGAAACGTTTTCAACAAGAAAGTTGTTCAGAATAATTTTCTGATCATTTTGAGCCCAAGACCATCCCTGTAGCTCGTCTGGGTGCAGAGGTACAGCATAGCCAGGTTGAAAACCGGAAAATTTCTAAAAGCCGGCTCTGGGACCAATGACCTATATTTTTCGAAATCTTCGCTCCAGGGTATTATCCCACCATAATATGGGGCAAATACGAAATACAAATTTTCAAAATGTTCTCGATAGGTCTCTTTTTCATCCACTGACTCGTGATACCCGTGTTATATAGAAATGGGTAAAGAAGAGCCAGATACTGGTGACTAGATATCCTCTGTGAATGCACGACTGGCAAGAGATTAGTAGCTCTATAGTGGCAGGGGAAAGGGGGGCGGAGCTTGCCCTCTTCATTGTTTACTGTACGTGCTATGGGGGTAGGTCAAAATTGGCCGCATGAATCGAAAAGGGAAGGATCAGAGTAGAGCCAATCAATAAATGAAATCAATAGACAAGCCTTGATGGAATGTATAATTGATGACGACTACCGGTTAGAGTTCGAGAAACGATATCGCGCTCTCTTCATTCTATGCACTCTCTCGCCGATCGACCGGTCTAGAGAGTGTGTAGAATGAAGAGAGCGGGGTATCGTTTCTCGAAGACTACTACCGGTCTGTCATCATCTTATCATTATTGCCATAATAAATTGAAGGAGAACAACGTGTCATGTTCCACTTATCTTATTAAACTATGCGAAATCAGTTTTGCACTTTCGAAATCGTCCATGACTATATTACAGATTCATACCACCGCTTCCACCTCTTTTCTGTATCATTAACGGTAGCAATACAAAACGGGGAAGTTCGGATGCGCTATCGCTCCTTTCTCTTGACCCCCAGACATTCTTGCCACTCACCCTAGCGGGATTAGCCCAGTGGTGGATAACGAACAACAGAAAAAAGCATAATCCAGGCACCGCAAAGTTGTTAACAAGGGGATCAAGCTGCGGCAACGAGTAAACGATCACGGGAGATTATTAGTCGTCAATCATTCAGGCGGCATTCACAAGTATAAACACGAAAATGTGGCAGATATAACAAAAGATAATATCCCATACAAGCATCTTTCTCAACTGGTGGTGGATCCTTTGATCATTCTCATTTATCCTTGGAGATTTTTTTTGTTACTGCCAAAAATAGATATACCGACTCACCTTCCGATGCACAAAAACAACTCTAATTAATTTGAACTGCCCCCCCCCTGATTTTGATGATGAACGAGAAGGGGAAATGAGGGACCGATGCGATGATAGACTGTTGTGAGAAATGAACACGTGTTTCAGAATTTGTACAATGGACTCTCGAGCAATTCCGTTGTTACTAGATACGACTAACTTGATAGTTGCTTGAGCTGGTGAAGTTACAAGCAGCTGCAGTTTCGGCAGATTCATTGGACGTTTTGGAGCGATGGAAAGGTTGGCGGAGAGGAGGATCCTGATATGATGTTAAAAAAATGTTGTTAGCGATACAACCATAGTTGCCCTACCTTTCCCGAGATCACCTTGCCCCTGTGCTTGCGGACCTACTCAATCATCTGGCAGCCGGTGACCAAGTCCCTCAAGAAAGGGAGGAATAGGAAAAGCAGCATGGGGAGGGACCGTCATGGGTAATTCAACTGTGGCAGTGTACAGCTTCTCGAAGAAAGTACGGACGGTGATCATGGTTGCATCTTGCGAGAGAGCACCAGTTGCGTCGGGGATTAGCAGTCTCTTTCGTGAAGTTTGTAAATTGAGCATTGCCTTGATGATACTCTTTCCCATGGATGCGGCTTGTCTTGCTTGTTCCTCTTTCCTCCTTCTGATGTCAGTTGAGAGACTGGTTCGCGCAGCCCGGCATGCGATGGAAAATGCGACATTGGATTGCGGAGTGGATCTGAGGAGATGACGTTGTGCCAGGAGATTGCGCGTTGCTTGGGAAATCCATGGAGGGGAGTGCTTGTCTCGCCAATAGTTACTTGCCGCAGTCTTCGTAAACGCTTGGATCTTGTGATAGGCGTCAGTAGCTGAGGTGGGACGGGCAAGGGGCAGGGAAGCAAGAAGATTCGCGTTTTCAGTGAAGGCGATTTTGTTGAATTCTAATCGCTTCTTGCATCTTTGCTTCCGGCTCTTGTTGGGGAGAGAGAGGCATAGTCGGATAAGGCGATGATCTGAGTCAAACTCAAATCGGCCAACGATACCACAGTTGACTACTCTCTCCCAAATTGGCGTTGCAACGAAGTCAATCTGGTGGAAGGTGGTGCCGTTTGGAGATCGCCAAGTCCATATCCTGCCATTTCTTCTCTCGGGGAAGGTGTTCTGAATGCGCAGCCGATTCCTCACGCAAACTTCAGTGAAGGTCCGTCCGCGTGAGTTCGGGGTCGGAGATGCGTACTTGCCGACAAATCTTTCATTGCCTGGCTCGCACGCAACTCGACAGTTCATATCCCCAACCAGGACTGGCATATAACCTCTTGGCGCACTCTGCAGAGCGGTCTCGACCTTGTCCATGAGGTCATCGTAGTCCGCATCATCGTAGGCAGATGTGGGTGCGTACGCGCAGACAAGGAAGAGGCGATGGTTGGGGAGTTGCAGATCGATCAGAGAGGCCTCGGAACACAGCATTCTTGTCGATTTCTCTGTCAGCGATAGTGACGACTTTTTGGAAACGTCGACCGAATGCTACACCCTGCTACACTACGCCTCTACCGCATTCCTTACTCTCTAAAATGTTAATAGATATCACAATGTGGAGTCAGTGGGATGACAGGGGATTTCCCAGTGCGGATTGCTCATTGCCAAACCCACTATGGTAAAGATCTACAACTATCCGAATTTCCGAATCTAAAATTTGTTCTAATAAATTACCAGTTTAAAATTATACAACCCAAATTGACTAGACCGGTTCAAATGGGACCCTTTTAGTCGTCATTCTCATATTGTCACTGTGTATCCCGAATTGAGTGATCAATGATCATTTAGAGATCTAGTTACACGATATAGAAGTATGATCCATGTGCACTGGCGAATGAACTAACAGAAAAATATCACAAAGCGGTGAGCTCAATGCACTCAATGAATGCTCTCAGCCGAGAGGCTTTTCTCGATTTTCCTGTTGGACCTTATTGCCGCCTCTTCGGAGGATACACTCTTCTAGAGTTTTAGAAACGATAACACGCTCTCTTTATTATAGACACTCTCTTGACCTGTCGATCGGCGTGTGAGGAGATAGAATGAAGAGAGCATGAAATTTTTTCTCGAACTCTACACTGCGCCACAACTTAACCATGTATCTGACACGGAATTATAAACATAATTAGTTTGTGTGAGCTACTAAGTGTCGCATTGTTTGGTAGGAATGGAGGAATCGCCTGACCCTCTCCAAACCATACGCTCTCTCGTCGATCAGAGTGAGCGAGAGAGTGCATGATATGGAGAGAGCGAGACCATTGCTCTCGGAAGTGTTTCGTGTCCACTGGGGGGAGGCTGGTACGATGCGTGACCTTTATGTACAATTGAAGCGGAATTCCGGCTCAATTTGCACATTTTTCACAAGAATCAATCGAAGCCACACCGTTCTGTTCACTGTTTCCACATCGATATGAAATAGTGGCTATGGAAAGATAATTTGAATGACATAATTGCTCCGGAATCAACGTGCGTGATTTCATTCGTCGTCCACGAATAATTTGATCCCAGTTGGTCGAGAAAGGCAGTTAGCGTGGGAGAAGGAACGAAGCAGTTGACACATTTCTTCAGAGAAGTTGAGACCTTCTGAAATTTCAAATTCCCTTGACAAATATGGCATTAAGCCTGGTTGATTCGACCCCGTCAATGTCTTACAATTTTATATTTAGCAATGCCAATGTGATGCAATCTCCCTCGCAATAAAACAATTAACGAATTCACTTAGGAAATCGTGCACATTACCTTGAACGACTCAGCTAGAGAGGCGGGGCTGATTGCCGTTCGCGTTGAACATATTTCAACGAAAGACAACGAGTTATTAACGAGATGCAAGAAGGTTGCATCATCTATGACAATATGTTGGCTCTAAAAATGAATAATTATGCCGAGGCCATACCGTTATGTTCACTGTTTCAACATCGAAACGAAATAGTTGCTTTTGAAAGATAATTTGAACGAGATAATTGCTCCGGAATCGAGGTGCGTTATTTGATTCGAAGCTCTCGTATAATTTGATCCCTTGCTGCCCAACAAAACTCACGTATTGAATAAATTGGCATCCTTTAACGTTCGGAAGATTAAGAAGCACCCTCTCCGTTACATCGTTCTCCTCATTTCTCCAGTGTATTTTCACTCCCTCGACCTCTCCGACGTCTTTGAGAAGAGATGTAAGAACACTGAAATAATTAAATTTCAATTTGTGAAAGCACTGAGACTAACCTGCTAGAGGAGTGATCATAATGATGAAATTCCAAGTTGCGGAATTTGAGAGTTTTCAATATTTCTTGAAGATTACATGTAAAGTTTTCGTCCAATCGTCCCTTAATTGTGTTCCGTAATGATCATACAATATTTTGAAAGAGAAAGGGATAAATCAAATTCAAACCTTGATCATCAGCTGTGCAGTAACAGCGTTCTTGAAAAATTGTGAAAGGTTAGAGCCCGAAATGTCCTTATCGAGGCAAAATTGCTTAGAAGCACCGTTGTATGTGACTATGAGCTCATTCTGAAAGAGCTTTGCAAAAGAAGTACAATTATTTTTCGTTTTGTTCTTGGATGGCTCGTAAAGTTAATGTGAATACCTTCTCGAAGATAATAGACTCGAATCGCCGAAATCCCGCCTTTTCTTCCAGTCCTTTCATATGACTGTGCGTGGAGGATATATTCGCACGATCAAGCAAGTTTAATTGTAAAATAATCGCTGTCAGCAGCTCATTTGGCAGGTTGAATATAGACACCTAAACGTAGACTCATAGCAGCATGTTGCTAATTCTAATGACTACCTCATTTTTGTTGAAGAAGTTACACAGTTGAGGCATGATTTGTTGTCAACCTGAAATAAATTTGTTCCAATTGAAAAAAACCAAAAATTCGCAACAAATCAGACTAATAAGTAAAAGAAGCGCATCGTTTGAGAAGTGTTTAGATAACGACTGTAGGAGAGAAGGGCGAGCGGGATAATTATAGTTCTTATCTACTAACGGGCCGTGATATCCCACCAAAAAAGAGACAAATCGTTTATCAGGCCATATATAGTGAGAGAGTACGATAAATACACATGGTAACATTTAGTTTTTTTCATAATTTGATAGCAAATCAGATTACGAATGGACCCGGGAAGGAAAAGCGGGATAATTACCATTCTTATCTGTTGAGTACTCCCCAACCCATCACTCGTAGGAGTGGTATATGCGGATACAAAGTAGAGTGAAGTGATGCAAGGATCAACAAGGTTTGCAAGGATCGTGACTAAAAGACCACGTACGGTTTCTAACAGATCACTTACGATCAGAATACCACGTGGAAATCAAGCAGAAAACAAAAAAAATATATAGATGAAAAAGGGATAAATTCGCCTATCAAGAGCGCGCGCCGAATTGGAATCACTAGTCGTAACCGTAGATTGCCCTCAAAGTGATTAAGCAGCAGAATTATGTGATGCAAGCGTGATTGTGACTACAAGATCACGAACGATTACACGTTTTTCATTGCTATCAGTAGACCGCGTGGAAATCGAGAGGAAAGATGGGAAATTGAACGAATAGAATGGACAGATTCCTGCTAACCTTCGTACCCAAAACAAGTTTTATGACTTCTGAATAAAGGATGTTCTTGATTTTACATCATCCCCAACTTGTTGATCGACTACATAAAGCTCAGACAGACGAGAGTCGTTTCTTGTGAAGCAATCTCTATCCTAAGCGTGGTGTGCGTTCTTGTGATGCTACTGCGGTCTTCCGAAGATTAGATAAACAACTACGCATTGCACTCAACAAGAAATGAAGATGGGCTATGAGCTTTTAGCATACCTATTTTACCACGATCAATGTTCTGCATCACTTCATTTTAAACACAAATTTACTCTCGAATGTTAGGGTAAACGAGATAAGAAGCAAACTAAGAGGGTAAGTGGATTGATTACTCGTTACAACGATAGATCCAGTACACGATAATAGATCGCGTAGGTGTGTGATTTGCTTTATTATCTCGCAATCGCAGTTAATTCGTGACGCAAAAGAGCTTGCACTTTCTCCTGATTCCTTGAAGTTCCGCCTTAACGCGACATGGAAATATGCTCATTCTGAATTCATGTATTCTTATAGCACCGACTGCTACATTGTTTCCAATCATATTTCCCAGTTTTATCTAATGCAAAATTATGTTTTACATCAAATTACAAAATAACACCACTCTCCACTTACCTTATTTCAATAGCTCAATGTGTCGGTTTTAAACATTTATGTTATGAACAGTGTCTCTGCCTAGGCGCATTTTATAGTCCGACAAATCGGCTAGAGGAGTCAGTCGAGTCAAACTTGAGGCCTCTCCTTTCCCCTATCATTTGAATTCGTGAAATGATACCACGGTCTCATCATTATACACAAATAACGGAAAATTATGTTGTTTTTCGTAAAGGCTGAATCAGGTGACATCATCATCGATGTTCGGCAACGCCACGGCAATCGAGCAGTGGATTCCGATCTGGTCGTGGACTTCGATGCCGGAGTACAATTGCAGGTGTGAATAGTACTAGATTAATTCTGATTTTGTGGTACTTCTTCGGTTTCTGGCCACCCCCCCCCCCTCCCTCATCTAGTCCACTCATTTCTAGATATTCCTCCCTGATTTTCGGCCGCCCAACTCCTCAATGATTGGCAGGAATGGGAAATTGGGGCGGGGGTGGCCAGAAACCGAAGAAGTGCCGAAAGCGCGCAACCTAAATCGCAACTGTTCACTTGAGAACTAATAATTGATAAAATGCATTAGTTAGAGTATTTATGTAACACATTTAAGTCGAGTACGTCCGATCGGAGCTGGATGGACTGAGGCGATTGGAGAACCACATCCAATGCATGGTTATGCATCTGTGGTCGGGGGAGTGTTGTGCGAGGTAATGCGATTGCGAAAATGTACGAATTTCGAAATTTTAGGATTTCTTTGTTTGAAAATTGCGAAATCGTATCTTCATTTTATCAGGTTGTGAAAAAAGTAATTGTAGATTTTGAAATTTTCGATTCTGTAATACCTCGTCTTTGGTTGCCGCCTGAATATCATATTGTTACTTGTGCTCGTTGAGTGCTTGGATACCCTTTCTATCGCGCTTAGGTTCGAGTCTATCCAATTGGTATTGAGGCCACAGTATGAAGACAAAGCTACATCGACAAAATGTTTTACTGAGTACGTTTCGGTCCAGCAATCCATGGAAAGCTAAGATAGGGCACATATTACGGCACGTGCGAAAAGTATGGCATACGGATATCACAATAAAACATGTGAATCTGGTCCGCTCCGAATGGCCTGTCAGAAAATACACTCATTTTTACCTTGACCCTAACTGCACATCAACAGAAATAATTATTTCTACCGTGCATCCGTAACTATTGATGTATCCATCTCAAATGTAGTGAAGCGAAAAGCACTTTCCATGGTTAACTTAAAATTGTATTTAGGTGGGCATGCAATACTTCTAGCAAAACATGTAACATTCATCATCCCGACTATTAAATTTGAACATCGAAAAGTCTTTTCCATTTTCCAGGGTTGGTGAAAGCCCTAAATTTTGTGGTTAACTGTTAAAGCTACTCTTTATGTATCAGTATACGACTGGGCAAAGTCAGGGGATAGCTCCCTTTTGAGGAAATTTATTCATTCACCATATACCGAATGTCGAAAATTTGACAATATTGGCCTGTACTCATCAATACTGAAAATCTATGTTTTCTACAAGTAGAGAAGGGATGAGTTCACATGTTTCTCTGTGGTACGTAGCACCAGAGTGTATCATGGAAGCGCACTTATTTAGAAACCAGTCTGATTGAACCTCGAAGCAGGAAACGTTATCGCTTGATAAGTGTTTATTAGCTGAGGTATTAATTCAGTGATGTGTAAATCGTGCTATGTTGAGGCAGGAGCGGCATTAGACCTATTTTTCGAAAGAACTGCACATGTGCTTCTCACTACACTATATGAAAATGTACAGCCCTTTTCCCCCACAAAATACGAGAGACGGGAAATATTTTTAGAAAAGAGTGAAAATATCAGATTTGTCAAAAATTGGATTTGCCGGGTATCCTAAAAGCATGAAGCGATTGGAATACATAAATATATTGACCAAGTATACCTCTACTATATGCTATTGAGCCAGCTTGAGATCATAAATGAAAATAATTTTAGGCGTGCTCAAACATCATGGTCCAAATCTACAATTACTTTTTTTCACAACCTAATAGAACACTTACCTCGAACCAGAAATTTTAACTTACTTTTATACCACATATTCCAGATAGCCTACATTCCTTGTGCTTACGCCTTCTTCATTGAGAGACAGAGCGCGTGCTATCGGGTAAGAGCATTTATTATTAAACTTAATTAATTAATTAATTTTAAAAATATTATATATTAAAGATAATGTTGTGGCTGGCGTTCATCGATATGATCGCTATCATGTTCATTTACATCTTCTTCGGAGTGCTTCTCATCGAAGGAGCGGTTTTCTGCTCTCATCCCTGGTTCATCTGGATCGTAGGCTGCGTTGGATTGGGTACGGCATACCTTTTTTCAGTTTTAAGGGTTTGCGGGCATTTTGTATCATTTTAAGGTATGTTTAGTGCGTGAAAAATTCCGAAAAGGTGTCCGAAAAGACCCAAAATGGGAAACTCTAGTACGGTCTCATCGACTTTCCGCTTATGGTGTGCATACTGTAGGCACGTGGTGCGGCGCGTGCATGGGCTGTCTGCTGCTTGTCATCTATCGACTCTTTGAATTGATGAAAATGAGCATGCGATTTGAGGTTTCAATTACCATTAAATCATTTTAGAAAAAGTTTGTTTTCAGGCCCTCACAAATTATCTGATAATATTCTGCACTTGCTATGCACTATATTTCACTTTGTTCACTCCACCGCTTTTATTGGATTCCAAGTTTAATGGGATGTTCTTTGATCCTTTCATCGGAGAGTTTCCTATGGAAGCAGTACGTGATTTGCATTAGGGCATCTTTTCTGGGTATTTTCGCATTTAGATTAGGTTTCAAGTGCATTAAAATGATCTAGTACACTTGTGACGTAGCCTGAATAGTACAAAATTACCCAGAAAGAAAAGCTAAGTTTCATAAAATCAGACAAGAACAATGATCTCAGTACATAAATTGGTCACACACTGTCAACAATCTGCTGGTCGTTTCGAGTTCTGTGACGTTGTACATTATTCTGATCATTTTGTTGTTAACTAAACAAGTAAGTTGTCCCCGATTTATAATAATAATAATAATTTATCTACGCCCGAGGCGCGACGATACCATGAAACACATAATTAATTAATGATTGCAGGTGGGGGGGGGGACTCTCCTGAGTCATTAAAGATGAGAGAGGTCAGCGATTATGGGGTGGCTTTCCAGTCGGCGCTTAAATACTCGGATGTTGGGGGCAGTGCAAATAACATCGGGAAGTTGAGAATACCATCGGGAGGTTCGAACAGGGAAAGAGTGGAATCTGGCGGTGCTAGTTGTCGTTTCAATGTTAATACCAAAAGAAGAGGTACGATCTCGCTGGGGTTTGTAGACGTAGAATGATGAACGAGGGACGATATTAGAACCAGTCATAATCATATGAGTCATACAAAGATCTCCTATGACTCTCCAATCAGTAAGCGGGCGCAGGCCAAGAGTTTTCAAGCGATCCGAATAAGAAGGTAGGGAAAGAGGATAGGAAGGGGGGGGGGAAACAACGATAGAATACTTGCCGGGTGAAAATATGTTGAACTTTTTCAAGAGTCTCAATGTCAGATATGTAATGTGGATTCCAAAAGGGGGATGCAAAGTCAAGGAGGGGTAGGACATATGCTTTGTAACTACGAAGGAGGATGGTGGGGCAGTTGAATGGGAGGGCTTTAAGGAGCAGAAATAACTTAGAAGTGGCTTTCTGAGCACGGGTTTTAATAGAACAAGAATTCTTGAGGTCAGAGCGGACTTGGACACCTAGATCACGGACGTTATTCACGAGGGGTAACTGAATGGAATTAATATTGTAGCGAGGGGAGGATTGTTTGGAGCCAATACGAAGATGAGAGCATTTAGAAGCAGATAGGGACAATTGGTTGAGTTGGGTCCATTCAAAGAGACAGTCAAGGGCAGATTGAAATTCGGAGGTAATAGTAGATTTGGTAGACTTATTGATATACAACTTAACATCATGATATACAACTTAACATCATCAGCATAACATTGGACGGATACGTTGTGAGATTTAGATAGTATACGAGAAAGGTCAGCTAGATAGATGGAGAAGAGAATAGGTCCTAGGACACTGCCTTGTGGTACTCCGGAGAGAATGGGGAAGTGGTCGCTAGTGGCGGAGGGCAAACGAACGGAGAAAGTGCGGTTGGAAAGGAAGGAGTGAATCCATGATAGCAGATTACCATGGATACCGTAATGAGATAATCGAGCTATTAATTTAGGGTAGGGAACAACATCAAAAGCACGAGTGAAGTCAATGTAAACTACATCAGTTATATGCTTTTTAGAGTGAGAATTTGTCCAATCATTATGACAAGTCAATAAATTAGTAACAACACTAGCACCAGAGCGGAAACCATGCTGATTGGACGGGAGGATATTGAAGCGAGAAAGGTGACTATTGAGGTGGTCTTTGATGAGACGTTCCATGGTCTTAGCAGCAGGAGAGATGATAGAGATGGGTCTATATGAGGAGGGTAGTTTGCTATCTTTGCCCGGCTTAGGAATGGGGGTGATAAGGGAATGTTTCCAGGCTGATGGGACAGTCCCAGAAATGAGACTGAGATTATAGATATCAGCTAATGGGGTGGATAAAGCGTGTGCACACTTCGAGAAAATGATCTGAGGAATGCCATCATAACCTGTAGAGCAAGAGGGAGACAATTTGCGTAATGCTTTGTAAACTGCATGAGGGAAAAGGGTGAATAGAGAGAGCGAGGGAGAGATGGGTAGTGAAGAGAGAGGGGGGAGAATGCCATCATCTAAGGTGAAATGAGATGCGAATTCAGTAGCAAGTAAATTAGACTTGGAGAAACTGTCATAAACTGGTACATCATTAGGGGAGACTAATTCAGGAATAGAAAGCTTAGGTTTGGTGAGGGAAGAAATATGGCGATACAAATCTTTGATACGGGCTAATTTTTTACGGGTGGAGTAACGAGTCCATTTGTCTATCTCGAATAGTATTTATATAATTAACAGTTATATTTTTAAATAATTATTAATTTTTCAAAACAATTTTAAGGGAGCAATGTCTTCAGAGGCGGGTCGGGTGCGACTATCCTGCAATGGGCCTGTTAGTAGTTTAAATTTTTATCATTAACGATATGATTAGCACTTATTATTATTGAACTAATTAGCACTAATCCGGATGAGAATCATTGCTCCATATCTCTCTGTCTATGTCCATGTCTCCTCTGATATATCAGAGACGATATGACGCAACACTTCTCATCAAACCTAGCGCCTGATATTATAAATAATGCGTTTAGATCTTCATTCAAGTATCGATCATTTGCACCTGCAATGTTCTTTCTTCACTACTGTAGGATACAATTTAATTATAATTTTTATTTATTTATTTTTAATTTAATTTAATTTTAGCCATATTACCCTTGTAGATATCTGTCCATGAATTTCTTCTACACTTCACCGACTTTAAACATGCTAGCGCACATCAGCTGGCAGCTTGCGCACGGTACTCTAGTAATTATTTTCAAGTAATTATATTTATATTATAATCGCATTAATATTATTATAATATTATTATTATAATATTATAAAAATATTATTATACGAATATTATAAAAAATGATTAATATTATTAATATTATTATAATCGCATTTGTTTCAGGCGTACCTCCCTTTATCTACTTGATTCTCAACAAGACAGTACAGAGGCATATGAAGGAAGTTTTTTTCCTCTATTTTTCGTCATAGTCAATATTCCTTTCGATAGTAGTGATTATATAATTTTGATATTTCAGGATGTTGCTGGGGCTGGGAGGAACTAAAGCAAATGCAGTTCAGAAGATCGCGTACGTTTCTTTTTGCAACGGTTGCAATAATAAATTGTTTTCAGAACCTCTTCTTCATCAAGACATTGACCCAAACATCTCAATTCAAGGCTACTTGAAGTTTTTATGAACATCGCCCAATTTTGTAAAGGGGAAGATGCCATAACATGCGAAGCTTCATAACTGTTACTACTTGCATTAATTCTAACTTGAAGAAATTCTGATGTTTACATTAACTCATATTGAGGGAATAAAATACTCGTTAATCCCATTGGTCAATGCAACTCAATAATTGGAAAAGTCGTCGAGAGTGGAAATATTGGTGGAACCAAACAAATAAATAATGGAATACCTAAAGCCTCATCAACAACCCTTTGCGAAACCTGATAAAAAGGTAAAAAGGTTAAGGTAAAGGCGTTAGGCATTTTTCCACGCAAGGGTGGGCTCTGCCACCCCATCGTCTGTGTAGCAACTAGGTCCTATCCTGGAAACCAGTGGCCTGTTGCGAGACTTCAAACCGCCCGTGTTGTGTGCACGTGGTTGGGGATTTCCTTACCAACATTTCACTACCAACATTCTGGGTGGATCTGTGGACGCGGGCGGGGGTCGAACTCGTGACCCTTCGTTCGCAAGCCTGGCACACAACTACTTCGCCACCCGGCCACTAAGTAGTCTATAATCTGTATTCTGAGAACGAGGAGCGAGAATCGACAAAGCAAGAGCGATCATATGTCTACTGTCTTTCATCCGTTCCCTTAAGCCCAGGTAGCAGCGATACATTGGAAAAAAATGAGGACAATTGATGGGCCGTGTAGAATAGCCAGGGGCGTTTTCGGAATCAATTCTACCCATCAACATTTACATGTTACGCTGAGAATATCGTATCTTTCTTTGTGCTCACGAGGGTGCACTAGGTCGGATGATCACCGTCGGATGGTAACCGACTGGATGATAACCAAAAAATGGACCCATCTGTAGAACTTTCACAGAATGATTTTTGAGACTTTGGGAACCTACTGAATCATTTTTGAGAATTTGGAACCTACTGTGAAAGTTCTACATAAGGGTCCATTTTTGGTGATCATCCAGTAGGTTACCATCCGACAGTGATCATCCGACCTAGTGCCCACAGAGGTGCACAGCCTGATAGGAGGTGGCGTGCCTACTTTCTCAATCTCTCTTCCATAATTGCTCAAAAATAAGGATGAAATAACATTATCATATGAAACCCCTCACTCTCTCTCCCATTTACACCATTGTTTACTAGATAGTATCATGTTTCGAATTGATACTTGGTTCCCATGATTATATAAGCTCAACGTCTCTCACTTTTTTTCAGCAAAAGAGACAGTCTCTTTACCGCCTTCAAAGGAGGCTCACATGATTGTCAGCTAGATGATCGATAGTGCTAATATATTGTATGCCGCATACAGTATGCCGACAGATCATCTCTCTCGACTAATCCCTTTGTTATCTCTATTTCTGTGTCTTTATTACGCTCTTGCGGGCGACTCTCATGCCCTTAAACTCTCTTTTTTCTCCAGATTTCAGCCATTTCTTCACTTTGTTTCTCAATGTGTATCGCTCCCTCGTTCTGATATTGATAAGCGACCTTCTCAGACGCATCTAAGATCAAAGATCAACGATCAACGATGAGCGCTCTCGAAAACAACGACGACATCGACTTCCTATGCGTCACGCCCGGCGATGTGAGTGCAGAACTCGTATAAAATCTGCCCCATAGAGTTTTTAATTCGGACCTTCCACTCTTCACTTCACCCACTCTCTTGGCCGGTCGAGCGGTGAGAGAATGTGTAAAATGAAGAGGCAGTGGCACCGTTTCTAGAACTCTAATTTGAATTATACTGCTTTTAGGGGTGAACTTCTTCTGGTTTTTCCCGGTTTTCTCCAGTTCCTCAAACATACTTGTATTTATTCACAGTGGCATGCTCGCAAGATTCCCTTCAAGCGAGAAATCGACGAGGATATCGTGAGTGTTGACTTATTTCTCCAATCTTTGTCTTTTTCTTTAAAAAATCAAATCTCTCAGGTAAATGAACCCCCTAGTGCGAGTACACTTCACAGGGGAAATAGTGGTGATCAGAATCGGGTAGGTCGCATTTTCCGTTCATATTGCCAACTTGGAACGCACTCTACTCAATGTTGTTTCGTTCTCTTTAACCGGGGAGAGAGAGAGAGGGGGAGAGAGAGAGAGAGAAAGAGCAATGGAAATGAAGAGAGTCAGTAGCTTGCTCTAAGGCAACGGTAGGTCCCTTCGATCTACCGTAACCTCACTTACCGTACTATGAATAACGTTCTTCATTCTGCGCGCTCTCTGGCTTCTCTAAGAGCGCAGGAGGAATGAAGAGCTTGCGCAGTCATCCCTATACCGTACTCCACAATGAATTGTCTCCCTTTAGCCAGTCATCACAACTCGACCATCTTCATTGGAGCAATTGCTTGCGATGTTGCAGCAGCTGCAGCTGCACAACCGCAGCACATAATGCCGCGGGTGCAGCCGGAGTTGGCTGCTCGCAATCCCTCTGGTGCTGCAGCAACATAATACCTCCAGGTTGGCAACTCGCACTCGCTGATTCAGTAATGAAAGCAACAATCTCACTCTTTCCTATTCACGTATTCACTTGCTTTCTCGCTAGAGAGTGTGCCAAAATCGGAGAGTCGGATGGGAACTATGTCGCAATATCGCCTTTGATACATATATCAACGCCGAGATGACGTTATCTTTTTTTTGATATATCAAACGCGGCATGACGCTATAGTTAGACACCGCAAACTCAGCCCACTCGGCGCGGACAGTTTCGCTCGAGAAAGTGAGATCGGTGGAGCACAGTCTTCATTCTCAACCAAATCACTCGCTAAAAAATGATTTCAGAAGCTCTTTTCATCCTCTTTCGATTGAGCTTCCGTGGTGTTGCACACCTCTTCTCTGAGTAGGTCAAAATAAATGCGCATTGCCGACTCTCACTATAAAACGTGTATGCTGACCTACTCAGAGAAGGATTTTCCAAGGTCACGGAGGCTTAATCGAAAGATGATGGACAGAGCTTCTAAATTCGACTTTGAGCGAGTGATTTGATTGAGAATGAAGAGGGTGCTTCCTTTCCGCGCGGAATTTTCTAATAGAGAGGACGCGCGGGAAGAGCTGCAAGGGGGGAGTCGGGGCGCGCTCTCTCTTCATCTCTCCCACCCGGCGCGTGTAGAGAGCTAATGAAAATACGAATAGGCGCGTCAGCGTCGAAGTCTTGGCTCTCCTCACTGGGGTGAGGCACAACCCGGAAAGGGCGAAGCTCTGCCCAAATTTTTGGAGATTTGACTGGGGAGGGGTCGGAATTGGCTCCGCCCCTCTCTCCCTCGTCTCGCTTTTCTGCCGCTCCCCGTTGACACCTTTTCATATACTTTATGATCTCCAGTACGAATCTGAGATAAGATATCGACAAACGGCCAAAAGTGTGTTCTTATATGAACCCCAACGGGCAGTTTGAGCATAGTTGGGATGGTATAGCTTCATTTCGGCTTTACCCCTTGTGGTCCCTAGCCATAGTTCTCATCCGACCTAGCGCCGGAGAGTCACACCATTGCTTCCCATTTCTAAATCCTATGTACTTTCTCGCAACTGTCTTATTAGTGTTCAGCACAGTCTTGAAAACGAGTTGTATCCATAGTTGGCCACGCCGGAGGCGACACCCATGAAACCCTGTTCATGGTGGGGCGCTTTCCCGCTCAAATCCAGGAGGGAAGCGCCCCACCAATCAATCAATCAATCAATATTTATCATGTCAAGCGCTAACGCTAGATGAGGAGTGGTCGGTATTTTTCGGTCGTTGCAGACCACCAGTGGGGGCCAATCGTTCTTCTCAGGTCGTCTCTCCAGCGGATTCTAGGCTGACCTTGTGGGCGACTCCGGCTGTAGGGAATCCAGTCAGTAGTAGCTCTGCTCCACTGCTCCAAATCCATCCTTCTGATTTTGAGTGCCCATTGAGCCTTCCGTTTCAGCGCTTCTTGATTCCAATCCCGCACCCCTGTCGCATTGCGCACATTCTCGTTTCTCCATCGGTCCCTCAGAGTAATACCCAACATCTTGCGCTCCATTTTCCGCTGAGTTACACTAAGACGCTCCTTTTCGCTTGCTCGCAACGCCCAGACTTCTGAACCGTAAAGTACCGTAGAAGAGATACAGCTTTCGAAGAGTCTCCTCTTAGTCTTCATAGGAAGAAGGCGAGATGAGAGTAGTGTAGAAATCTTGCTCCAAGCGAGCCATCCCAGGCGAATTCTGTGTTCAAGTTCATCAGAATGATCTAGAGGGAGCGAAATTCTCCCTCCAAGATATGTTGTTGAATTGACAAAGTTGAAGGTCAAATTGTCGATGGCAATGGGTGCTCGAGTGGTGCTGCACGAGTAGAGGAGGAGGGAGAGTAGAGATAGGAGAAGTGGAGGAGAGGGTCCTAGAGAGAGGAGAGGAGGAGGGAGAGTAGAGATAGGAGAAGGGGAGGAGAGGGTCCTAGAGAGAGTAGAGGAGGAGGGAGAGTAGAGATAGGAGAAGGGGAGGAGAGGGTCCTAGAGAGAGGAGAGGAGGAGGGAGAGTAGAGATAGGAGAGGGGGAGGAGACGCTCCTAGAGATGGGAGCGGGGGTCAGTCTTAGAAATAAGAGAAATAGCGTCGACCCTAGAGATGGTAAATGAGAAGGGAGGGGCGGAAAAATTATTTTTTCAAGCATTCCCGGTAGACAAAAACATATGCCACCTCCTAGCCGCCTTTAGGCGGCTAGTCTGGGATAAATCCTACCCTCATCCACCTCCTCCGCCGCCTCTACGAGTCTTCGACTACTGTCATCCGAGTGAACGAGGATCTCGTTCCAGTCACAATCAGGAGAGGAGTTCGCCAAGGGGACACTCTTTCCCCTCGCCTTTTCAACGTCGTCCTTCGCTCAGCAATGAACGAGATCGATTGGGAGAATGTGACCAATTTGACCTTCAACTTTGTCAATTCAACAACATATCTTGGAGGGAGAATTTCGCTCCCTCTAGATCATTCTGATGAACTTGAACACAGAATTCGCCTGGGATGGCTCGCTTGGAGCAAGATTTCTACACTACTCTCATCTCGCCTTCTTCCTATGAAGACTAAGAGGAGACTCTTCGAAAGCTGTATCTCTTCTACGGTACTTTACGGTTCAGAAGTCTGGGCGTTGCGAGCAAGCGAAAAGGAGCGTCTTAGTGTAACTCAGCGGAAAATGGAGCGCAAGATGTTGGGTATTACTCTGAGGGACCGATGGAGAAACGAGAATGTGCGCAATGCGACAGGGGTGCGGGATTGGAATCAAGAAGCGCTGAAACGGAAGGCTCAATGGGCACTCAAAATCAGAAGGATGGATTTGGAGCAGTGGAGCAGAGCTACTACTGACTGGATTCCCTACAGCCGGAGTCGCCCACAAGGTCAGCCTAGAATCCGCTGGAGAGACGACCTGAGAAGAACGATTGGCCCCCACTGGTGGTCTGCAACGACCGAAAAATACCGACCACTCCTCATCTAGCGTTAGCGCTTGACATGATAAATATTGATTGATTGATTGATTGGTGGGGCGCTTCCCTCCTGGATTTGAGCGGGAAAGCGCCCCACCATGAACAGGGTTTCATGGGTGTCGCCTCCGGCGTGGCCAACTATGGATACAACTCGTTTTCAAGACTGTGCTGAACACTAATAAGACAGTTGCGAGAAAGTACATAGGATTTAGAAATGGGAAGCAATGGTGTGACTCTCCGGCGCTAGGTCGGATGAGAACTATGGCTAGGGACCACAAGGGGTAAAGCCGAAATGAAGCTATACCATCCCAACTATGCTCAAACTGCCCGTTGGGGTTCATATAAGAACACACTTTTGGCCGTTTGTCGATATCTTATCTCAGATTCGTACTGGAGATCATAAAGTATATGAAAAGGTGTCAACGGGGAGCGGCAGAAAAGCGAGACGAGGGAGAGAGGGGCGGAGCCAATTCCGACCCCTCCCCAGTCAAATCTCCAAAAATTTGGGCAGAGCTTCGCCCTTTCCGGGTTGTGCCTCACCCCAGTGAGGAGAGCCAAGACTTCGACGCTGACGCGCCTATTCGTATTTTCATTAGCTCTCTACACGCGCCGGGTGGGAGAGATGAAGAGAGAGCGCGCCCCGACTCCCCCCTTGCAGCTCTTCCCGCGCGTCCTCTCTATTAGAAAATTCCGCGCGGAAAGGAAGCACCCTCTTCATTCTCAATCAAATCACTCGCTCAAAGTCGAATTTAGAAGCTCTGTCCATCATCTTTCGATTAAGCCTCCGTGACCTTGGAAAATCCTTCTCTGAGTAGGTCAGCATACACGTTTTATAGTGAGAGTCGGCAATGCGCATTTATTTTGACCTACTCAGAGAAGAGGTGTGCAACACCACGGAAGCTCAATCGAAAGAGGATGAAAAGAGCTTCTGAAATCATTTTTTAGCGAGTGATTTGGTTGAGAATGAAGACTGTGCTCCACCGATCTCACTTTCTCGAGCGAAACTGTCCGCGCCGAGTGGGCTGAGTTTGCGGTGTCTAACTATAGCGTCATGCCGCGTTTGATATATCAAAAAAAAGATAACGTCATCTCGGCGTTGATATATGTATCAAAGGCGATATTGCGACATAGTTCCCATCCGACTCTCCGATTTTGGCACACTCTCTAGCGAGAAAGCAAGTGAATACGTGAATAGGAAAGAGTGAGATTGTTGCTTTCATTACTGAATCAGCGAGTGCGAGTTGCCAACCTGGAGGTATTATGTTGCTGCAGCACCAGAGGGATTGCGAGCAGCCAACTCCGGCTGCACCCGCGGCATTATGTGCTGCGGTTGTGCAGCTGCAGCTGCTGCAACATCGCAAGCAATTGCTCCAATGAAGATGGTCGAGTTGTGATGACTGGCTAAAGGGAGACAATTCATTGTGGAGTACGGTATAGGGATGACTGCGCAAGCTCTTCATTCCTCCTGCGCTCTTAGAGAAGCCAGAGAGCGCGCAGAATGAAGAACGTTATTCATAGTACGGTAAGTGAGGTTACGGTAGATCGAAGGGACCTACCGTTGCCTTAGAGCAAGCTACTGACTCTCTTCATTTCCATTGCTCTTTCTCTCTCTCTCTCTCCCCCTCTCTCTCTCTCCCCGGTTAAAGAGAACGAAACAACATTGAGTAGAGTGCGTTCCAAGTTGGCAATATGAACGGAAAATGCGACCTACCCGATTCTGATCACCACTATTTCCCCTGTGAAGTGTACTCGCACTAGGGGGTTCATTTACCTGAGAGATTTGATTTTTTAAAGAAAAAGACAAAGATTGGAGAAATAAGTCAACACTCACGATATCCTCGTCGATTTCTCGCTTGAAGGGAATCTTGCGAGCATGCCACTGTGAATAAATACAAGTATGTTTGAGGAACTGGAGAAAACCGGGAAAAACCAGAAGAAGTTCACCCCTAAAAGCAGTATAATTCAAATTAGAGTTCTAGAAACGGTGCCACTGCCTCTTCATTTTACACATTCTCTCACCGCTCGACCGGCCAAGAGAGTGGGTGAAGTGAAGAGTGGAAGGTCCGAATTAAAAACTCTATGGGGCAGATTTTATACGAGTTCTGCACTCACATCGCCGGGCGTGACGCATAGGAAGTCGATGTCGTCGTTGTTTTCGAGAGCGCTCATCGTTGATCGTTGATCTTTGATCTTAGATGCGTCTGAGAAGGTCGCTTATCAATATCAGAACGAGGGAGCGATACACATTGAGAAACAAAGTGAAGAAATGGCTGAAATCTGGAGAAAAAAGAGAGTTTAAGGGCATGAGAGTCGCCCGCAAGAGCGTAATAAAGACACAGAAATAGAGATAACAAAGGGATTAGTCGAGAGAGATGATCTGTCGGCATACTGTATGCGGCATACAATATATTAGCACTATCGATCATCTAGCTGACAATCATGTGAGCCTCCTTTGAAGGCGGTAAAGAGACTGTCTCTTTTGCTGAAAAAAAGTGAGAGACGTTGAGCTTATATAATCATGGGAACCAAGTATCAATTCGAAACATGATACTATCTAGTAAACAATGGTGTAAATGGGAGAGAGAGTGAGGGGTTTCATATGATAATGTTATTTCATCCTTATTTTTGAGCAATTATGGAAGAGAGATTGAGAAAGTAGGCACGCCACCTCCTATCAGGCTGTGCACCTCTGTGGGCACTAGGTCGGATGATCACTGTCGGATGGTAACCTACTGGATGATCACCAAAAATGGACCCTTATGTAGAACTTTCACAGTAGGTTCCAAATTCTCAAAAATGATTCAGTAGGTTCCCAAAGTCTCAAAAATCATTCTGTGAAAGTTCTACAGATGGGTCCATTTTTTGGTTATCATCCAGTCGGTTACCATCCGACGGTGATCATCCGACCTAGTGCACCCTCGTGAGCACAAAGAAAGATACGATATTCTCAGCGTAACATGTAAATGTTGATGGGTAGAATTGATTCCGAAAACGCCCCTGGCTATTCTACACGGCCCATCAATTGTCCTCATTTTTTTCCAATGTATCGCTGCTACCTGGGCTTAAGGGAACGGATGAAAGACAGTAGACATATGATCGCTCTTGCTTTGTCGATTCTCGCTCCTCGTTCTCAGAATACAGATTATAGACTACTTAGTGGCCGGGTGGCGAAGTAGTTGTGTGCCAGGCTTGCGAACGAAGGGTCACGAGTTCGACCCCCGCCCGCGTCCACAGATCCACCCAGAATGTTGGTAGTGAAATGTTGGTAAGGAAATCCCCAACCACGTGCACACAACACGGGCGGTTTGAAGTCTCGCAACAGGCCACTGGTTTCCAGGATAGGACCTAGTTGCTACACAGACGATGGGGTGGCAGAGCCCACCCTTGCGTGGAAAAATGCCTAACGCCTTTACCTTAACCTTTTTACCTTTTTATCAGGTTTCGCAAAGGGTTGTTGATGAGGCTTTAGGTATTCCATTATTTATTTGTTTGGTTCCACCAATATTTCCACTCTCGACGACTTTTCCAATTATTGAGTTGCATTGACCAATGGGATTAACGAGTATTTTATTCCCTCAATATGAGTTAATGTAAACATCAGAATTTCTTCAAGTTAGAATTAATGCAAGTAGTAACAGTTATGAAGCTTCGCATGTTATGGCATCTTCCCCTTTACAAAATTGGGCGATGTTCATAAAAACTTCAAGTAGCCTTGAATTGAGATGTTTGGGTCAATGTCTTGATGAAGAAGAGGTTCTGAAAACAATTTATTATTGCAACCGTTGCAAAAAGAAACGTACGCGATCTTCTGAACTGCATTTGCTTTAGTTCCTCCCAGCCCCAGCAACATCCTGAAATATCAAAATTATATAATCACTACTATCGAAAGGAATATTGACTATGACAAAAAATAGAGGAAAAAAACTTCCTTCATATGCCTCTGTACTGTCTTGTTGAGAATCAAGTAGATAAAGGGAGGTACGCCTGAAACAAATGCGATTATAATAATATTAATAATATTAATCATTTTTTATAATATTCGTATAATAATATTTTTATAATATTATAATAATAATATTATAATAATATTAATGCGATTATAATATAAATATAATTACTTGAAAATAATTACTAGAGTACCGTGCGCAAGCTGCCAGCTGATGTGCGCTAGCATGTTTAAAGTCGGTGAAGTGTAGAAGAAATTCATGGACAGATATCTACAAGGGTAATATGGCTAAAATTAAATTAAATTAAAAATAAATAAATAAAAATTATAATTAAATTGTATCCTACAGTAGTGAAGAAAGAACATTGCAGGTGCAAATGATCGATACTTGAATGAAGATCTAAACGCATTATTTATAATATCAGGCGCTAGGTTTGATGAGAAGTGTTGCGTCATATCGTCTCTGATATATCAGAGGAGACATGGACATAGACAGAGAGATATGGAGCAATGATTCTCATCCGGATTAGTGCTAATTAGTTCAATAATAATAAGTGCTAATCATATCGTTAATGATAAAAATTTAAACTACTAACAGGCCCATTGCAGGATAGTCGCACCCGACCCGCCTCTGAAGACATTGCTCCCTTAAAATTGTTTTGAAAAATTAATAATTATTTAAAAATATAACTGTTAATTATATAAATACTATTCGAGATAGACAAATGGACTCGTTACTCCACCCGTAAAAAATTAGCCCGTATCAAAGATTTGTATCGCCATATTTCTTCCCTCACCAAACCTAAGCTTTCTATTCCTGAATTAGTCTCCCCTAATGATGTACCAGTTTATGACAGTTTCTCCAAGTCTAATTTACTTGCTACTGAATTCGCATCTCATTTCACCTTAGATGATGGCATTCTCCCCCCTCTCTCTTCACTACCCATCTCTCCCTCGCTCTCTCTATTCACCCTTTTCCCTCATGCAGTTTACAAAGCATTACGCAAATTGTCTCCCTCTTGCTCTACAGGTTATGATGGCATTCCTCAGATCATTTTCTCGAAGTGTGCACACGCTTTATCCACCCCATTAGCTGATATCTATAATCTCAGTCTCATTTCTGGGACTGTCCCATCAGCCTGGAAACATTCCCTTATCACCCCCATTCCTAAGCCGGGCAAAGATAGCAAACTACCCTCCTCATATAGACCCATCTCTATCATCTCTCCTGCTGCTAAGACCATGGAACGTCTCATCAAAGACCACCTCAATAGTCACCTTTCTCGCTTCAATATCCTCCCGTCCAATCAGCATGGTTTCCGCTCTGGTGCTAGTGTTGTTACTAATTTATTGACTTGTCATAATGATTGGACAAATTCTCACTCTAAAAAGCATATAACTGATGTAGTTTACATTGACTTCACTCGTGCTTTTGATGTTGTTCCCTACCCTAAATTAATAGCTCGATTATCTCATTACGGTATCCATGGTAATCTGCTATCATGGATTCACTCCTTCCTTTCCAACCGCACTTTCTCCGTTCGTTTGCCCTCCGCCACTAGCGACCACTTCCCCATTCTCTCCGGAGTACCACAAGGCAGTGTCCTAGGACCTATTCTCTTCTCCATCTATCTAGCTGACCTTTCTCGTATACTATCTAAATCTCACAACGTATCCGTCCAATGTTATGCTGATGATGTTAAGTTGTATATCATGATGTTAAGTTGTATATCAATAAGTCTACCAAATCTACTATTACCTCCGAATTTCAATCTGCCCTTGACTGTCTCTTTGAATGGACCCAACTCAACCAATTGTCCCTATCTGCTTCTAAATGCTCTCATCTTCGTATTGGCTCCAAACAATCCTCCCCTCGCTACAATATTAATTCCATTCAGTTACCCCTCGTGAATAACGTCCGTGATCTAGGTGTCCAAGTCCGCTCTGACCTCAAGAATTCTTGTTCTATTAAAACCCGTGCTCAGAAAGCCACTTCTAAGTTATTTCTGCTCCTTAAAGCCCTCCCATTCAACTGCCCCACCATCCTCCTTCGTAGTTACAAAGCATATGTCCTACCCCTCCTTGACTTTGCATCCCCCTTTTGGAATCCACATTACATATCTGACATTGAGACTCTTGAAAAAGTTCAACATATTTTCACCCGGCAAGTATTCTATCGTTGTTTCCCCCCCCCCCTTCCTATCCTCTTTCCCTACCTTCTTATTCGGATCGCTTGAAAACTCTTGGCCTGCGCCCGCTTACTGATTGGAGAGTCATAGGAGATCTTTGTATGACTCATATGATTATGACTGGTTCTAATATCGTCCCTCGTTCATCATTCTACGTCTACAAACCCCAGCGAGATCGTACCTCTTCTTTTGGTATTAACATTGAAACGACAACTAGCACCGCCAGATTCCACTCTTTCCCTGTTCGAACCTCCCGATGGTATTCTCAACTTCCCGATGTTATTTGCACTGCCCCCAACATCCGAGTATTTAAGCGCCGACTGGAAAGCCACCCCATAATCGCTGACCTCTCTCATCTTTAATGACTCAGGAGAGTCCCCCCCCCCCACCTGCAATCATTAATTAATTATGTGTTTCATGGTATCGTCGCGCCTCGGGCGTAGATAAATTATTATTATTATTATAAATCGGGGACAACTTACTTGTTTAGTTAACAACAAAATGATCAGAATAATGTACAACGTCACAGAACTCGAAACGACCAGCAGATTGTTGACAGTGTGTGACCAATTTATGTACTGAGATCATTGTTCTTGTCTGATTTTATGAAACTTAGCTTTTCTTTCTGGGTAATTTTGTACTATTCAGGCTACGTCACAAGTGTACTAGATCATTTTAATGCACTTGAAACCTAATCTAAATGCGAAAATACCCAGAAAAGATGCCCTAATGCAAATCACGTACTGCTTCCATAGGAAACTCTCCGATGAAAGGATCAAAGAACATCCCATTAAACTTGGAATCCAATAAAAGCGGTGGAGTGAACAAAGTGAAATATAGTGCATAGCAAGTGCAGAATATTATCAGATAATTTGTGAGGGCCTGAAAACAAACTTTTTCTAAAATGATTTAATGGTAATTGAAACCTCAAATCGCATGCTCATTTTCATCAATTCAAAGAGTCGATAGATGACAAGCAGCAGACAGCCCATGCACGCGCCGCACCACGTGCCTACAGTATGCACACCATAAGCGGAAAGTCGATGAGACCGTACTAGAGTTTCCCATTTTGGGTCTTTTCGGACACCTTTTCGGAATTTTTCACGCACTAAACATACCTTAAAATGATACAAAATGCCCGCAAACCCTTAAAACTGAAAAAAGGTATGCCGTACCCAATCCAACGCAGCCTACGATCCAGATGAACCAGGGATGAGAGCAGAAAACCGCTCCTTCGATGAGAAGCACTCCGAAGAAGATGTAAATGAACATGATAGCGATCATATCGATGAACGCCAGCCACAACATTATCTTTAATATATAATATTTTTAAAATTAATTAATTAATTAAGTTTAATAATAAATGCTCTTACCCGATAGCACGCGCTCTGTCTCTCAATGAAGAAGGCGTAAGCACAAGGAATGTAGGCTATCTGGAATATGTGGTATAAAAGTAAGTTAAAATTTCTGGTTCGAGGTAAGTGTTCTATTAGGTTGTGAAAAAAAGTAATTGTAGATTTGGACCATGATGTTTGAGCACGCCTAAAATTATTTTCATTTATGATCTCAAGCTGGCTCAATAGCATATAGTAGAGGTATACTTGGTCAATATATTTATGTATTCCAATCGCTTCATGCTTTTAGGATACCCGGCAAATCCAATTTTTGACAAATCTGATATTTTCACTCTTTTCTAAAAATATTTCCCGTCTCTCGTATTTTGTGGGGGAAAAGGGCTGTACATTTTCATATAGTGTAGTGAGAAGCACATGTGCAGTTCTTTCGAAAAATAGGTCTAATGCCGCTCCTGCCTCAACATAGCACGATTTACACATCACTGAATTAATACCTCAGCTAATAAACACTTATCAAGCGATAACGTTTCCTGCTTCGAGGTTCAATCAGACTGGTTTCTAAATAAGTGCGCTTCCATGATACACTCTGGTGCTACGTACCACAGAGAAACATGTGAACTCATCCCTTCTCTACTTGTAGAAAACATAGATTTTCAGTATTGATGAGTACAGGCCAATATTGTCAAATTTTCGACATTCGGTATATGGTGAATGAATAAATTTCCTCAAAAGGGAGCTATCCCCTGACTTTGCCCAGTCGTATACTGATACATAAAGAGTAGCTTTAACAGTTAACCACAAAATTTAGGGCTTTCACCAACCCTGGAAAATGGAAAAGACTTTTCGATGTTCAAATTTAATAGTCGGGATGATGAATGTTACATGTTTTGCTAGAAGTATTGCATGCCCACCTAAATACAATTTTAAGTTAACCATGGAAAGTGCTTTTCGCTTCACTACATTTGAGATGGATACATCAATAGTTACGGATGCACGGTAGAAATAATTATTTCTGTTGATGTGCAGTTAGGGTCAAGGTAAAAATGAGTGTATTTTCTGACAGGCCATTCGGAGCGGACCAGATTCACATGTTTTATTGTGATATCCGTATGCCATACTTTTCGCACGTGCCGTAATATGTGCCCTATCTTAGCTTTCCATGGATTGCTGGACCGAAACGTACTCAGTAAAACATTTTGTCGATGTAGCTTTGTCTTCATACTGTGGCCTCAATACCAATTGGATAGACTCGAACCTAAGCGCGATAGAAAGGGTATCCAAGCACTCAACGAGCACAAGTAACAATATGATATTCAGGCGGCAACCAAAGACGAGGTATTACAGAATCGAAAATTTCAAAATCTACAATTACTTTTTTCACAACCTGATAAAATGAAGATACGATTTCGCAATTTTCAAACAAAGAAATCCTAAAATTTCGAAATTCGTACATTTTCGCAATCGCATTACCTCGCACAACACTCCCCCGACCACAGATGCATAACCATGCATTGGATGTGGTTCTCCAATCGCCTCAGTCCATCCAGCTCCGATCGGACGTACTCGACTTAAATGTGTTACATAAATACTCTAACTAATGCATTTTATCAATTATTAGTTCTCAAGTGAACAGTTGCGATTTAGGTTGCGCGCTTTCGGCACTTCTTCGGTTTCTGGCCACCCCCGCCCCAATTTCCCATTCCTGCCAATCATTGAGGAGTTGGGCGGCCGAAAATCAGGGAGGAATATCTAGAAATGAGTGGACTAGATGAGGGAGAGGGGGGGGGTGGCCAGAAACCGAAGAAGTACCACAAAATCAGAATTAATCTAGTACTATTCACACCTGCAATTGTACTCCGGCATCGAAGTCCACGACCAGATCGGAATCCACTGCTCGATTGCCGTGGCGTTGCCGAACATCGATGATGATGTCACCTGATTCAGCCTTTACGAAAAACAACATAATTTTCCGTTATTTGTGTATAATGATGAGACCGTGGTATCATTTCACGAATTCAAATGATAGGGGAAAGGAGAGGCCTCAAGTTTGACTCGACTGACTCCTCTAGCCGATTTGTCGGACTATAAAATGCGCCTAGGCAGAGACACTGTTCATAACATAAATGTTTAAAACCGACACATTGAGCTATTGAAATAAGGTAAGTGGAGAGTGGTGTTATTTTGTAATTTGATGTAAAACATAATTTTGCATTAGATAAAACTGGGAAATATGATTGGAAACAATGTAGCAGTCGGTGCTATAAGAATACATGAATTCAGAATGAGCATATTTCCATGTCGCGTTAAGGCGGAACTTCAAGGAATCAGGAGAAAGTGCAAGCTCTTTTGCGTCACGAATTAACTGCGATTGCGAGATAATAAAGCAAATCACACACCTACACGATCTATTATCGTGTACTGGATCTATCGTTGTAACGAGTAATCAATCCACTTACCCTCTTAGTTTGCTTCTTATCTCGTTTACCCTAACATTCGAGAGTAAATTTGTGTTTAAAATGAAGTGATGCAGAACATTGATCGTGGTAAAATAGGTATGCTAAAAGCTCATAGCCCATCTTCATTTCTTGTTGAGTGCAATGCGTAGTTGTTTATCTAATCTTCGGAAGACCGCAGTAACATCACAAGAACGCACACCACGCTTAGGATAGAGATTGCTTCACAAGAAACGACTCTCGTCTGTCTGAGCTTTATGTAGTCGATCAACAAGTTGGGGATGATGTAAAATCAAGAACATCCTTTATTCAGAAGTCATAAAACTTGTTTTGGGTACGAAGGTTAGCAGGAATCTGTCCATTCTATTCGTTCAATTTCCCATCTTTCCTCTCGATTTCCACGCGGTCTACTGATAGCAATGAAAAACGTGTAATCGTTCGTGATCTTGTAGTCACAATCACGCTTGCATCACATAATTCTGCTGCTTAATCACTTTGAGGGCAATCTACGGTTACGACTAGTGATTCCAATTCGGCGCGCGCTCTCCTCGTTTCACACGCTCTCTCACCGGTCAGACAGAGCGAGAGAGCGTGTGAAACGAGGAGAGCGCGCTCCGATTTGGCATCACTAGTTATGACCACATCAATATCGCAACACGTGCCAAACAGAAGATTGATAATTTGATAGGCGAATTTATCCCTTTTTCATCTATATATTTTTTTTGTTTTCTGCTTGATTTCCACGTGGTATTCTGATCGTAAGTGATCTGTTAGAAACCGTACGTGGTCTTTTAGTCACGATCCTTGCAAACCTTGTTGATCCTTGCATCACTTCACTCTACTTTGTATCCGCATATACCACTCCTACGAGTGATGGGTTGGGGAGTACTCAACAGATAAGAATGGTAATTATCCCGCTTTTCCTTCCCGGGTCCATTCGTAATCTGATTTGCTATCAAATTATGAAAAAAACTAAATGTTACCATGTGTATTTATCGTACTCTCTCACTATATATGGCCTGATAAACGATTTGTCTCTTTTTTGGTGGGATATCACGGCCCGTTAGTAGATAAGAACTATAATTATCCCGCTCGCCCTTCTCTCCTACAGTCGTTATCTAAACACTTCTCAAACGATGCGCTTCTTTTACTTATTAGTCTGATTTGTTGCGAATTTTTGGTTTTTTTCAATTGGAACAAATTTATTTCAGGTTGACAACAAATCATGCCTCAACTGTGTAACTTCTTCAACAAAAATGAGGTAGTCATTAGAATTAGCAACATGCTGCTATGAGTCTACGTTTAGGTGTCTATATTCAACCTGCCAAATGAGCTGCTGACAGCGATTATTTTACAATTAAACTTGCTTGATCGTGCGAATATATCCTCCACGCACAGTCATATGAAAGGACTGGAAGAAAAGGCGGGATTTCGGCGATTCGAGTCTATTATCTTCGAGAAGGTATTCACATTAACTTTACGAGCCATCCAAGAACAAAACGAAAAATAATTGTACTTCTTTTGCAAAGCTCTTTCAGAATGAGCTCATAGTCACATACAACGGTGCTTCTAAGCAATTTTGCCTCGATAAGGACATTTCGGGCTCTAACCTTTCACAATTTTTCAAGAACGCTGTTACTGCACAGCTGATGATCAAGGTTTGAATTTGATTTATCCCTTTCTCTTTCAAAATATTGTATGATCATTACGGAACACAATTAAGGGACGATTGGACGAAAACTTTACATGTAATCTTCAAGAAATATTGAAAACTCTCAAATTCCGCAACTTGGAATTTCATCATTATGATCACTCCTCTAGCAGGTTAGTCTCAGTGCTTTCACAAATTGAAATTTAATTATTTCAGTGTTCTTACATCTCTTCTCAAAGACGTCGGAGAGGTCGAGGGAGTGAAAATACACTGGAGAAATGAGGAGAACGATGTAACGGAGAGGGTGCTTCTTAATCTTCCGAACGTTAAAGGATGCCAATTTATTCAATACGTGAGTTTTGTTGGGCAGCAAGGGATCAAATTATACGAGAGCTTCGAATCAAATAACGCACCTCGATTCCGGAGCAATTATCTCGTTCAAATTATCTTTCAAAAGCAACTATTTCGTTTCGATGTTGAAACAGTGAACATAACGGTATGGCCTCGGCATAATTATTCATTTTTAGAGCCAACATATTGTCATAGATGATGCAACCTTCTTGCATCTCGTTAATAACTCGTTGTCTTTCGTTGAAATATGTTCAACGCGAACGGCAATCAGCCCCGCCTCTCTAGCTGAGTCGTTCAAGGTAATGTGCACGATTTCCTAAGTGAATTCGTTAATTGTTTTATTGCGAGGGAGATTGCATCACATTGGCATTGCTAAATATAAAATTGTAAGACATTGACGGGGTCGAATCAACCAGGCTTAATGCCATATTTGTCAAGGGAATTTGAAATTTCAGAAGGTCTCAACTTCTCTGAAGAAATGTGTCAACTGCTTCGTTCCTTCTCCCACGCTAACTGCCTTTCTCGACCAACTGGGATCAAATTATTCGTGGACGACGAATGAAATCACGCACGTTGATTCCGGAGCAATTATGTCATTCAAATTATCTTTCCATAGCCACTATTTCATATCGATGTGGAAACAGTGAACAGAACGGTGTGGCTTCGATTGATTCTTGTGAAAAATGTGCAAATTGAGCCGGAATTCCGCTTCAATTGTACATAAAGGTCACGCATCGTACCAGCCTCCCCCCAGTGGACACGAAACACTTCCGAGAGCAATGGTCTCGCTCTCTCCATATCATGCACTCTCTCGCTCACTCTGATCGACGAGAGAGCGTATGGTTTGGAGAGGGTCAGGCGATTCCTCCCTTCCTACCAAACAATGCGACACTTAGTAGCTCACACAAACTAATTATGTTTATAATTCCGTGTCAGATACATGGTTAAGTTGTGGCGCAGTGTAGAGTTCGAGAAAAAATTTCATGCTCTCTTCATTCTATCTCCTCACACGCCGATCGACAGGTCAAGAGAGTGTCTATAATAAAGAGAGCGTGTTATCGTTTCTAAAACTCTAGAAGAGTGTATCCTCCGAAGAGGCGGCAATAAGGTCCAACAGGAAAATCGAGAAAAGCCTCTCGGCTGAGAGCATTCATTGAGTGCATTGAGCTCACCGCTTTGTGATATTTTTCTGTTAGTTCATTCGCCAGTGCACATGGATCATACTTCTATATCGTGTAACTAGATCTCTAAATGATCATTGATCACTCAATTCGGGATACACAGTGACAATATGAGAATGACGACTAAAAGGGTCCCATTTGAACCGGTCTAGTCAATTTGGGTTGTATAATTTTAAACTGGTAATTTATTAGAACAAATTTTAGATTCGGAAATTCGGATAGTTGTAGATCTTCACCATAGTGGGTTTGGCAATGAGCAATCCGCACTGGGAAATCCCCTGTCATCCCACTGACTCCACATTGTGATATCTATTAACATTTTAGAGAGTAAGGAATGCGGTAGAGGCGTAGTGTAGCAGGGTGTAGCATTCGGTCGACGTTTCCAAAAAGTCGTCACTATCGCTGACAGAGAAATCGACAAGAATGTGATTGAACACGACACTCTTTCTGTTTATTCGCTCGTCAAAGCAATCGACTCGTTCATCTTTATCCCGGATATATTTCTCGAAATGGTCATGGATCACCCGAGTCGAGACAAAGCCGTGGTATTTCAAAAGATCCCCCAACTAGCTTTTCCCTCGTCATCGCCAGCAGGCGTCATGTGCGGAAAAGTCAATTTTGTTGCAAATAAACGCTTGAATGAATTTACCAGTACAAAGAACAGCCAATCCAATTTAAAACGGTTAACCTTCAGTAAGCTTCCCGTTCCCAATGATGACGAAACGACGGCGAAATCTGCGACTCTTCTACAGTACTTTTAGGAAGCGCGCTGTGGGAATCGATAAAGTAAGAATAATCAATTGAATGAGAAGTATGATGGAGCGAACGATTCTTGCAGTCAGTGCTCGATGGAGAATTGAGAATTCAAAGCTCTGAGAATTAACTTCTTGATTAGAATGAAGTGACTCTCAGAAGGAAGGCACTGAGGGCTCGGAAGCTGGGACGATGGGAATTGAAGACTCGATCACCGCGAGAAAGTAATATTAGGTATGCACTGTTACTTTGTTCTTTTTGCATGACCCCGATTGTTTTCTTGTTCGACCTGGATAAAAAATGATGATGATGGTGATGATGCACATAGGTGTATCCTCGCTTCTTTTACTGACTTTACTGACTTTTTCTATCCACAAAACATGTCAAATAGGTGCAATGTCACCGGACTCGTCAACGGCCCGGAAGCTGGGAAGTATTCAAATTGCCCACTTGAGTCGTGCGAGAAAGTATATTTGAAATGTATCCATTTATCTGTGTGTATCCTGACTTCTTTTAGCTCGTGCACTCTACTCCTGACTCTATTCACAACACATGTCCAATAGGTGCAATACCACCCTACTCATCAAATGCAGACGTCGCCAGAGCTCTTGCCTCGCATCTTGCATTCTCCCTTCTTTCACCAATTGCGAATAAATCTATCCCTCTACGTGCGCTTCTGTTATTTCAACCGTCAACGTACTCTTCTCGTGACATTCCAAATCCACAACAAATCATCGTTCACTCCAATCGACGGGGATCGTGCCATTTCGTCAAACTAACAGATTTAAACGCATTTGTTGGCGCATTTAGCCCCTGTTTTATCCTTGTTTGAGCAGCTTCGAGGCGACTAATGTCGAGATTCAAGCCGAATATAAGCGGGACGAGCCAGGATTGGATCACTATTTCTACCGATTCTTGACTATGAATAGACTCCTCGTCGTGCTCGCCCTCGTCGTCGTCAGCGTCGTTGCCGTTGAACAATGGACGGCGTGGACGGAGGTTGGTAGGGTTGTCAGTTCGGGATATTATAGCGAGACCGCTACTCCCCTCCCCTTTCCTGATTTAAAAGCAAGAGTTATTTGTGTACACGCCTTGCTTATCTGTAGATGTGTAGGTCTCACAGATGGATTATCTTAGCTACTAATTACAACATTAATAGAGTTCAGATTCCCCCCATAGTTCGAAGTGTCTACATTTCTTTACTATCCAAACTTCCCGCTGAAGCTGCTCGAGAAAACGAAAAACACGCTTGAAGTGATGTTCTCATCCTCAACTCAGGTCAAAGATGCGCCCTGCTCGGACACGTGTGGATACTGTGGACGGCAACTCGTCGCCGAGCGAACCTGCCCCGTTCTCGGCAAATGCTCGTAAGTCTCCTGCTGGAGAAGCAGTCAACCTCTCCGTGTCGCTGAATCTAGGTAGAAAATGCAGGTAGTATTGAGATTTCACGTGAAAAGAAGCGCGAAGTTACACTTTACAGATTTATTTATAATTTATAAATTTTAAAAGTGAGTTTATTTAGTGGTGCGTCTCGGCGGTACGAAGAATGCGGCTCGAAGATGTGCGGCTTCCCGAGAAAGTACTGTCTTTTCTTAAATTAGCGAAATTTGACTTCGAGATCCGGGTCGATGTATCCTTTTCTCTCGGTGTCGAAAAGTAGACTGTGAGCACTGAATTTATCACGCCTCTCACCAGAGAATCGAGCTAGAATCGACAATCTAGGGAATGGAAGGGAAATCGTGAAATGAGTTCTATCTGGATTTGGACGTCCTGAGGCATGCCTCACACTCCCCCAAGGTCTCAATGTGCATACTTCATTTTGGAGCTGCCTACGCCGGGAATCATGTCGACAGGTCTCCCTTCGAGAGCACATATCTCGATTACATTGAGAGATAGAGTAAAATTGACCTCTGAGTGACCCCTACTCATTTTTTGAGCTCTATCGATCTATCTAAACCAATTTCTCAGAATCCGATTTTGAACAGTGGTACATTTCAAGTCAACTTTCTCAAAAATGTAGGTAAAGATGCAGCTCAAATTTCAGCAATGGATGCAGCATAGCGAGGGCTATCGAATGAGTGGCTTGCGCCAAATTACGGTTTTCCTTAATGCGACTAATGGTCTCTAAACGTTGAGGAATCATTTTAAAATATTTCACCACAATGAATAATGTGCGCAGACCGCTCTCATTGCTCGCGCGGCCAAAAATGATTAGACTTTTTTCGACTTTCCTGTTGAAAATGATCTTCAAATGATTCCTCAAAGTTTAGAGACCATTAGTCGCATTAAGGAACCCGTATTTTTGGCGCAAGCCACTCATTCGATAGCCCTCGCCAAGCTGCATCCATTGCTGAAATTTCAGCTGCATCTTTACCTACATTTTTGAGAAAGTTGACTTGAAATGTACCACTGTTCAAAATCGGATTCTGAGAAATTGCTTTAGATAGATAGATAGAGCTCAAAAAATAAGTGGGGGTCACTCAGAGGTCAATTTTACTCTATCTCTCAATGTAATCGAGATATGTGCTCTCAAAGTGAGACCTGTCGACATGATGCAAAGCGTAGGCAGCTCCATAATGAAGTATGCACATTGAGACCTTGGGGGAGTGTTAGGCATGCCTCAGGAAGTCCAAATCCAGATAGAACTCATTTCACGATTTCCCTTCCATTCCCTGACTCAGCTCGATTTTCTCATGAGAGGCGTGTTATCTCATCGTACACAAACAACACGGTCGAAAATTGTGGGTTTGTTCAGCGGTATAAATTGATGGGAGGAAAAGACAAATCTAGTGAATCTCATCTACCTTTCGATTTACCTATTGTATTGCATTCTGTACAGCATAGTGATGGATTGACAAATGCAATCACAATCTACCCATATTAATCAAACCTCTTCTTTCAGCACCTGCTGCTCTGGATACGTCAAGGGACTTCCTGATGGCATCAACTTTGAATGTATCGCTCTTGGAGCTACGGCAGCCTAAATTATCTCGTTTTTTTTTCACTTTTGTCTCATTTTGTTGTCAAACAGCGCAATATCGTCGATCTGAATTAAATGATGTTAAACAATTTAATAAGAATGGCGTGTACATTCAAGAAAGTGCTCATAATTAGCCATTTACACTAAATTACTTCTTTTTATTAATGTGGTCATCAATACATGAAGTGAAAAAAATCGTAGAAACAGTTCACACGTAGAAAAGACCGAGTTACAAACACTTGCCGTCTCCTAGCTGTTCTGGTATTAAGGCATCGGCTAGTGCTTACATGCGAGAATAGAAATGTTGTCCACTTATTACATGAAGAGCGGATTGGTGACCGGTTCCACGCATCATCCCTTTGGTGCTTTTCTTCTATTTTGATGATGAGCTGAGAATAAGATCCCAATCTGTCTCTGTTTCTAGAAAAGTTCGAAATTCGGGTCACAATCACTTCATTTCAGATACTGAGTTGCCAAAGAGTGTATACAATGACAATACTGTATCATCTTTTCCTGAACTCTAGTTTCTAGTCATGAACAACCTGTTCAAACATAGAGCGCTTGCCTCATCGCGGAATTAATCGCAATTCTGTCGTTGTCAAGCCATGTATCTTCGACTGTTTGCGCAGGTTAACGGTGAATCCTCCGCTTTCGAAGCATGTGCGGGGGAGTCGAATTTCATAGTGAATGCGTCGGACGAGGGTATTTAAAAACGTGCCATGAGGTCGAAGCGCAGCCTTCTTACCATATTTGAACAAAGAAGGGCACTAGGTCGGATGATCACCGTCGGTTGGTAACCTACTGGATGATAACCAAAACAAGGACCCTTCTCTAGAACTTTCACAGAATCATTTTTGACAAATTGGGAACCTACTGTGAAAGTTCTACAGAATGGCCATCCGACGGTGATCATCCGACCTAGTGCCCGAACAAGTGTGTGTGCCACAAAGAGAAAAATAGGGGAAATAAATCGAATCTTGTCATTGCGTAGAATAACTTCTTAAAATCGATTGTCCATTCCCCCGGCTAGAAGATATTTTCAAGCAACTCATCTAGACGGAACAACACAATAACAAAGCGCGCGCGACGTAGTAAACAATTTCTCGCCTACACATTTTCAGCCTAATGAACTGAACTGTAATACAGTGTGTTTCAGAACCTTAAAATTCGATAAATACAGCTAGGCGAGAAATTGAATCTACCGTGGTCTAAATTGAATCTAAGGAGAGGATCCTCCTCTCCTGTGGATTTTCCCTTCCATCGATAAATAGTTTGCGGACAACTAGTATAGTTCCGGCAAGATTCGGCCATCTTGTCGTGACAGAATCGATCATTTTAAATGTTTCTCCCATGGCATGCCCACCATCGTAAGGAAAGTTTATTCGCATTGGTCATGTTTTTGTGTCTAGTCATGGTACATGTTCTATAAGTTCGAGAACTTTTCTCGAACTTTGATTTATGTCGGAGTAAACGTGAAAGTTGTCACGTGAAAGTTGTTAAGTGTTGTCACTAATCTGTAGCCAACTCGGTGTAAAAGGTCAATGAACACACGTGGTTGTGTGTACAATCAGAAAACTTTGACATTTATGAGGATAAAAATGCGCCCACTCGTAGCCAAATGCGGATTCAATGCGTATTTAACTAAACGAAGTTCACGCTTACATACTTTTCTGCTGCAACATGGAGCCAATGCGTGTTTGTGGAAAATTTAAGGATACGGAGTAAAGCGTAGTCTACTTTCTCTACAACATGTGACAATAAAAGATAAGAAACAACTTCCCCGTTCATTACCTATCACTCTCCCATCCCAGATCAGTGGGAAAATACCTACCCCCCTCTTCATTCCAACCATTGGAGACAGAAAGTTGACAGTCGTGACTAGATCACTCGGGTTTATAGGTTTAACGAATGATCGGTTGTAAAGACTGCATCCGCCAAATAGTGACACTTGCCTAGCAGTACTTTCGCGAGACCCGTCTCAAAGATGGGATACACCTTTATCTTTTTTCTTGATTCCACTCTCCTCTCGATCATCTAATGAGACTGTTTCAGATGTTTCCAGTTTTTCTCATTCTCCTTCCGTTCTTTATCACAACTATCGTTCTCCTGATATCATGGAGAAAGGCCAAGGACATATCAATCATGATATGGAGATCCTACTTCAATCTGGGGAGGGTCAGTCACTCTGGAAGTTCATTAAAAGAGTTAAACTATTAATTGATGGATATATCCATACTGAGAAAAGGATTTGCTCTCCCATCCCACTCACTCATGCGAAAAATCTCTAAAAAAATTGTAAAAAATCGCTGCAAATATCTGATCTTTGAACTGATTTTTAACACCATATCACTCATTGGATAAAGCAAGATATAATGCGGAAAAGGAGAGCAAGGGATTACTCTTCATGATCTATATGCGAAAACTTTCACTTGTTTGGCTCTCGCTACGATCTAGTAAAACGAGCGAGAGTGGTGTTTAGTCGCAATGCTCAAACATAATCGATTGTGAAAAACGTCTAGATATATTTTCAGCTTCCTGGTCCAAAGGCCTATCCAATAATTGGATCCGTCTGGCAGTTCAAGTTCAACTCGGCAGGTGGATTATATAAATATTTATGGCAACAAAAAATGCGCGAACTCAAGCTAGCAGTGCTGGTGGGCAGTGCAAGCAATGCTGAAACAGTAAAAACAATGTTAAAATAAGGGAAAACGTAGGTGTGGTAGCAGGATTTGACCAAGAACTTCAAAAAATAGGATATATTTGCAGATTTTGCTTATCAAATGCTCAAGTGGGTCGACATCTTCGTATTCTACAAGGGAGCTCCAGGAATGATGAAGGTGGCCGAAATAAACATTAGCGATTATCGGCGCTCGTCTCATTGCAATGGGCAATATTATCGCCGCATATGCATGTCTGCCTATCTGTGTCTCTGTTAGTTTGTATGTCGCGCCTAACGAATACCCGAAAAGTTAGCCTTGGGTCATCTCCTTTCTTTGGGTCCAACGTAGGCTACTGTATACCCACACACGCCCTTTTAGTAAATCGCAGATACATCAAATGCACCTTTCGAAACCATCTAACAAATGATACAAATTAATTTATTAATTAGTTGACCGCTCTTCAGGCTTGGCTCGGTCCACTGCCCGTCGTTGCCATTGTTAAACCGGAATACTGCAAGGTATATCTTCTTAACACTTCTATTAGGTTGGCGGGAAAATCTTTGTCACTGGTTTTGTTTTTACACTGCTCGCCACAAATGCACTTTCGTTTTCCCATGTTCCTGATGAATAACAATCAGTGATGGGCCTTTATAGTAAACAACTCCCCATTCCCTTTACTTCAGTCAAGCTCTAGTACATCAACGATTTATGTTCCTGGTGCCACACACTTCCGACATCTTTTGATTTACCTCTCTCTATTCTACACCACGATGAAGGATTCGGAGACCCTACTGAAGAATATTTACGATACATATGTCCCCTCCACAACACCTTCAGGAATTGTATCCAGAGCCTCGAAGAAGGCGACTTTTCCCTCAATCAATTGGGTCGATCTGGGAGACCGCGTTAGTTACATTTTGAGACTTTGTAAAAATATGCTTAAACGAACCCATTTCAAAGTGCCCTAGAAATGACTATTGCACTTAGAGTCCACCATCGCACTGTCAAATAATGCTTGAGATATCTTGGAATGAAGAAACTAATCGGTCGATTCAAATCCCATGATCTGATCAAGCCAGCCATGACCGTCGAGCCGATGATTCCAATACTCTCCTCATTCTCCGAGGTGGGGATCGATGGATGGAACGGGTCATAACGGGGAATGAGAAGTGGGTCCTCTAAAATAACAACCATGTCAGAACCAAAAGGGTCGGAGAAGGAGAGCCACCACAGGGTATCCTCAAACATTACCTGAACCCCAGGAAAAACAAGCTGTCAATGTGGTGGGGAGTGGATGGCGTGATCTACTCGGAGCTATTACCTGAGGGAATGTTAATCACCGGGACCAAGTTCATCACACAACTACATAATTTGAAGTTGGAAGTCGATCATTCAATGCTGAAGGACACGAAAGTGTATAATCAAAAAAATGACCCCCGCCCCCAGGACTCCAATCAAGTCAAGCAGGAATTGGCTGGATAAGGACGGATGGTTCTCCCTTACCCCCCGTATTCTCCTGACTTGGCCCCTTCCGATTAGTGGCTTTTCGCAGACCTGACCTATGCCGTTCGAGGTAGGGCCTTCAATTCACGTGGAACTCTCGAGGTTGAACTCGAGCAATACTTTCATTCGCACTCCGGCGGGTTCTAAGGGGAGGGGATCCATACATTGCAGGTACGTTGGGCACATATTGTCAATAATGAGGGCAAGTATAATTGAACTCATGATTTTCCTTTGCCCAAGAAATTACGTTTTGAAAAAGTGACAAAGACTTTCCCGCCAAACTAATAAATGACGCAAATTCGGGATGGCTTCGCAAGAAATGTTGGCTATTGTGCTGAAGCCCAGATCGAATAAGAAGAGAGCTGGATTGCGATAGAGAAACAGTGAAAAAGATGAAATACTTATTATGAATTGACCAATCAACGAGCAATGAATCACTACAAATGAAGGAACAAATAACTTTGATCTGGTTTCAGCACAACAGCCTAAATGTCTAGATTTAACGTGCTATCTCCCAGGCCGCACAGAATGACAAGATTCATTTCATGCAAAGCCAAAATCGCTAATATCGAATGCAAATATCGATTTCAGCAAGTTCTCGAGAGCAATACACTGATCACCAAGGCAGCTCAGTACGATAAGCTATCGGAGTGGATCGGAACGGGACTACTCACCAGGTCGGATTGATTGCATGAATCATGTTAATTTGTACAATACTCGGCCTCACCGCACTACATCACCTAGCGTAGTCGTCTCTTGACGACTCTAAAATCGCTTGACGTGGCTGCACCTTCTTTATTATTAGGTTGGGAAGAGGTCGCAAAGCAGTAGGAGGGTTTACAATAAAAGTTTCTCGATGAATGAGCGCGGATACGGAAATGCATGTTTGGTAGAAATAGCAGGGAAGGAGAGTCAGAGATCAAAGATCAAATCAAGGAAACACAAATTATCTATGTTTAGTACGAACGAGAAGTGGTACGGTCGGAGGAAGATGCTAACTCCCGCCTTCCACTTCAACGTGCTCAAGGGATACGGAGAGATATTCGTGAAGCAGGCCCAGGTGAAAATTATATTCGCTAGGCCGGTTATGGACTTCGATCATGTCATTTTAACTTTCGTTTTCCTATTAGATAATGATGGAGCAAATGGATGGTCATGCCGACACGGGGAGGGAAGTCGACCTGTTCCCTTTCGTCAAGAGGTGCGCACTCGACATCATATGCGGTAGGTCTACTTGTTAATTATATTTATCTGCGGTAGGTCTATCTTGTTTAGTATATGTATCCGCGGTAGGACCTTATCTTTTATGAAACACTATGTAATATTAATAATCCTGCCTTTCGCTTTCCACTAGACTTAGAATTTGGGTAACTGCATCTTCATTCTGCACTATCTCTCTACCCCCGACACTATGGAGTGGCGATAGAGTACACAAAATGATGATACAATTACCCAAACTTCAACTCTACCATGCTCTTGCAGACACGGCTATGGCAACGCAAATAAACTCTCAAATCGGCAAAAACTCCGAGTATGTCAACGCCGTCGTTCGCATATCCGATATGTTGTTCCAATACGAACGGTAAGAAATTATATCACATTTTATAAATCATCATCATTTTTATCCAGGTCGAAAAAGAATACAATGTGGTGATACAAAAAGAACAAAGAAACGAAATGGAAAGCTATTCAAATTCATAAGCGAAAAATGAAATTCGATGTTAGTCGCGTTCGGTGAGACTACTCACTCTCTTGATTTCGCCCAGCGTTTGAATTGCGAAAAGAACGAATAGAGAAAATGTGCTGACTTTAGAGATTGAACGACATGAGCAATGTTGAGGTCGCCTTGGCTATGGCTGAAGCCCATATGGTACGGATGCGGACTGGGATTCGAATTCGATCGACTGGTGAAGATGACAACAGACTTCACGAGACGAGTACGTCAACAGTAAAGTTAAAAATTCGTGTATTTCTCCCAGGAAAAAAGCGCAAGCATGCCGTTGAGGCGCGTTGCATGGGCTTTGTTTTGCTACTGCTTCGAGAGAACTCTAATAAATGAATGAATATATAAATGAGTCTCTGCAGGTAATAGCCGAGCGTCGCGATAACCTCGTCGAGGAGGGAGCAATGGAGGATACTGGAGATCTGACGAAGAAGAAGATGGCGTTCCTGGATCTTATGCTGATCACGCAGGAGAAGAATAAATTGGGTGATGAGGATATCAGGGAGGAAGTGGACACGTTTATGTTTGAAGGCCAGTTATACTATGCTGTTTAGTTAGCGTTCCTTTTACGAAATAGGAGAAAGGAACCACGCTCGCATTTGTAATGTGGTCCGCGAAGGCAAGCACTTCCGGGTTCACCGGGTTTACTTTTTTTTCTGCTGTTATTATTTGAAGTTTTTTTAGTCGGATGAAATGTCTTCCGACATCCACATTGCAGGTCACGACACAACGTCATCGGGGATGGGATGGACGATCTGGCTATTGGGGCAGCATCCAGAGTATCAGGTGCACATCTTTTAGAGCTAAATTTCTTGAACCATATTCTCGTCCTCTGGAGTTGTGCAGAAAAATATGAAATAAAGTGTCTAGAAATAAAGAGAACGAGATCGAATTTCGAACGCAAATTCTTTCCCGTATGCGCTTTAAGTTCTTATATATAGAATTGCAGGCCCTTGTTCATGCGGAGATGGATGAGGTATTCGGCGGAGACGATAGAGAACCGAGTGAGAATGATTTGAAGAAGTGCGTCTACTTGGAGAAATGCATCAAGGAGTCATTGAGGCGAGTTATTAGGAGTTCGAAATTTGGAAAATCGAATCTTTTATGTGATGTAAAATAACCGCAAATGATTTTTCGAGAATGATGCACTAGGTTGGATGAGAACTATGACGTCATGCCTCCTTTGACGGTATAAAGTCATAATTCTCGTCCGATGTTAAGCCGACCTTTGCTATGATTTTTAACATCGTATTCGCACGCAGAGGTCGAGAGGTGAAAGGGTGTAAAGAATGTAGAGACCTGGTATTTGTTCGCGAGTTATTCACTAGACTTCACAAATTTGCAATTAAATTTGTTATTTTCCACTCAAATTCCCATCGTTTAATTCTTGCCTCTTTCGTAGCGAGCGTGCTGAAAGTGCACGGGGTAAGGACCATGTTTTTTTACTTCTAAATATAGTCACCTATGAACTACACTCTAACGCATGCTTGGTGATAAGGATGACTAGGGACTGAGTCGGCAAGAGGATCACTCATACTGACATGCGCACAATTGATAAGGTACTGGTTAGTCTGATACAAAATACTACTTTACACTATACGGAATCATGGGCGGGATTGCACACTTGGAAAGAAGGGATATGATCGGGGAAATAGCAAATAAGGCAATCTACAGGTCAGCAGGGTATCCTCCAGATTGAGAAATAATGATAAATGTCGTAAACAAATGTCCAGTGTGAATGGTATCAAACGAAAGTTATGCATTCAGCATAGTATCTCATCACTAAGCGAAGAATTAACACATTAATGTGAGCAAAGCAGTGTTCAGATTGTGTCCGCCCGTCCCTATCATCGCTCGTCGTCTGACTCATGACCTCATTCTGGATGATCACATTATCCCGAAGGACATCACTATTCTACTGGTCCCGATGGGAACCCACAGAGATCCAGAGGTAGATCATTCGAATTAGAAATTCGGGCCACTGTCACTAGTCTACACGCTCTATCAATCGGCGTGTATAGACTGAAGGTAACGTGTTCTTGTTTCTGGATTGAAATTTGCATTGACGTCATCATTGAATGATTACTCTTAGGAATGGGAGCGTCCCACCGTCTTCTATCCGAATCACTTCGACGCTGAGGCCGTCGCCAAGAGGCATCCATTCGCATACTTTCCCTTCTCGGCCGGACCGAGAAATTGCATCGGTTCGATACATATTATTTATTTTCATTTCTGGCGGATAAGTGTGTTGTATAGATATACCAGAATTCGGCATCACTGTACTACTTTTTACTTCAACGAATATTTCATAGCGGTTAGACAGTCACCGCTGAAAAAGACGAAATATTCGGGAAGTCGATAGAGAACCGATTGAGAATGACGATAATAAAATCGATTATCAATCTAATCGAAGCAACTGTAGGTCAAAAATTCGCGCTAGCGGAAGAGAAGACCGTGCTCTCCTACTTCTTCCGTAAGTATCGCGTAGAATCTGTGCAGCCTCTGCCCGGGAATCGATTCGTGCCCGAGGTGAGGATTGGAGTTCTGAGTAGATTTCGAAACTACCTTTTTGATTTTAGCCTCATTGCGCAAAATGAAGCTATAATCACCCCATGTTAGATATCTGGAATCCACAATTGGGCAAGCACTTTCTTCAGTCTACGATACGTAGTCTATAATAAAATCTCGACCAATATGGAAACCAATTAGTGGTGGGAGAGTGTGCAGAATGAAAAGCGCCGCTTCATGAAACTATTATAATATCCCTTATTTCAGTTGATCCTGAAGCCGGAAGAAGGAGTAAAGTGCCACTTGTACAAACGAGTTCGAGCGAAATGAGAAGTTCCATTGTAATAACATCTCATTGTGATAAATGTTCTACGTATTATTTTTTGTATGTTTTTGATAGAGAAGATCAGCATAATAAGGCTGTATTTAAGATTTAAAAGTAACAGACAACGTTCGAAATTTTATTTCTATTTTTTTGTGTTGAAATAATTTCGCACGTCAGGAACCTAGCTCTATCGAAGTCAGCCAACTACACTAGATAATCAACTTTGTAATACAAAGTTTTCTGTCCTTCTTTTGTATTTTGACATGAATTCATGTCAAGCTATTCGATTCATACGTATACTTTTGAACAAGACGTTTTTGAACAATTTTTACAAGAAGTACGCGAAGAACAAGACAAATATTATACAATTCTATTCGCGTTATTTTGGTCGCTATTGGGTAGATATTGGGTTCTATTGGTTGCCACAGTGGAAGTTGTAGAAGTTTTTGAACCATGAAATTTGCAAAAGATGAATCTGAAAAATGCAAACGTTCAAAATTTTCGATCGCCGGCAGCAATGACTAAGGTATGGGGTCGATTTTGAAAAAGTTTCTGGCACCTCCCACTTTTGGGGTCGAAAAATTGACTTTCTCAAAAACATCTGGAAAATAGTTTTTCTGGTATATTCTCACGCGTAGAAAACGAATTTCAACATTAGACTGCGAGAAAATGTCATTGAAAAAAGATAGAGGCGAAAAATTGAAAATCTCGATCTGAAAAGGCACATAAAGTTTTCAAAACTCCATTTCAAAAATATTATTTTGGGTGATTGATATTTTCAGAATCTACTAGTAGTAGCCTATCTACTGTAATTTTTCTAGAATTTTAAACATGTATATATGTCGACTTTTTTGAGCCAGAACTTGGTAACCTAGTGCAAAATTGTGAACATATGGAATAGTTAATTCTCACCTACGGACCCTACAAATCCGAAACCAGCAAAAGACCTAACGGGACTGATGAAAATAACATTTTGAATTCGTTCGATGCATTTCGAAGCTTCATGGGTCTCGATAATTGGAAATGCCAAAATATGAGATTTTGCACTCAATGTGACGAGAATGGGAATTTATTTTGCATTTATATCTACTTGAAATCAATTCAAATGAAGTGTGGCGTCACTGATATGAAATATTCTCACTATTAGAAGTGTTTGCAAGAGTATCTAAGAACTGGCTGATGACTCACTACCATGAAATATCGCATTTGCGACCAAAATTCTTGCATTTTTTGAGTTATTATCATTTGTATGAAGTTTTGTGAGTTTGTATTATCAAATTTGGAATCAGAGAGGTAAAACACATTAGAAACACTTGTTTAAGAATGAATTTCGGAAATTTTTTTCGATATTTTCGAAAAATCGATTTTTAACTTTTGTTGTAAAAATTCATAAAAACCAATACTCATTGTTAATTTTAACTCACTGAATCCGAATTTGATAATAAAAACTCACAAAATTTTAATACAAATGAGAATTACTCAAAAAATGAGTGAATTTTGGTCGGAAATGCGATATTTCATCATCAGCCAGTTCTTAGATGCTCTTGGAAACACTTCTGATAGTGAGAATATTTCATATGAGTGACGCCACACTTCATTTGAATTGATTTCAAGTAAATAGAAATGCAAAATAAATTCCCATTCTCATCACATTGAGAGCAAAATCTCATATTTTGGCATTTCCAATTATCGAGCCCCATGAAGCTTCGAGATGCTTCGAACGAATTCAAAATGTTATTTTCATAAGTGTCCCCAGAATCACCTTGTGTCCCCAGTATCACTTTGTGTCCCCAGAATCACCTTGTGTCCCCAGTATCATCTTGTGTCCCCAGTATCACCTTGTGTCCTCAGCATCACCTTGTGTTCCCAGTATCACCTTGTGTCCCCAGTATCACCTTGTGTCCCCAGAATCACCTTGTGTCCCCAGTATCACCTTGTGTCCCCAGCATCACCTTGAGTCCCCAGAATCACCTTGTGTCCCCAGTATCACCTTGTGTCCCCAGTATCACCTTGTGTCCCCAGCATCACCTTGTGTCCCCAGTATCACCTTGTCCCCCCAACATCACCGTGTGTCCCCAGCATCACCTTGTGTCCCCAGAATCACCTTGTGTCCCCAGTATAATCTTGTGTCCCCAGTATCACCTTGTGTCCCCAGAATCACCTTGTGTCCTCAGCATCACCTTGTGTCCCCAGCATCACCTTGTGTCCCCAGTATCACCTTGTCCCCCCAGCATCACAGTGTGTCCCCAGCATCACCTTGTCCCCCCAACATCACCGTGTGTCCCCAGTATCACCTTGTCTCCCCAGCATCACCTTGTGTTCCCAGTATCACCTTGTGTCCCCAGTATCACCTTGTGTCCCCAGAATCACCTTGTGTCCCCAGTATCACCTTGTGTCCCCAGTATCACCTTGTGTCCCCAGCATCACCTTGTGTCCCCAGTATCACCTTGTGTCCCCAGTATCACATTGTGTCCCCAGAATCACCTTGTGTCCCCAGCATCACCTTGTGTCCCCAGTATCACCTTGTCCCCCCAACATCACCGTGTGTCCCCAGCATCACCTTGTGTCCCCAGAATCACCTTGTGTCCCCAGTATAATCTTGTGTCCCCAGTATCACCTTGTGTCCCCAGAATCACCTTGTGTCCCCAGTATCACCTTGTGTCCCCAGCATCACCTTGTGTCCCCAGTATCACCTTGTCCCCCCAACATCACCGTGTGTCCCCAGCATCACCTTGTGTCCCCAGTATCATCTTGTGTCCCCAGTATCACCTTGTGTCCCCAGCATCACCTTGTGTCCCCAGTATCACCTTGTGTCCCCAGAATCACCTTGTGTCCCCAGCATCACCTTGTGTTCCCAGTATCACCTTGTATCCCCAGTATCACCTTGTGTCCCCAGAATCACCTTGTGTCCCCAGTATCACCTTGTGTCCCCAGTATCACCTTGTGTCCCCAGTATCACCTTGTGTCCCCAGCATCACCTTGTGTTCCCAGTATCACCTTGTGTCCCCAGCATCACCTGGTGTCCCCAGAATCACCTTGTGTCCCCAGTATCACCTTGTGTCCCCAGCATCACCTTGTGTCCCCAGTATCACCTTGTCCCCCCAGCATCACAGTGTGTCCCCAGCATCACCTTGTGTCCCCAGAATCACCTTGTGTCCCCAGTATCATCTTGTGTCCCCAGTATCACCTTGTGTCCCCAGCATCACCTTGTGTCCCCAGTATCACCTTGTCCCCCCAGCATCACAGTGTGTCCCCAGCATCACCTTGTGTCCCCAGCATCACCTTGAGTCCCCAGAATCACCTTGTGTCCCCAGTATCACCTTGTGTCCCCAGTATCACCTTGTGTCCCCAGCATCACCTTGTGTCCCCAGTATCACCTTGTCCCCCCAACATCACCGTGTGTCCCCAGCATCACCTTGTGTCCCCAGAATCACCTTGTGTCCCCAGTATAATCTTGTGTCCCCAGTATCACCTTGTGTCCCCAGAATCACCTTGTGTCCTCAGCATCACCTTGTGTCCCCAGAATCACCTTGTGTCCCCAGTATCACCTTGTGTCCCCAGTATCACCTTGTGTCCCCAGCATCACCTTGTGTCCCCAGTATCACCTTGTCCCTCCAACATCACCGTGTGTCCCCAGCATCACCTTGTGTCCCCAGTATCATCTTGTGTCCCCAGTATCACCTTGTGTCCCCAGCATCACCTTGTGTCCCCAGTATCATCTTGTGTCCCCAGTATCACCTTGTGTCCCCAGCATCACCTTGTGTCCCCAGTATCACCTTGTGTCCCCAGCATCACCTTGTGTCCCCAGTATCACCTTGTCCCCCCAGCATCACAGTGTGTCCCCAGCATCACCTTGTGTCCCCAGCATCACCTTGTGTCCCCAGCATCACCTTGTGTCCCCAGCATCACCTTGTGTCCCCAGTATCACCGTGTGTCCCCAGCATCACCTTGTGTCCCCAGAATCACCTTGTTTCCCCAGTATCATCTTGTGTCCCCAGTATCACCTTGTGTCCCCAGAATCACCTTGTGTCCTCAGCATCACCTTGTGTCCCCAGAATCACCTTGTGTCCCCAGTATCACCTTGTCCCCCCAGCATCACCTTGTGTCCCCAGCATCACCTTGAGTCCCCAGAATCACCTTGTGTCCCCAGTATCACCTTGTGTCCCCAGTATCACCTTGTGTCCCCAGTATCACCTTGTCCCCCCAGCATCACCTTGTGTCCCCAGCATCACCTTGAGTCCCCAGCATCACCTTGTGTCCCCAGAATCACCTTGTGTCCCCAGTATCATCTTGTGTCCCCAGTATCACCTTGTGTCCCCAGCATCACCTTGTGTCCCCAGTATCACCTTGTCCCCCCAGCATCACAGTGTGTCCCCAGCATCACCTTGTGTCCCCAGCATCACCTTGAGTCCCCAGAATCACCTTGTGTCCCCAGTATCACCTTGTGTCCCCAGCATCACCTTGTGTCCCCAGTATCACCTTGTCCCCCCAACATCACCGTGTGTCCCCAGCATCACCTTGTGTCCCCAGAATCACCTTGTGTCCCCAGTATAATCTTGTGTCCCCAGTATCACCTTGTGTCCCCAGAATCACCTTGTGTCCTCAGCATCACCTTGTGTCCCCAGAATCACCTTGTGTCCCCAGTATCACCTTGTGTCCCCAGTATCACCTTGTGTCCCCAGCATCACCTTGTGTCCCCAGTATCACCTTGTCCCTCCAACATCACCGTGTGTCCCCAGCATCACCTTGTGTCCCCAGTATCATCTTGTGTCCCCAGTATCACCTTGTGTCCCCAGCATCACCTTGTGTCCCCAGTATCATCTTGTGTCCCCAGTATCATCTTGTGTCCCCAGCATCACCTTGTGTCCCCAGTATCACCTTGTGTCCCCAGCATCACCTTGTGTCCCCAGTATCACCTTGTCCCCCCAGCATCACAGTGTGTCCCCAGCATCACCTTGTGTCCCCAGCATCACCTTGTGTCCCCAGCATCACCTTGTGTCCCCAGCATCACCTTGTGTCCCCAGTATCACCGTGTGTCCCCAGCATCACCTTGTGTCCCCAGAATCACCTTGTTTCCCCAGTATCATCTTGTGTCCCCAGTATCACCTTGTGTCCCCAGAATCACCTTGTGTCCTCAGCATCACCTTGTGTCCCCAGAATCACCTTGTGTCCCCAGTATCACCTTGTCCCCCCAGCATCACCTTGTGTCCCCAGCATCACCTTGAGTCCCCAGAATCACCTTGTGTCCCCAGTATCACCTTGTGTCCCCAGTATCACCTTGTGTCCCCAGCATCACCTTGTGTCCCCAGTATCATCTTGTGTCCCCAGTATCACCTTGTGTCCCCAGCATCACCTTGTGTCCCCAGTATCATCTTGTGTCCCCAGTATCACCTTGTGTCCCCAGCATCACCTTGTGTCCCCAGAATCACCTTGTGTCCCCAGTATCATCTTGTGTCCCCAGTATCACCTTGTGTCCCCAGCATCACCTTGTGTCCCCAGTATCACCTTGTCCCCCCAGCATCACCTTGAGTCCCCAGAATCACCTTGTGTCCCCAGTATCACCTTGTGTCCCCAGTATCACCTTGTGTCCCCAGCATCACCTTGTGTCCCCAGTATCACCTTGTCCCCCCAACATCACCGTGTGTCCCCAGCATCACCTTGTGTCCCCAGAATCACCTTGTGTCCCCAGTATAATCTTGTGTCCCCAGTATCACCTTGTGTCCCCAGAATCACCTTGTGTCCTCAGCATCACCTTGTGTCCCCAGAATCACCTTGTGTCCCCAGTATCACCTTGTGTCCCCAGTATCACCTTGTGTCCCCAGCATCACCTTGTGTCCCCATTATCACCTTGTCCCCCCAACATCACCGTGTGTCCCCAGCATCACCTTGTGTCCCCAGTATCATCTTGTGTCCCCAGTATCACCTTGTGTCCCCAGCATCACCTTGTGTCCCCAGTATCATCTTGTGTCCCCAGTATCACCTTGTGTCCCCAGCATCACCTTGTGTCCCCAGAATCACCTTGTGTCCCCAGTATCATCTTGTGTCCCCAGTATCACCTTGTGTCCCCAGCATCACCTTGTGTCCCCAGTATCGCCTTGTCCCCCCAGCATCACAGTGTGTCCCCAGTATCACCTTGTTTCCCCAGTATCATCTTGTGTCCCCAGTATCACCTTGTGTCCCCAGAATCACCTTGTGTCCCCAGCATCACCTTGTGTCCCCAGTATCATCTTGTGTCCCCAGTATCACCTTGTGTCCCCAGCATCACCTTGTGTCCCCAGTATCATCTTGTGTCCCCAGTATCACCTTGTGTCCCCAGCATCACCTTGTGTCCCCAGAATCACCTTGTGTCCCCAGTATCATCTTGTGTCCCCAGTATCACCTTGTGTCCCCAGCATCACCTTGTGTCCCCAGTATCACCTTGTCCCCCCAGCATCACAGTGTGTCCCCAGTATCACCTTGTTTCCCCAGTATCATCTTGTGTCCCCAGCATCACCTTGTGTCCCCAGTATCATCTTGTGTCCCCAGTATCACCTTGTGTCCCCAGCATCACCTTGTGTCCCCAGTATCATCTTGTGTCCCCAGTATCACCTTGTGTCCCCAGCATCACCTTGTGTCCCCAGAATCACCTTGTGTCCCCAGTATCATCTTGTGTCCCCAGTATCACCTTGTGTCCCCAGCATCACCTTGTGTCCCCAGTATCACCTTGTCCCCCCAGCATCACAGTGTGTCCCCAGTATCACCTTGTTTCCCCAGTATCATCTTGTGTCCCCAGTATCACCTTGTGTCTCCAGAATCACCTTGTGTCCTCAGCATCACCTTGTGTCCCCAGAATCACCTTGTGTCCCCAGTATCACCTTGTCCCCCCAACATCACCGTGTGTCCCCAGCATCACCTTGTGTCCCCAGAATCACCTTGTGTCCCCAGTATAATCTTGTGTCCCCAGTATCACCTTGTGTCCCCAGAATCACCTTGTGTCCTCAGCATCACCTTGTGTCCCCAGAATCACCTTGTGTCCCCAGTATCACCTTGTGTCCCCAGTATCACCTTGTGTCCCCAGCATCACCTTGTGTCCCCAGTATCACCTTGTCCCCCCAACATCACCGTGTGTCCCCAGCATCACCTTGTGTCCCCAGTATCATCTTGTGTCCCCAGTATCACCTTGTGTCCCCAGCATCACCTTGTGTCCCCAGTATCATCTTGTGTCCCCAGTATCACCTTGTGTCCCCAGCATCACCTTGTGTCCCCAGAATCACCTTGTGTCCCCAGTATCATCTTGTGTCCCCAGTATCACCTTGTGTCCCCAGCATCACCTTGTGTCCCCAGTATCACCTTGTCCCCCCAGCATCACAGTGTGTCCCCAGTATCACCTTGTTTCCCCAGTATCATCTTGTGTCCCCAGTATCACCTTGTGTCCCCAGAATCACCTTGTGTCCCCAGCATCACCTTGTGTCCCCAGTATCATCTTGTGTCCCCAGTATCACCTTGTGTCCCCAGCATCACCTTGTGTCCCCAGTATCATCTTGTGTCCCCAGTATCACCTTGTGTCCCCAGCATCACCTTGTGTCCCCAGAATCACCTTGTGTCCCCAGTATCATCTTGTGTCCCCAGTATCACCTTGTGTCCCCAGCATCACCTTGTGTCCCCAGTATCACCTTGTCCCCCCAGCATCACAGTGTGTCCCCAGTATCACCTTGTTTCCCCAGTATCATCTTGTGTCCCCAGCATCACCTTGTGTCCCCAGTATCATCTTGTGTCCCCAGTATCACCTTGTGTCCCCAGCATCACCTTGTGTCCCCAGTATCATCTTGTGTCCCCAGTATCACCTTGTGTCCCCAGCATCACCTTGTGTCCCCAGAATCACCTTGTGTCCCCAGTATCATCTTGTGTCCCCAGTATCACCTTGTGTCCCCAGCATCACCTTGTGTCCCCAGTATCACCTTGTCCCCCCAGCATCACAGTGTGTCCCCAGTATCACCTTGTTTCCCCAGTATCATCTTGTGTCCCCAGTATCACCTTGTGTCCCCAGAATCACCTTGTGTCCTCAGCATCACCTTGTGTCCCCAGAATCACCTTGTGTCCCCAGTATCACCTTGTCCCCCCAGCATCACAGTGTGTCCCCAGCATCACCTTGTGTCCCCAGTATCACCTTGTCCCCACAGCATCACAGTGTGTCCCCAGCATCACCTTGTGTCCCCAGCATCACCTTGTGTCCCCAGTATCACCTTGAGTCCCCAGAATCACCTTGTGTCCCCAGTATCACCTTGTGTCCCCAGTATCACCTTGTGTCCCCAGCATCACCTTGTGTCCCCAGTATCACCTTATCCCCCCCAACATCACCGTGTGTCCCCAGCATCACCTTGTGTCCCCAGAATTACCTTGTGTCCCCAGTATCACCTTGTGTCTCCAGTATCACCTTGTGTCCCCAGTATCACCTTGTGTCCCCAGAATCACCTTGTGTCCCCAGAATCACCTTGTGTCCCCAGAATCACCTTGTGTCCCCAGAATCACCTTGTGTCCCCAGTATCACCTTGTGTCCCCAGCATCACCTTGTGTCCCCAGTATCACCTTGTGTCCCCAGTATCACCTTGTGTCCCCAGTATCACCTTGTGTCCCCAGCATCACCTTGTGTTCCCAGTATCACCTTGTGTCCCCAGCTTCACCTTGTGTCCCCAGAATCACCTTGTGTCCCAGAATCACCTTGTGTCCCCAGTACCATCTTGTGTCCCCAGTATCACCTTGTGTCCCCAGCATCACCTTGTGTCCCCAGTATCACCTTGTCCCCCCAGCATCACAGTGTGTCCCCAGCATCACCTTGTGTCCCCAGCATCACCTTGAGTCCCCAGAATCACCTTGTGTCCCCAGTATCACCTTGTGTCCCCAGTATCACCTTGTGTCCCCAGAATCACCTTGTGTCCCCAGAATCACCTTGTGTCCCCAGAATCACCTTGTGTCCCCAGTATCACCTTGTGTCCCCAGTATCACCTTGTGTCCCCAGTATCACCTTGTGTCCCCAGCATCACCTTGTGTTCCCAGTATCACCTTGTGTCCCCAGCTTCACCTTGTGTCCCCAGAATCACCTTGTGTCCCAGAATCACCTTGTGTCCCCAGTACCATCTTGTGTCCCCAGTATCACCTTGTGTCCCCAGCTTCACCTTGTGTCCCCAGAATCACCTTGTGTCCCAGAATCACCTTGTGTCCCCAGTACCATCTTGTGTCCCCAGTATCACCTTGTGTCCCCAGCATCACCTTGTGTCCCCAGTATCACCTTGTCCCCCCAGCATCACAGTGTGTCCCCAGCATCACCTTGTGTCCCCAGCATCACCTTGAGTCCCCAGAATCACCTTGTGTCCCCAGTATCACCTTGTGTCCCCAGCATCACCTTGTGTCCCCAGTATCACCTTGTCCCCCCAGCATCACAGTGTGTCCCCAGCATCACCTTGTGTCCCCAGCATCACCTTGAGTCCCCAGAATCACCTTGTGTCCCCAGTATCACCTTGTGTCCCCAGAATCACCTTGTGTCCCCAGTATCACCTTGTGTCCCCAGCATCACCTTGTGTTCCCAGTATCACCTTGTGTCCCCAGCTTCACCTTGTGTCCCCAGAATCACCTTGTGTCCCCAGCATCACCTTGAGTCCCCAGAATCACCTTGTGTCCCCAGTATCACCTTGTGTCCCCAGTATCACCTTGTGTCCCCAGAATCACCTTGTGTCCCCAGAATCACCTTGTGTCCCCAGAATCACCTTGTGTCCCCAGTATCACCTTGTGTCCCCAGTATCACCTTGTGTCCCCAGCATCACCTTGTGTTCCCAGTATCACCTTGTGTCCCCAGCTTCACCTTGTGTCCCCAGAATCACCTTGTGTCCCCAGAATCACCTTGTGTCCCCAGTATCACCTTGTGTCCCCAGTATCACCTTGTGTCCCCAGCATCACCTTGTGTCCCCAGCATCACCTTGTGTCCCCAGTATCACCTTGTCCCCCCAGCATCACAGTGTGTCCCCAGCATCACCTTGTGTCCCCAGCATCACCTTGAGTCCCCAGAATCACCTTGTGTCCCCAGTATCACCTTGTGTCCCCAGCATCACCTTGTGTCCCCAGTATCACCTTGTCCCCCCAGCATCACAGTGTGTCCCCAGCATCACCTTGTGTCCCCAGCATCACCTTGAGTCCCCAGAATCACCTTGTGTCCCCAGTATCACCTTGTGTCCCCAGAATCACCTTGTGTCCCCAGTATCACCTTGTGTCCCCAGCATCACCTTGTGTTCCCAGTATCACCTTGTGTCCCCAGCTTCACCTTGTGTCCCCAGAATCACCTTGTGTCCCCAGCATCACCTTGAGTCCCCAGAATCACCTTGTGTCCCCAGTATCACCTTGTGTCCCCAGTATCACCTTGTGTCCCCAGAATCACCTTGTGTCCCCAGAATCACCTTGTGTCCCCAGAATCACCTTGAGTCCCCAGAATCACCTTGTGTCCCCAGTATCACCTTGTGTCCCCAGCATCACCTTGAGTCCCCAGAATCACCTTGTGTCCCCAGTATCACCTTGTGTCCCCAGTATCACCTTGTGTCCCCAGAATCACCTTGTGTCCCCAGAATCACCTTGTGTCCCCAGTATCACCTTGTGTCCCCAGCATCACCTTGTGTTCCCAGTATCACCTTGTGTCCCCAGCTTCACCTTGTGTCCCCAGAATCACCTTGTGTCCCCAGAATCACCTTGTGTCCCCAGTATCACCTTGTGTCCCCAGTATCACCTTGTGTCCCCAGCATCACCTTGTGTCCCCAGCATCACCTTGTGTCCCCAGTATCACCTTGTCCCCCCAGCATCACAGTGTGTCCCCAGCATCACCTTGTGTCCCCAGCATCACCTTGAGTCCCCAGAATCACCTTGTGTCCCCAGTATCACCTTGTGTCCCCAGAATCACCTTGTGTCCCCAGTATCACCTTGTGTCCCCAGCATCACCTTGTGTTCCCAGTATCACCTTGTGTCCCCAGCTTCACCTTGTGTCCCCAGAATCACCTTGTGTCCCCAGCATCACCTTGAGTCCCCAGAATCACCTTGTGTCCCCAGTATCACCTTGTGTCCCCAGTATCACCTTGTGTCCCCAGAATCACCTTGTGTCCCCAGAATCACCTTGTGTCCCCAGAATCACCTTGTGTCCCCAGTATCACCTTGTGTCCCCAGTATCACCTTGTGTCCCCAGCATCACCTTGTGTTCCCAGTATCACCTTGTGTCCCCAGCTTCACCTTGTGTCCCCAGAATCACCTTGTGTCCCAGAATCACCTTTTGTCCCCAGAATCACAGTGTGTCCCCAGCATCACCTTGTGTCCCCAGCATCACCTTGAGTCCCCAGAATCACCTTGTGTCCCCAGTATCACCTTGTGTCCCCAGTATCACCTTGTGTCCCCAGTATCACCTTGTGTCCCCAGAATCACCTTGTGTCCCCAGAATCACCTTGTGTCCCCAGAATCACCTTGTGTCCCCAGAATCACCTTGTGTCCCCAGTATCACCTTGTGTCCCCAGTATCACCTTGTGTCCCCAGTATCACCTTGTGTCTCCAGTATCACCTTGTGTCCCCAGAGTCACCTTGTGTCCCCAGAATCACCTTGTGTCCCCAGCATCACCTTGTGTTCCCAGTATCACCTTGTGTCCCCAGCTTCACCTTGTGTCCCCAGTACCATCTTGTGTCCCCAGTATCACCTTGTGTCCCCAGTATCATCTTGTGTCCCCAGTATCACCTTGTGTCCCCAGTATCACCTTGTGTCTCCAGTATCACCTTGTGTCCCCAGTATCACCTTGTGTCCCCAGAATCACCTTGTGTCCCCAGAATCACCTTGTGTCCCCAGCATCACCTTGTGTTCCCAGTATCACCTTGTGTCCCCAGAATCACCTTGTGTCCCCAGAATCACCTTGTGTCCCCAGAATCACCTTGTGTCCCCAGAATCACCTTGTGTCCCCAGTATCACCTTGTGTCCCCAGTATCACCTTGTGTCCCCAGTATCACCTTGTGTCTCCAGTATCACCTTGTGTCCCCAGAGTCACCTTGTGTCCCCAGAATCACCTTGTGTCCCCAGCATCACCTTGTGTTCCCAGTATCACCTTGTGTCCCCAGCTTCACCTTGTGTCCCCAGTACCATCTTGTGTCCCCAGTATCACCTTGTGTCCCCAGTATCATCTTGTGTCCCCAGTATCACCTTGTGTCCCCAGTATCACCTTGTGTCTCCAGTATCACCTTGTGTCCCCAGTATCACCTTGTGTCCCCAGAATCACCTTGTGTCCCCAGAATCACCTTGTGTCCCCAGCATCACCTTGTGTTCCCAGTATCACCTTGTGTCCCCAGAATCACCTTGTGTCCCCAGAATCACCTTGTGTCCCCAGAATCACCTTGTGTCCCCAGTATCACCTTGTGTCCCCAGAATCACCTTGTGTCCCCAGCATCACCTTGTGTTCCCAGCATCACCTTGTGTTCCCAGTATCACCTTGTGTCCCAGAATCACCTTGTGTCCCCAGTACCATCTTGTGTCCCCAGTATCACCTTGTGTCCCCAGTATCATCTTGTGTCCCCAGTATCACCTTGTGTCCCCAGTATCACCTTGTGTCTCCAGTATCACCTTGTGTCCCCAGTATCACCTTGTGTCCCCAGAATCACCTTGTGTCCCCAGAATCACCTTGTGTCCCCAGCATCACCTTGTGTTCCCAGTATCACCTTGTGTCCCCAGAATCACCTTGTGTCCCCAGAATCACCTTGTGTCCCCAGAATCACCTTGTGTCCCCAGTATCACCTTGTGTCCCCAGTATCACCTTGTGTCCCCAGCATCACCTTGTGTTCCCAGTATCACCTTGTGTCCCCAGCTTCACCTTGTGTCCCCAGAATCACCTTGTGTCCCAGAATCACCTTGTGTCCCCAGTATCACCTTGTGTCCCCAGCATCACCTTGTGTTCCCAGTATCACCTTGTGTCCCCAGCTTCACCTTGTGTCCCCAGAATCACCTTGTGTCCCAGAATCACCTTGTGTCCCCAGTACCATCTTGTGTCCCCAGTATCACCTTGTGTCCCCAGCATCACCTTGTGTCCCCAGTATCACCTTGTCCCCCCAGCATCACAGTGTGTCCCCAGCATCACCTTGTGTCCCCAGCATCACCTTGAGTCCCCAGAATCACCTTGTGTCCCCAGTATCACCTTGTGTCCCCAGTATCACCGTGTGTCCCCAGCATCACCTTGTGTCCCCAGAATCACCTTGTGTCCCCAGTATCATCTTGTGTCCCCAGTATCACCTTGTGTCCCCAGAATCACCTTGTGTCCTCAGCATCACCTTGTGTCCCCAGAATCACCTTGTGTCCCCAGTATCACCTTGTCCCCCCAGCATCACAGTGTGTCCCCAGCATCACCTTGTGTCCCCAGCATCACCTTGAGTCCCCAGAATCACCTTGTGTCCCCAGTATCACCTTGTGTCCCCAGTATCACCTTGTGTCCCCAGTATCACCTTGTGTCCCCAGAATCACCTTGTGTCCCCAGAATCACCTTGTGTCCCCAGCATCACCTTGTGTCCCCAGTATCACCTTATCCCCCCCAACATCACCGTGTGTCCCCAGCATCACCTTGTGTCCCCAGAATCACCTTGTGTCCCCAGCATCACCTTGTGTCTCCAGTATCACCTTGTGTCCCCAGTATCACCTTGTGTCCCCAGAATCACCTTGTGTCCCCAGAATCACCTTGTGTCCCCAGAATCACCTTGTGTCCCCAGAATCACCTTGTGTCCCCAGCATCACCTTGTGTTCCCAGTATCACCTTGTGTCCCCAGCTTCACCTTGTGTCCCCAGAATCACCTTGTGTCCCAGAATCACCTTGTGTCCCCAGTACCATCTTGTGTCCCCAGTATCACCTTGTGTCCCCAGTATCATCTTGTGTCCCCAGTATCACCTTGTGTCCCCAGTATCACCTTGTGTCTCCAGTATCACCTTGTGTCCCCAGTATCACCTTGTGTCCCCAGAATCACCTTGTGTCCCCAGAATCACCTTGTGTCCCCAGCATCACCTTGTGTTCCCAGTATCACCTTGTGTCCCCAGAATCACCTTGTGTCCCCAGAATCACCTTGTGTCCCCAGAATCACCTTGTGTCCCCAGTATCACCTTGTGTCCCCAGTATCACCTTGTGTCCCCAGCATCACCTTGTGTTCCCAGTATCACCTTGTGTCCCCAGCTTCACCTTGTGTCCCCAGAATCACCTTGTGTCCCAGAATCACCTTGTGTCCCCAGTATCACCTTGTGTCCCCAGCATCACCTTGTGTTCCCAGTATCACCTTGTGTCCCCAGCTTCACCTTGTGTCCCCAGAATCACCTTGTGTCCCAGAATCACCTTGTGTCCCCAGTACCATCTTGTGTCCCCAGTATCACCTTGTGTCCCCAGCATCACCTTGTGTCCCCAGTATCACCTTGTCCCCCCAGCATCACAGTGTGTCCCCAGCATCACCTTGTGTCCCCAGCATCACCTTTAGTCCCCAGAATCACCTTGTGTCCCCAGTATCACCTTGTGTCCCCAGTATCACCGTGTGTCCCCAGCATCACCTTGTGTCCCCAGAATCACCTTGTGTCCCCAGTATCATCTTGTGTCCCCAGTATCACCTTGTGTCCCCAGAATCACCTTGTGTCCTCAGCATCACCTTGTGTCCCCAGAATCACCTTGTGTCCCCAGTATCACCTTGTCCCCCCAGCATCACAGTGTGTCCCCAGCATCACCTTGTGTCCCCAGCATCACCTTGAGTCCCCATAATCACCTTGTGTCCCCAGTATCACCTTGTGTCCCCAGTATCACCTTGTGTCCCCAGTATCACCTTGTGTCCCCAGAATCACCTTGTGTCCCCAGAATCACCTTGTGTCCCCAGCATCACCTTGTGTCCCCAGTATCACCTTATCCCCCCCAACATCACCGTGTGTCCCCAGCATCACCTTGTGTCCCCAGAATCACCTTGTGTCCCCAGCATCACCTTGTGTCTCCAGTATCACCTTGTGTCCCCAGTATCACCTTGTGTCCCCAGAATCACCTTGTGTCCCCAGAATCACCTTGTGTCCCCAGAATCACCTTGTGTCCCCAGAATCACCTTGTGTCCCCAGTATCACCTTGTGTCCCCAGTATCACCTTGTGTCCCCAGTATCACCTTGTGTCCCCAGCATCACCTTGTGTTCCCAGTATCACCTTGTGTCCCCATCTTCACCTTGTGTCCCCAGCATCACCTTGTGTCCCCAGCATCACCTTGAGTCCCCAGAATCACCTTGTGTCCCCAGTATCACCTTGTGTCCCCAGTATCACCTTGTGTCCCCAGAATCACCTTGTGTCCCCAGAATCACCTTGTGTCCCCAGAATCACCTTGTGTCCCCAGTATCACCTTGTGTCCCCAGCATCACCTTGTGTTCCCAGTATCACCTTGTGTCCCCAGCTTCACCTTGTGTCCCCAGAATCACCTTGTGTCCCAGAATCACCTTGAGTCCCCAGAATCACAGTGTGTCCCCAGCATCACCTTGTGTCCCCAGCATCACCTTGAGTCCCCAGAATCACCTTGTGTCCCCAGTATCACCTTGTGTCCCCAGTATCACCTTGTGTCCCCAGTATCACCTTGTGTCTCCAGTATCACCTTGTGTCCCCAGAATCACCTTGTGTCCCAGAATCACCTGGTGTCCCCAGTACCATCTTGTGTCCCCAGTATCACCTTGTGTCCCCAGTATCATCTTGTGTCCCCAGTATCGCCTTGTGTCCCCAGTATCACCTTGTGTCTCCAGTATCACCTTGTGTCCCCAGTATCACCTTGTGTCCCCAGTATCACCTTGTGTCCCCAGTATCACCTTGTGTCTCCAGTATCACCTTGTGTCCCCAGAATCACCTTGTGTCCCAGAATCACCTTGTGTCCCCAGTACCATCTTGTGTCCCCAGTATCACCTTGTGTCCCCAGTATCATCTTGTGTCCCCAGTATCGCCTTGTGTCCCCAGTATCACCTTGTGTCCCCAGTATCACCTTGTGTCCCCAGTATCACCTTGTGTCTCCAGTATCACCTTGTGTCCCCAGAATCACCGTGTGTCCCCAGCATCACCTTGTGTCCCCAGAATCACCTTGTGTCCCCAGTATCATCTTGTGTCCCCAGTATCACCTTGTGTCCCCAGAATCACCTTGTGTCCTCAGCATCACCTTGTGTCCCCAGAATCACCTTGTGTCCCCAGTATCACCTTGTCCCCCCAGCATCACAGTGTGTCCCCAGCATCACCTTGTGTCCCCAGCATCACCTTGAGTCCCCAGAATCACCTTGTGTCCCCAGTATCACCTTGTGTCCCCAGTATCACCTTGTGTCCCCAGTATCACCTTGTGTCCCCAGAATCACCTTGTGTCCCCAGAATCACCTTGTGTCCCCAGCATCACCTTGTGTCCCCAGTATCACCTTATCCCCCCCAACATCACCGTGTGTCCCCAGCATCACCTTGTGTCCCCAGAATCACCTTGTGTCCCCAGCATCACCTTGTGTCTCCAGTATCACCTTGTGTCCCCAGTATCACCTTGTGTCCCCAGAATCACCTTGTGTCCCCAGAATCACCTTGTGTCCCCAGAATCACCTTGTGTCCCCAGAATCACCTTGTGTCCCCAGCATCACCTTGTGTTCCCAGTATCACCTTGTGTCCCCAGCTTCACCTTGTGTCCCCAGAATCATCTTGTGTCCCAGAATCACCTTGTGTCCCCAGTACCATCTTGTGTCCCCAGTATCACCTTGTGTCCCCAGTATCATCTTGTGTCCCCAGTATCACCTTGTGTCCCCAGTATCACCTTGTGTCTCCAGTATCACCTTGTGTCCCCAGTATCACCTTGTGTCCCCATCTTCACCTTGTGTCCCCAGCATCACCTTGTGTCCCCAGCATCACCTTGAGTCCCCAGAATCACCTTGTGTCCCCAGTATCACCTTGTGTCCCCAGTATCACCTTGTGTCCCCAGAATCACCTTGTGTCCCCAGAATCACCTTGTGTCCCCAGAATCACCTTGTGTCCCCAGTATCACCTTGTGTCCCCAGCATCACCTTGTGTTCCCAGTATCACCTTGTGTCCCCAGCTTCACCTTGTGTCCCCAGAATCACCTTGTGTCCCAGAATCACCTTGAGTCCCCAGAATCACAGTGTGTCCCCAGCATCACCTTGTGTCCCCAGCATCACCTTGAGTCCCCAGAATCACCTTGTGTCCCCAGTATCACCTTGTGTCCCCAGTATCACCTTGTGTCCCCAGTATCACCTTGTGAAGCTGGGGACACAAGGTGATACTGGGAACACAAGGTGATGCTGGGGACACAAGGTGATACTGGGGACACAAGGTGATTCTGGGGACACAAGGTGATTCTGGGGACACAAGCATCACCTTGAGTCCCCAGAATCACCTTGTGTCCCCAGTATCACCTTGTGTCCCCAGTATCACCGTGTGTCCCCAGCATCACCTTGTGTCCCCAGAATCACCTTGTGTCCCCAGTATCACCTTGTGTCCCCAGCATCACCTTGTGTTCCCAGTATCACCTTGTGTCCCCATCTTCACCTTGTGTCCCCAGCATCACCTTGTGTCCCCAGCATCACCTTGAGTCCCCAGAATCACCTTGTGTCCCCAGTATCACCTTGTGTCCCCAGTATCACCTTGTGTCCCCAGAATCACCTTGTGTCCCCAGAATCACCTTGTGTCCCCAGTATCACCTTGTGTCCCCAGTATCACCTTGTGTCCCCAGCATCACCTTGTGTCCCCAGTATCACCTTGTGTCCCCAGCATCACCTTGAGTCCCCAGAATCACCTTGTGTCCCCAGTATCACCTTGTGTCCCCAGTATCACCTTGTGTCCCCAGTATCACCTTGTGTCTCCAGTATCACCTTGTGTCCCCAGAATCACCTTGTGTCCCAGAATCACCTGGTGTCCCCAGTACCATCTTGTGTCCCCAGTATCACCTTGTGTCCCCAGTATCATCTTGTGTCCCCAGTATCGCCTTGTGTCCCCAGTATCACCTTGTGTCTCCAGTATCACCTTGTGTCCCCAGTATCACCTTGTGTCCCCAGTATCACCTTGTGTCCCCAGTATCACCTTGTGTCTCCAGTATCACCTTGTGTCCCCAGAATCACCTTGTGTCCCAGAATCACCTTGTGTCCCCAGTACCATCTTGTGTCCCCAGTATCACCTTGTGTCCCCAGTATCATCTTGTGTCCCCAGTATCGCCTTGTGTCCCCAGTATCACCTTGTGTCCCCAGTATCACCTTGTGTCCCCAGTATCACCTTGTGTCTCCAGTATCACCTTGTGTCCCCAGAATCACCGTGTGTCCCCAGCATCACCTTGTGTCCCCAGAATCACCTTGTGTCCCCAGTATCATCTTGTGTCCCCAGTATCACCTTGTGTCCCCAGAATCACCTTGTGTCCTCAGCATCACCTTGTGTCCCCAGAATCACCTTGTGTCCCCAGTATCACCTTGTCCCCCCAGCATCACAGTGTGTCCCCAGCATCACCTTGTGTCCCCAGCATCACCTTGAGTCCCCAGAATCACCTTGTGTCCCCAGTATCACCTTGTGTCCCCAGTATCACCTTGTGTCCCCAGTATCACCTTGTGTCCCCAGAATCACCTTGTGTCCCCAGAATCACCTTGTGTCCCCAGCATCACCTTGTGTCCCCAGTATCACCTTATCCCCCCCAACATCACCGTGTGTCCCCAGCATCACCTTGTGTCCCCAGAATCACCTTGTGTCCCCAGCATCACCTTGTGTCTCCAGTATCACCTTGTGTCCCCAGTATCACCTTGTGTCCCCAGAATCACCTTGTGTCCCCAGAATCACCTTGTGTCCCCAGAATCACCTTGTGTCCCCAGAATCACCTTGTGTCCCCAGCATCACCTTGTGTTCCCAGTATCACCTTGTGTCCCCAGCTTCACCTTGTGTCCCCAGAATCATCTTGTGTCCCAGAATCACCTTGTGTCCCCAGTACCATCTTGTGTCCCCAGTATCACCTTGTGTCCCCAGTATCATCTTGTGTCCCCAGTATCACCTTGTGTCCCCAGTATCACCTTGTGTCTCCAGTATCACCTTGTGTCCCCAGTATCACCTTGTGTCCCCATCTTCACCTTGTGTCCCCAGCATCACCTTGTGTCCCCAGCATCACCTTGAGTCCCCAGAATCACCTTGTGTCCCCAGTATCACCTTGTGTCCCCAGTATCACCTTGTGTCCCCAGAATCACCTTGTGTCCCCAGAATCACCTTGTGTCCCCAGAATCACCTTGTGTCCCCAGTATCACCTTGTGTCCCCAGCATCACCTTGTGTTCCCAGTATCACCTTGTGTCCCCAGCTTCACCTTGTGTCCCCAGAATCACCTTGTGTCCCAGAATCACCTTGAGTCCCCAGAATCACAGTGTGTCCCCAGCATCACCTTGTGTCCCCAGCATCACCTTGAGTCCCCAGAATCACCTTGTGTCCCCAGTATCACCTTGTGTCCCCAGTATCACCTTGTGTCCCCAGTATCACCTTGTGAAGCTGGGGACACAAGGTGATACTGGGAACACAAGGTGATGCTGGGGACACAAGGTGATACTGGGGACACAAGGTGATTCTGGGGACACAAGGTGATTCTGGGGACACAAGCATCACCTTGAGTCCCCAGAATCACCTTGTGTCCCCAGTATCACCTTGTGTCCCCAGTATCACCGTGTGTCCCCAGCATCACCTTGTGTCCCCAGAATCACCTTGTGTCCCCAGTATCACCTTGTGTCCCCAGCATCACCTTGTGTTCCCAGTATCACCTTGTGTCCCCATCTTCACCTTGTGTCCCCAGCATCACCTTGTGTCCCCAGCATCACCTTGAGTCCCCAGAATCACCTTGTGTCCCCAGTATCACCTTGTGTCCCCAGTATCACCTTGTGTCCCCAGAATCACCTTGTGTCCCCAGAATCACCTTGTGTCCCCAGTATCACCTTGTGTCCCCAGTATCACCTTGTGTCCCCAGCATCACCTTGTGTCCCCAGTATCACCTTGTGTCCCCAGCATCACCTTGTGTCCCCAGTATCACCTTATCCCCCCCAACATCACCGTGTGTCCCCAGCATCACCTTGTGTCCCCAGAATCACCTTGTGTCCCCAGCATCACCTTGTGTCTCCAGTATCACCTTGTGTCCCCAGTATCACCTTGTGTCCCCAGAATCACCTTGTGTCCCCAGAATCACCTTGTGTCCCCAGAATCACCTTGTGTCCCCAGAATCACCTTGTGTCCCCAGTATCACCTTGTGTCCCCAGTATCACCTTGTGTCCCCAGTATCACCTTGTGTCCCCAGCATCACCTTGTGTTCCCAGTATCACCTTGTGTCCCCATCTTCACCTTGTGTCCCCAGCATCACCTTGTGTCCCCAGCATCACCTTGAGTCCCCAGAATCACCTTGTGTCCCCAGTATCACCTTGTGTCCCCAGTATCACCTTGTGTCCCCAGAATCACCTTGTGTCCCCAGAATCACCTTGTGTCCCCAGAATCACCTTGTGTCCCCAGTATCACCTTGTGTCCCCAGTATCACCTTGTGTCCCCAGCATCACCTTGTGTTCCCAGTATCACCTTGTGTCCCCAGCTTCACCTTGTGTCCCCAGAATCACCTTGTGTCCCAGAATCACCTTGAGTCCCCAGAATCACAGTGTGTCCCCAGCATCACCTTGTGTCCCCAGCATCACCTTGAGTCCCCAGAATCACCTTGTGTCCCCAGTATCACCTTGTGTCCCCAGTATCACCTTGTGTCCCCAGTATCACCTTGTGTCCCCAGTATCACCTTGTGTCCCCAGTATCACCTTGTGTCCCCAGTATCACCTTGTGTCCCCAGTATCACCTTGTGAAGCTGGGGACACAAGGTGATACTGGGAACACAAGGTGATGCTGGGGACACAAGGTGATACTGGGGACACAAGGTGATTCTGGGGACACAAGGTGATTCTGGGGACACAAGCATCACCTTGAGTCCCCAGAATCACCTTGTGTCCCCAGTATCACCTTGTGTCCCCAGTATCACCGTGTGTCCCCAGCATCACCTTGTGTCCCCAGAATCACCTTGTGTCCCCAGTATCACCTTGTGTCCCCAGCATCACCTTGTGTTCCCAGTATCACCTTGTGTCCCCATCTTCACCTTGTGTCCCCAGCATCACCTTGTGTCCCCAGCATCACCTTGAGTCCCCAGAATCACCTTGTGTCCCCAGTATCACCTTGTGTCCCCAGTATCACCTTGTGTCCCCAGAATCACCTTGTGTCCCCAGAATCACCTTGTGTCCCCAGTATCACCTTGTGTCCCCAGTATCACCTTGTGTCCCCAGCATCACCTTGTGTCCCCAGTATCACCTTGTGTCCCCAGCATCACCTTGTGTCCCCAGTATCACCTTATCCCCCCCAACATCACCGTGTGTCCCCAGCATCACCTTGTGTCCCCAGAATCACCTTGTGTCCCCAGCATCACCTTGTGTCTCCAGTATCACCTTGTGTCCCCAGTATCACCTTGTGTCCCCAGAATCACCTTGTGTCCCCAGAATCACCTTGTGTCCCCAGAATCACCTTGTGTCCCCAGAATCACCTTGTGTCCCCAGTATCACCTTGTGTCCCCAGTATCACCTTGTGTCCCCAGTATCACCTTGTGTCCCCAGCATCACCTTGTGTTCCCAGTATCACCTTGTGTCCCCATCTTCACCTTGTGTCCCCAGCATCACCTTGTGTCCCCAGCATCACCTTGAGTCCCCAGAATCACCTTGTGTCCCCAGTATCACCTTGTGTCCCCAGTATCACCTTGTGTCCCCAGAATCACCTTGTGTCCCCAGAATCACCTTGTGTCCCCAGAATCACCTTGTGTCCCCAGTATCACCTTGTGTCCCCAGTATCACCTTGTGTCCCCAGCATCACCTTGTGTTCCCAGTATCACCTTGTGTCCCCAGCTTCACCTTGTGTCCCCAGAATCACCTTGTGTCCCAGAATCACCTTGAGTCCCCAGAATCACAGTGTGTCCCCAGCATCACCTTGTGTCCCCAGCATCACCTTGAGTCCCCAGAATCACCTTGTGTCCCCAGTATCACCTTGTGTCCCCAGTATCACCTTGTGTCCCCAGTATCACCTTGTGTCCCCAGTATCACCTTGTGTCCCCAGTATCACCTTGTGTCCCCAGTATCACCTTGTGTCTCCAGTATCACCTTGTGTCCCCAGTATCGCCTTGTGTCCCCAGTATCACCTTGTGTCTCCAGTATCACCTTGTGTCCCCAGTATCACCTTGTGTCCCCAGAATCACCTTGTGTCCCCAGAATCACCTTGTGTCCCCAGCATCACCTTGTGTTCCCAGTATCACCTTGTGTCCCCAGAATCACCTTGTGTCCCCAGAATCACCTTGTGTCCCCAGTATCACCTTGTGTCTCCAGTATCACCTTGTGTCCCCAGTATCACCTTGTGTCCCCATCTTCACCTTGTGTCCCCAGCATCACCTTGTGTCCCCAGCATCACCTTGAGTCCCCAGAATCACCTTGTGTCCCCAGTATCACCTTGTGTCCCCAGTATCACCTTGTGTCCCCAGAATCACCTTGTGTCCCCAGAATCACCTTGTGTCCCCAGAATCACCTTGTGTCCCCAGTATCACCTTGTGTCCCCAGCATCACCTTGTGTTCCCAGTATCACTTTGTGTCCCCAGCTTCACCTTGTGTCCCCAGAATCACCTTGTGTCCCAGAATCACCTTGAGTCCCCAGAATCACAGTGTGTCCCCAGCATCACCTTGTGTCCCCAGCATCACCTTGAGTCCCCAGAATCACCTTGTGTCCCCAGTATCACCTTGTGTCCCCAGTATCACCTTGTGTCCCCAGTATCACCTTGTGAAGCTGGGGACACAAGGTGATACTGGGAACACAAGGTGATGCTGGGGACACAAGGTGATACTGGGGACACAAGGTGATTCTGGGGACACAAGGTGATTCTGGGGACACAAGCATCACCTTGAGTCCCCAGAATCACCTTGTGTCCCCAGTATCACCTTGTGTCCCCAGTATCACCGTGTGTCCCCAGCATCACCTTGTGTCCCCAGAATCACCTTGTGTCCCCAGTATCACCTTGTGTCCCCAGCATCACCTTGTGTTCCCAGTATCACCTTGTGTCCCCATCTTCACCTTGTGTCCCCAGCATCACCTTGTGTCCCCAGCATCACCTTGAGTCCCCAGAATCACCTTGTGTCCCCAGTATCACCTTGTGTCCCCAGTATCACCTTGTGTCCCCAGAATCACCTTGTGTCCCCAGAATCACCTTGTGTCCCCAGTATCACCTTGTGTCCCCAGTATCACCTTGTGTCCCCAGCATCACCTTGTGTCCCCAGTATCACCTTGTGTCCCCAGCATCACCTTGTGTCCCCAGTATCACCTTATCCCCCCCAACATCACCGTGTGTCCCCAGCATCACCTTGTGTCCCCAGAATCACCTTGTGTCCCCAGCATCACCTTGTGTCTCCAGTATCACCTTGTGTCCCCAGTATCACCTTGTGTCCCCAGAATCACCTTGTGTCCCCAGAATCACCTTGTGTCCCCAGAATCACCTTGTGTCCCCAGAATCACCTTGTGTCCCCAGTATCACCTTGTGTCCCCAGTATCACCTTGTGTCCCCAGTATCACCTTGTGTCCCCAGCATCACCTTGTGTTCCCAGTATCACCTTGTGTCCCCATCTTCACCTTGTGTCCCCAGCATCACCTTGTGTCCCCAGCATCACCTTGAGTCCCCAGAATCACCTTGTGTCCCCAGTATCACCTTGTGTCCCCAGTATCACCTTGTGTCCCCAGAATCACCTTGTGTCCCCAGAATCACCTTGTGTCCCCAGAATCACCTTGTGTCCCCAGTATCACCTTGTGTCCCCAGTATCACCTTGTGTCCCCAGCATCACCTTGTGTTCCCAGTATCACCTTGTGTCCCCAGCTTCACCTTGTGTCCCCAGAATCACCTTGTGTCCCAGAATCACCTTGAGTCCCCAGAATCACAGTGTGTCCCCAGCATCACCTTGTGTCCCCAGCATCACCTTGAGTCCCCAGAATCACCTTGTGTCCCCAGTATCACCTTGTGTCCCCAGTATCACCTTGTGTCCCCAGTATCACCTTGTGTCCCCAGTATCACCTTGTGTCCCCAGTATCACCTTGTGTCCCCAGTATCACCTTGTGTCTCCAGTATCACCTTGTGTCCCCAGTATCACCTTGTGTCCCCAGCTTCACCTTGTGTCCCCAGAATCACCTTGTGTCCCAGAATCACCTTGTGTCCCCAGTACCATCTTGTGTCCCCAGTATCACCTTGTGTCCCCAGTATCATCTTGTGTCCCCAGTATCGCCTTGTGTCCCCAGTATCACCTTGTGTCTCCAGTATCACCTTGTGTCCCCAGTATCACCTTGTGTCCCCAGAATCACCTTGTGTCCCCAGAATCACCTTGTGTCCCCAGCATCACCTTGTGTTCCCAGTATCACCTTGTGTCCCCAGAATCACCTTGTGTCCCCAGAATCACCTTGTGTCCCCAGAATCACCTTGTGTCCCCAGTATCACCTTGTGTCCCCAGTATCACCTTGTGTCCCCAGCATCACCTTGTGTTCCCAGTATCACCTTGTGTCCCCAGCTTCACCTTGTGTCCCCAGAATCACCTTGTGTCCCAGAATCACCTTGTGTCCCCAGTATCACCTTGTGTCCCCAGCATCACCTTGTGTTCCCAGTATCACCTTGTGTCCCCAGCTTCACCTTGTGTCCCCAGAATCACCTTGTGTCCCAGAATCACCTTGTGTCCCCAGTACCATCTTGTGTCCCCAGTATCACCTTGTGTCCCCAGCATCACCTTGTGTCCCCAGTATCACCTTGTCCCCCCAGCATCACAGTGTGTCCCCAGCATCACCTTGTGTCCCCAGCATCACCTTGAGTCCCCAGAATCACCTTGTGTCCCCAGTACCATCTTGTGTCCCCAGTATCACCTTGTGTCCCCAGCATCACCTTGTGTCCCCAGTATCACCTTATCCCCCCCAACATCACCGTGTGTCCCCAGCATCACCTTGTGTCCCCAGAATCACCTTGTGTCCCCAGAATCACCTTGTGTCCCCAGCATCACCTTGTGTCTCCAGTATCACCTTGTGTCCCCAGTATCACCTTGTGTCCCCAGAATCACCTTGTGTCCCCAGAATCACCTTGTGTCCCCAGAATCACCTTGTGTCCCCAGAATCACCTTGTGTCCCCAGTATCACCTTGTGTCCCCAGTATCACCTTGTGTCCCCAGTATCACCTTGTGTCCCCAGCATCACCTTGTGTTCCCAGTATCACCTTGTGTCCCCATCTTCACCTTGTGTCCCCAGCATCACCTTGTGTCCCCAGCATCACCTTGAGTCCCCAGAATCACCTTGTGTCCCCAGTATCACCTTGTGTCCCCAGTATCACCTTGTGTCCCCAGAATCACCTTGTGTCCCCAGAATCACCTTGTGTCCCCAGAATCACCTTGTGTCCCCAGTATCACCTTGTGTCCCCAGTATCACCTTGTGTCCCCAGCATCACCTTGTGTTCCCAGTATCACCTTGTGTCCCCAGCTTCACCTTGTGTCCCCAGAATCACCTTGTGTCCCAGAATCACCTTGAGTCCCCAGAATCACAGTGTGTCCCCAGCATCACCTTGTGTCCCCAGCATCACCTTGAGTCCCCAGAATCACCTTGTGTCCCCAGTATCACCTTGTGTCCCCAGTATCACCTTGTGTCCCCAGTATCACCTTGTGTCCCCAGTATCACCTTGTGTCCCCAGTATCACCTTGTGTCCCCAGTATCACCTTGTGTCTCCAGTATCACCTTGTGTCCCCAGTATCACCTTGTGTCCCCAGCTTCACCTTGTGTCCCCAGAATCACCTTGTGTCCCAGAATCACCTTGTGTCCCCAGTACCATCTTGTGTCCCCAGTATCACCTTGTGTCCCCAGTATCATCTTGTGTCCCCAGTATCGCCTTGTGTCCCCAGTATCACCTTGTGTCTCCAGTATCACCTTGTGTCCCCAGTATCACCTTGTGTCCCCAGAATCACCTTGTGTCCCCAGAATCACCTTGTGTCCCCAGCATCACCTTGTGTTCCCAGTATCACCTTGTGTCCCCAGAATCACCTTGTGTCCCCAGAATCACCTTGTGTCCCCAGAATCACCTTGTGTCCCCAGTATCACCTTGTGTCCCCAGTATCACCTTGTGTCCCCAGCATCACCTTGTGTTCCCAGTATCACCTTGTGTCCCCAGCTTCACCTTGTGTCCCCAGAATCACCTTGTGTCCCAGAATCACCTTGTGTCCCCAGTATCACCTTGTGTCCCCAGCATCACCTTGTGTTCCCAGTATCACCTTGTGTCCCCAGCTTCACCTTGTGTCCCCAGAATCACCTTGTGTCCCAGAATCACCTTGTGTCCCCAGTACCATCTTGTGTCCCCAGTATCACCTTGTGTCCCCAGCATCACCTTGTGTCCCCAGTATCACCTTGTCCCCCCAGCATCACAGTGTGTCCCCAGCATCACCTTGTGTCCCCAGCATCACCTTGAGTCCCCAGAATCACCTTGTGTCCCCAGTACCATCTTGTGTCCCCAGTATCACCTTGTGTCCCCAGCATCACCTTGTGTCCCCAGTATCACCTTATCCCCCCCAACATCACCGTGTGTCCCCAGCATCACCTTGTGTCCCCAGAATCACCTTGTGTCCCCAGCATCACCTTGTGTCTCCAGTATCACCTTGTGTCCCCAGTATCACCTTGTGTCCCCAGAATCACCTTGTGTCCCCAGAATCACCTTGTGTCCCCAGAATCACCTTGTGTCCCCAGAATCACCTTGTGTCCCCAGTATCACCTTGTGTCCCCAGTATCACCTTGTGTCCCCAGTATCACCTTGTGTCCCCAGCATCACCTTGTGTTCCCAGTATCACCTTGTGTCCCCAGCTTCACCTTGTGTCCCCAGAATCACCTTGTGTCCCAGAATCACCTTGTGTCCCCAGTACCATCTTGTGTCCCCAGTATCACCTTGTGTCCCCAGCATCACCTTGTGTCCCCAGTATCACCTTGTCCCCCCAGCATCACAGTGTGTCCCCAGCATCACCTTGTGTCCCCAGCATCACCTTGAGTCCCCAGAATCACCTTGTGTCCCCAGTATCACCTTGTGTCCCCAGTATCACCTTGTGTCCCCAGAATCACCTTGTGTCCCCAGAATCACCTTGTGTCCCCAGAATCACCTTGTGTCCCCAGTATCACCTTGTGTCCCCAGTATCACCTTGTGTCCCCAGCATCACCTTGTGTTCCCAGTATCACCTTGTGTCCCCAGCTTCACCTTGTGTCCCCAGAATCACCTTGTGTCCCAGAATCACCTTGTGTCCCCAGTACCATCTTGTGTCCCCAGTATCACCTTGTGTCCCCAGCATCACCTTGTGTCCCCAGTATCACCTTGTCCCCCCAGTATCACCTTGTCCCCCCAGCATCACAGTGTGTCCCCAGCATCACCTTGTGTCCCCAGCATCACCTTGAGTCCCCAGAATCACCTTGTGTCCCCAGTATCACCTTGTGTCCCCAGTATCATCTTGTGTCCCCAGTATCACCTTGTGTCCCCAGTATCACCTTGTGTCTCCAGTATCACCTTGTGTCCCCAGTATCACCTTGTGTCCCCAGAATCACCTTGTGTCCCCAGAATCACCTTGTGTCTCCAGCATCACCTTGTGTCCCCAGTATCACCTTATCCCCCCCAACATCACCGTGTGTCCCCAGCATCACCTTGTGTCCCCAGAATCACCTTGTGTCCCCAGTATCACCTTGTGTCTCCAGTATCACCTTGTGTCCCCAGTATCACCTTGTGTCCCCAGAATCACCTTGTGTCCCCAGAATCACCTTGTGTCCCCAGAATCACCTTGTGTCCCCAGAATCACCTTGTGTCCCCAGTATCACCTTGTGTCCCCAGTATCACCTTGTGTCCCCAGGATCACCTTGTGTCCCCAGCATCACCTTGTGTTCCCAGTATCACCTTGTGTCCCCAGTATCACCTTGTCCCCCCAGCATCACAGTGTGTCCCCAGCATCACCTTGTGTCCCCAGCATCACCTTGAGTCCCCAGAATCACCTTGTGTCCCCAGTATCACCTTGTGTCCCCAGTATCACCTTGTCCCCCCAGCATCACAGTGTGTCCCCAGCATCACCTTGTGTCCCCAGCATCACCTTGAGTCCCCAGAATCACCTTGTGTCCCCAGTATCACCTTGTGTCCCCAGTATCACCTTGTCCCCCCAGCATCACAGTGTGTCCCCAGCATCACCTTGTGTCCCCAGCATCACCTTGAGTCCCCAGAATCACCTTGTGTCCCCAGTATCACCTTGTGTCCCCAGTATCACCTTGTGTCCCCAGAATCACCTTGTGTCCCCAGAATCACCTTGTGTCCCCAGAATCACCTTGTGTCCCCAGTATCACCTTGTGTCCCCAGTATCACCTTGTGTCCCCAGCATCACCTTGTGTTCCCAGTATCACCTTGTGTCCCCAGCTTCACCTTGTGTCCCCAGAATCACCTTGTGTCCCAGAATCACCTTGTGTCCCCAGTACCATCTTGTGTCCCCAGTATCACCTTGTGTCCCCAGCATCACCTTGTGTCCCCAGTATCACCTTGTCCCCCCAGCATCACAGTGTGTCCCCAGCATCACCTTGTGTCCCCAGCTTCACCTTGTGTCCCCAGAATCACCTTGTGTCCCAGAATCACCTTGTGTCCCCAGTACCATCTTGTGTCCCCAGTATCACCTTGTGTCCCCAGCATCACCTTGTGTCCCCAGTATCACCTTGTCCCCCCAGCATCACAGTGTGTCCCCAGCATCACCTTGTGTCCCCAGCATCACCTTGAGTCCCCAGAATCACCTTGTGTCCCCAGTATCACCTTGTGTCCCCAGTATCACCGTGTGTCCCCAGCATCACCTTGTGTCCCCAGAATCACCTTGTGTCCCCAGTATCATCTTGTGTCCCCAGTATCACCTTGTGTCCCCAGAATCACCTTGTGTCCTCAGCATCACCTTGTGTCCCCAGAATCACCTTGTGTCCCCAGTATCACCTTGTCCCCCCAGCATCACAGTGTGTCCCCAGCATCACCTTGTGTCCCCAGCATCACCTTGAGTCCCCAGAATCACCTTGTGTCCCCAGTATCACCTTGTGTCCCCAGTATCACCTTGTGTCCCCAGTATCACCTTGTGTCCCCAGAATCACCTTGTGTCCCCAGAATCACCTTGTGTCCCCAGCATCACCTTGTGTCCCCAGTATCACCTTATCCCCCCCAACATCACCGTGTGTCCCCAGCATCACCTTGTGTCCCCAGAATCACCTTGTGTCCCCAGCATCACCTTGTGTCTCCAGTATCACCTTGTGTCCCCAGTATCACCTTGTGTCCCCAGAATCACCTTGTGTCCCCAGAATCACCTTGTGTCCCCAGAATCACCTTGTGTCCCCAGAATCACCTTGTGTCCCCAGTATCACCTTGTGTCCCCAGTATCACCTTGTGTCCCCAGCATCACCTTGTGTTCCCAGTATCACCTTGTGTCCCCAGCTTCACCTTGTGTCCCCAGAATCACCTTGTGTCCCAGAATCACCTTGTGTCCCCAGTACCATCTTGTGTCCCCAGTATCACCTTGTGTCCCCAGCATCACCTTGTGTCCCCAGTATCACCTTGTCCCCCCAGCATCACAGTGTGTCCCCAGCATCACCTTGTGTCCCCAGCATCACCTTGAGTCCCCAGAATCACCTTGTGTCCCCAGTATCACCTTGTGTCCCCAGTATCACCTTGTGTCCCCAGAATCACCTTGTGTCCCCAGAATCACCTTGTGTCCCCAGAATCACCTTGTGTCCCCAGTATCACCTTGTGTCCCCAGTATCACCTTGTGTCCCCAGCATCACCTTGTGTCCCCAGAATCACCTTGTGTCCCCAGAATCACCTTGTGTCCCCAGTATCACCTTGTGTCCCCAGTATCACCGTGTGTCCCCAGCATCACCTTGTGTCCCCAGAATCACCTTGTGTCCCCAGCATCACCTTGTGTCTCCAGTATCACCTTGTGTCCCCAGTATCACCTTGTGTCCCCAGAATCACCTTGTGTCCCCAGAATCACCTTGTGTCTCCAGAATCACCTTGTGTCCCCAGAATCACCTTGTGTCCCCAGTATCACCTTGTGTCCCCAGTATCACCTTGTGTCCCCAGCATCACCTTGTGTTCCCAGTATCACCTTGTGTCCCCAGCTTCACCTTGTGTCCCCAGAATCACCTTGTGTCCCAGAATCACCTTGTGTCCCCAGTACCATCTTGTGTCCCCAGTATCACCTTGTGTCCCCAGCATCACCTTGTGTCCCCAGTATCACCTTGTCCCCCCAGCATCACAGTGTGTCCCCAGCATCACCTTGTGTCCCCAGCATCACCTTGAGTCCCCAGAATCACCTTGTGTCCCCAGTATCACCTTGTGTCCCCAGTATCACCTTGTGTCCCCAGAATCACCTTGTGTCCCCAGAATCACCTTGTGTCCCCAGAATCACCTTGTGTCCCCAGTATCACCTTGTGTCCCCAGTATCACCTTGTGTCCCCAGCATCACCTTGTGTTCCCAGTATCACCTTGTGTCCCCAGCTTCACCTTGTGTCCCCAGAATCACCTTGTGTCCCAGAATCACCTTGTGTCCCCAGTACCATCTTGTGTCCCCAGTATCACCTTGTGTCCCCAGCATCACCTTGTGTCCCCAGTATCACCTTGTCCCCCCAGCATCACAGTGTGTCCCCAGCATCACCTTGTGTCCCCAGCATCACCTTGAGTCCCCAGAATCACCTTGTGTCCCCAGTATCACCTTGTGTCCCCAGTATCATCTTGTGTCCCCAGTATCACCTTGTGTCCCCAGTATCACCTTGTGTCTCCAGTATCACCTTGTGTCCCCAGTATCACCTTGTGTCCCCAGAATCACCTTGTGTCCCCAGAATCACCTTGTGTCTCCAGCATCACCTTGTGTCCCCAGTATCACCTTATCCCCCCCAACATCACCGTGTGTCCCCAGCATCACCTTGTGTCCCCAGAATCACCTTGTGTCCCCAGTATCACCTTGTGTCTCCAGTATCACCTTGTGTCCCCAGTATCACCTTGTGTCCCCAGAATCACCTTGTGTCCCCAGAATCACCTTGTGTCCCCAGAATCACCTTGTGTCCCCAGAATCACCTTGTGTCCCCAGTATCACCTTGTGTCCCCAGTATCACCTTGTGTCCCCAGGATCACCTTGTGTCCCCAGCATCACCTTGTGTTCCCAGTATCACCTTGTGTCCCCAGTATCACCTTGTCCCCCCAGCATCACAGTGTGTCCCCAGCATCACCTTGTGTCCCCAGCATCACCTTGAGTCCCCAGAATCACCTTGTGTCCCCAGAATCACCTTGTGTCCCCAGTATCACCTTGTCCCCCCAGCATCACAGTGTGTCCCCAGCATCACCTTGTGTCCCCAGCATCACCTTGAGTCCCCAGAATCACCTTGTGTCCCCAGTATCACCTTGTGTCCCCAGTATCACCTTGTGTCCCCAGTATCACCTTGTGTCCCCAGAATCACCTTGTGTCCCCAGAATCACCTTATGTCCCCAGCATCACCTTGTGTCCCCAGTATCACCTTATCCCCCCCAACATCACCGTGTGTCCCCAGCATCACCTTGTGTCCCCAGCATCACCTTGTGTCTCCAGTATCACCTTGTGTCCCCAGTATCACCTTGTGTCCCCAGAATCACCTTGTGTCCCCAGAATCACCTTGTGTCCCCAGTATCACCTTGTGTCCCCAGTATCACCTTGTGTCCCCAGCATCACCTTGTGTTCCCAGTATCACCTTGTGTCCCCAGCTTCACCTTGTGTCCCCAGAATCACCTTGTGTCCCAGAATCACCTTGTGTCCCCAGTACCATCTTGTGTCCCCAGTATCACCTTGTGTCCCCAGCATCACCTTGTGTCCCCAGTATCACCTTGTCCCCCCAGCATCACAGTGTGTCCCCAGCATCACCTTGTGTCCCCAGCATCACCTTGAGTCCCCAGAATCACCTTGTGTCCCCAGTATCACCTTGTGTCCCCAGTATCATCTTGTGTCCCCAGTATCACCTTGTGTCCCCAGTATCACCTTGTGTCTCCAGTATCACCTTGTGTCCCCAGTATCACCTTGTGTCCCCAGAATCACCTTGTGTCCCCAGAATCACCTTGTGTCTCCAGCATCACCTTGTGTCCCCAGTATCACCTTATCCCCCCCAACATCACCGTGTGTCCCCAGCATCACCTTGTGTCCCCAGAATCACCTTGTGTCCCCAGTATCACCTTGTGTCTCCAGTATCACCTTGTGTCCCCAGTATCACCTTGTGTCCCCAGAATCACCTTGTGTCCCCAGAATCACCTTGTGTCCCCAGAATCACCTTGTGTCCCCAGAATCACCTTGTGTCCCCAGTATCACCTTGTGTCCCCAGTATCACCTTGTGTCCCCAGTATCACCTTGTGTCCCCAGGATCACCTTGTGTCCCCAGCATCACCTTGTGTTCCCAGTATCACCTTGTGTCCCCAGTATCACCTTGTCCCCCCAGCATCACAGTGTGTCCCCAGCATCACCTTGTGTCCCCAGCATCACCTTGAGTCCCCAGAATCACCTTGTGTCCCCAGTATCACCTTGTGTCCCCAGTATCACCTTGTCCCCCCAGCATCACAGTGTGTCCCCAGCATCACCTTGTGTCCCCAGCATCACCTTGAGTCCCCAGCATCACCTTGTGTCCCCAGTATCACCTTGTGTCCCCAGTATCACCTTGTGTCCCCAGCATCACCTTGTGTTCCCAGTATCACCTTGTGTCCCCAGTATCACCTTGTGTCCCCAGTATCATCTTGTGTCCCCAGTATCACCTTGTGTCCCCAGTATCACCTTGTGTCTCCAGTATCACCTTGTGTCCCCAGTATCACCTTGTGTCCCCAGAATCACCTTGTGTCCCCAGAATCACCTTGTGTCTCCAGCATCACCTTGTGTCCCCAGTATCACCTTATCCCCCCCAACATCACCGTGTGTCCCCAGCATCACCTTGTGTCCCCAGAATCACCTTGTGTCTCCAGTATCACCTTGTGTCCCCAGTATCACCTTGTGTCCCCAGAATCACCTTGTGTCCCCAGAATCACCTTGTGTCCCCAGAATCACCTTGTGTCCCCAGAATCACCTTGTGTCCCCAGTATCACCTTGTGTCCCCAGTATCACCTTGTGTCCCCAGGATCACCTTGTGTCCCCAGCATCACCTTGTGTTCCCAGTATCACCTTGTGTCCCCAGTATCACCTTGTCCCCCCAGCATCACAGTGTGTCCCCAGCATCACCTTGTGTCCCCAGCATCACCTTGAGTCCCCAGAATCACCTTGTGTCCCCAGTATCACCTTGTGTCCCCAGTATCACCTTGTCCCCCCAGCATCACAGTGTGTCCCCAGCATCACCTTGTGTCCCCAGCATCACCTTGAGTCCCCAGCATCACCTTGTGTCCCCAGTATCACCTTGTGTCCCCAGTATCACCTTGTGTCCCCAGCATCACCTTGTGTTCCCAGTATCACCTTGTGTCCCCAGCTTCACCTTGTGTCCCCAGAATCACCTTGTGTCCCAGAATCACCTTGTGTCCCCAGTACCATCTTGTGTCCCCAGTATCACCTTGTGTCCCCAGCATCACCTTGTGTCCCCAGTATCACCTTGTCCCCCCAGCATCACAGTGTGTCCCCAGCATCACCTTGTGTCCCCAGCATCACCTTGAGTCCCCAGAATCACCTTGTGTCCCCAGTATCACCTTGTGTCCCCAGTATCATCTTGTGTCCCCAGTATCACCTTGTGTCCCCAGCATCACCTTGTGTCCCCAGTATCACCTTGTCCCCCCAGCATCACCTTGTCCCCCCAGCATCACCTTGTGTCCCCAGCATCACCTTGTGTCTCCAGTATCACCTTGTGTCCCCAGTATCACCTTGTGTCCCCAGAATCACCTTGTGTCCCCAGAATCACCTTGTGTCCCCAGAATCACCTTGTGTCCCCAGAATCACCTTGTGTCCCCAGTATCACCTTGTGTCCCCAGTATCACCTTGTGTCCCCAGTATCACCTTGTGTCCCCAGCATCACCTTGAGTCCCCAGCATCACCTTGTGTCCCCAGTATCACCTTGTGTCCCCAGTATCACCTTGTGTCCCCAGCATCACCTTGTGTTCCCAGTATCACCTTGTGTCCCCAGCTTCACCTTGTGTCCCCAGAATCACCTTGTGTCCCAGAATCACCTTGTGTCCCCAGTACCATCTTGTGTCCCCAGTATCACCTTGTGTCCCCAGCATCACCTTGTGTCCCCAGTATCACCTTGTCCCCCCAGCATCACAGTGTGTCCCCAGCATCACCTTGTGTCCCCAGCATCACCTTGAGTCCCCAGAATCACCTTGTGTCCCCAGTATCACCTTGTGTCCCCAGTATCATCTTGTGTCCCCAGTATCACCTTGTGTCCCCAGCATCACCTTGTGTCCCCAGTATCACCTTGTCCCCCCAGCATCACCTTGTCCCCCCAGCATCACCTTGTGTCCCCAGCATCACCTTGTGTCTCCAGTATCACCTTGTGTCCCCAGTATCACCTTGTGTCCCCAGAATCACCTTGTGTCCCCAGAATCACCTTGTGTCCCCAGAATCACCTTGTGTCCCCAGAATCACCTTGTGTCCCCAGTATCACCTTGTGTCCCCAGTATCACCTTGTGTCCCCAGTATCACCTTGTGTCCCCAGCATCACCTTGTGTTCCCAGTATCACCTTGTGTCCCCAGCTTCACCTTGTGTCCCCAGAATCACCTTGTGTCCCAGAATCACCTTGTGTCCCCAGTACCATCTTGTGTCCCCAGTATCACCTTGTGTCCCCAGCATCACCTTGTGTCCCCAGTATCACCTTGTCCCCCCAGCATCACAGTGTGTCCCCAGCATCACCTTGTGTCCCCAGCATCACCTTGAGTCCCCAGAATCACCTTGTGTCCCCAGTATCACCTTGTGTCCCCAGTATCACCTTGTGTCCCCAGAATCACCTTGTGTCCCCAGAATCACCTTGTGTCCCCAGAATCACCTTGTGTCCCCAGTATCACCTTGTGTCCCCAGCATCACCTTGTGTCCCAGAATCACCTTGTGTCCCCAGTACCATCTTGTGTCCCCAGTATCACCTTGTGTCCCCAGCATCACCTTGTGTCCCCAGTATCACCTTGTGTCCCCAGTATCACCTTGTGTCCCCAGAATCACCTTGTGTCCCCAGCTTCACCTTGTGTCCCCAGAATCACCTTGTGTCCCAGAATCACCTTGTGTCCCCAGTACCATCTTGTGTCCCCAGAATCACCTTGTGTCCCCAGTATCACCTTGTGTCCCCAGCATCACCTTGTGTCCCAGAATCACCTTATCCCCCCCAACATCACCGTGTGTCCCCAGCATCACCTTGTGTCCCCAGAATCACCTTGTGTCTCCAGTATCACCTTGTGTCCCCAGTATCACCTTGTGTCCCCAGAATCACCTTGTGTCCCCAGAATCACCTTGTGTCCCCAGAATCACCTTGTGTCCCCAGAATCACCTTGTGTCCCCAGTATCACCTTGTGTCCCCAGTATCACCTTGTGTCCCCAGGATCACCTTGTGTCCCCAGCATCACCTTGTGTTCCCAGTATCACCTTGTGTCCCCAGTATCACCTTGTCCCCCCAGCATCACAGTGTGTCCCCAGCATCACCTTGTGTCCCCAGCATCACCTTGAGTCCCCAGAATCACCTTGTGTCCCCAGTATCACCTTGTGTCCCCAGTATCACCTTGTCCCCCCAGCATCACAGTGTGTCCCCAGCATCACCTTGTGTCCCCAGCATCACCTTGAGTCCCCAGCATCACCTTGTGTCCCCAGTATCACCTTGTGTCCCCAGTATCACCTTGTGTCCCCAGCATCACCTTGTGTTCCCAGTATCACCTTGTGTCCCCAGCTTCACCTTGTGTCCCCAGAATCACCTTGTGTCCCAGAATCACCTTGTGTCCCCAGTACCATCTTGTGTCCCCAGTATCACCTTGTGTCCCCAGCATCACCTTGTGTCCCCAGTATCACCTTGTCCCCCCAGCATCACAGTGTGTCCCCAGCATCACCTTGTGTCCCCAGCATCACCTTGAGTCCCCAGAATCACCTTGTGTCCCCAGTATCACCTTGTGTCCCCAGTATCATCTTGTGTCCCCAGTATCACCTTGTGTCCCCAGCATCACCTTGTGTCCCCAGTATCACCTTGTCCCCCCAGCATCACCTTGTCCCCCCAGCATCACCTTGTGTCCCCAGCATCACCTTGTGTCTCCAGTATCACCTTGTGTCCCCAGTATCACCTTGTGTCCCCAGAATCACCTTGTGTCCCCAGAATCACCTTGTGTCCCCAGAATCACCTTGTGTCCCCAGAATCACCTTGTGTCCCCAGTATCACCTTGTGTCCCCAGTATCACCTTGTGTCCCCAGTATCACCTTGTGTCCCCAGCATCACCTTGAGTCCCCAGCATCACCTTGTGTCCCCAGTATCACCTTGTGTCCCCAGTATCACCTTGTGTCCCCAGCATCACCTTGTGTTCCCAGTATCACCTTGTGTCCCCAGCTTCACCTTGTGTCCCCAGAATCACCTTGTGTCCCAGAATCACCTTGTGTCCCCAGTACCATCTTGTGTCCCCAGTATCACCTTGTGTCCCCAGCATCACCTTGTGTCCCCAGTATCACCTTGTCCCCCCAGCATCACAGTGTGTCCCCAGCATCACCTTGTGTCCCCAGCATCACCTTGAGTCCCCAGAATCACCTTGTGTCCCCAGTATCACCTTGTGTCCCCAGTATCATCTTGTGTCCCCAGTATCACCTTGTGTCCCCAGCATCACCTTGTGTCCCCAGTATCACCTTGTCCCCCCAGCATCACCTTGTCCCCCCAGCATCACCTTGTGTCCCCAGCATCACCTTGTGTCTCCAGTATCACCTTGTGTCCCCAGTATCACCTTGTGTCCCCAGAATCACCTTGTGTCCCCAGAATCACCTTGTGTCCCCAGAATCACCTTGTGTCCCCAGAATCACCTTGTGTCCCCAGTATCACCTTGTGTCCCCAGTATCACCTTGTGTCCCCAGTATCACCTTGTGTCCCCAGCATCACCTTGTGTTCCCAGTATCACCTTGTGTCCCCAGCTTCACCTTGTGTCCCCAGAATCACCTTGTGTCCCAGAATCACCTTGTGTCCCCAGTACCATCTTGTGTCCCCAGTATCACCTTGTGTCCCCAGCATCACCTTGTGTCCCCAGTATCACCTTGTCCCCCCAGCATCACAGTGTGTCCCCAGCATCACCTTGTGTCCCCAGCATCACCTTGAGTCCCCAGAATCACCTTGTGTCCCCAGTATCACCTTGTGTCCCCAGTATCACCTTGTGTCCCCAGAATCACCTTGTGTCCCCAGAATCACCTTGTGTCCCCAGAATCACCTTGTGTCCCCAGTATCACCTTGTGTCCCCAGCATCACCTTGTGTCCCAGAATCACCTTGTGTCCCCAGTACCATCTTGTGTCCCCAGTATCACCTTGTGTCCCCAGCATCACCTTGTGTCCCCAGTATCACCTTGTGTCCCCAGTATCACCTTGTGTCCCCAGAATCACCTTGTGTCCCCAGCTTCACCTTGTGTCCCCAGAATCACCTTGTGTCCCAGAATCACCTTGTGTCCCCAGTACCATCTTGTGTCCCCAGAATCACCTTGTGTCCCCAGTATCACCTTGTGTCCCCAGCATCACCTTGTGTCCCAGAATCACCTTGTGTCCCCAGTACCATCTTGTGTCCCCAGCATCACCTTGTGTCCCAGAATCACCTTGTGTCCCCAGTACCATCTTGTGTCCCCAGTATCACCTTGTGTCCCCAGCATCACCTTGTGTCCCCAGCATCACCTTGAGTCCCCAGAATCACCTTGTGTCCCCAGTATCACCTTGTGTCCCCAGTATCACCTTGTGTCCCCAGCATCACCTTGTGTCCCCAGTATCACCTTGTCCCCCCAGCATCACAGTGTGTCCCCAGCATCACCTTGTGTCCCCAGCATCACCTTGTGTCCCCAGAATCACCTTGTGTCCCCAGTATCACCTTGTGTCCCCAGTATCACCTTGTGTCCCCAGAATCACCTTGTCCCCCCAACATCACCGTGTGTCCCCAGCATCACCTTGTGTCCCCAGAATCACCTTGTGTCCCCAGAATCACCTTGTGTCCCCAGCATCACCTTGTGTTCCCAGCATCACCTTGTGTCCCCAGCATCACCTTGTGTCCCCAGCATCACCTTGTGTTCCCAGTATCACCTTGTGTCCCCAGTATCACCTTGTGTCCCCAGAATCACCTTGTCCCCCCAACATCACCGTGTGTCCCCAGCATCACCTTGTGTTCCCAGTATCACCTTGTGTCCCCAGCTTCACCTTGTGTCCCCAGAATCACCTTGTGTCCCAGAATCACCTTGTGTCCCCAGTACCATCTTGTGTCCCCAGTATCACCTTGTGTCCCCAGCATCACCTTGTGTCCCCAGTATCACCTTGTCCCCCCAGCATCACAGTGTGTCCCCAGCATCACCTTGTGTCCCCAGCATCACCTTGAGTCCCCAGAATCACCTTGTGTCCCCAGTATCACCTTGTGTCCCCAGTATCACCTTGTGTCCCCAGAATCACCTTGTGTCCCCAGAATCACCTTGTGTCCCCAGAATCACCTTGTGTCCCCAGTATCACCTTGTGTCCCCAGTATCACCTTGTGTCCCCAGCATCACCTTGTGTTCCCAGTATCACCTTGTGTCCCCAGCTTCACCTTGTGTCCCCAGAATCACCTTGTGTCCCAGAATCACCTTGTGTCCCCAGTACCATCTTGTGTCCCCAGTATCACCTTGTGTCCCCAGCATCACCTTGTGTCCCCAGTATCACCTTGTCCCCCCAGCATCACAGTGTGTCCCCAGCATCACCTTGTGTCCCCAGCATCACCTTGAGTCCCCAGAATCACCTTGTGTCCCCAGTATCACCTTGTGTCCCCAGTATCATCTTGTGTCCCCAGTATCACCTTGTGTCCCCAGTATCACCTTGTGTCTCCAGTATCACCTTGTGTCCCCAGTATCACCTTGTGTCCCCAGAATCACCTTGTGTCCCCAGAATCACCTTGTGTCTCCAGCATCACCTTGTGTCCCCAGTATCACCTTATCCCCCCCAACATCACCGTGTGTCCCCAGCATCACCTTGTGTCCCCAGAATCACCTTGTGTCCCCAGTATCACCTTGTGTCTCCAGTATCACCTTGTGTCCCCAGTATCACCTTGTGTCCCCAGAATCACCTTGTGTCCCCAGAATCACCTTGTGTCCCCAGAATCACCTTGTGTCCCCAGAATCACCTTGTGTCCCCAGTATCACCTTGTGTCCCCAGAATCACCTTGTCCCCCCAACATCACCGTGTGTCCCCAGCATCACCTTGTGTTCCCAGTATCACCTTGTGTCCCCAGCTTCACCTTGTGTCCCCAGAATCACCTTGTGTCCCAGAATCACCTTGTGTCCCCAGTACCATCTTGTGTCCCCAGTATCACCTTGTGTCCCCAGCATCACCTTGTGTCCCCAGTATCACCTTGTCCCCCCAGCATCACAGTGTGTCCCCAGCATCACCTTGTGTCCCCAGCATCACCTTGAGTCCCCAGAATCACCTTGTGTCCCCAGTATCACCTTGTGTCCCCAGTATCACCTTGTGTCCCCAGAATCACCTTGTGTCCCCAGAATCACCTTGTGTCCCCAGAATCACCTTGTGTCCCCAGTATCACCTTGTGTCCCCAGTATCACCTTGTGTCCCCAGCATCACCTTGTGTTCCCAGTATCACCTTGTGTCCCCAGCTTCACCTTGTGTCCCCAGAATCACCTTGTGTCCCAGAATCACCTTGTGTCCCCAGTACCATCTTGTGTCCCCAGTATCACCTTGTGTCCCCAGCATCACCTTGTGTCCCCAGTATCACCTTGTCCCCCCAGCATCACAGTGTGTCCCCAGCATCACCTTGTGTCCCCAGCATCACCTTGAGTCCCCAGAATCACCTTGTGTCCCCAGTATCACCTTGTGTCCCCAGTATCATCTTGTGTCCCCAGTATCACCTTGTGTCCCCAGTATCACCTTGTGTCTCCAGTATCACCTTGTGTCCCCAGTATCACCTTGTGTCCCCAGAATCACCTTGTGTCCCCAGAATCACCTTGTGTCTCCAGCATCACCTTGTGTCCCCAGTATCACCTTATCCCCCCCAACATCACCGTGTGTCCCCAGCATCACCTTGTGTCCCCAGAATCACCTTGTGTCCCCAGTATCACCTTGTGTCTCCAGTATCACCTTGTGTCCCCAGTATCACCTTGTGTCCCCAGAATCACCTTGTGTCCCCAGAATCACCTTGTGTCCCCAGAATCACCTTGTGTCCCCAGAATCACCTTGTGTCCCCAGTATCACCTTGTGTCCCCAGTATCACCTTGTGTCCCCAGGATCACCTTGTGTCCCCAGCATCACCTTGTGTTCCCAGTATCACCTTGTGTCCCCAGTATCACCTTGTCCCCCCAGCATCACAGTGTGTCCCCAGCATCACCTTGTGTCCCCAGCATCACCTTGAGTCCCCAGAATCACCTTGTGTCCCCAGTATCACCTTGTGTCCCCAGTATCACCTTGTGTCCCCAGAATCACCTTGTGTCCCCAGAATCACCTTGTGTCTCCAGCATCACCTTGTGTCCCCAGTATCACCTTATCCCCCCCAACATCACCGTGTGTCCCCAGCATCACCTTGTGTCCCCAGAATCACCTTGTGTTCCCAGTATCACCTTGTGTCTCCAGTATCACCTTGTGTCCCCAGTATCACCTTGTGTCCCCAGAATCACCTTGTGTCCCCAGAATCACCTTGTGTCCCCAGAATCACCTTGTGTCCCCAGAATCACCTTGTGTCCCCAGTATCACCTTGTGTCCCCAGTATCACCTTGTGTCCCCAGGATCACCTTGTGTCCCCAGCATCACCTTGTGTTCCCAGTATCACCTTGTGTCCCCAGTATCACCTTGTCCCCCAGCATCACAGTGTGTCCCCAGCATCACCTTGTGTCCCCAGCATCACCTTGAGTCCCCAGAATCACCTTGTGTCCCCAGTATCACCTTGTGTCCCCAGTATCACCTTGTCCCCCCAGCATCACAGTGTGTCCCCAGCATCACCTTGTGTCCCCAGCATCACCTTGAGTCCCCAGCATCACCTTGTGTCCCCAGTATCACCTTGTGTCCCCAGAATCACCTTGTGTCCCCAGAATCACCTTGTGTCTCCAGCATCACCTTGTGTTCCCAGTATCACCTTGTGTCCCCAGTATCACCTTGTCCCCCCAGCATCACAGTGTGTCCCCAGCATCACCTTGTGTCCCCAGCATCACCTTGAGTCCCCAGAATCACCTTGTGTCCCCAGTATCACCTTGTGTCCCCAGAATCACCTTGTGTCCCCAGGATCACCTTGTGTCCCCAGCATCACCTTGTGTTCCCAGTATCACCTTGTGTCCCCAGTATCACCTTGTCCCCCCAGCATCACAGTGTGTCCCCAGCATCACCTTGTGTCCCCAGCATCACCTTGAGTCCCCAGAATCACCTTGTGTCCCCAGTATCACCTTGTGTCCCCAGTATCACCTTGTCCCCCCAGCATCACAGTGTGTCCCCAGCATCACCTTGTGTCCCCAGCATCACCTTGAGTCCCCAGCATCACCTTGTGTCCCCAGAATCACCTTGTGTCCCCAGTATCACCTTGTGTCCCCAGTATCACCTTGTCCCCCCAGCATCACAGTGTGTCCCCAGCATCACCTTGTGTCCCCAGCATCACCTTGAGTCCCCAGCATCACCTTGTGTCCCCAGTATCACCTTGTGTCCCCAGTATCACCTTGTGTCCCCAGAATCACCTTGTGTCCCCAGCTTCACCTTGTGTCCCCAGAATCACCTTGTGTCCCAGAATCACCTTGTGTCCCCAGTACCATCTTGTGTCCCCAGTATCACCTTGTGTCCCCAGCATCACCTTGTGTCCCCAGAATCACCTTGTGTCCCCAGAATCACCTTATGTCCCCAGCATCACCTTGTGTCCCCAGTATCACCTTATCCCCCCCAACATCACCGTGTGTCCCCAGCATCACCTTGTGTCCCCAGCATCACCTTGTGTCTCCAGTATCACCTTGTGTCCCCAGTATCACCTTGTGTCCCCAGAATCACCTTGTGTCCCCAGAATCACCTTGTGTCCCCAGTATCACCTTGTGTCCCCAGTATCACCTTGTGTCCCCAGCATCACCTTGTGTTCCCAGTATCACCTTGTGTCCCCAGCTTCACCTTGTGTCCCCAGAATCACCTTGTGTCCCAGAATCACCTTGTGTCCCCAGTACCATCTTGTGTCCCCAGTATCACCTTGTGTCCCCAGCATCACCTTGTGTCCCCAGTATCACCTTGTCCCCCCAGCATCACAGTGTGTCCCCAGCATCACCTTGTGTCCCCAGCATCACCTTGAGTCCCCAGAATCACCTTGTGTCCCCAGTATCACCTTGTGTCCCCAGTATCATCTTGTGTCCCCAGTATCACCTTGTGTCCCCAGTATCACCTTGTGTCTCCAGTATCACCTTGTGTCCCCAGTATCACCTTGTGTCCCCAGAATCACCTTGTGTCCCCAGAATCACCTTGTGTCTCCAGCATCACCTTGTGTCCCCAGTATCACCTTATCCCCCCCAACATCACCGTGTGTCCCCAGCATCACCTTGTGTCCCCAGAATCACCTTGTGTCCCCAGTATCACCTTGTGTCTCCAGTATCACCTTGTGTCCCCAGTATCACCTTGTGTCCCCAGAATCACCTTGTGTCCCCAGAATCACCTTGTGTCCCCAGAATCACCTTGTGTCCCCAGAATCACCTTGTGTCCCCAGTATCACCTTGTGTCCCCAGTATCACCTTGTGTCCCCAGTATCACCTTGTGTCCCCAGGATCACCTTGTGTCCCCAGCATCACCTTGTGTTCCCAGTATCACCTTGTGTCCCCAGTATCACCTTGTCCCCCCAGCATCACAGTGTGTCCCCAGCATCACCTTGTGTCCCCAGCATCACCTTGAGTCCCCAGAATCACCTTGTGTCCCCAGTATCACCTTGTGTCCCCAGTATCACCTTGTCCCCCCAGCATCACAGTGTGTCCCCAGCATCACCTTGTGTCCCCAGCATCACCTTGAGTCCCCAGCATCACCTTGTGTCCCCAGTATCACCTTGTGTCCCCAGTATCACCTTGTGTCCCCAGCATCACCTTGTGTTCCCAGTATCACCTTGTGTCCCCAGTATCACCTTGTGTCCCCAGTATCATCTTGTGTCCCCAGTATCACCTTGTGTCCCCAGTATCACCTTGTGTCTCCAGTATCACCTTGTGTCCCCAGTATCACCTTGTGTCCCCAGAATCACCTTGTGTCCCCAGAATCACCTTGTGTCTCCAGCATCACCTTGTGTCCCCAGTATCACCTTATCCCCCCCAACATCACCGTGTGTCCCCAGCATCACCTTGTGTCCCCAGAATCACCTTGTGTCTCCAGTATCACCTTGTGTCCCCAGTATCACCTTGTGTCCCCAGAATCACCTTGTGTCCCCAGAATCACCTTGTGTCCCCAGAATCACCTTGTGTCCCCAGAATCACCTTGTGTCCCCAGTATCACCTTGTGTCCCCAGTATCACCTTGTGTCCCCAGGATCACCTTGTGTCCCCAGCATCACCTTGTGTTCCCAGTATCACCTTGTGTCCCCAGTATCACCTTGTCCCCCCAGCATCACAGTGTGTCCCCAGCATCACCTTGTGTCCCCAGCATCACCTTGAGTCCCCAGAATCACCTTGTGTCCCCAGTATCACCTTGTGTCCCCAGTATCACCTTGTCCCCCCAGCATCACAGTGTGTCCCCAGCATCACCTTGTGTCCCCAGCATCACCTTGAGTCCCCAGCATCACCTTGTGTCCCCAGTATCACCTTGTGTCCCCAGTATCACCTTGTGTCCCCAGCATCACCTTGTGTTCCCAGTATCACCTTGTGTCCCCAGCTTCACCTTGTGTCCCCAGAATCACCTTGTGTCCCAGAATCACCTTGTGTCCCCAGTACCATCTTGTGTCCCCAGTATCACCTTGTGTCCCCAGCATCACCTTGTGTCCCCAGTATCACCTTGTCCCCCCAGCATCACAGTGTGTCCCCAGCATCACCTTGTGTCCCCAGCATCACCTTGAGTCCCCAGAATCACCTTGTGTCCCCAGTATCACCTTGTGTCCCCAGTATCATCTTGTGTCCCCAGTATCACCTTGTGTCCCCAGCATCACCTTGTGTCCCCAGTATCACCTTGTCCCCCCAGCATCACCTTGTCCCCCCAGCATCACCTTGTGTCCCCAGCATCACCTTGTGTCTCCAGTATCACCTTGTGTCCCCAGTATCACCTTGTGTCCCCAGAATCACCTTGTGTCCCCAGAATCACCTTGTGTCCCCAGAATCACCTTGTGTCCCCAGAATCACCTTGTGTCCCCAGTATCACCTTGTGTCCCCAGTATCACCTTGTGTCCCCAGTATCACCTTGTGTCCCCAGCATCACCTTGAGTCCCCAGCATCACCTTGTGTCCCCAGTATCACCTTGTGTCCCCAGTATCACCTTGTGTCCCCAGCATCACCTTGTGTTCCCAGTATCACCTTGTGTCCCCAGCTTCACCTTGTGTCCCCAGAATCACCTTGTGTCCCAGAATCACCTTGTGTCCCCAGTACCATCTTGTGTCCCCAGTATCACCTTGTGTCCCCAGCATCACCTTGTGTCCCCAGTATCACCTTGTCCCCCCAGCATCACAGTGTGTCCCCAGCATCACCTTGTGTCCCCAGCATCACCTTGAGTCCCCAGAATCACCTTGTGTCCCCAGTATCACCTTGTGTCCCCAGTATCATCTTGTGTCCCCAGTATCACCTTGTGTCCCCAGCATCACCTTGTGTCCCCAGTATCACCTTGTCCCCCCAGCATCACCTTGTCCCCCCAGCATCACCTTGTGTCCCCAGCATCACCTTGTGTCTCCAGTATCACCTTGTGTCCCCAGTATCACCTTGTGTCCCCAGAATCACCTTGTGTCCCCAGAATCACCTTGTGTCCCCAGAATCACCTTGTGTCCCCAGAATCACCTTGTGTCCCCAGTATCACCTTGTGTCCCCAGTATCACCTTGTGTCCCCAGTATCACCTTGTGTCCCCAGCATCACCTTGTGTTCCCAGTATCACCTTGTGTCCCCAGCTTCACCTTGTGTCCCCAGAATCACCTTGTGTCCCAGAATCACCTTGTGTCCCCAGTACCATCTTGTGTCCCCAGTATCACCTTGTGTCCCCAGCATCACCTTGTGTCCCCAGTATCACCTTGTCCCCCCAGCATCACAGTGTGTCCCCAGCATCACCTTGTGTCCCCAGCATCACCTTGAGTCCCCAGAATCACCTTGTGTCCCCAGTATCACCTTGTGTCCCCAGTATCACCTTGTGTCCCCAGAATCACCTTGTGTCCCCAGAATCACCTTGTGTCCCCAGAATCACCTTGTGTCCCCAGTATCACCTTGTGTCCCCAGCATCACCTTGTGTCCCAGAATCACCTTGTGTCCCCAGTACCATCTTGTGTCCCCAGTATCACCTTGTGTCCCCAGCATCACCTTGTGTCCCCAGTATCACCTTGTGTCCCCAGTATCACCTTGTGTCCCCAGAATCACCTTGTGTCCCCAGCTTCACCTTGTGTCCCCAGAATCACCTTGTGTCCCAGAATCACCTTGTGTCCCCAGTACCATCTTGTGTCCCCAGAATCACCTTGTGTCCCCAGTATCACCTTGTGTCCCCAGCATCACCTTGTGTCCCAGAATCACCTTGTGTCCCCAGTACCATCTTGTGTCCCCAGCATCACCTTGTGTCCCAGAATCACCTTGTGTCCCCAGTACCATCTTGTGTCCCCAGTATCACCTTGTGTCCCCAGCATCACCTTGTGTCCCCAGCATCACCTTGAGTCCCCAGAATCACCTTGTGTCCCCAGTATCACCTTGTGTCCCCAGTATCACCTTGTGTCCCCAGCATCACCTTGTGTCCCCAGTATCACCTTGTCCCCCCAGCATCACAGTGTGTCCCCAGCATCACCTTGTGTCCCCAGCATCACCTTGTGTCCCCAGAATCACCTTGTGTCCCCAGTATCACCTTGTGTCCCCAGTATCACCTTGTGTCCCCAGAATCACCTTGTCCCCCCAACATCACCGTGTGTCCCCAGCATCACCTTGTGTCCCCAGAATCACCTTGTGTCCCCAGAATCACCTTGTGTCCCCAGCATCACCTTGTGTTCCCAGCATCACCTTGTGTCCCCAGCATCACCTTGTGTCCCCAGCATCACCTTGTGTTCCCAGTATCACCTTGTGTCCCCAGTATCACCTTGTGTCCCCAGAATCACCTTGTCCCCCCAACATCACCGTGTGTCCCCAGCATCACCTTGTGTTCCCAGTATCACCTTGTGTCCCCAGCTTCACCTTGTGTCCCCAGAATCACCTTGTGTCCCAGAATCACCTTGTGTCCCCAGTACCATCTTGTGTCCCCAGTATCACCTTGTGTCCCCAGCATCACCTTGTGTCCCCAGTATCACCTTGTCCCCCCAGCATCACAGTGTGTCCCCAGCATCACCTTGTGTCCCCAGCATCACCTTGAGTCCCCAGAATCACCTTGTGTCCCCAGTATCACCTTGTGTCCCCAGTATCACCTTGTGTCCCCAGAATCACCTTGTGTCCCCAGAATCACCTTGTGTCCCCAGAATCACCTTGTGTCCCCAGTATCACCTTGTGTCCCCAGTATCACCTTGTGTCCCCAGCATCACCTTGTGTTCCCAGTATCACCTTGTGTCCCCAGCTTCACCTTGTGTCCCCAGAATCACCTTGTGTCCCAGAATCACCTTGTGTCCCCAGTACCATCTTGTGTCCCCAGTATCACCTTGTGTCCCCAGCATCACCTTGTGTCCCCAGTATCACCTTGTCCCCCCAGCATCACAGTGTGTCCCCAGCATCACCTTGTGTCCCCAGCATCACCTTGAGTCCCCAGAATCACCTTGTGTCCCCAGTATCACCTTGTGTCCCCAGTATCATCTTGTGTCCCCAGTATCACCTTGTGTCCCCAGTATCACCTTGTGTCTCCAGTATCACCTTGTGTCCCCAGTATCACCTTGTGTCCCCAGAATCACCTTGTGTCCCCAGAATCACCTTGTGTCTCCAGCATCACCTTGTGTCCCCAGTATCACCTTATCCCCCCCAACATCACCGTGTGTCCCCAGCATCACCTTGTGTCCCCAGAATCACCTTGTGTCCCCAGTATCACCTTGTGTCTCCAGTATCACCTTGTGTCCCCAGTATCACCTTGTGTCCCCAGAATCACCTTGTGTCCCCAGAATCACCTTGTGTCCCCAGAATCACCTTGTGTCCCCAGAATCACCTTGTGTCCCCAGTATCACCTTGTGTCCCCAGAATCACCTTGTCCCCCCAACATCACCGTGTGTCCCCAGCATCACCTTGTGTTCCCAGTATCACCTTGTGTCCCCAGCTTCACCTTGTGTCCCCAGAATCACCTTGTGTCCCAGAATCACCTTGTGTCCCCAGTACCATCTTGTGTCCCCAGTATCACCTTGTGTCCCCAGCATCACCTTGTGTCCCCAGTATCACCTTGTCCCCCCAGCATCACAGTGTGTCCCCAGCATCACCTTGTGTCCCCAGCATCACCTTGAGTCCCCAGAATCACCTTGTGTCCCCAGTATCACCTTGTGTCCCCAGTATCACCTTGTGTCCCCAGAATCACCTTGTGTCCCCAGAATCACCTTGTGTCCCCAGAATCACCTTGTGTCCCCAGTATCACCTTGTGTCCCCAGTATCACCTTGTGTCCCCAGCATCACCTTGTGTTCCCAGTATCACCTTGTGTCCCCAGCTTCACCTTGTGTCCCCAGAATCACCTTGTGTCCCAGAATCACCTTGTGTCCCCAGTACCATCTTGTGTCCCCAGTATCACCTTGTGTCCCCAGCATCACCTTGTGTCCCCAGTATCACCTTGTCCCCCCAGCATCACAGTGTGTCCCCAGCATCACCTTGTGTCCCCAGCATCACCTTGAGTCCCCAGAATCACCTTGTGTCCCCAGTATCACCTTGTGTCCCCAGTATCATCTTGTGTCCCCAGTATCACCTTGTGTCCCCAGTATCACCTTGTGTCTCCAGTATCACCTTGTGTCCCCAGTATCACCTTGTGTCCCCAGAATCACCTTGTGTCCCCAGAATCACCTTGTGTCTCCAGCATCACCTTGTGTCCCCAGTATCACCTTATCCCCCCCAACATCACCGTGTGTCCCCAGCATCACCTTGTGTCCCCAGAATCACCTTGTGTCCCCAGTATCACCTTGTGTCTCCAGTATCACCTTGTGTCCCCAGTATCACCTTGTGTCCCCAGAATCACCTTGTGTCCCCAGAATCACCTTGTGTCCCCAGAATCACCTTGTGTCCCCAGAATCACCTTGTGTCCCCAGTATCACCTTGTGTCCCCAGTATCACCTTGTGTCCCCAGGATCACCTTGTGTCCCCAGCATCACCTTGTGTTCCCAGTATCACCTTGTGTCCCCAGTATCACCTTGTCCCCCCAGCATCACAGTGTGTCCCCAGCATCACCTTGTGTCCCCAGCATCACCTTGAGTCCCCAGAATCACCTTGTGTCCCCAGTATCACCTTGTGTCCCCAGTATCACCTTGTGTCCCCAGAATCACCTTGTGTCCCCAGAATCACCTTGTGTCTCCAGCATCACCTTGTGTCCCCAGTATCACCTTATCCCCCCCAACATCACCGTGTGTCCCCAGCATCACCTTGTGTCCCCAGAATCACCTTGTGTTCCCAGTATCACCTTGTGTCTCCAGTATCACCTTGTGTCCCCAGTATCACCTTGTGTCCCCAGAATCACCTTGTGTCCCCAGAATCACCTTGTGTCCCCAGAATCACCTTGTGTCCCCAGAATCACCTTGTGTCCCCAGTATCACCTTGTGTCCCCAGTATCACCTTGTGTCCCCAGGATCACCTTGTGTCCCCAGCATCACCTTGTGTTCCCAGTATCACCTTGTGTCCCCAGTATCACCTTGTCCCCCAGCATCACAGTGTGTCCCCAGCATCACCTTGTGTCCCCAGCATCACCTTGAGTCCCCAGAATCACCTTGTGTCCCCAGTATCACCTTGTGTCCCCAGTATCACCTTGTCCCCCCAGCATCACAGTGTGTCCCCAGCATCACCTTGTGTCCCCAGCATCACCTTGAGTCCCCAGCATCACCTTGTGTCCCCAGTATCACCTTGTGTCCCCAGAATCACCTTGTGTCCCCAGAATCACCTTGTGTCTCCAGCATCACCTTGTGTTCCCAGTATCACCTTGTGTCCCCAGTATCACCTTGTCCCCCCAGCATCACAGTGTGTCCCCAGCATCACCTTGTGTCCCCAGCATCACCTTGAGTCCCCAGAATCACCTTGTGTCCCCAGTATCACCTTGTGTCCCCAGAATCACCTTGTGTCCCCAGGATCACCTTGTGTCCCCAGCATCACCTTGTGTTCCCAGTATCACCTTGTGTCCCCAGTATCACCTTGTCCCCCCAGCATCACAGTGTGTCCCCAGCATCACCTTGTGTCCCCAGCATCACCTTGAGTCCCCAGAATCACCTTGTGTCCCCAGTATCACCTTGTGTCCCCAGTATCACCTTGTCCCCCCAGCATCACAGTGTGTCCCCAGCATCACCTTGTGTCCCCAGCATCACCTTGAGTCCCCAGCATCACCTTGTGTCCCCAGAATCACCTTGTGTCCCCAGTATCACCTTGTGTCCCCAGTATCACCTTGTCCCCCCAGCATCACAGTGTGTCCCCAGCATCACCTTGTGTCCCCAGCATCACCTTGAGTCCCCAGCATCACCTTGTGTCCCCAGTATCACCTTGTGTCCCCAGTATCACCTTGTGTCCCCAGAATCACCTTGTGTCCCCAGAATCACCTTGTGTCCCCAGAATCACCTTGTGTCCCCAGTATCACCTTGTGTCCCCAGTATCACCTTGTGTCCCCAGCATCACCTTGTGTTCCCAGTATCACCTTGTGTCCCCAGCTTCACCTTGTGTCCCCAGAATCACCTTGTGTCCCAGAATCACCTTGTGTCCCCAGTACCATCTTGTGTCCCCAGTATCACCTTGTGTCCCCAGCATCACCTTGTGTCCCCAGTATCACCTTGTCCCCCCAGCATCACAGTGTGTCCCCAGCATCACCTTGTGTCCCCAGCTTCACCTTGTGTCCCCAGAATCACCTTGTGTCCCAGAATCACCTTGTGTCCCCAGTACCATCTTGTGTCCCCAGTATCACCTTGTGTCCCCAGCATCACCTTGTGTCCCCAGTATCACCTTGTCCCCCCAGCATCACAGTGTGTCCCCAGAATCACCTTGTGTCCCCAGTATCACCTTGTGTCCCCAGTATCACCTTGTCCCCCCAGCATCACAGTGTGTCCCCAGCATCACCTTGTGTCCCCAGCATCACCTTGAGTCCCCAGAATCACCTTGTGTCCCCAGTATCACCTTGTGTCCCCAGTATCACCTTGTGTCCCCAGAATCACCTTGTGTCCCCAGAATCACCTTGTGTCCCCAGAATCACCTTGTGTCCCCAGTATCACCTTGTGTCCCCAGTATCACCTTGTGTCCCCAGCATCACCTTGTGTTCCCAGTATCACCTTGTGTCCCCAGCTTCACCTTGTGTCCCCAGAATCACCTTGTGTCCCAGAATCACCTTGTGTCCCCAGTACCATCTTGTGTCCCCAGTATCACCTTGTGTCCCCAGCATCACCTTGTGTCCCCAGTATCACCTTGTCCCCCCAGCATCACAGTGTGTCCCCAGCATCACCTTGTGTCCCCAGCTTCACCTTGTGTCCCCAGAATCACCTTGTGTCCCAGAATCACCTTGTGTCCCCAGTACCATCTTGTGTCCCCAGTATCACCTTGTGTCCCCAGCATCACCTTGTGTCCCCAGTATCACCTTGTCCCCCCAGCATCACAGTGTGTCCCCAGCATCACCTTGTGTCCCCAGCATCACCTTGAGTCCCCAGAATCACCTTGTGTCCCCAGTATCACCTTGTGTCCCCAGTATCACCGTGTGTCCCCAGCATCACCTTGTGTCCCCAGAATCACCTTGTGTCCCCAGTATCATCTTGTGTCCCCAGTATCACCTTGTGTCCCCAGAATCACCTTGTGTCCTCAGCATCACCTTGTGTCCCCAGAATCACCTTGTGTCCCCAGTATCACCTTGTCCCCCCAGCATCACAGTGTGTCCCCAGCATCACCTTGTGTCCCCAGCATCACCTTGAGTCCCCAGAATCACCTTGTGTCCCCAGTATCACCTTGTGTCCCCAGTATCACCTTGTGTCCCCAGTATCACCTTGTGTCCCCAGAATCACCTTGTGTCCCCAGAATCACCTTGTGTCCCCAGCATCACCTTGTGTCCCCAGTATCACCTTATCCCCCCCAACATCACCGTGTGTCCCCAGCATCACCTTGTGTCCCCAGAATCACCTTGTGTCCCCAGCATCACCTTGTGTCTCCAGTATCACCTTGTGTCCCCAGTATCACCTTGTGTCCCCAGAATCACCTTGTGTCCCCAGAATCACCTTGTGTCCCCAGAATCACCTTGTGTCCCCAGAATCACCTTGTGTCCCCAGTATCACCTTGTGTCCCCAGTATCACCTTGTGTCCCCAGCATCACCTTGTGTTCCCAGTATCACCTTGTGTCCCCAGCTTCACCTTGTGTCCCCAGAATCACCTTGTGTCCCAGAATCACCTTGTGTCCCCAGTACCATCTTGTGTCCCCAGTATCACCTTGTGTCCCCAGCATCACCTTGTGTCCCCAGTATCACCTTGTCCCCCCAGCATCACAGTGTGTCCCCAGCATCACCTTGTGTCCCCAGCATCACCTTGAGTCCCCAGAATCACCTTGTGTCCCCAGTATCACCTTGTGTCCCCAGTATCACCGTGTGTCCCCAGCATCACCTTGTGTCCCCAGAATCACCTTGTGTCCCCAGTATCATCTTGTGTCCCCAGTATCACCTTGTGTCCCCAGAATCACCTTGTGTCCTCAGCATCACCTTGTGTCCCCAGAATCACCTTGTGTCCCCAGTATCACCTTGTCCCCCCAGCATCACAGTGTGTCCCCAGCATCACCTTGTGTCCCCAGCATCACCTTGAGTCCCCAGAATCACCTTGTGTCCCCAGTATCACCTTGTGTCCCCAGTATCACCTTGTGTCCCCAGTATCACCTTGTGTCCCCAGAATCACCTTGTGTCCCCAGAATCACCTTGTGTCCCCAGCATCACCTTGTGTCCCCAGTATCACCTTATCCCCCCCAACATCACCGTGTGTCCCCAGCATCACCTTGTGTCCCCAGAATCACCTTGTGTCCCCAGCATCACCTTGTGTCTCCAGTATCACCTTGTGTCCCCAGTATCACCTTGTGTCCCCAGAATCACCTTGTGTCCCCAGAATCACCTTGTGTCCCCAGAATCACCTTGTGTCCCCAGAATCACCTTGTGTCCCCAGTATCACCTTGTGTCCCCAGTATCACCTTGTGTCCCCAGCATCACCTTGTGTTCCCAGTATCACCTTGTGTCCCCAGCTTCACCTTGTGTCCCCAGAATCACCTTGTGTCCCAGAATCACCTTGTGTCCCCAGTACCATCTTGTGTCCCCAGTATCACCTTGTCCCCCCAGCATCACAGTGTGTCCCCAGCATCACCTTGTGTCCCCAGCATCACCTTGAGTCCCCAGAATCACCTTGTGTCCCCAGTATCACCTTGTGTCCCCAGTATCACCTTGTGTCCCCAGAATCACCTTGTGTCCCCAGAATCACCTTGTGTCCCCAGAATCACCTTGTGTCCCCAGTATCACCTTGTGTCCCCAGTATCACCTTGTGTCCCCAGCATCACCTTGTGTTCCCAGTATCACCTTGTGTCCCCAGCTTCACCTTGTGTCCCCAGAATCACCTTGTGTCCCAGAATCACCTTGTGTCCCCAGTACCATCTTGTGTCCCCAGTATCACCTTGTGTCCCCAGCATCACCTTGTGTCCCCAGTATCACCTTGTCCCCCCAGCATCACAGTGTGTCCCCAGCATCACCTTGTGTCCCCAGCTTCACCTTGTGTCCCCAGAATCACCTTGTGTCCCAGAATCACCTTGTGTCCCCAGTACCATCTTGTGTCCCCAGTATCACCTTGTGTCCCCAGCATCACCTTGTGTCCCCAGTATCACCTTGTCCCCCCAGCATCACAGTGTGTCCCCAGCATCACCTTGTGTCCCCAGCATCACCTTGAGTCCCCAGAATCACCTTGTGTCCCCAGTATCACCTTGTGTCCCCAGTATCACCGTGTGTCCCCAGCATCACCTTGTGTCCCCAGAATCACCTTGTGTCCCCAGTATCATCTTGTGTCCCCAGTATCACCTTGTGTCCCCAGAATCACCTTGTGTCCTCAGCATCACCTTGTGTCCCCAGAATCACCTTGTGTCCCCAGTATCACCTTGTCCCCCCAGCATCACAGTGTGTCCCCAGCATCACCTTGTGTCCCCAGCATCACCTTGAGTCCCCAGAATCACCTTGTGTCCCCAGTATCACCTTGTGTCCCCAGTATCACCTTGTGTCCCCAGTATCACCTTGTGTCCCCAGAATCACCTTGTGTCCCCAGAATCACCTTGTGTCCCCAGCATCACCTTGTGTCCCCAGTATCACCTTATCCCCCCCAACATCACCGTGTGTCCCCAGCATCACCTTGTGTCCCCAGAATCACCTTGTGTCCCCAGCATCACCTTGTGTCTCCAGTATCACCTTGTGTCCCCAGTATCACCTTGTGTCCCCAGAATCACCTTGTGTCCCCAGAATCACCTTGTGTCCCCAGAATCACCTTGTGTCCCCAGAATCACCTTGTGTCCCCAGTATCACCTTGTGTCCCCAGTATCACCTTGTGTCCCCAGCATCACCTTGTGTTCCCAGTATCACCTTGTGTCCCCAGCTTCACCTTGTGTCCCCAGAATCACCTTGTGTCCCAGAATCACCTTGTGTCCCCAGTACCATCTTGTGTCCCCAGTATCACCTTGTGTCCCCAGCATCACCTTGTGTCCCCAGTATCACCTTGTCCCCCCAGCATCACAGTGTGTCCCCAGCATCACCTTGTGTCCCCAGCATCACCTTGAGTCCCCAGAATCACCTTGTGTCCCCAGTATCACCTTGTGTCCCCAGTATCACCTTGTGTCCCCAGAATCACCTTGTGTCCCCAGAATCACCTTGTGTCCCCAGAATCACCTTGTGTCCCCAGTATCACCTTGTGTCCCCAGTATCACCTTGTGTCCCCAGCATCACCTTGTGTTCCCAGTATCACCTTGTGTCCCCAGCTTCACCTTGTGTCCCCAGAATCACCTTGTGTCCCAGAATCACCTTGTGTCCCCAGTACCATCTTGTGTCCCCAGTATCACCTTGTGTCCCCAGTATCACCTTGTCCCCCCAGCATCACAGTGTGTCCCCAGCATCACCTTGTGTCCCCAGCATCACCTTGAGTCCCCAGAATCACCTTGTGTCCCCAGTATCATCTTGTGTCCCCAGTATCATCTTGTGTCCCCAGTATCACCTTGTGTCCCCAGTATCACCTTGTGTCTCCAGTATCACCTTGTGTCCCCAGTATCACCTTGTGTCCCCAGCATCACCTTGTGTCCCCAGTATCACCTTGTGTCCCCAGTATCACCTTGTGTCCCCAGCATCACATTGTGTCCCCAAAATCACCTTGTGTCCCCAGCATCACCTTGTGTTCCCAGTATCACCTTGTGTCCCCAGTATCACCTGGTCCCCCCAGCATCACAGTGTCCCCAGCATCACCTTGTGTCCCCAGAATCACCTTGTGTCCCCAGTATCACCTTGTGTCTCCAGTATCACCTTGTGTCCCCAGTATCACCTTGTGTCCCCAGCATCACATTGTGTCCCCAGAATCACCTTGTGTCCCCAGCATCACCTTGTGTTCCCAGTATCACCTTGTGTCCCCAGTATCACCTTGTGTCCCCAGCATCACCTTGAGTCCCCAGAATCACCTTGTGTCCCCAGTATCATCTTGTGTCCCCAGTATCATCTTGTGTCCCCAGTATCACCTTGTGTCCCCAGTATCACCTTGTGTCTCCAGTATCACCTTGTGTCCCCAGTATCACCTTGTGTCCCCAGCATCACCTTGTGTCCCCAGTATCACCTTGTGTCCCCAGTATCACCTTGTGTCCCCAGCATCACATTGTGTCCCCAAAATCACCTTGTGTCCCCAGCATCACCTTGTGTTCCCAGTATCACCTTGTGTCCCCAGTATCACCTGGTCCCCCCAGCATCACAGTGTCCCCAGCATCACCTTGTGTCCCCAGAATCACCTTGTGTCCCCAGTATCACCTTGTGTCTCCAGTATCACCTTGTGTCCCCAGTATCACCTTGTGTCCCCAGCATCACATTGTGTCCCCAGAATCACCTTGTGTCCCCAGCATCACCTTGTGTTCCCAGTATCACCTTGTGTCCCCAGTATCACCTTGTGTCCCCAGCATCACATTGTGTCCCCAGAATCACCTTGTGTCCCCAGCATCACCTTGTGTTCCCAGTATCACCTTGTGTCCCCAGTATCACCTGGTCCCCCCAGCATCACAGTGTCCCCAGCATCACCTTGTGTCCCCAGAATCACCTTGTGTCCCCAGAATCACCTTGTGTCCCCAGTATCACCTTGTGTCCCCAGTATCACCTTGTGTCCCCAGCATCACCTTGTGTCCCCAGCATCACATTGTGTCCCCAGAATCACCTTGTGTCCCCAGCATCACCTTGTGTTCCCAGTATCACCTTGTGTCCCCAGTACCATCTTGTGTCCCCAGTATCACCTTGTGTCCCCAGCATCACCTTGTCCCCCCAGTATCACCTTGTCCCCCCAGCATCACAGTGTGTCCCCAGCATCACCTTGTGTCCCCAGCATCACCTTGAGTCCCCAGAATCACCTTGTGTCCCCAGTATCACCTTGTGTCCCCAGTATCACCTTGTGTCCCCAGAATCACCTTGTGTCCCCAGAATCACCTTGTGTCCCCAGAATCACCTTGTGTCCCCAGTATCACCTTGTGTCCCCAGTATCACCTTGTGTCCCCAGCATCACCTTGTGTTCCCAGTATCACCTTGTGTCCCCAGCTTCACCTTGTGTCCCCAGAATCACCTTGTGTCCCAGAATCACCTTGTGTCCCCAGTACCATCTTGTGTCCCCAGTATCACCTTGTGTCCCCAGTATCACCTTGTCCCCCCAGCATCACAGTGTGTCCCCAGCATCACCTTGTGTCCCCAGCATCACCTTGAGTCCCCAGAATCACCTTGTGTCCCCAGTATCATCTTGTGTCCCCAGTATCATCTTGTGTCCCCAGTATCACCTTGTGTCCCCAGTATCACCTTGTGTCTCCAGTATCACCTTGTGTCCCCAGTATCACCTTGTGTCCCCAGCATCACCTTGTGTCCCCAGTATCACCTTGTGTCCCCAGTATCACCTTGTGTCCCCAGTATCACCTTGTGTCCCCAGCATCACATTGTGTCCCCAAAATCACCTTGTGTCCCCAGCATCACCTTGTGTTCCCAGTATCACCTTGTGTCCCCAGTATCACCTGGTCCCCCCAGCATCACAGTGTCCCCAGCATCACCTTGTGTCCCCAGAATCACCTTGTGTCCCCAGTATCACCTTGTGTCTCCAGTATCACCTTGTGTCCCCAGTATCACCTTGTGTCCCCAGCATCACATTGTGTCCCCAGAATCACCTTGTGTCCCCAGCATCACCTTGTGTTCCCAGTATCACCTTGTGTCCCCAGTATCACCTTGTGTCCCCAGCATCACCTTGAGTCCCCAGAATCACCTTGTGTCCCCAGTATCATCTTGTGTCCCCAGTATCATCTTGTGTCCCCAGTATCACCTTGTGTCCCCAGTATCACCTTGTGTCTCCAGTATCACCTTGTGTCCCCAGTATCACCTTGTGTCCCCAGCATCACCTTGTGTCCCCAGTATCACCTTGTGTCCCCAGTATCACCTTGTGTCCCCAGCATCACATTGTGTCCCCAAAATCACCTTGTGTCCCCAGCATCACCTTGTGTTCCCAGTATCACCTTGTGTCCCCAGTATCACCTGGTCCCCCCAGCATCACAGTGTCCCCAGCATCACCTTGTGTCCCCAGAATCACCTTGTGTCCCCAGTATCACCTTGTGTCTCCAGTATCACCTTGTGTCCCCAGTATCACCTTGTGTCCCCAGCATCACATTGTGTCCCCAGAATCACCTTGTGTCCCCAGCATCACCTTGTGTTCCCAGTATCACCTTGTGTCCCCAGTATCACCTTGTGTCCCCAGCATCACATTGTGTCCCCAGAATCACCTTGTGTCCCCAGCATCACCTTGTGTTCCCAGTATCACCTTGTGTCCCCAGTATCACCTGGTCCCCCCAGCATCACAGTGTCCCCAGCATCACCTTGTGTCCCCAGAATCACCTTGTGTCCCCAGAATCACCTTGTGTCCCCAGTATCACCTTGTGTCCCCAGTATCACCTTGTGTCCCCAGCATCACCTTGTGTCCCCAGCATCACATTGTGTCCCCAGAATCACCTTGTGTCCCCAGCATCACCTTGTGTTCCCAGTATCACCTTGTGTCCCCAGTATCACCTTGTGTCCCCAGTATCACCTTGTGTCCCCAGTATCACCTTGTGTCCCCAGCTTCACCTTGTGTCCCCAGTATCACCTTGTGTCCCCAGCATCACCTTGTGTTCCCAGTATCACCTTGTGTCCCCAGCTTCACCTTGTGTCCCCAGAATCACCTTGTGTCCCAGAATCACCTTGTGTCCCCAGTACCATCTTGTGTCCCCAGTATCACCTTGTGTCCCCAGCATCACCTTGTGTCCCCAGAATCACCTTGTGTCCCCAGAATCACCTTGTGTCCCCAGAATCACCTTGTGTCCCCAGTATCACCTTGTGTCCCCAGTATCACCTTGTGTCCCCAGCATCACCTTGTGTTCCCAGTATCACCTTGTGTCCCCAGCTTCACCTTGTGTCCCCAGAATCACCTTGTGTCCCAGAATCACCTTGTGTCCCCAGTACCATCTTGTGTCCCCAGTATCACCTTGTGTCCCCAGCATCACCTTGTGTCCCCAGTATCACCTTGTCCCCCCAGCATCACAGTGTGTCCCCAGCATCACCTTGTGTCCCCAGCATCACCTTGAGTCCCCAGAATCACCTTGTGTCCCCAGTATCACCTTGTGTCCCCAGTATCATCTTGTGTCCCCAGTATCACCTTGTGTCCCCAGTATCACCTTGTGTCTCCAGTATCACCTTGTGTCCCCAGTATCACCTTGTGTCCCCAGCATCACATTGTGTCCCCAGAATCACCTTGTGTCCCCAGCATCACCTTGTGTTCCCAGTATCACCTTGTGTCCCCAGTATCACCTTGTGTCCCCAGCATCACCTTGTGTTCCCAGTTCCCAGTCCCCAGTATCACCTTGTGTCCCCAGCATCACCTTGTGTCCCCAGTATCACCTTGTCCCCCCAGCATCACAGTGTGTCCCCAGCATCACCTTGTGTCCCCAGCATCACCTTGAGTCCCCAGAATCACCTTGTGTCCCCAGTATCACCTTGTGTCCCCAGTATCACCTTGTGTCCCCAGAATCACCTTGTGTCCCCAGAATCACCTTGTGTCCCCAGAATCACCTTGTGTCCCCAGTATCACCTTGTGTCCCCAGTATCACCTTGTGTCCCCAGCATCACCTTGTGTTCCCAGTATCACCTTGTGTCCCCAGCTTCACCTTGTGTCCCCAGAATCACCTTGTGTCCCAGAATCACCTTGTGTCCCCAGTACCATCTTGTGTCCCCAGTATCACCTTGTGTCCCCAGCATCACCTTGTGTCCCCAGTATCACCTTGTCCCCCCAGCATCACAGTGTGTCCCCAGCATCACCTTGTGTCCCCAGCATCACCTTGAGTCCCCAGAATCACCTTGTGTCCCCAGTATCACCTTGTGTCCCCAGTATCATCTTGTGTCCCCAGTATCACCTTGTGTCCCCAGTATCACCTTGTGTCTCCAGTATCACCTTGTGTCCCCAGTATCACCTTGTGTCCCCAGCATCACCTTGTGTCCCCAGTATCACCTTGTGTCCCCAGTATCACCTTGTGTCCCCAGCATCACATTGTGTCCCCAGAATCACCTTGTGTCCCCAGCATCACCTTGTGTTCCCAGTATCACCTTGTGTCCCCAGTATCACCTGGTCCCCCCAGCATCACAGTGTCCCCAGCATCACCTTGTGTCCCCAGAATCACCTTGTGTCCCCAGTATCACCTTGTGTCCCCAGTATCACCTTGTGTCCCCAGTATCACCTTGTGTCCCCAGCATCACCTTGTGTTCCCAGTATCACCTTGTGTCCCCAGTATCACCTTGTGTCCCAGAATCACCTTGTGTCCCCAGTACCATCTTGTGTCCCCAGTATCACCTTGTGTCCCCAGCATCACCTTGTGTCCCCAGTATCACCTTGTCCCCCCAGCATCACAGTGTGTCCCCAGCATCACCTTGTGTCCCCAGCATCACCTTGAGTCCCCAGAATCACCTTGTGTCCCCAGTATCACCTTGTGTCCCCAGTATCACCGTGTGTCCCCAGCATCACCTTGTGTCCCCAGAATCACCTTGTGTCCCCAGTATCATCTTGTGTCCCCAGTATCACCTTGTGTCCCCAGAATCACCTTGTGTCCTCAGCATCACCTTGTGTCCCCAGAATCACCTTGTGTCCCCAGTATCACCTTGTCCCCCCAGCATCACAGTGTGTCCCCAGCATCACCTTGTGTCCCCAGCATCACCTTGAGTCCCCAGAATCACCTTGTGTCCCCAGTATCACCTTGTGTCCCCAGTATCACCTTGTGTCCCCAGTATCACCTTGTGTCCCCAGAATCACCTTGTGTCCCCAGAATCACCTTGTGTCCCCAGCATCACCTTGTGTCCCCAGTATCACCTTATCCCCCCCAACATCACCGTGTGTCCCCAGCATCACCTTGTGTCCCCAGAATCACCTTGTGTCCCCAGCATCACCTTGTGTCTCCAGTATCACCTTGTGTCCCCAGTATCACCTTGTGTCCCCAGAATCACCTTGTGTCCCCAGAATCACCTTGTGTCCCCAGAATCACCTTGTGTCCCCAGAATCACCTTGTGTCCCCAGTATCACCTTGTGTCCCCAGTATCACCTTGTGTCCCCAGCATCACCTTGTGTCCCCAGCATCACCTTGAGTCCCCAGAATCACCTTGTGTCCCCAGTATCACCTTGTGTCCCCAGTATCACCTTGTGTCCCCAGAATCACCTTGTGTCCCCAGAATCACCTTGTGTCCCCAGAATCACCTTGTGTCCCCAGTATCACCTTGTGTCCCCAGTATCACCTTGTGTCCCCAGCATCACCTTGTGTTCCCAGTATCACCTTGTGTCCCCAGCTTCACCTTGTGTCCCCAGAATCACCTTGTGTCCCAGAATCACCTTGTGTCCCCAGTACCATCTTGTGTCCCCAGTATCACCTTGTGTCCCCAGCATCACCTTGTGTCCCCAGTATCACCTTGTCCCCCCAGCATCACAGTGTGTCCCCAGCATCACCTTGTGTCCCCAGCATCACCTTGAGTCCCCAGAATCACCTTGTGTCCCCAGTATCACCTTGTGTCCCCAGTATCATCTTGTGTCCCCAGTATCACCTTGTGTCCCCAGTATCACCTTGTGTCTCCAGTATCACCTTGTGTCCCCAGTATCACCTTGTGTCCCCAGCATCACCTTGTGTCCCCAGTATCACCTTGTGTCCCCAGTATCACCTTGTGTCCCCAGCATCACATTGTGTCCCCAGAATCACCTTGTGTCCCCAGCATCACCTTGTGTTCCCAGTATCACCTTGTGTCCCCAGTATCACCTGGTCCCCCCAGCATCACAGTGTCCCCAGCATCACCTTGTGTCCCCAGAATCACCTTGTGTCCCCAGTATCACCTTGTGTCCCCAGTATCACCTTGTGTCCCCAGTATCACCTTGTGTCCCCAGCATCACCTTGTGTTCCCAGTATCACCTTGTGTCCCCAGTATCACCTTGTGTCCCAGAATCACCTTGTGTCCCCAGTACCATCTTGTGTCCCCAGTATCACCTTGTGTCCCCAGCATCACCTTGTGTTCCCAGCTTCACCTTGTGTCCCCAGAATCACCTTGTGTCCCAGAATCACCTTGTGTCCCCAGTACCATCTTGTGTCCCCAGTATCACCTTGTGTCCCCAGCATCACCTTGTGTCCCCAGTATCACCTTGTCCCCCCAGCATCACAGTGTGTCCCCAGCATCACCTTGTGTCCCCAGCATCACCTTGTGTCCCCAGCATCACCTTGAGTCCCCAGAATCACCTTGTGTCCCCAGTATCACCTTGTGTCCCCAGTATCATCTTGTGTCCCCAGTATCACCTTGTGTCCCCAGTATCACCTTGTGTCTCCAGTATCACCTTGTGTCCCCAGTATCACCTTGTGTCCCCAGCATCACCTTGTGTCCCCAGCATCACCTTGTGTTCCCAGTATCACCTTGTGTCCCCAGCTTCACCTTGTGTCCCCAGAATCACCTTGTGTCCCAGAATCACCTTGTGTCCCCAGTACCATCTTGTGTCCCCAGTATCACCTTGTGTCCCCAGCATCACCTTGTGTCCCCAGTATCACCTTGTCCCCCCAGCATCACAGTGTGTCCCCAGCATCACCTTGTGTCCCCAGCATCACCTTGAGTCCCCAGAATCACCTTGTGTCCCCAGTATCACCTTGTGTCCCCAGTATCACCTTGTGTCCCCAGAATCACCTTGTGTCCCCAGAATCACCTTGTGTCCCCAGAATCACCTTGTGTCCCCAGTATCACCTTGTGTCCCCAGTATCACCTTGTGTCCCCAGCATCACCTTGTGTTCCCAGTATCACCTTGTGTCCCCAGCTTCACCTTGTGTCCCCAGAATCACCTTGTGTCCCAGAATCACCTTGTGTCCCCAGTACCATCTTGTGTCCCCAGTATCACCTTGTGTCCCCAGCATCACCTTGTGTCCCCAGTATCACCTTGTCCCCCCAGCATCACAGTGTGTCCCCAGCATCACCTTGTGTCCCCAGCATCACCTTGAGTCCCCAGAATCACCTTGTGTCCCCAGTATCACCTTGTGTCCCCAGTATCATCTTGTGTCCCCAGTATCACCTTGTGTCCCCAGTATCACCTTGTGTCTCCAGTATCACCTTGTGTCCCCAGTATCACCTTGTGTCCCCAGCATCACCTTGTGTCCCCAGTATCACCTTGTGTCCCCAGTATCACCTTGTGTCCCCAGCATCACATTGTGTCCCCAGAATCACCTTGTGTCCCCAGCATCACCTTGTGTTCCCAGTATCACCTTGTGTCCCCAGTATCACCTGGTCCCCCCAGCATCACAGTGTCCCCAGCATCACCTTGTGTCCCCAGAATCACCTTGTGTCCCCAGTATCACCTTGTGTCCCCAGTATCACCTTGTGTCCCCAGTATCACCTTGTGTCCCCAGCATCACCTTGTGTTCCCAGTATCACCTTGTGTCCCCAGTATCACCTTGTGTCCCAGAATCACCTTGTGTCCCCAGTACCATCTTGTGTCCCCAGTATCACCTTGTGTCCCCAGCATCACCTTGTGTTCCCAGCTTCACCTTGTGTCCCCAGAATCACCTTGTGTCCCAGAATCACCTTGTGTCCCCAGTACCATCTTGTGTCCCCAGTATCACCTTGTGTCCCCAGCATCACCTTGTGTCCCCAGTATCACCTTGTCCCCCCAGCATCACAGTGTGTCCCCAGCATCACCTTGTGTCCCCAGCATCACCTTGAGTCCCCAGAATCACCTTGTGTCCCCAGTATCACCTTGTGTCCCCAGTATCACCTTGTGTCCCCAGAATCACCTTGTGTCCCCAGAATCACCTTGTGTCCCCAGAATCACCTTGTGTCCCCAGTATCACCTTGTGTCCCCAGTATCACCTTGTGTCCCCAGCATCACCTTGTGTTCCCAGTATCACCTTGTGTCCCCAGCTTCACCTTGTGTCCCCAGAATCACCTTGTGTCCCAGAATCACCTTGTGTCCCCAGTACCATCTTGTGTCCCCAGTATCACCTTGTGTCCCCAGCATCACCTTGTGTCCCCAGTATCACCTTGTCCCCCCAGCATCACAGTGTGTCCCCAGCATCACCTTGTGTCTCCAGCATCACCTTGAGTCCCCAGAATCACCTTGTGTCCCCAGTATCACCTTGTGTCCCCAGTATCATCTTGTGTCCCCAGTATCACCTTGTGTCCCCAGTATCACCTTGTGTCTCCAGTATCACCTTGTGTCCCCAGTATCACCTTGTGTCCCCAGCATCACCTTGTGTCCCCAGTATCACCTTGTGTCCCCAGTATCACCTTGTGTCCCCAGCATCACATTGTGTCCCCAGAATCACCTTGTGTCCCCAGCATCACCTTGTGTTCCCAGTATCACCTTGTGTCCCCAGTATCACCTGGTCCCCCCAGCATCACAGTGTCCCCAGCATCACCTTGTGTCCCCAGAATCACCTTGTGTCCCCAGTATCACCTTGTGTCCCCAGTATCACCTTGTGTCCCCAGTATCACCTTGTGTCCCCAGCATCACCTTGTGTTCCCAGTATCACCTTGTGTCCCCAGTATCACCTTGTGTCCCCAGCATCACCTTGTGTCCCCAGCATCACCTTGTGTTCCCAGTATCACCTTGTGTCCCCAGTATCACCTTGTGTCCCCAGTACCATCTTGTGTCCCCAGTATCACCTTGTGTCCCCAGCATCACCTTGTGTTCCCAGCTTCACCTTGTGTCCCCAGAATCACCTTGTGTCCCAGAATCACCTTGTGTCCCCAGTACCATCTTGTGTCCCCAGTATCACCTTGTGTCCCCAGCATCACCTTGTGTCCCCAGTATCACCTTGTCCCCCCAGCATCACAGTGTGTCCCCAGCATCACCTTGTGTCCCCAGCATCACCTTGAGTCCCCAGAATCACCTTGTGTCCCCAGTATCACCTTGTGTCCCCAGTATCACCTTGTGTCCCCAGAATCACCTTGTGTCCCCAGAATCACCTTGTGTCCCCAGAATCACCTTGTGTCCCCAGTATCACCTTGTGTCCCCAGTATCACCTTGTGTCCCCAGCATCACCTTGTGTTCCCAGTATCACCTTGTGTCCCCAGCTTCACCTTGTGTCCCCAGAATCACCTTGTGTCCCAGAATCACCTTGTGTCCCCAGTACCATCTTGTGTCCCCAGTATCACCTTGTGTCCCCAGCATCACCTTGTGTCCCCAGTATCACCTTGTCCCCCCAGCATCACAGTGTGTCCCCAGCATCACCTTGTGTCTCCAGCATCACCTTGAGTCCCCAGAATCACCTTGTGTCCCCAGTATCACCTTGTGTCCCCAGTATCATCTTGTGTCCCCAGTATCACCTTGTGTCCCCAGTATCACCTTGTGTCTCCAGTATCACCTTGTGTCCCCAGTATCACCTTGTGTCCCCAGCATCACCTTGTGTCCCCAGTATCACCTTGTGTCCCCAGTATCACCTTGTGTCCCCAGCATCACATTGTGTCCCCAGAATCACCTTGTGTCCCCAGCATCACCTTGTGTTCCCAGTATCACCTTGTGTCCCCAGTATCACCTGGTCCCCCCAGCATCACAGTGTCCCCAGCATCACCTTGTGTCCCCAGAATCACCTTGTGTCCCCAGTATCACCTTGTGTCCCCAGTATCACCTTGTGTCCCCAGTATCACCTTGTGTCCCCAGCATCACCTTGTGTTCCCAGTATCACCTTGTGTCCCCAGTATCACCTTGTGTCCCCAGCATCACCTTGTGTCCCCAGCATCACCTTGTGTTCCCAGTATCACCTTGTGTCCCCAGTATCACCTTGTGTCCCCAGAATCACCTTGTGTCCCCAGCATCACCTTGTGTCCCCAGGATCACCTTGTGTCACCAGTATCACCTTGTGTCCCCAGAATCACCTTGTGTCCCCAGCATCACCTTGTGTCCCCAGAATCACCTTGTGTCCCCAGTATCACCTTGTGTCCCCAGTATCACCTTGTGTCCCCAGTATCACCTTGTGTCCCCAGTATCACCTTGTGTCCCCAGGATCACCTTGTGTCCCCAGGATCACCTTGTGTCCCCAGCATCACCTTGTGTTCCCAGTATCACCTTGTGTCCCCAGAATCACCTTGTGTCCCCAGTATCACCTTGTGTCCCCAGTATCACCTTGTGTCCCCAGAATCACCTTGTCCCACCAACATCACCGTGTGTCCCCAGCATCACCTTGTGTCCCCAGAATCACCTTGTGTCCCCAGCATCACCTTGTGTTCCCAGCATCACCTTGTGTCCCCAGCATCACCTTGTGTTCCCAGTATCACCTTGTGTCCCCAGCATCACCTTGTGTTCCCAGCATTACCTTGTGTCCCCAGCATCACCTTGTGTCCCCAGTATCACCTTGTGTCCCCAGTATCACCTTGTGTCCCCAGCATCACCTAGTGTCCCCAGAATCACCTTGTGTCCCTAGCATCACCTTGTGTTCCCAGTATCACCTTGTGTCCCCAGTATCACCTGGTCCCCCCAGCATCACAGTGTCCCCAGCATCACCTTGTGTCCCCAGAATCACCTTGTGTCCCCAGTATCACCTTGTGTCCCCAGCATTACCTTGTGTCCCCAGCATCACCTTGTGTCCCCAGCATCACCTTGTGTCCCCAGCATCACCTTGTGTTCCCAGTATCACCTTGTGTCCCCAGTATCACCTTGTGTCCCCAGCATCACCTTGTGTTCCCAGTATCACCTTGTGTCCCCAGTATCACCTTGTGTCCCCAGCATCACCTTGTGTCCCCAGCATCACCTTGTGTTCCCAGTATCACCTTGTGTCCCCAGTATCACCTTGTGTCCCCAGAATCACCTTGTGTCCCCAGCATCACCTTGTGTCCCCAGGATCACCTTGTGTCCCCAGTATCACCTTGTGTCCCCAGAATCACCTTGTGTCCCCAGCATCACCTTGTGTCCCCAGAATCACCTTGTGTCCCCAGTATCACCTTGTGTCCCCAGTATCACCTTGTGTCCCCAGTATCACCTTGTGTCCCCAGTATCACCTTGTGTCCCCAGGATCACCTTGTGTCCCCAGGATCACCTTGTGTCCCCAGTATCACCTGGTCCCCGCAGCATCACAGTGTGTCCCCAGCATCACCTTGTGTCCCCAGAATCACCTTGTGTCCCCAGTATCACCTTGTGTCCCCAGTATCACCTTGTGTCCCCAGTATCACCTTGTGTCCCCAGCATCACCTTGTGTTCCCAGTATCACCTTGTGTCCCCAGAATCACCTTGTGTCCCCAGTATCACCTTGTGCCCCCAGTATCACCTTGTGTCCCCAGTATCACCCTGTGTCCCCAGTATCACATTGTGTCCCCAGCATCACCTTGTGTCCCCAGCATCACCTTGTGTCCCCAGCATCATCTTGTGTTCCCAGTATCACCTTGTGTCCCCAGTATCACCTTGTGTCCCCAGCATCACCTTGTGTTCCCAGTATCACCTTGTGTCCCCAGTATCACCTTGTGTCCCCAGCATCACCTTGTGTCCCCAGCATCACCTTGTGTTCCCAGTATCACCTTGTCTCCCCAGTATCACCTTGTGTCCCCAGCATCACCTTGTGTTCCCAGTATCACCTTGTGTCCCCAGTATCACCTTGTGTCCCCAGTATCACCTTGTGTCCCCAGCATCACCTTGTGTTCCCAGTATCACCTTGTGTCCCCAGTATCACCTTGTGTCCCCAGCATCACCTTGTGTTCCCAGTATCACCTTGTGTCCCCAGTATCACCTTGTGTCCCCAGTATCACCTTGTGTCCCCAGCATCACCTTGTGTTCCCAGTATCACCTTGTGTCCCCAGTATCACCTTGTGTCCCCAGAATCACCTTGTGTCCCCAGCATCACCTTGTGTTCCCAGCATCACCTTGTGTCCCCAGCATCACCTTGTGTCCCCAGCATCACCTTGTGTCCCCAGCATCATCTTGTGTTCCCAGTATCACCTTGTGTCCCCAGTATCACCTTGTGTCCCCAGTATCACCTTGTGTCCCCAGCATCACCTTGTGTCCCCAGCATCACCTTGTGTCCCCAGCATCATCTTGTGTTCCCAGTATCACCTTGTGTCCCCAGTATCACCTTGTGTCCCCATAATCACCTTGTGTCCCCAGCATCACCTTGTGTTCCCAGCATTACCTTGTGTCCCCAGCATCACCTTGTGTCCCCAGCATCACCTTGTGTCCCCAGCATCACCTTGTGTTCCCAGTATCACCTTGTGTCCCCAGTATCACCTTGTGTCCCCAGTATCACCTTGTGTCCCCAGCATCACCTTGTGTTCCCAGTATCACCTTGTGTCCCCAGTATCACCTTGTGTCCCCAGCATCACCTTGTGTCCCCAGCATCACCTTGTGTTCCCAGTATCACCTTGTCTCCCCAGTATCACCTTGTGTCCCCAGAATCACCTTGTGTCCCCAGCATCACCTTGTGTCCCCAGCATCACCTTGTGTTCCCAGTATCACCTTGTGTCCCCAGTATCACCTTGTGTCCCCAGTATCACCTTGTGTCCCCAGCATCACCTTGTGTTCCCAGTATCACCTTGTGTCCCCAGTATCACCTTGTGTCCCCAGTATCACCTTGTGTCCCCAGCATCACCTTGTGTTCCCAGTATCACCTTGTGTCCCCAGTATCACCTTGTGTCCCCAGAATCACCTTGTGTCCCCAGCATCACCTTGTGTTCCCAGCATCACCTTGTGTCCCCAGCATCACCTTGTGTCCCCAGCATCATCTTGTGTTCCCAGTATCACCTTGTGTCCCCAGTATCACCTTGTGTCCCCATAATCACCTTGTGTCCCCAGCATCACCTTGTGTTCCCAGCATTACCTTGTGTCCCCAGCATCACCTTGTGTCCCCAGCATCACCTTGTGTCCCCAGCATCACCTTGTGTTCCCAGTATCACCTTGTGTCCCCAGTATCACCTTGTGTCCCCAGTATCACCTTGTGTCCCCAGCATCACCTTGTGTTCCCAGTATCACCTTGTGTCCCCAGTATCACCTTGTGTCCCCAGAATCACCTTGTGTCCCCAGCATCACCTTGTGTTCCCAGCATCACCTTGTGTCCCCAGCATCACCTTGTGTCCCCAGCATCATCTTGTGTTCCCAGTATCACCTTGTGTCCCCAGTATCACCTTGTGTCCCCATAATCACCTTGTGTCCCCAGCATCACCTTGTGTTCCCAGCATTACCTTGTGTCCCCAGCATCACCTTGTGTCCCCAGCATCACCTTGTGTTCCCAGTATCACCTTGTGTCCCCAGTATCACCTTGTGTCCCCAGAATCACCTTGTGTCCCCAGCATCACCTTGTGTTCCCAGCATCACCTTGTGTCCCCAGCATCACCTTGTGTCCCCAGCATCACCTTGTGTCCCCAGCATCATCTTGTGTTCCCAGTATCACCTTGTGTCCCCAGTATCACCTTGTGTCCCCAGTATCACCTTGTGTCCCCAGCATCACCTTGTGTCCCCAGCATCACCTTGTGTCCCCAGCATCATCTTGTGTTCCCAGTATCACCTTGTGTCCCCAGTATCACCTTGTGTCCCCATAATCACCTTGTGTCCCCAGCATCACCTTGTGTTCCCAGCATTACCTTGTGTCCCCAGCATCACCTTGTGTCCCCAGCATCACCTTGTGTCCCCAGCATCACCTTGTGTTCCCAGTATCACCTTGTGTCCCCAGTATCACCTTGTGTCCCCAGTATCACCTTGTGTCCCCAGCATCACCTTGTGTTCCCAGTATCACCTTGTGTCCCCAGTATCACCTTGTGTCCCCAGCATCACCTTGTGTCCCCAGCATCACCTTGTGTTCCCAGTATCACCTTGTCTCCCCAGTATCACCTTGTGTCCCCAGAATCACCTTGTGTCCCCAGCATCACCTTGTGTCCCCAGCATCACCTTGTGTTCCCAGTATCACCTTGTGTCCCCAGTATCACCTTGTGTCCCCAGTATCACCTTGTGTCCCCAGCATCACCTTGTGTTCCCAGTATCACCTTGTGTCCCCAGTATCACCTTGTGTCCCCAGTATCACCTTGTGTCCCCAGCATCACCTTGTGTTCCCAGTATCACCTTGTGTCCCCAGTATCACCTTGTGTCCCCAGAATCACCTTGTGTCCCCAGCATCACCTTGTGTTCCCAGCATCACCTTGTGTCCCCAGCATCACCTTGTGTCCCCAGCATCATCTTGTGTTCCCAGTATCACCTTGTGTCCCCAGTATCACCTTGTGTCCCCATAATCACCTTGTGTCCCCAGCATCACCTTGTGTTCCCAGCATTACCTTGTGTCCCCAGCATCACCTTGTGTCCCCAGCATCACCTTGTGTCCCCAGCATCACCTTGTGTTCCCAGTATCACCTTGTGTCCCCAGTATCACCTTGTGTCCCCAGTATCACCTTGTGTCCCCAGCATCACCTTGTGTTCCCAGTATCACCTTGTGTCCCCAGTATCACCTTGTGTCCCCAGCATCACCTTGTGTCCCCAGCATCACCTTGTGTTCCCAGTATCACCTTGTGTCCCCAGTATCACCTTGTGTCCCCAGTATCACCTTGTGTCCCCAGCATCACCTTGTGTTCCCAGTATCACCTTGTGTCCCCAGTATCACCTTGTGTCCCCAGTATCACCTTGTGTCCCCAGTATCACCTTGTGTCCCCAGCATCACCTTGTGTTCCCAGTATCACCTTGTGTCCCCAGTATCACCTTGTGTCCCCAGTATCACCTTGTGTCCCCAGCATCACCTTGTGTTCCCAGTATCACCTTGTGTCCCCAGTATCACCTTGTGTCCCCAGAATCACCTTGTGTCCCCAGCATCACCTTGTGTTCCCAGCATCACCTTGTGTCCCCAGCATCACCTTGTGTTCCCAGTATCACCTTGTGTCGCCAGTATCACCTTGTGTCCCCAGTATCACCTTGTGTCCCCAGTATCACCTTGTGTCCCCCGTATCACCTTGTGTCCCCAGAATCACCTTGTGTCCCCAGTATCACCTTGTGTCCCCAGTATCACCTTGTGTCCCCAGTATCACCTTGTGTCCCCAGCATCACCTTGTGTTCCCAGTATCACCTTGTGTCCCCAGAATCACCTTGTGTCCCCAGTATCACCTTGTGTCCCCAGTATCACCTTGTGTCCCCAGAATCACCTTGTCCCCCCAACATCACCGTGTGTCCCCAGCATCACCTTGTGTCCCCAGAATCACCTTGTGTCCCCAGCATCACCTTGTGTTCCCAGCATCACCTTGTGTCCCCAGCATCACCTTGTGTCCCCAGCATCACCTTGTGTTCCCAGTATCACCTTGTGTCCCCAGTATCACCTTGTGTCCCCAGAATCACCTTGTGTCCCCAGCATCACCTTGTGTTCCCAGTATCACTTTGTGTCCCCAGTATCACCTTGTGTCCCCAGAATCACCTTGTGTCCCCAGTATCACCTTGTGTCCCCAGTATCACCTTGTGTCCCCAGTATCACCTTGTGTCCCCAGCATCACCTTGTGTTCCCAGTATCACCTTGTGTCCCCAGAATCACCTTGTGTCCCCAGTATCACCTTGTGTCCCCAGTATCACCTTGTGTCCCCAGAATCACCTTGTCCCCCCAACATCACCGTGTGTCCCCAGCATCACCTTGTGTCCCCAGAATCACCTTGTGTCCCCAGTATCACCTTGTGTCCCCAGCATCACCTTGTGTTCCCAGTATCACCTTGTGTCCCCAGTATCACCTTGTGTCCCCAGTATCACCTTGTGTCCCCAGTATCACCTTGTGTTCCCAGTATCACCTTGTGTCCCCAGTATCACCTTGTGTTCCCAGAATCACCTTGTGTCCCCAGCATCACCTTGTGTTCCCAGCATCACCTTGTGTCCCCAGCATCACCTTGTGTCCCCAGCATCATCTTGTGTTCCCAGTATCACCTTGTGTCCCCAGTATCACCTTGTGTCCCCATAATCACCTTGTGTCCCCATAATCACCTTGTGTCCCCAGCATCACCTTGTGTTCCCAGCATTACCTTGTGTCCCCAGCATCACCTTGTGTCCCCAGCATCACCTTGTGTCCCCAGCATCACCTTGTGTCCCCATAATCACCTTGTGTCCCCAGCATCACCTTGTGTTCCCAGCATTACCTTGTGTCCCCAGCATCACCTTGTGTCCCCAGCATCACCTTGTGTCCCCAGCATCACCTTGTGTTCCCAGTATCACCTTGTGTCCCCAGTATCACCTTGTGTCCCCAGTATCACCTTGTGTCCCCAGCATCACCTTGTGTTCCCAGTATCACCTTGTGTCCCCAGTATCACCTTGTGTCCCCAGCATCACCTTGTGTCCCCAGCATCACCTTGTGTTCCCAGTATCACCTTGTGTCCCCAGTATCACCTTGTGTCCCCAGAATCACCTTGTGTCCCCAGCATCACCTTGTGTCCCCAGCATCACCTTGTGTTCCCAGTATCACCTTGTGTCCCCAGTATCACCTTGTGTCCCCAGTATCACCTTGTGTCCCCAGCATCACCTTGTGTTCCCAGTATCACCTTGTGTCCCCAGTATCACCTTGTGTCCCCAGTATCACCTTGTGTCCCCAGCATCACCTTGTGTTCCCAGTATCACCTTGTGTCCCCAGTATCACCTTGTGTCCCCAGCATCACCTTGTGTTCCCAGCATCACCTTGTGTCCCCAGCATCACCTTGTGTCCCCAGCATCATCTTGTGTTCCCAGTATCACCTTGTGTCCCCAGTATCACCTTGTGTCCCCATAATCACCTTGTGTCCCCAGCATCACCTTGTGTTCCCAGCATTACCTTGTGTCCCCAGCATCACCTTGTGTCCCCAGCATCACCTTGTGTTCCCAGTATCACCTTGTGTCCCCAGTATCACCTTGTGTCCCCAGTATCACCTTGTGTCCCCAGCATCACCTTGTGTTCCCAGTATCACCTTGTGTCCCCAGTATCACCTTGTGTCCCCAGCATCACCTTGTGTCCCCAGCATCACCTTGTGTTCCCAGTATCACCTTGTGTCCCCAGTATCACCTTGTGTCCCCAGAATCACCTTGTGTCCCCAGCATCACCTTGTGTCCCGAGCATCACCTTGTGTTCCCAGTATCACCTTGTGTCCCCAGTATCACCTTGTGTCCCCAGTATCACCTTGTGTCCCCAGCATCACCTTGTGTTCCCAGTATCACCTTGTGTCCCCAGTATCACCTTGTGTCCCCAGCATCACCTTGTGTCCCCAGCATCACCTTGTGTTCCCAGTATCACCTTGTGTCCCCAGTATCACCTTGTGTCCCCAGAATCACCTTGTGTCCCCAGCATCACCTTGTGTCCCCAGCATCACCTTGTGTTCCCAGTATCACCTTGTGTCCCCAGTATCACCTTGTGTCCCCAGTATCACCTTGTGTCCCCAGCATCACCTTGTGTTCCCAGTATCACCTTGTGTCCCCAGTATCACCTTGTGTCCCCAGTATCACCTTGTGTCCCCAGCATCACCTTGTGTTCCCAGTATCACCTTGTGTCCCCAGTATCACCTTGTGTCCCCAGAATCACCTTGTGTCCCCAGCATCACCTTGTGTTCCCAGCATCACCTTGTGTCCCCAGCATCACCTTGTGTCCCCAGCATCATCTTGTGTTCCCAGTATCACCTTGTGTCCCCAGTATCACCTTGTGTCCCCATAATCACCTTGTGTCCCCAGCATCACCTTGTGTTCCCAGCATTACCTTGTGTCCCCAGCATCACCTTGTGTCCCCAGCATCACCTTGTGTTCCCAGTATCACCTTGTGTCCCCAGTATCACCTTGTGTCCCCAGTATCACCTTGTGTCCCCAGCATCACCTTGTGTTCCCAGTATCACCTTGTGTCCCCAGTATCACCTTGTGTCCCCAGCATCACCTTGTGTCCCCAGCATCACCTTGTGTTCCCAGTATCACCTTGTGTCCCCAGTATCACCTTGTGTCCCCAGAATCACCTTGTGTCCCCAGCATCACCTTGTGTCCCGAGCATCACCTTGTGTTCCCAGTATCACCTTGTGTCCCCAGTATCACCTTGTGTCCCCAGTATCACCTTGTGTCCCCAGCATCACCTTGTGTTCCCAGTATCACCTTGTGTCCCCAGTATCACCTTGTGTCCCCAGTATCACCTTGTGTCCCCAGCATCACCTTGTGTTCCCAGTATCACCTTGTGTCCCCAGTATCACCTTGTGTCCCCAGAATCACCTTGTGTCCCCTGCATCACCTTGTGTTCCCAGCATCACCTTGTGTCCCCAGCATCACCTTGTGTCCCCAGCATCATCTTGTGTTCCCAGTATCACCTTGTGTCCCCAGTATCACCTTGTGTCCCCATAATCACCTTGTGTCCCCAGCATCACCTTGTGTTCCCAGCATCACCTTGTGTCCCCAGCATCACCTTGTGTCCCCAGCATCACCTTGTGTTCCCAGTATCACCTTGTGTCCCCAGTATCACCTTGTGTCCCCAGTATCACCTTGTGTCCCCAGCATCACCTTGTGTTCCCAGTATCACCTTGTGTCCCCAGTATCACCTTGTGTCCCCAGCATCACCTTGTGTCCCCAGCATCACCTTGTGTTCCCAGTATCACCTTGTGTCCCCAGCATCACCTTGTGTCCCCAGCATCACCTTGTGTTCCCAGTATCACCTTGTGTCCCCAGTATCACCTTGTGTCCCCAGTATCACCTTGTGTCCCCAGCATCACCTTGTGTTCCCAGTATCACCTTGTGTCCCCAGTATCACCTTGTGTCCCCAGTATCACCTTGTGTCCCCAGTATCACCTTGTGTCCCCAGCATCACCTTGTGTTCCCAGTATCACCTTGTGTCCCCAGTATCACCTTGTGTCCCCAGTATCACCTTGTGTCCCCAGCATCACCTTGTGTTCCCAGTATCACCTTGTGTCCCCAGTATCACCTTGTGTCCCCAGAATCACCTTGTGTCCCCAGCATCACCTTGTGTTCCCAGCATCACCTTGTGTCCCCAGCATCACCTTGTGTTCCCAGTATCACCTTGTGTCGCCAGTATCACCTTGTGTCCCCAGTATCACCTTGTGTCCCCAGTATCACCTTGTGTCCCCCGTATCACCTTGTGTCCCCAGAATCACCTTGTGTCCCCAGTATCACCTTGTGTCCCCAGTATCACCTTGTGTCCCCAGTATCACCTTGTGTCCCCAGCATCACCTTGTGTTCCCAGTATCACCTTGTGTCCCCAGAATCACCTTGTGTCCCCAGTATCACCTTGTGTCCCCAGTATCACCTTGTGTCCCCAGAATCACCTTGTCCCCCCAACATCACCGTGTGTCCCCAGCATCACCTTGTGTCCCCAGAATCACCTTGTGTCCCCAGCATCACCTTGTGTTCCCAGCATCACCTTGTGTCCCCAGCATCACCTTGTGTCCCCAGCATCACCTTGTGTTCCCAGTATCACCTTGTGTCCCCAGTATCACCTTGTGTCCCCAGAATCACCTTGTGTCCCCAGCATCACCTTGTGTTCCCAGTATCACTTTGTGTCCCCAGTATCACCTTGTGTCCCCAGAATCACCTTGTGTCCCCAGTATCACCTTGTGTCCCCAGTATCACCTTGTGTCCCCAGTATCACCTTGTGTCCCCAGCATCACCTTGTGTTCCCAGTATCACCTTGTGTCCCCAGAATCACCTTGTGTCCCCAGTACCACCTTGTGTCCCCAGTATCACCTTGTGTCCCCAGAATCACCTTGTCCCCCCAACATCACCGTGTGTCCCCAGCATCACCTTGTGTCCCCAGAATCACCTTGTGTCCCCAGTATCACCTTGTGTCCCCAGCATCACCTTGTGTTCCCAGTATCACCTTGTGTCCCCAGTATCACCTTGTGTCCCCAGTATCACCTTGTGTCCCCAGTATCACCTTGTGTTCCCAGTATCACCTTGTGTCCCCAGTATCACCTTGTGTCCCCAGAATCACCTTGTGTCCCCAGCATCACCTTGTGTTCCCAGCATCACCTTGTGTCCCCAGCATCACCTTGTGTCCCCAGCATCATCTTGTGTTCCCAGTATCACCTTGTGTCCCCAGTATCACCTTGTGTCCCCATAATCACCTTGTGTCCCCAGCATCACCTTGTGTTCCCAGCATTACCTTGTGTCCCCAGCATCACCTTGTGTCCCCAGCATCACCTTGTGTCCCCAGCATCACCTTGTGTTCCCAGTATCACCTTGTGTCCCCAGTATCACCTTGTGTCCCCAGTATCACCTTGTGTCCCCAGCATCACCTTGTGTTCCCAGTATCACCTTGTGTCCCCAGTATCACCTTGTGTCCCCAGCATCACCTTGTGTCCCCAGCATCACCTTGTGTTCCCAGTATCACCTTGTGTCCCCAGCATCACCTTGTGTCCCCAGCATCACCTTGTGTTCCCAGTATCACCTTGTGTCCCCAGTATCACCTTGTGTCCCCAGTATCACCTTGTGTCCCCAGCATCACCTTGTGTTCCCAGTATCACCTTGTGTCCCCAGTATCACCTTGTGTCCCCAGTATCACCTTGTGTCCCCAGCATCACCTTGTGTTCCCAGCATCACCTTGTGTCCCCAGCATCACCTTGTGTTCCCAGTATCACCTTGTGTCGCCAGTATCACCTTGTGTCCCCAGTATCACCTTGTGTCCCCAGTATCACCTTGTGTCCCCCGTATCACCTTGTGTCCCCAGAATCACCTTGTGTCCCCAGTATCACCTTGTGTCCCCAGTATCACCTTGTGTCCCCAGTATCACCTTGTGTCCCCAGTATCACCTTGTGTCCCCAGCATCACCTTGTGTTCCCAGTATCACCTTGTGTCCCCAGAATCACCTTGTGTCCCCAGTATCACCTTGTGTCCCCAGTATCACCTTGTGTCCCCAGAATCACCTTGTCCCCCCAACATCACCGTGTGTCCCCAGCATCACCTTGTGTCCCCAGAATCACCTTGTGTCCCCAGCATCACCTTGTGTTCCCAGCATCACCTTGTGTCCCCAGCATCACCTTGTGTCCCCAGCATCACCTTGTGTTCCCAGTATCACCTTGTGTCCCCAGTATCACCTTGTGTCCCCAGAATCACCTTGTGTCCCCAGCATCACCTTGTGTTCCCAGTATCACTTTGTGTCCCCAGTATCACCTTGTGTCCCCAGAATCACCTTGTGTCCCCAGTATCACCTTGTGTCCCCAGTATCACCTTGTGTCCCCAGTATCACCTTGTGTCCCCAGCATCACCTTGTGTTCCCAGTATCACCTTGTGTCCCCAGAATCACCTTGTGTCCCCAGTATCACCTTGTGTCCCCAGTATCACCTTGTGTCCCCAGAATCACCTTGTCCCCCCAACATCACCGTGTGTCCCCAGCATCACCTTGTGTCCCCAGAATCACCTTGTGTCCCCAGTATCACCTTGTGTCCCCAGCATCACCTTGTGTTCCCAGTATCACCTTGTGTCCCCAGTATCACCTTGTGTCCCCAGTATCACCTTGTGTCCCCAGTATCACCTTGTGTTCCCAGTATCACCTTGTGTCCCCAGTATCACCTTGTGTCCCCAGAATCACCTTGTGTCCCCAGCATCACCTTGTGTTCCCAGTATCACTTTGTGTCCCCAGTATCACCTTGTGTCCCCAGAATCACCTTGTGTCCCCAGCATCACCTTGTGTTCCCAGTATCACTTTGTGTCCCCAGTATCACCTTGTGTCCCCAGAATCACCTTGTGTTCCCAGCATCACCTTGTGTCCCCAGCATCACCTTGTGTCCCCAGCATCATCTTGTGTTCCCAGTATCACCTTGTGTCCCCAGTATCACCTTGTGTCCCCATAATCACCTTGTGTCCCCAGCATCACCTTGTGTTCCCAGCATTACCTTGTGTCCCCAGCATCACCTTGTGTCCCCAGCATCACCTTGTGTCCCCAGCATCACCTTGTGTTCCCAGTATCACCTTGTGTCCCCAGTATCACCTTGTGTCCCCAGTATCACCTTGTGTCCCCAGCATCACCTTGTGTTCCCAGTATCACCTTGTGTCCCCAGTATCACCTTGTGTCCCCAGCATCACCTTGTGTCCCCAGCATCACCTTGTGTTCCCAGTATCACCTTGTGTCCCCAGCATCACCTTGTGTCCCCAGCATCACCTTGTGTTCCCAGTATCACCTTGTGTCCCCAGTATCACCTTGTGTCCCCAGTATCACCTTGTGTCCCCAGCATCACCTTGTGTTCCCAGTATCACCTTGTGTCCCCAGTATCACCTTGTGTCCCCAGTATCACCTTGTGTCCCCAGTATCACCTTGTGTCCCCAGCATCACCTTGTGTTCCCAGTATCACCTTGTGTCCCCAGTATCACCTTGTGTCCCCAGTATCACCTTGTGTCCCCAGCATCACCTTGTGTTCCCAGTATCACCTTGTGTCCCCAGTATCACCTTGTGTCCCCAGAATCACCTTGTGTCCCCAGCATCACCTTGTGTTCCCAGCATCACCTTGTGTTCCCAGCATCACCTTGTGTCCCCAGTATCACCTTGTGTCGCCAGTATCACCTTGTGTCCCCAGTATCACCTTGTGTCCCCAGTATCACCTTGTGTCCCCAGTATCACCTTGTGTCCCCCGTATCACCTTGTGTCCCCAGAATCACCTTGTGTCCCCAGTATCACCTTGTGTCCCCAGTATCACCTTGTGTCCCCAGTATCACCTTGTGTCCCCAGTATCACCTTGTGTCCCCAGCATCACCTTGTGTTCCCAGTATCACCTTGTGTCCCCAGAATCACCTTGTGTCCCCAGTATCACCTTGTGTCCCCAGTATCACCTTGTGTCCCCAGAATCACCTTGTCCCCCCAACATCACCGTGTGTCCCCAGCATCACCTTGTGTCCCCAGAATCACCTTGTGTCCCCAGCATCACCTTGTGTTCCCAGCATCACCTTGTGTCCCCAGCATCACCTTGTGTCCCCAGCATCACCTTGTGTTCCCAGTATCACCTTGTGTCCCCAGTATCACCTTGTGTCCCCAGAATCACCTTGTGTCCCCAGCATCACCTTGTGTTCCCAGTATCACTTTGTGTCCCCAGTATCACCTTGTGTCCCCAGAATCACCTTGTGTCCCCAGTATCACCTTGTGTCCCCAGTATCACCTTGTGTCCCCAGTATCACCTTGTGTCCCCAGCATCACCTTGTGTTCCCAGTATCACCTTGTGTCCCCAGTATCACCTTGTGTTCCCAGTATCACCTTGTGTCCCCAGTATCACCTTGTGTCCCCAGAATCACCTTGTGTCCCCAGCATCACCTTGTGTTCCCAGCATCACCTTGTGTCCCCAGCATCACCTTGTGTCCCCAGCATCATCTTGTGTTCCCAGTATCACCTTGTGTCCCCAGTATCACCTTGTGTCCCCATAATCACCTTGTGTCCCCAGCATCACCTTGTGTTCCCAGCATTACCTTGTGTCCCCAGCATCACCTTGTGTCCCCAGCATCACCTTGTGTCCCCAGCATCACCTTGTGTTCCCAGTATCACCTTGTGTCCCCAGTATCACCTTGTGTCCCCAGTATCACCTTGTGTCCCCAGCATCACCTTGTGTTCCCAGTATCACCTTGTGTCCCCAGTATCACCTTGTGTCCCCAGCATCACCTTGTGTCCCCAGCATCACCTTGTGTTCCCAGTATCACCTTGTGTCCCCAGCATCACCTTGTGTCCCCAGCATCACCTTGTGTTCCCAGTATCACCTTGTGTCCCCAGTATCACCTTGTGTCCCCAGTATCACCTTGTGTCCCCAGCATCACCTTGTGTTCCCAGTATCACCTTGTGTCCCCAGTATCACCTTGTGTCCCCAGTATCACCTTGTGTCCCCAGTATCACCTTGTGTCCCCAGCATCACCTTGTGTTCCCAGTATCACCTTGTGTCCCCAGTATCACCTTGTGTCCCCAGTATCACCTTGTGTCCCCAGCATCACCTTGTGTTCCCAGTATCACCTTGTGTCCCCAGTATCACCTTGTGTCCCCAGAATCACCTTGTGTCCCCAGCATCACCTTGTGTTCCCAGCATCACCTTGTGTCCCCAGCATCACCTTGTGTTCCCAGTATCACCTTGTGTCGCCAGTATCACCTTGTGTCCCCAGTATCACCTTGTGTCCCCAGTATCACCTTGTGTCCCCCGTATCACCTTGTGTCCCCAGAATCACCTTGTGTCCCCAGTATCACCTTGTGTCCCCAGTATCACCTTGTGTCCCCAGTATCACCTTGTGTCCCCAGTATCACCTTGTGTCCCCAGCATCACCTTGTGTTCCCAGTATCACCTTGTGTCCCCAGAATCACCTTGTGTCCCCAGTATCACCTTGTGTCCCCAGTATCACCTTGTGTCCCCAGAATCACCTTGTCCCCCCAACATCACCGTGTGTCCCCAGCATCACCTTGTGTCCCCAGAATCACCTTGTGTCCCCAGCATCACCTTGTGTTCCCAGCATCACCTTGTGTCCCCAGCATCACCTTGTGTCCCCAGCATCACCTTGTGTTCCCAGTATCACCTTGTGTCCCCAGTATCACCTTGTGTCCCCAGAATCACCTTGTGTCCCCAGCATCACCTTGTGTTCCCAGTATCACTTTGTGTCCCCAGTATCACCTTGTGTCCCCAGAATCACCTTGTGTCCCCAGTATCACCTTGTGTCCCCAGTATCACCTTGTGTCCCCAGTATCACCTTGTGTCCCCAGCATCACCTTGTGTTCCCAGTATCACCTTGTGTCCCCAGAATCACCTTGTGTCCCCAGTATCACCTTGTGTCCCCAGTATCACCTTGTGTCCCCAGAATCACCTTGTCCCCCCAACATCACCGTGTGTCCCCAGCATCACCTTGTGTCCCCAGAATCACCTTGTGTCCCCAGCATCACCTTGTGTTCCCAGCATCACCTTGTGTCCCCAGCATCACCTTGTGTCCCCAGCATCACCTTGTGTTCCCAGTATCACCTTGTGTCCCCAGTATCACCTTGTGTCCCCAGAATCACCTTGTCCCCCCAACATCACCGTGTGTCCCCAGCATCACCTTGTGTCCCCAGTATCACCTTGTGTCCCCAGTATCACCTTGTGTCCCCAGCATCACCTTGTGTTCCCAGTATCACCTTGTGTCCCCAGTATCACCTTGTGTCCCCAGCATCACCTTGTGTCCCCAGCATCACCTTGTGTTCCCAGTATCACCTTGTGTCCCCAGCATCACCTTGTGTCCCCAGCATCACCTTGTGTTCCCAGTATCACCTTGTGTCCCCAGTATCACCTTGTGTCCCCAGTATCACCTTGTGTCCCCAGCATCACCTTGTGTCCCCAGCATCACCTTGTGTTCCCAGTATCACCTTGTGTCGCCAGTATCACCTTGTGTCCCCAGTATCACCTTGTGTCCCCAGTATCAAATTGTGTCCCCCGTATCACCTTGTGTCCCCAGAATCACCTTGTGTCCCCAGTATCACCTTGTGTCCCCAGTATCACCTTGTGTCCCCAGTATCACCTTGTGTCCCCAGCATCACCTTGTGTTCCCAGTATCACCTTGTGTCCCCAGAATCACCTTGTGTCCCCAGTATCACCTTGTGTCCCCAGTATCACCTTGTGTCCCCAGAATCACCTTGTCCCCCCAACATCACCGTGTGTCCCCAGCATCACCTTGTGTCCCCAGAATCACCTTGTGTCCCCAGCATCACCTTGTGTTCCCAGTATCACCTTGTGTCGCCAGTATCACCTTGTGTCCCCAGTATCACCTTGTGTCCCCAGTATCACCTTGTGTCCCCCGTATCACCTTGTGTCCCCAGAATCACCTTGTGTCCCCAGTATCACCTTGTGTCCCCAGTATCACCTTGTGTCCCCAGTATCACCTTGTGTTCCCAGCATCACCTTGTGTCCCCAGCATCACCTTGTGTCCCCAGAATCACCTTGTGTCCCCAGCATCACCTTGTGTTCCCAGCATCACCTTGTGTCCCCAGCATCACCTTGTGTCCCCAGAATCACCTTGTGTCCCCAGCATCACCTTGTGTTCCCAGTATCACCTTGTGTCGCCAGTATCACCTTGTGTCCCCAGCATCACCTTGTGTTCCCAGTATCACTTTGTGTCCCCAGTATCACCTTGTGTCCCCAGAATCACCTTGTGTCCCCAGTATCACCTTGTGTCCCCAGTATCACCTTGTGTCCCCAGTATCACCTTGTGTCCCCAGCATCACCTTGTGTTCCCAGTATCACCTTGTGTCCCCAGAATCACCTTGTGTCCCCAGTATCACCTTGTGTCCCCAGTATCACCTTGTGTCCCCAGAATCACCTTGTCCCCCCAACATCACCGTGTGTCCCCAGCATCACCTTGTGTCCCCAGTATCACCTTGTGTCCCCAGCATCACCTTGTGTTCCCAGTATCACCTTGTGTCCCCAGTATCACCTTGTGTCCCCAGTATCACCTTGTGTCCCCAGCATCACCTTGTGTCCCCAGCATCACCTTGTGTTCCCAGTATCACCTTGTGTCCCCAGTATCACCTTGTGTCCCCAGAATCACCTTGTCCCCCCAACATCACCGTGTGTCCCCAGCATCACCTTGTGTCCCCAGAATCACCTTGTGTCCCCAGCATCACCTTGTGTTCCCAGCATCACCTTGTGTCCCCAGCATCACCTTGTGTCCCCAGCATCACCTTGTGTCCCCAGTATCACCTTGTGTCCCCAGCATCACCTTGTGTTCCCAGTATCACCTTGTGTCCCCAGCATCACCTTGTGTTCCCAGCATCACCTTGTGTCCCCAGCATCACCTTGTGTTCCCAGTATCACCTTGTGTCCCCAGTATCACCTTGTGTCCCCAGAATCACCTTGTGTCCCCAGCATCACCTTGTGTTCCCAGCATCACCTTGTGTCCCCAGTATCACCTTGTGTTCCCAGCATCACCTTGTGTCCCCAGCATCACCTTGTGTCCCCAGAATCACCTTGTGTCCCCAGCATCACCTTGTGTTCCCAGTATCACCTTGTGTCGCCAGTATCACCTTGTGTCCCCAGCATCACCTTGTGTTCCCAGTATCACTTTGTGTCCCCAGTATCACCTTGTGTCCCCAGAATCACCTTGTGTCCCCAGTATCACCTTGTGTCCCCAGTATCACCTTGTGTCCCCAGTATCACCTTGTGTCCCCAGCATCACCTTGTGTTCCCAGTATCACCTTGTGTCCCCAGAATCACCTTGTGTCCCCAGTATCACCTTGTGTCCCCAGTATCACCTTGTGTCCCCAGTATCACCTTGTGTCCCCAGCATCACCTTGTGTTCCCAGTATCACCTTGTGTCCCCAGTATCACCTTGTGTCCCCAGAATCACCTTGTGTCCCCAGCATCACCTTGTGTTCCCAGCATCACCTTGTGTCCCCAGCATCACCTTGTGTTCCCAGTATCACCTTGTGTCGCCAGTATCACCTTGTGTCCCCAGTATCACCTTGTGTCCCCAGTATCACCTTGTGTCCCCCGTATCACCTTGTGTCCCCAGAATCACCTTGTGTCCCCAGTATCACCTTGTGTCCCCAGTATCACCTTGTGTCCCCAGTATCACCTTGTGTCCCCAGCATCACCTTGTGTTCCCAGTATCACCTTGTGTCCCCAGAATCACCTTGTGTCCCCAGTATCACCTTGTGTCCCCAGTATCACCTTGTGTCCCCAGAATCACCTTGTCCCCCCAACATCACCGTGTGTCCCCAGCATCACCTTGTGTCCCCAGAATCACCTTGTGTCCCCAGCATCACCTTGTGTTCCCAGCATCACCTTGTGTCCCCAGCATCACCTTGTGTCCCCAGCATCACCTTGTGTTCCCAGTATCACCTTGTGTCCCCAGTATCACCTTGTGTCCCAGAATCACCTTGTGTCCCCAGCATCACCTTGTGTTCCCAGTATCACTTTGTGTCCCCAGTATCACCTTGTGTCCCCAGAATCACCTTGTGTCCCCAGTATCACCTTGTGTCCCCAGTATCACCTTGTGTCCCCAGTATCACCTTGTGTCCCCAGCATCACCTTGTGTTCCCAGTATCACCTTGTGTCCCCAGAATCACCTTGTGTCCCCAGTATCACCTTGTGTCCCCAGTATCACCTTGTGTCCCCAGCATCACCTTGTGTTCCCAGCATCACCTTGTGTCCCCAGCATCACCTTGTGTCCCCAGCATCACCTTGTGTTCCCAGTATCACCTTGTGTCCCCAGTATCACCTTGTGTCCCCATAATCACCTTGTGTCCCCAGCATCACCTTGTGTTCCCAGCATTACCTTGTGTCCCCAGCATCACCTTGTGTCCCCAGCATCACCTTGTGTCCCCAGTATCACCTTGTGTCCCCAGTATCACCTTGTGTCCCCAGTATCACCTTGTGTCCCCAGCATCACCTTGTGTTCCTAGTATCACCTTGGGTCCCAGAATCACCTTGTGTTCCCAGTATCACCTTGTGTCCCCAGTATCACCTTGTGTCCCCAGTATAACCTTGTGTCCCCAGCATCACCTTGTGTTCCCAGTATCACCTTGTGTCCCCAGTATCACCTTGTGTCCCCAGCATCACCTTGTGTCCCCAGCATCACCTTGTGTTCCCAGTATCACCTTGTGTCCCCAGTATCACCTTGTGTCCCCAGAATCACCTTGTGTCCCCAGCATCACCTTGTGTCCCCAGCATCACCTTGTGTTCCCAGTATCACCTTGTGTCCCCAGTATCACCTTGTGTTCCCAGTATCACTTTGTGTCCCCAGTATCACCTTGTGTTCCCAGTATCACCTTGTGTCCCCAGTATCACCTTGTGTCCCCAGTATCACCTTGTGTCCCCAGCATCACCTTGTGTCCCCAGCATCACCTTGTGTCCCCAGAATCACCTTGTGTCCCCTGCATCACCTTGTGTTCAAAGTATCACCTTGTGTCCCCAGTATCACCTGGTCCCCCCAGCATCACAGTGTGTCCCCAGCATCACCTTGTGTCCCCAGAATCACCTTGTGTCCCCAGTATCACCTTGTGTCCCCAGTATCACCTTGTGTCCCCAGTATCACCTTGTGTCCCCAGCATCACCTTGTGTTCCCAGTATCACCTTGTGTCCCCAGAATCACCTTGTGTCCCCAGTATCACCTTGTGTCCCCAGTATCACCTTGTGTCCCCAGTATCACCCTGTGTCCCCAGTATCACATTGTGTCCCCAGCATCACCTTGTGTCCCCAGCATCACCTTGTGTCCCCAGCATCACCTTGTGTTCCCAGTATCACCTTGTGTCCCCAGTATCACCTTGTGTCCCCAGTATCACCTTGTGTCCCCAGCATCACCTTGTGTTCCCAGTATCACCTTGTGTCCCCAGTATCACCTTGTGTCCCCAGCATCACCTTGTGTCCCCAGCATCACCTTGTGTTCCCAGTATCACCTTGTGTCCCCAGTATCACCTTGTGTCCCCAGAATCACCTTGTGTCCCCAGCATCACCTTGTGTCCCCAGCATCACCTTGTGTTCCCAGCATCACCTTGTGTCCCCAGCATCACCTTGTGTCCCCAGAATCACCTTGTGTCCCCAGCATCACCTTGTGTTCCCAGTATCACCTTGTGTCCCCAGTATCACCTGGTCACCCCAGCATCACAGTGTGTCCCCAGCATCACCTTGTGTCCCCAGAATCACCTTGTGTCCCCAGTATCACCTTGTGTCCCCAGTATCACCTTGTGTCCCCAGTATCACCTTGTGTCCCCAGCATCACCTTGTGTCCCCAGTATCACATTGTGTCCCCAGCATCACCTTGTGTCCCCAGCATCACCTTGTGTCCCCAGCATCACCTTGTGTCCCCAGTATCACCTTGTGTCCCCAGTATCACCTTGTGTCCCCAGCATCACCTTGTGTCCCCAGTATCACCTTGTGTCCCCAGTATCACCTTGTGTCCCCAGTATCACCTTGTGTCCCCAGTATCACCTTGTGTCCCCAGTATCACCTTGTGTCCCCAGGATCACCTTGTGTCCCCAGGATCACCTTGGGTCGAGAAACACCTTATTTACCCCTATGAGCGAGAGAGTACAGGCGTAGACAAGGTGTTTCCCGGCCCTAGTATACCTCCGATAAACGTTCGCCGCGGGCATGGAAGATATCCAATCGCTCTAAAAAGTTGGGAATCAGATCTTTAATACATTTTGAACTTTACTGTGCAAAAACCAGATTTTTACCTACATTTCCCATGTAGTTATGAATGTCCAAAAAACCTCCATGCAAAAAATGTGAATTTTTCATGCCCTGAGGGCAAATTTCGAGGTATTGTTTTCATATTGTCAGGATCGTCTGGACTCATGATATATATTATATATTTTATCTACGCTCTACGGCGCAACGAGAGACGAATAATTAATTATGTGATATGGTACAGTATGACTCTCCTCGCACTGAGAAGGAAGGGCAATATTTGTGGGGCGGGGGTGCAATAAAAAAGTGAAGATCTAATCGACTGGTCTCATCTGTCTTCGTCTGGTCTGATGGGAGGGATACCGAGGAGGAGGCACTCGGGACCAGGTAGACTCTGCTCCGAGAACCAGTGTCAGAAGATCTCTATGGAGAGGGGCGAGGATGAGGGTAGGTGAAGAGATACGCTATTATTGGTCCTTTCTCAAAATTATTGGTCCTTTCTCTGAGGGGAGCAAACAGAAAAAAACTGCTTCTGTCGAGTATGGTGTCACCGTGCATAATCCTACGGGCCAGGACCAGATCATAAGTGACTCTCCTCTCAAAAAGCGCTTGAAGACCAAGGAAAGACAGACGTTGAGAATAGGAAGGGAGACCAAGGGGATATGATGGAGATGGAAAGCATCGATACTATAGAATGCGAGTGAATTTCTCTTGGATTTTCTCAAGCTTCTGACTCTGTTTCTTAATGTGAGGGTTCCAGAAGGGGCAAGCGAATTCAATGTGAGGCAGAACGTATGTGATGAAGCATTTGATAAGGATAGTGGGATTATCGACGGTTACAGCACGAAGCATAATATGCATGACAGTGGTGGCTTTCTGAACACGATCATCAATACTGGCAGAGTTATTAAGGGTGGGCAGTACTTGGACGCCGAGATTACGTTGTTGGGGGACTTGCTCGAGGATAACAGTATTAATGAGATATTGAGGAGCAGGAGAAGAACCTATGTGGAGATGGGTGCATTTAGATTCCGAGAGAGATAATTGATTGGATACAGTCATAGTTGCCCACGCCGCCGGCGACCACCATGAACCCCTATTCATGGGTGCAAAGTGCTTGTCGTGAAAAGTGACAAGCACTTAGCACCCATGAACCCCGGGTCATGGTCAAAAATCGATCGGTGGGTCAAGACTAGGTACCGTACCCAATCGATCATACAATACCATTAGATACCGTATACCACTACCGTAACCCTCGATTATCGCAAACTAACTTTATTTTTAAAAAGCCCTGATACCGTGCCTAATCGATTATACAGTACCCTAGTAATTACTGTAACCCAGTTCCTTGGGTCAGATCCAGTTCCTTGGGTCAAACATTTTTATAAAAATCCAAAATAGGGCAAACAATTATTTTTAAGTATCCTACCGTAACTCTAAATACTGTAGAATAATTATATGATACATTTAGGATTTTTAGAAAAATGTATGGAATTTTTAGAAAAATGTTTGACCCAAGGAACTGGATCTGACCCAAGGAACTGGGTTACGGTAGTTACCTGGGTACTGTACAATCGAATGGGCACGGTACCAGGACTTTTTAAAAATAAAGTTAGTTTGTGATAATCGTTGGTTACGGTAGTGGTATACGGTATCTGGTGGTACTGAATGATCGATTGGGTACGGTACCTAGTCTTGATCTACCATTGACCTACCGATCAAATTTTCACCATGACCCCCTATACATATATGCAAAGTGCTTGTCACTTTTAACATGAATAGGGGTTCATGGGTGCTAAGTGCTTGTCATATCCGCCGCCAGTGTTGGGCAATTATGGATACAGTTCATGAATATCTGGCATCTAAGGCATACTGTAATTGGGTAGTGCAAAAGGCTTTATTTTTATTGGAGTAGGAAACATAAATCTTAATATCATCAGCGTACGCTTTTACACGCACATCAGGGAAAGGAGCAAGGACATATGTTATATCAGAAATGTAGAGATAGAATAGAATGGGCCCTAGCACAGAACCTTGAGGAACACCGGACAGAACAGGGAAGGACTTGGATACGTTATTTCCTAGTCGTACGGAGAAATGCCTATCCGTGACGAAATCAGAAATCCAATTAAGAAGGTATCACCTTGTGTCCCCAGCATCACCTTGTGTTCCCAGTATCACCTTGTGTCCCCAGAATCACCTTGTGTCCCCAGTATCACCTTGTGTCCCCAGTATCACCTTGTGTCCCCAGTATCACCCTGTGTCCCCAGTATCACATTGTGTCCCCAGCATCACCTTGTGTCCCCAGCATCACCTTGTGTCCCCAGCATCATCTTGTGTTCCCAGTATCACCTTGTGTCCCCAGTATCACCTTGTGTCCCCATAATCACCTTGTGTCCCCAGCATCACCTTGTGTTCCCAGCATTACCTTGTGTCCCCAGCATCACCTTGTGTCCCCAGCATCACCTTGTGTCCCCAGCATCACCTTGTGTTCCCAGTATCACCTTGTGTCCCCAGTATCACCTTGTGTCCCCAGTATCACCTTGTGTCCCCAGCATCACCTTGTGTTCCCAGTATCACCTTGTGTCCCCAGTATCACCTTGTGTCCCCAGTATCACCTTGTGTCCCCAGCATCACCTTGTGTTCCCAGTATCACCTTGTGTCCCCAGTATCACCTTGTGTCCCCAGAATCACCTTGTGTCCCCAGCATCACCTTGTGTTCCCAGCATCACCTTGTGTCCCCAGCATCACCTTGTGTCCCCAGCATCATCTTGTGTTCCCAGTATCACCTTGTGTCCCCAGTATCACCTTGTGTCCCCATAATCACCTTGTGTCCCCAGCATCACCTTGTGTTCCCAGCATTACCTTGTGTCCCCAGCATCACCTTGTGTCCCCAGCATCACCTTGTGTCCCCAGCATCACCTTGTGTTCCCAGTATCACCTTGTGTCCCCAGTATCACCTTGTGTTCCCAGTATCACCTTGTGTCCCCAGCATCACCTTGTGTTCCCAGTATCACCTTGTGTCCCCAGTATCACCTTGTGTCCCCAGCATCACCTTGTGTCCCCAGCATCACCTTGTGTTCCCAGTATCACCTTGTGTCCCCAGCATCACCTTGTGTCCCCAGTATCACCTTGTGTCCCCAGTATCACCTTGTGTCCCCAGCATCACCTTGTGTTCCCAGTATCACCTTGTGTCCCCAGTATCACCTTGTGTCCCCAGTATCACCTTGTGTCCCCAGTATCACCTTGTGTCCCCAGCATCACCTTGTGTTCCCAGTATCACCTTGTGTCCCCAGTATCACCTTGTGTCCCCAGTATCACCTTGTGTCCCCAGCATCACCTTGTGTTCCCAGTATCACCTTGTGTCCCCAGTATCACCTTGTGTCCCCAGAATCACCTTGTGTCCCCAGCATCACCTTGTGTTCCCAGCATCACCTTGTGTCCCCAGCATCACCTTGTGTTCCCAGTATCACCTTGTGTCGCCAGTATCACCTTGTGTCCCCAGTATCACCTTGTGTCCCCAGTATCACCTTGTGTCCCCCGTATCACCTTGTGTCCCCAGAATCACCTTGTGTCCCCAGTATCACCTTGTGTCCCCAGTATCACCTTGTGTCCCCAGTATCACCTTGTGTCCCCAGCATCACCTTGTGTTCCCAGTATCACCTTGTGTCCCCAGAATCACCTTGTGTCCCCAGTATCACCTTGTGTCCCCAGTATCACCTTGTGTCCCCAGAATCACCTTGTCCCCCCAACATCACCGTGTGTCCCCAGCATCACCTTGTGTCCCCAGAATCACCTTGTGTCCCCAGCATCACCTTGTGTTCCCAGCATCACCTTGTGTCCCCAGCATCACCTTGTGTCCCCAGCATCACCTTGTGTTCCCAGTATCACCTTGTGTCCCCAGTATCACCTTGTGTCCCCAGAATCACCTTGTGTCCCCAGCATCACCTTGTGTTCCCAGTATCACTTTGTGTCCCCAGTATCACCTTGTGTCCCCAGAATCACCTTGTGTCCCCAGTATCACCTTGTGTCCCCAGTATCACCTTGTGTCCCCAGTATCACCTTGTGTCCCCAGCATCACCTTGTGTTCCCAGTATCACCTTGTGTCCCCAGAATCACCTTGTGTCCCCAGTATCACCTTGTGTCCCCAGTATCACCTTGTGTCCCCAGAATCACCTTGTCCCCCCAACATCACCGTGTGTCCCCAGCATCACCTTGTGTCCCCAGAATCACCTTGTGTCCCCAGTATCACCTTGTGTCCCCAGCATCACCTTGTGTTCCCAGTATCACCTTGTGTCCCCAGTATCACCTTGTGTCCCCAGTATCACCTTGTGTCCCCAGTATCACCTTGTGTTCCCAGTATCACCTTGTGTCCCCAGTATCACCTTGTGTCCCCAGAATCACCTTGTGTCCCCAGCATCACCTTGTGTTCCCAGCATCACCTTGTGTCCCCAGCATCACCTTGTGTCCCCAGCATCATCTTGTGTTCCCAGTATCACCTTGTGTCCCCAGTATCACCTTGTGTCCCCATAATCACCTTGTGTCCCCATAATCACCTTGTGTCCCCAGCATCACCTTGTGTTCCCAGCATTACCTTGTGTCCCCAGCATCACCTTGTGTCCCCAGCATCACCTTGTGTCCCCAGCATCACCTTGTGTCCCCATAATCACCTTGTGTCCCCAGCATCACCTTGTGTTCCCAGCATTACCTTGTGTCCCCAGCATCACCTTGTGTCCCCAGCATCACCTTGTGTCCCCAGCATCACCTTGTGTTCCCAGTATCACCTTGTGTCCCCAGTATCACCTTGTGTCCCCAGTATCACCTTGTGTCCCCAGTATCACCTTGTGTCCCCAGCATCACCTTGTGTTCCCAGTATCACCTTGTGTCCCCAGTATCACCTTGTGTCCCCAGTATCACCTTGTGTCCCCAGCATCACCTTGTGTTCCCAGTATCACCTTGTGTCCCCAGTATCACCTTGTGTCCCCAGAATCACCTTGTGTCCCCAGCATCACCTTGTGTTCCCAGCATCACCTTGTGTCCCCAGCATCACCTTGTGTTCCCAGTATCACCTTGTGTCGCCAGTATCACCTTGTGTCCCCAGTATCACCTTGTGTCCCCAGTATCACCTTGTGTCCCCCGTATCACCTTGTGTCCCCAGAATCACCTTGTGTCCCCAGTATCACCTTGTGTCCCCAGTATCACCTTGTGTCCCCAGTATCACCTTGTGTCCCCAGCATCACCTTGTGTTCCCAGTATCACCTTGTGTCCCCAGAATCACCTTGTGTCCCCAGTATCACCTTGTGTCCCCAGTATCACCTTGTGTCCCCAGAATCACCTTGTCCCCCCAACATCACCGTGTGTCCCCAGCATCACCTTGTGTCCCCAGAATCACCTTGTGTCCCCAGCATCACCTTGTGTTCCCAGCATCACCTTGTGTCCCCAGCATCACCTTGTGTCCCCAGCATCACCTTGTGTTCCCAGTATCACCTTGTGTCCCCAGCATCACCTTGTGTTCCCAGCATCACCTTGTGTCCCCAGCATCACCTTGTGTCCCCAGCATCATCTTGTGTTCCCAGTATCACCTTGTGTCCCCAGTATCACCTTGTGTCCCCATAATCACCTTGTGTCCCCATAATCACCTTGTGTCCCCAGCATCACCTTGTGTTCCCAGCATTACCTTGTGTCCCCAGCATCACCTTGTGTCCCCAGCATCACCTTGTGTCCCCAGCATCACCTTGTGTCCCCATAATCACCTTGTGTCCCCAGCATCACCTTGTGTTCCCAGTATCACCTTGTGTCCCCAGTATCACCTTGTGTCCCCAGTATCACCTTGTGTCCCCAGCATCACCTTGTGTTCCCAGTATCACCTTGTGTCCCCAGTATCACCTTGTGTCCCCAGCATCACCTTGTGTTCCCAGCATCACCTTGTGTCCCCAGCATCACCTTGTGTCCCCAGCATCATCTTGTGTTCCCAGTATCACCTTGTGTCCCCAGTATCACCTTGTGTCCCCATAATCACCTTGTGTCCCCATAATCACCTTGTGTCCCCAGCATCACCTTGTGTTCCCAGCATTACCTTGTGTCCCCAGCATCACCTTGTGTCCCCAGCATCACCTTGTGTCCCCAGCATCACCTTGTGTCCCCATAATCACCTTGTGTCCCCAGCATCACCTTGTGTTCCCAGCATTACCTTGTGTCCCCAGTATCACCTTGTGTCCCCATAATCACCTTGTGTCCCATAATCACCTTGTGTCCCCAGCATCACCTTGTGTTCCCAGCATTACCTTGTGTCCCCAGTATCACCTTGTGTCCCCAGAATCACCTTGTGTCCCCAGCATCACCTTGTGTTCCCAGCATCACCTTGTGTCCCCAGCATCACCTTGTGTTCCCAGTATCACCTTGTGTCGCCAGTATCACCTTGTGTCCCCAGTATCACCTTGTGTCCCCAGTATCACCTTGTGTCCCCCGTATCACCTTGTGTCCCCAGAATCACCTTGTGTCCCCAGTATCACCTTGTGTCCCCAGTATCACCTTGTGTCCCCAGTATCACCTTGTGTCCCCAGCATCACCTTGTGTTCCCAGTATCACCTTGTGTCCCCAGAATCACCTTGTGTCCCCAGTATCACCTTGTGTCCCCAGTATCACCTTGTGTCCCCAGAATCACCTTGTCCCCCCAACATCACCGTGTGTCCCCAGCATCACCTTGTGTCCCCAGAATCACCTTGTGTCCCCAGCATCACCTTGTGTTCCCAGCATCACCTTGTGTCCCCAGCATCACCTTGTGTCCCAGCATCACCTTGTGTTCCCAGTATCACCTTGTGTCCCCAGCATCACCTTGTGTTCCCAGCATCACCTTGTGTCCCCAGCATCACCTTGTGTCCCCAGCATCATCTTGTGTTCCCAGTATCACCTTGTGTCCCCAGTATCACCTTGTGTCCCCATAATCACCTTGTGTCCCCATAATCACCTTGTGTCCCCAGCATCACCTTGTGTTCCCAGCATTACCTTGTGTCCCCAGCATCACCTTGTGTCCCCAGCATCACCTTGTGTCCCCAGCATCACCTTGTGTCCCCATAATCACCTTGTGTCCCCAGCATCACCTTGTGTTCCCAGTATCACCTTGTGTCCCCAGTATCACCTTGTGTCCCCAGTATCACCTTGTGTCCCCAGCATCACCTTGTGTTCCCAGTATCACCTTGTGTCCCCAGTATCACCTTGTGTCCCCAGCATCACCTTGTGTTCCCAGCATCACCTTGTGTCCCCAGCATCACCTTGTGTCCCCAGCATCATCTTGTGTTCCCAGTATCACCTTGTGTCCCCAGTATCACCTTGTGTCCCCATAATCACCTTGTGTCCCCATAATCACCTTGTGTCCCCAGCATCACCTTGTGTTCCCAGCATTACCTTGTGTCCCCAGCATCACCTTGTGTCCCCAGCATCACCTTGTGTCCCCAGCATCACCTTGTGTCCCCATAATCACCTTGTGTCCCCAGCATCACCTTGTGTTCCCAGCATTACCTTGTGTCCCCAGCATCACCTTGTGTCCCCAGCATCACCTTGTGTCCCCAGCATCACCTTGTGTTCCCAGTATCACCTTGTGTCCCCAGTATCACCTTGTGTCCCCAGTATCACCTTGTGTCCCCAGTATCACCTTGTGTCCCCAGCATCACCTTGTGTTCCCAGTATCACCTTGTGTCGCCAGTATCACCTTGTGTCCCCAGTATCACCTTGTGTCCCCAGTATCACCTTGTGTCCCCCGTATCACCTTGTGTCCCCAGAATCACCTTGTGTCCCCAGTATCACCTTGTGTCCCCAGTATCACCTTGTGTCCCCAGTATCACCTTGTGTCCCCAGTATCACCTTGTGTCCCCAGAATCACCTTGTGTCCCCAGCATCACCTTGTGTTCCCAGTATCACTTTGTGTCCCCAGTATCACCTTGTGTCCCCAGAATCACCTTGTGTCCCCAGTATCACCTTGTGTCCCCAGTATCACCTTGTGTCCCCAGTATCACCTTGTGTCCCCAGCATCACCTTGTGTTCCCAGTATCACCTTGTGTCCCCAGAATCACCTTGTGTCCCCAGTATCACCTTGTGTCCCCAGTATCACCTTGTGTCCCCAGAATCACCTTGTCCCCCCAACATCACCGTGTGTCCCCAGCATCACCTTGTGTCCCCAGAATCACCTTGTGTCCCCAGTATCACCTTGTGTCCCCAGCATCACCTTGTGTTCCCAGTATCACCTTGTGTCCCCAGTATCACCTTGTGTCCCCAGTATCACCTTGTGTCCCCAGTATCACCTTGTGTTCCCAGTATCACCTTGTGTCCCCAGTATCACCTTGTGTCCCCAGAATCACCTTGTGTCCCCAGCATCACCTTGTGTTCCCAGCATCACCTTGTGTCCCCAGCATCACCTTGTGTCCCCAGCATCATCTTGTGTTCCCAGTATCACCTTGTGTCCCCAGTATCACCTTGTGTCCCCATAATCACCTTGTGTCCCCATAATCACCTTGTGTCCCCAGCATCACCTTGTGTTCCCAGCATTACCTTGTGTCCCCAGCATCACCTTGTGTCCCCAGCATCACCTTGTGTCCCCAGCATCACCTTGTGTCCCCATAATCACCTTGTGTCCCCAGCATCACCTTGTGTTCCCAGCATTACCTTGTGTCCCCAGCATCACCTTGTGTCCCCAGCATCACCTTGTGTCCCCAGCATCACCTTGTGTTCCCAGTATCACCTTGTGTCCCCAGTATCACCTTGTGTCCCCAGTATCACCTTGTGTCCCCAGCATCACCTTGTGTTCCCAGTATCACCTTGTGTCCCCAGTATCACCTTGTGTCCCCAGCATCACCTTGTGTCCCCAGCATCACCTTGTGTTCCCAGTATCACCTTGTGTCCCCAGTATCACCTTGTGTCCCCAGAATCACCTTGTGTCCCCAGCATCACCTTGTGTCCCCAGCATCACCTTGTGTTCCCAGTATCACCTTGTGTCCCCAGTATCACCTTGTGTCCCCAGTATCACCTTGTGTCCCCAGCATCACCTTGTGTTCCCAGTATCACCTTGTGTCCCCAGTATCACCTTGTGTCCCCAGTATCACCTTGTGTCCCCAGCATCACCTTGTGTTCCCAGTATCACCTTGTGTCCCCAGTATCACCTTGTGTCCCCAGAATCACCTTGTGTCCCCAGCATCACCTTGTGTTCCCAGCATCACCTTGTGTCCCCAGCATCACCTTGTGTCCCCAGCATCATCTTGTGTTCCCAGTATCACCTTGTGTCCCCAGTATCACCTTGTGTCCCCATAATCACCTTGTGTCCCCAGCATCACCTTGTGTTCCCAGCATTACCTTGTGTCCCCAGCATCACCTTGTGTCCCCAGCATCACCTTGTGTCCCCAGCATCACCTTGTGTTCCCAGTATCACCTTGTGTCCCCAGTATCACCTTGTGTCCCCAGTATCACCTTGTGTCCCCAGCATCACCTTGTGTTCCCAGTATCACCTTGTGTCCCCAGTATCACCTTGTGTCCCCAGCATCACCTTGTGTCCCCAGCATCACCTTGTGTTCCCAGTATCACCTTGTGTCCCCAGCATCACCTTGTGTCCCCAGCATCACCTTGTGTTCCCAGTATCACCTTGTGTCCCCAGTATCACCTTGTGTCCCCAGTATCACCTTGTGTCCCCAGCATCACCTTGTGTTCCCAGTATCACCTTGTGTCCCCAGTATCACCTTGTGTCCCCAGTATCACCTTGTGTCCCCAGTATCACCTTGTGTCCCCAGCATCACCTTGTGTTCCCAGTATCACCTTGTGTCCCCAGTATCACCTTGTGTCCCCAGTATCACCTTGTGTCCCCAGCATCACCTTGTGTTCCCAGTATCACCTTGTGTCCCCAGTATCACCTTGTGTCCCCAGAATCACCTTGTGTCCCCAGCATCACCTTGTGTTCCCAGCATCACCTTGTGTCCCCAGCATCACCTTGTGTTCCCAGTATCACCTTGTGTCGCCAGTATCACCTTGTGTCCCCAGTATCACCTTGTGTCCCCAGTATCACCTTGTGTCCCCCGTATCACCTTGTGTCCCCAGAATCACCTTGTGTCCCCAGTATCACCTTGTGTCCCCAGTATCACCTTGTGTCCCCAGTATCACCTTGTGTCCCCAGCATCACCTTGTGTTCCCAGTATCACCTTGTGTCCCCAGAATCACCTTGTGTCCCCAGTATCACCTTGTGTCCCCAGTATCACCTTGTGTCCCCAGAATCACCTTGTCCCCCCAACATCACCGTGTGTCCCCAGCATCACCTTGTGTCCCCAGAATCACCTTGTGTCCCCAGCATCACCTTGTGTTCCCAGCATCACCTTGTGTCCCCAGCATCACCTTGTGTCCCCAGCATCACCTTGTGTTCCCAGTATCACCTTGTGTCCCCAGTATCACCTTGTGTCCCCAGAATCACCTTGTGTCCCCAGCATCACCTTGTGTTCCCAGTATCACCTTGTGTCCCCAGAATCACCTTGTGTCCCCAGCATCACCTTGTGTTCCCAGTATCACTTTGTGTCCCCAGTATCACCTTGTGTCCCCAGTATCACCTTGTGTCCCCAGCATCACCTTGTGTTCCCAGTATCACCTTGTGTCCCCAGAATCACCTTGTGTCCCCAGTATCACCTTGTGTCCCCAGTATCACCTTGTGTCCCCAGAATCACCTTGTCCCCCCAACATCACCGTGTGTCCCCAGCATCACCTTGTGTCCCCAGAATCACCTTGTGTCCCCAACATCACCGTGTGTCCCCAGCATCACCTTGTGTCCCCAGAATCACCTTGTGTCCCCAGTATCACCTTGTGTCCCCAGCATCACCTTGTGTTCCCAGTATCACCTTGTGTCCCCAGTATCACCTTGTGTCCCCAGTATCACCTTGTGTCCCCAGTATCACCTTGTGTTCCCAGTATCACCTTGTGTCCCCAGTATCACCTTGTGTCCCCAGAATCACCTTGTGTCCCCAGCATCACCTTGTGTTCCCAGCATCACCTTGTGTCCCCAGCATCACCTTGTGTCCCCAGCATCATCTTGTGTTCCCAGTATCACCTTGTGTCCCCAGTATCACCTTGTGTCCCCATAATCACCTTGTGTCCCCAGCATCACCTTGTGTTCCCAGCATTACCTTGTGTCCCCAGCATCACCTTGTGTCCCCAGCATCACCTTGTGTCCCCAGCATCACCTTGTGTTCCCAGTATCACCTTGTGTCCCCAGTATCACCTTGTGTCCCCAGTATCACCTTGTGTCCCCAGCATCACCTTGTGTTCCCAGTATCACCTTGTGTCCCCAGTATCACCTTGTGTCCCCAGCATCACCTTGTGTCCCCAGCATCACCTTGTGTTCCCAGTATCACCTTGTGTCCCCAGCATCACCTTGTGTCCCCAGCATCACCTTGTGTTCCCAGTATCACCTTGTGTCCCCAGTATCACCTTGTGTCCCCAGTATCACCTTGTGTCCCCAGCATCACCTTGTGTCCCCAGTATCACCTTGTGTCCCCAGTATCACCTTGTGTCCCCAGCATCACCTTGTGTTCCCAGTATCACCTTGTGTCCCCAGAATCACCTTGTGTCCCCAGTATCACCTTGTGTCCCCAGTATCACCTTGTGTCCCCAGAATCACCTTGTCCCCCCAACATCACCGTGTGTCCCCAGCATCACCTTGTGTTCCCAGTATCACCTTGTGTCCCCAGTATCACCTTGTGTCCCCAGTATCACCTTGTGTCCCCAGCATCACCTTGTGTTCCCAGTATCACCTTGTGTCCCCAGTATCACCTTGTGTCCCCAGTATCACCTTGTGTCCCCAGAATCACCTTGTCCCCCCAACATCACCTTGTGTCCCCAGCATCACCTTGTGTTCCCAGTATCACCTTGTGTCCCCAGTATCACCTTGTGTCCCCAGTATCACCTTGTGTCCCCAGCATCACCTTGTGTTCCCAGTATCACCTTGTGTCCCCAGTATCACCTTGTGTCCCCAGTATCACCTTGTGTCCCCAGCATCACCTTGTGTCCCCAGCATCACCTTGTGTTCCCAGTATCACCTTGTGTCCCCAGTATCACCTTGTGTCCCCAGTATCACCTTGTGTCCCCAGCATCACCTTGTGTTCCCAGTATCACCTTGTGTTCCCAGTATCACCTTGTGTCGCCAGTATCACCTTGTGTCCCCAGTATCACCTTGTGTCCCCAGTATCACCTTGTGTCCCCCGTATCACCTTGTGTTCCCAGTATCACCTTGTGTCCCCAGTATCACCTTGTGTTCCCAGCATCACCTTGTGTCCCCAGCATCACCTTGTGTTCCCAGTATCACCTTGTGTCGCCAGTATCACCTTGTGTCCCCAGTATCACCTTGTGTCCCCAGTATCACCTTGTGTCCCCCGTATCACCTTGTGTTCCCAGTATCACCTTGTGTCCCCAGTATCACCTTGTGTCCCCAGAATCACCTTGTGTCCCCAGCATCACCTTGTGTTCCCAGTATCACTTTGTGTCCCCAGTATCACCTTGTGTCCCCAGAATCACCTTGTGTCCCCAGTATCACCTTGTGTCCCCAGTATCACCTTGTGTCCCCAGTATCACCTTGTGTCCCCAGCATCACCTTGTGTTCCCAGTATCACCTTGTGTCCCCAGAATCACCTTGTGTCCCCAGTATCACCTTGTGTCCCCAGTATCACCTTGTGTCCCCAGAATCACCTTGTCCCCCCAACATCACCGTGTGTCCCCAGCATCACCTTGTGTCCCCAGAATCACCTTGTGTCCCCAGCATCACCTTGTGTTCCCAGCATCACCTTGTGTCCCCAGCATCACCTTGTGTCCCCAGCATCACCTTGTGTTCCCAGTATCACCTTGTGTCCCCAGTATCACCTTGTGTCCCCAGAATCACCTTGTCCCCCCAACATCACCGTGTGTCCCCAGCATCACCTTGTGTCCCCAGAATCACCTTGTGTCCCCAGCATCACCTTGTGTTCCCAGCATCACCTTGTGTCCCCAGCATCACCTTGTGTCCCCAGCATCACCTTGTGTCCCCAGAATCACCTTGTGTCCCCAGTATCACCTTGTGTCCCCAGTATCACCTTGTGTCCCCAGAATCACCTTGTCCCCCCAACATCACCGTGTGTCCCCAGCATCACCTTGTGTCCCCAGAATCACCTTGTGTCCCCAGCATCACCTTGTGTTCCCAGCATCACCTTGTGTCCCCAGCATCACCTTGTGTCCCCAGCATCACCTTGTGTTCCCAGTATCACCTTGTGTTCCCAGTATCACCTTGTGTCCCCAGAATCACCTTGTGTCCCCAGTATCACCTTGTGTCCCCAGTATCACCTTGTGTCCCCAGAATCACCTTGTCCCCCCAACATCACCGTGTGTCCCCAGCATCACCTTGTGTCCCCAGAATCACCTTGTGTCCCCAGTATCACCTTGTGTCCCCAGCATCACCTTGTGTTCCCAGTATCACCTTGTGTCCCCAGAATCACCTTGTGTCCCCAACATCACCGTGTGTCCCCAGCATCACCTTGTGTCCCCAGAATCACCTTGTGTCCCCAGTATCACCTTGTGTCCCCAGCATCACCTTGTGTTCCCAGTATCACCTTGTGTCCCCAGTATCACCTTGTGTCCCCAGTATCACCTTGTGTCCCCCGTATCACCTTGTGTTCCCAGTATCACCTTGTGTCCCCAGTATCACCTTGTGTCCCCAGAATCACCTTGTGTCCCCAGTATCACCTTGTGTCCCCAGTATCACCTTGTGTCCCCAGAATCACCTTGTGTCCCCAGCATCACCTTGTGTTCCCAGTATCACCTTGTGTCCCCAGTATCACCTTGTGTTCCCAGTATCACCTTGTGTCCCCAGCATCACCTTGTGTTCCCAGTATCACCTTGTGTCCCCAGTATCACCTTGTGTCCCCAGTATCACCTTGTGTCCCCCGTATCACCTTGTGTCCCCAGAATCACCTTGTGTCCCCAGTATCACCTTGTGTCCCCAGCATCACCTTGTGTTCCCAGTATCACCTTGTGTCCCCAGTATCACCTTGTGTCCCCAGTATCACCTTGTGTCCCCCGTATCACCTTGTGTTCCCAGTATCACCTTGTGTCCCCAGTATCACCTTGTGTCCCCAGTATCACCTTGTGTCCCCAGCATCACCTTGTGTTCCCAGTATCACCTTGTGTCCCCAGAATCACCTTGTGTCCCCAACATCACCGTGTGTCCCCAGCATCACCTTGTGTCCCCAGAATCACCTTGTGTCCCCAGTATCACCTTGTGTCCCCAGCATCACCTTGTGTTCCCAGTATCACCTTGTGTCCCCAGTATCACCTTGTGTCCCCAGTATCACCTTGTGTCCCCCGTATCACCTTGTGTTCCCAGTATCACCTTGTGTCCCCAGTATCACCTTGTGTCCCCAGAATCACCTTGTGTCCCCAGCATCACCTTGTGTTCCCAGTATCACTTTGTGTCCCCAGTATCACCTTGTGTCCCCAGAATCACCTTGTGTCCCCAGTATCACCTTGTGTCCCCAGTATCACCTTGTGTCCCCAGTATCACCTTGTGTCCCCAGCATCACCTTGTGTTCCCAGTATCACCTTGTGTCCCCAGAATCACCTTGTGTCCCCAGTATCACCTTGTGTCCCCAGTATCACCTTGTGTCCCCAGTATCACCTTGTGTCCCCAGTATCACCTTGTGTCCCCAGAATCACCTTGTCCCCCCAACATCACCGTGTGTCCCCAGCATCACCTTGTGTCCCCAGAATCACCTTGTGTCCCCAGCATCACCTTGTGTCCCCAGCATCACCTTGTGTCCCCAGCATCACCTTGTGTTCCCAGTATCACCTTGTGTCCCCAGTATCACCTTGTGTCCCCAGAATCACCTTGTGTCCCCAGCATCACCTTGTGTTCCCAGTATCACTTTGTGTCCCCAGTATCACCTTGTGTCCCCAGAATCACCTTGTGTCCCCAGTATCACCTTGTGTCCCCAGTATCACCTTGTGTCCCCAGTATCACCTTGTGTCCCCAGCATCACCTTGTGTTCCCAGTATCACCTTGTGTCCCCAGAATCACCTTGTGTCCCCAGTATCACCTTGTGTCCCCAGTATCACCTTGTGTCCCCAGAATCACCTTGTCCCCCCAACATCACCGTGTGTCCCCAGCATCACCTTGTGTCCCCAGAATCACCTTGTGTCCCCAGCATCACCTTGTGTTCCCAGCATCACCTTGTGTCCCCAGCATCACCTTGTGTCCCCAGCATCACCTTGTGTTCCCAGTATCACCTTGTGTCCCCAGTATCACCTTGTGTCCCCAGAATCACCTTGTCCCCCCAACATCACCGTGTGTCCCCAGCATCACCTTGTGTCCCCAGTATCACCTTGTGTCCCCAGTATCACCTTGTGTCCCCAGCATCACCTTGTGTTCCCAGTATCACCTTGTGTCCCCAGTATCACCTTGTGTCCCCAGCATCACCTTGTGTCCCCAGCATCACCTTGTGTTCCCAGTATCACCTTGTGTCCCCAGCATCACCTTGTGTCCCCAGCATCACCTTGTGTTCCCAGTATCACCTTGTGTCCCCAGTATCACCTTGTGTCCCCAGTATCACCTTGTGTCCCCAGCATCACCTTGTGTCCCCAGCATCACCTTGTGTTCCCAGTATCACCTTGTGTCGCCAGTATCACCTTGTGTCCCCAGTATCACCTTGTGTCCCCAGTATCACCTTGTGTCCCCCGTATCACCTTGTGTCCCCAGAATCACCTTGTGTCCCCAGTATCACCTTGTGTCCCCAGTATCACCTTGTGTCCCCAGTATCACCTTGTGTCCCCAGCATCACCTTGTGTTCCCAGTATCACCTTGTGTCCCCAGAATCACCTTGTGTCCCCAGTATCACCTTGTGTCCCCAGTATCACCTTGTGTCCCCAGAATCACCTTGTCCCCCCAACATCACCGTGTGTCCCCAGCATCACCTTGTGTCCCCAGAATCACCTTGTGTCCCCAGCATCACCTTGTGTTCCCAGCATCACCTTGTGTCCCCAGCATCACCTTGTGTCCCCAGCATCACCTTGTGTTCCCAGTATCACCTTGTGTCCCCAGTATCACCTTGTGTCCCCAGAATCACCTTGTGTCCCCAGCATCACCTTGTGTTCCCAGTATCACCTTGTGTCCCCAGTATCACCTTGTGTCCCCAGTATCACCTTGTGTCCCCAGCATCACCTTGTGTCCCCAGAATCACCTTGTGTCCCCAGTATCACCTTGTGTCCCCAGTATCACCTTGTGTCCCCAGTATCACCTTGTGTCCCCAGCATCACCTTGTGTTCCCAGTATCACCTTGTGTCCCCAGAATCACCTTGTGTCCCCAGTATCACCTTGTGTCCCCAGTATCACCTTGTGTCCCCAGAATCACCTTGTCCCCCCAACATCACCGTGTGTCCCCAGCATCACCTTGTGTCCCCAGAATCACCTTGTGTCCCCAGCATCACCTTGTGTTCCCAGCATCACCTTGTGTCCCCAGCATCACCTTGTGTCCCCAGCATCACCTTGTGTTCCCAGTATCACCTTGTGTCCCCAGTATCACCTTGTGTCCCCAGAATCACCTTGTCCCCCCAACATCACCGTGTGTCCCCAGCATCACCTTGTGTCCCCAGAATCACCTTGTGTCCCCAGCATCACCTTGTGTTCCCAGCATCACCTTGTGTCCCCAGCATCACCTTGTGTCCCCAGCATCACCTTGTGTCCCCAGTATCACCTTGTGTCCCCAGCATCACCTTGTGTTCCCAGTATCACCTTGTGTCCCCAGTATCACCTTGTGTCCCCAGTATCACCTTGTGTCCCCAGCATCACCTTGTGTTCCCAGTATCACCTTGTGTCCCCAGTATCACCTTGTGTCCCCAGAATCACCTTGTGTCCCCAGCATCACCTTGTGTTCCCAGCATCACCTTGTGTCCCCAGCATCACCTTGTGTTCCCAGTATCACCTTGTGTCGCCAGTATCACCTTGTGTCCCCAGTATCACCTTGTGTCCCCAGTATCACCTTGTGTCCCCCGTATCACCTTGTGTCCCCAGAATCACCTTGTGTCCCCAGTATCACCTTGTGTCCCCAGTATCACCTTGTGTCCCCAGTATCACCTTGTGTCCCCAGCATCACCTTGTGTTCCCAGTATCACCTTGTGTCCCCAGAATCACCTTGTGTCCCCAGTATCACCTTGTGTCCCCAGTATCACCTTGTGTCCCCAGAATCACCTTGTCCCCCCAACATCACCGTGTGTCCCCAGCATCACCTTGTGTCCCCAGAATCACCTTGTGTCCCCAGCATCACCTTGTGTTCCCAGCATCACCTTGTGTCCCCAGCATCACCTTGTGTCCCCAGCATCACCTTGTGTTCCCAGTATCACCTTGTGTCCCCAGTATCACCTTGTGTCCCCAGAATCACCTTGTGTCCCCAGCATCACCTTGTGTTCCCAGTATCACTTTGTGTCCCCAGTATCACCTTGTGTCCCCAGAATCACCTTGTGTCCCCAGTATCACCTTGTGTCCCCAGTATCACCTTGTGTCCCCAGTATCACCTTGTGTCCCCAGCATCACCTTGTGTTCCCAGTATCACCTTGTGTCCCCAGAATCACCTTGTGTCCCCAGTATCACCTTGTGTCCCCAGTATCACCTTGTGTCCCCAGAATCACCTTGTCCCCCCAACATCACCGTGTGTCCCCAGCATCACCTTGTGTCCCCAGAATCACCTTGTGTCCCCAGCATCACCTTGTGTTCCCAGCATCACCTTGTGTCCCCAGCATCACCTTGTGTCCCCAGCATCACCTTGTGTTCCCAGTATCACCTTGTGTCCCCAGTATCACCTTGTGTCCCCATAATCACCTTGTGTCCCCAGCATCACCTTGTGTTCCCAGCATTACCTTGTGTCCCCAGCATCACCTTGTGTCCCCAGCATCACCTTGTGTCCCCAGTATCACCTTGTGTCCCCAGTATCACCTTGTGTCCCCAGTATCACCTTGTGTCCCCAGCATCACCTTGTGTTCCTAGTATCACCTTGGGTCCCCAGAATCACCTTGTGTTCCCAGTATCACCTTGTGTCCCCAGTATCACCTTGTGTCCCCAGTATAACCTTGTGTCCCCAGCATCACCTTGTGTTCCCAGTATCACCTTGTGTCCCCAGTATCACCTTGTGTCCCCAGCATCACCTTGTGTCCCCAGCATCACCTTGTGTTCCCAGTATCACCTTGTGTCCCCAGTATCACCTTGTGTCCCCAGAATCACCTTGTGTCCCCAGCATCACCTTGTGTCCCCAGCATCACCTTGTGTTCCCAGTATCACCTTGTGTCCCCAGTATCACCTTGTGTCCCCAGTATCACCTTGTGTCCCCAGCATCACCTTGTGTTCCCAGTATCACCTTGTGTCCCCAGTATCACCTTGTGTCCCCAGTATCACCTTGTGTCCCCAGCATCACCTTGTGTCCCCAGCATCACCTTGTGTCCCCAGAATCACCTTGTGTCCCCTGCATCACCTTGTGTTCAAAGTATCACCTTGTGTCCCCAGTATCACCTGGTCCCCCCAGCATCACAGTGTGTCCCCAGCATCACCTTGTGTCCCCAGAATCACCTTGTGTCCCCAGTATCACCTTGTGTCCCCAGTATCACCTTGTGTCCCCAGTATCACCTTGTGTCCCCAGCATCACCTTGTGTTCCCAGTATCACCTTGTGTCCCCAGAATCACCTTGTGTCCCCAGTATCACCTTGTGTCCCCAGTATCACCTTGTGTCCCCAGTATCACCCTGTGTCCCCAGTATCACATTGTGTCCCCAGCATCACCTTGTGTCCCCAGCATCACCTTGTGTCCCCAGCATCACCTTGTGTTCCCAGTATCACCTTGTGTCCCCAGTATCACCTTGTGTCCCCAGCATCACCTTGTGTTCCCAGTATCACCTTGTGTCCCCAGTATCACCTTGTGTCCCCAGCATCACCTTGTGTCCCCAGCATCACCTTGTGTTCCCAGTATCACCTTGTGTCCCCAGTATCACCTTGTGTCCCCAGAATCACCTTGTGTCCCCAGCATCACCTTGTGTCCCCAGCATCACCTTGTGTTCCCAGCATCACCTTGTGTCCCCAGCATCACCTTGTGTCCCCAGAATCACCTTGTGTCCCCAGCATCACCTTGTGTTCCCAGTATCACCTTGTGTCCCCAGTATCACCTGGTCACCCCAGCATCACAGTGTGTCCCCAGCATCACCTTGTGTCCCCAGAATCACCTTGTGTCCCCAGTATCACCTTGTGTCCCCAGTATCACCTTGTGTCCCCAGTATCACCTTGTGTCCCCAGCATCACCTTGTGTCCCCAGTATCACATTGTGTCCCCAGCATCACCTTGTGTCCCCAGCATCACCTTGTGTCCCCAGCATCACCTTGTGTCCCCAGCATCACCTTGTGTCCCCAGTATCACCTTGTGTCCCCAGTATCACCTTGTGTCCCCAGCATCACCTTGTGTCCCCAGTATCACCTTGTGTCCCCAGTATCACCTTGTGTCCCCAGTATCACCTTGTGTCCCCAGTATCACCTTGTGTCCCCAGTATCACCTTGTGTCCCCAGGATCACCTTGTGTCCCCAGGATCACCTTGGGTCGAGAAACACCTTATTTACCCCTATGAGCGAGAGAGTACAGGCGTAGACAAGGTGTTTCCCGGCCCTAGTATACCTCCGATAAACGTTCGCCGCGGGCATGGAAGATATCCAATCGCTCTAAAAAGTTGGGAATCAGATCTTTAATACATTTTGAACTTTACTGTGCAAAAACCAGATTTTTACCTACATTTCCCATGTAGTTATGAATGTCCAAAAAACCTCCATGCAAAAAATGTGAATTTTTCATGCCCTGAGGGCAAATTTCGAGGTATTGTTTTCATATTGTCAGGATCGTCTGGACTCATGATATATATTATATATTTTATCTACGCTCTACGGCGCAACGAGAGACGAATAATTAATTATGTGATATGGTACAGTATGACTCTCCTCGCACTGAGAAGGAAGGGCAATATTTGTGGGGCGGGGGTGCAATAAAAAAGTGAAGATCTAATCGACTGGTCTCATCTGTCTTCGTCTGGTCTGATGGGAGGGATACCGAGGAGGAGGCACTCGGGACCAGGTAGACTCTGCTCCGAGAACCAGTGTCAGAAGATCTCTATGGAGAGGGGCGAGGATGAGGGTAGGTGAAGAGATACGCTATTATTGGTCCTTTCTCAAAATTATTGGTCCTTTCTCTGAGGGGAGCAAACAGAAAAAAACTGCTTCTGTCGAGTATGGTGTCACCGTGCATAATCCTACGGGCCAGGACCAGATCATAAGTGACTCTCCTCTCAAAAAGCGCTTGAAGACCAAGGAAAGACAGACGTTGAGAATAGGAAGGGAGACCAAGGGGATATGATGGAGATGGAAAGCATCGATACTATAGAATGCGAGTGAATTTCTCTTGGATTTTCTCAAGCTTCTGACTCTGTTTCTTAATGTGAGGGTTCCAGAAGGGGCAAGCGAATTCAATGTGAGGCAGAACGTATGTGATGAAGCATTTGATAAGGATAGTGGGATTATCGACGGTTACAGCACGAAGCATAATATGCATGACAGTGGTGGCTTTCTGAACACGATCATCAATACTGGCAGAGTTATTAAGGGTGGGCAGTACTTGGACGCCGAGATTACGTTGTTGGGGGACTTGCTCGAGGATAACAGTATTAATGAGATATTGAGGAGCAGGAGAAGAACCTATGTGGAGATGGGTGCATTTAGATTCCGAGAGAGATAATTGATTGGATACAGTCATAGTTGCCCACGCCGCCGGCGACCACCATGAACCCCTATTCATGGGTGCAAAGTGCTTGTCGTGAAAAGTGACAAGCACTTAGCACCCATGAACCCCGGGTCATGGTCAAAAATCGATCGGTGGGTCAAGACTAGGTACCGTACCCAATCGATCATACAATACCATTAGATACCGTATACCACTACCGTAACCCTCGATTATCGCAAACTAACTTTATTTTTAAAAAGCCCTGATACCGTGCCTAATCGATTATACAGTACCCTAGTAATTACTGTAACCCAGTTCCTTGGGTCAGATCCAGTTCCTTGGGTCAAACATTTTTATAAAAATCCAAAATAGGGCAAACAATTATTTTTAAGTATCCTACCGTAACTCTAAATACTGTAGAATAATTATATGATACATTTAGGATTTTTAGAAAAATGTATGGAATTTTTAGAAAAATGTTTGACCCAAGGAACTGGATCTGACCCAAGGAACTGGGTTACGGTAGTTACCTGGGTACTGTACAATCGAATGGGCACGGTACCAGGACTTTTTAAAAATAAAGTTAGTTTGTGATAATCGTTGGTTACGGTAGTGGTATACGGTATCTGGTGGTACTGAATGATCGATTGGGTACGGTACCTAGTCTTGATCTACCATTGACCTACCGATCAAATTTTCACCATGACCCCCTATACATATATGCAAAGTGCTTGTCACTTTTAACATGAATAGGGGTTCATGGGTGCTAAGTGCTTGTCATATCCGCCGCCAGTGTTGGGCAATTATGGATACAGTTCATGAATATCTGGCATCTAAGGCATACTGTAATTGGGTAGTGCAAAAGGCTTTATTTTTATTGGAGTAGGAAACATAAATCTTAATATCATCAGCGTACGCTTTTACACGCACATCAGGGAAAGGAGCAAGGACATATGTTATATCAGAAATGTAGAGATAGAATAGAATGGGCCCTAGCACAGAACCTTGAGGAACACCGGACAGAACAGGGAAGGACTTGGATACGTTATTTCCTAGTCGTACGGAGAAATGCCTATCCGTGACGAAATCAGAAATCCAATTAAGAAGGTTACCTTCAATACCGTAATGCAAGCATTTAGAGAGAAGTTTAGGAAAGGGGACGGTGTCAAAAGCACGAGAAAAATCTAGATATATCGCATCGGTTTGCTCTTTACGAGAGTGCGCAAGAGTCCAGTCATTTTCACAATCTATAAGGTTGGTGAGAACAGAGGCACCGGATCGAAAGCCATGTTGGTACTTAGGAATAATATTGAAACGATACAGGTAAGGTGCAAGTTTATGCTTGACAAGGCGCTCCATTGTTTTGGACGCAGGAGACAATATAGAGATTGGGCGATACGAATCAGGTGACTCTTATTAGGTTATTCTTATTAGGTTTGAGAATTTGGGTAATGAGTGAAAATTTCCAAAGGGATGGAACGATACCAGATTGCATACTGATGTTGAAAATATCACAGAGAGGAAGGGCGAGAGCGTGAGCACATTTACGAAAAATTATCTGAGGAATATTATCATGACCAGATGAACAAGAAGGAGAAAGCTGCTTTAATGCCTTGTGAACTTCATTAGGGAGAAAGGAAACATTTCGGAGGTATGAGGGAGAAGGGTGTGAGGAGACAGAGGGTAAGAGTCCATCATCAAGTGTGAAATGCGAGGCGAAGCGAGACGCGAGAGTATTGGTTATGTCTATAGTGCTAGTTACGATGGCTCCAAAAGTGTCAACGAGTTCTTTGGGAATGGAAGGCTTAGGTTGGGTGAGGGTACGAATATGACGGTAAAGATCCTTAGAGTTTTTCAATTTTTTATGTTCGCAAAATTGGTTTCATTTTTTGATTTGGTATAATAGATCTTTACTGCATTTTTCGTATTGGGATCTAATGGATATAAGGTCAATCTTAGTGAATAGTGTATTCCTATGTTTAATAAGTTTCTGGATATGAGGGGGTATGCATGGATTTTAGACTTAGGCTGATGATAGGGATCGAAAATGTCGATAGCATGGTGAATTACAGATACGAAAGAGCAATATAATTACAGATCCGGGCACTTTTGGAATGGGTTTGATTTTTTTAACCAGGAAAATTTCAATTCTGCAACTAGGATGTTATGCACCAAATTAATCGGAGATTTTTCTTTTTGATATTGGGGTATGACGCATGCGCATAGTCGTTGCGTAGTGATGACGCAATCAAAATTCACTTTTTCAAAACGGCATTATTCTTACATGGATTTTCCCCAGCTCGCCAAACTTTCTGAGCTTGGAGTCATGCCCAAGATCTTCCCAGAAAAAATTTTTGAGGTTGCTGCGCGACCGCACATTTGCTGCAGCCTTGCTGCAAAATCGAGGTCGAAAATTCAGATCTCGGCTCCTAGTCAAGCTAGAGACTGGATCAAGGCATCAAAATGATCGCCATCATGATTCCAGATGATGCTGAGAATATGAAAACAATATATCGGAATTTGCCCTCAGGGCACGAAAAAGTCTCTTTTTTGAATGACCATTTTTTGGACATTCATCACTACATGGGAAATGTAGGTAAAAATCTGGTTTTTGCATAGGAATGTTCAAAATGTATTGGAGAACTGATTTCCAACTTTTTAGAGTGATTGGATAACTTTCCTACTCGTGGCATTCGTTTTTCGGAGGTATACTAGGGCCGGGAAACATCTTGTTTACGCCTGTACTCTCTCGCTCATAGGGGTAAACAGGGTGTTTTTCGAAACCAGTATACCTCCGAAAAACGAACGCCGCGGGTAGGAGAGATATCCAATCGCTCTAAAAACTGGAGCATCGGTCCTTCAATACATTTTGAACATTCCTATGCAAAAACCAGATTTTTACCTTCATTTCCCATGTACTTATGAATGTCCAAAAATTGGGCATTTAGAAAAGTGATTTTTTCGTGCCCTGAGGGCAAATTTCGATTTAATGTTTTCATATTCTTAGGATCATCTGGGCTCATGATTGCGATCATTTTGATGCCTTGATCCACTCTCTAGCTTGACTAGGAGCCGATATCTGAATTTTCGACCTCGATTTTGCAGCAAGCCTGCAGCAAATGTGCGGTCGCGCAGCAACCTGAAAATTTTTTTCTGGGTAGTCCTCGGGCATGACTCCAACCTCAGAAAATTTGGCGACCTGGGAAAAATCCATGTAAGAATAATGCCGTTTTGAAAAAGTGAATTTTGATTGCGTCATCACTACGCAACGACTATGCGCTTGCGTCATACCCCAATATCAAAAAGAAAAATCTCCGATGAATTTAGTGCATAACATCCTGGTTGCAGAATTGACATTTTCCTGGTTAAAAAATTCAAACCCATTCCAAAAGTGCCCGGTGACTTATGCTCGCGACTGTATGTTCACGTAATTTTAGCATATTCGACAGCAACGCAATATAAGAAAATGTGCTTTCGACGTGACGTCATCTGGAGACTCTGGGGGCAAAATGAATGTGCCCACCTTTTTCAGCACTCTAAACAACCCCAAAGCTCCGAATTTCAGATAAATTATATAGTTGGACTGTGCCAGAACTCTCCGAATCTGCTCGATCCTTAAGCAAAATGTATAAATATGAATTTATTCCGATGTTTGTAGATGAACAAACTATGTACTTGACGATTGTAATTGCCATATCCTGCGTACAGCATCTGTGTTTACTCATACTTGCTGCTTTGATAGCACATTTCGGTGACATTAGCCGATAAGGAAGGACTATCGGTTCTCTTTCTCATATCTTATCAAGAGGCGATATGCATACACACTTCCAAGATGTGGTGTTTGTCCCTCTAATCGTCCACCCTCCTCACACTCCAGTAAATGCAATCAACGAGAGCCCCTGTGAAGGATTGAAGAATGTTCGGAAATCAGACGGCATCGAGTGTAGTGTTTGCGGAGACAAAGTAAGATTTTACAATAACTATTTGAATAATTAAGTGATTTCCTTTCCTTCCAGCCCACTGGCTATCACTATGATGTCCTCTCGTGCAACGGTTGCAAGACTTTCTTCCGGTATGCATGTAGTAATTTATTTTATTTGGCACAATTAACAATGTCATGAATGCGTAGGAGATTGTGTACTAAAATTTAGATATGCAAAATGGCGCCACTTAAAAAAAGTGTTTTAGTATCAACAAAATCATTTTCCAGACGGACGATAGTCTCAGGACGATCGTTCTGTTGCTCGAAAGGAGGCCGATGCGTTTTTGATAAAGGTGATTGACGGAAATAGCGAGCGAACCGAATAGCTGGCACTTATATTGCTAATGGCCACCCACTCAATCTCACCATCCCTTCCATCCTTTGAGGGATAGAGAAGCAAGGAGGTGAAGTGAAAACTGGAATGAAAGGGGGGGGGGGCATGAACCGAAGAAATTTACCAATATATCACATTTCTTCGCTTGCTAATCTCCTCATCACGACACAGCCTAAGTGTTGGCGAATAATGCATAATAATACAAATTTAAAAATATATATATTTGCAGAATTCCGCTGTGCTTGTCGTTCCTGTCGCTTCCAGAAGTGCATCGACTCGGGAATGAATGCAAAAGGTATCGATATTGTTTCTCTTTTCATTACTGTATCACTGCATCCCACTCAGAAAGGTTTCACAAATTCTTCGTCTCATTTATTCACCAGAGCAGATGAGGTCAAATATTCAAATAACTTTGTTTCATGTTTTCTCTCCTCAGGTATACAACGGCCAACAGGCAACAAACGAGCGTCAATCTCTTCCCAATCGGAGCTGGATGACGGCACTGTTTTGAGCGACTCTCCCTCAATTGTATGACTTGGTAGATAGGCAGATTCAGAATACGCTTTCAGTCGCAGAGAAAGCTTACACTCCCCCGAACGATTGTGAACATCTCCGAAGTGAAATATTGCGGCGAAATTGCAAACTTGGTAAGATATATGTGTAGCCCGCTTGTGACATTTAGAATATTGAAAAGAAATATGTATTGATCGTTATTGATTAAGGATGCCTTTTTAGTTTGTATGCAAATTATTGTTTTTTTCAGTTGGCGAAGGAGTGTCGAATCTCAAGGATTCGCAATAGTAATAATTTCACTCTCTTCACATCGAATAAACTGGAGAAAATCCTAGAAATGCCAGCGCTCATAGGATCAACTGATCCCTCCATTCGACAGCAAGTGGGCAGATTCTCCGAGTTCTTCCAATAAGGTGGTGGGCAACGCGCCACCAACTGGTTAGGGCACTGGTGTCCAACTGGTAAGGCAACTGCTTAAAGGAGGAGCAAAGGCAAAATTCAATTTTTGAAGCTTTCATATGCACGGCTTAGATCTCCCCAACGATAAGAAGCTCCGAAATTTTCACATTGATATCTCCATTACGAACAGAGCTATCGGTAGTTGGCGGGGAGCCAAATCAGGGAAAGCTCAGGCAACGAGCGAGAGAGCACTCGACTTGAAGAGAGTTCTCTTCTAATTGAAACATATTTCAACCGGGCGCGCGTTTGCCTTTACTCCTCCTTTAACCAGTTGTTTTTTTCACCGGTTGTTGACCAGATAGAGTAGCCGGAGTTTAGGTTAACCACTGGTTAACCAGTTGCCTGACAAGCTGGTGGCGCGTTGAAAACCAACTTTTTGGAAGAAACCAGAGTTCCCTCCCCTTAGGGAGAGCTGAAATATCAGTGTAGGAGATATAGGAGAGAGCTGATAATATTTGGTCTATAAGGTTTGTTTGTAAGGCCCTATGAACCATATAAACCAAATTGCCTAGCTGAGAAAACTATCGGGGCATTAATGACAAAGTAGGATCAGTTCCTACCAGTTAATAATTTTATCTTCATTAATTTTCTTTCAGGAGAGAAGGGACTACCTCGATCAGCAGTACTCTCATAATCCAATAAGATATTGGATGAACTGTGATCTCCATCTGGTCGTGGAATACTGCAAGACCTTCCCCGTCTTCAATCTGCTCTCCCAAAAGGACAAGGTGACCAGTAGTGATGACAAAACGGCTTTTCAAGCCGGCTTGATGCCAGCTTTAGTCCGGAATTTCAAAGGTGAAGCCGGCTTGGAGGCGCATCCAAGCCGGCTTGCCGTTTCCGTTTTGTCAGCACTAGTGACCAGTATACCCACGCCGGCGGCGATCTCCATGGCTAGTGTTTTAATTTCCAGATAATTTTGGGTCATCTTCGGGTGCGTTTCAGGTGCGCTAGATAGCTGATAAGTGCATGAGCTAGTACGCTCAGCTGAAACATGCCAGAAAATAAGCCTAAATTACCTAAACATTAAAACCCTGCTCATAACCCCCAATAAGACGCACTGCCTGGCAGGCCGCCACCAGTTGCGGGCAACTATTCTCTCCCTCACTATCGAAATCATCGACTAAATGAGTATTCTTGAGATGGTTCTGCTATCCCACATGGGGTCGCTCCAAATGATGCTCACTCAATCCTACTACTCGGCCAAAAATGGACATGGTTAGTGTTCATTGTACGATATTGTCCGGGACTGTATAGCAGAGCCAGATTGCCTCCTCCCGTATCTAGGTAGTAACCGCGATTTATCAGGAACAAACACCTTCCCCGATGGAAAGATCGCCGTAGAGATTGCAAAAAATATGTGAGCTTATTTTTGATATTATCGTGTGAATATCACCAAAAGACGTGTTACCCTAGTTAAAGTCATCTGAATCTGGTGTGCGGCCTCCTCTAAGCATCTTCTGCAGCAACAGAGGCAGCTTGTCCCTTCGAAGCGTAGCCGACAGCTCCTGGGCTTTCCAATTATTCTCCCTACCCGTCCACCTTCTCCAGGACCTCAAACTGAGCGATGCTTCTTACGCTCTGTTGAGGGCTGTCGCCATATTTTCCCCTGGTCAGTCGAAAATATAACCAAGGAAATCGATAGAGCACTAGGTACGATCAGAACATTGACGTCATTCCGCCTTTGATGTAGCAAAGGCGGTATGACGTCACAGTTATCATCCGATCTAGTGCCATCGATCGAGGCGAAAGGAAAGTGACGAGACGAAGTGGCGCCCTCCCATTCGATACAAGGGGGGAGGGGGTGCGGTACCCGAAATAGCATGTCTAAACTGGTTTATCAAAAGAAAAAGTTTCAATCAGTTTGATTTTTTTTTTGTAAATGGTTGAACTCATTGCATTTACTGTTACAAATGTAATGGATGAACTTCAATCATTTACAAAAAAATTAAACTGGTTGAAACTTTTATTTTTTCATAAACCAGTTCAGACATGCTATTTCGAGAAACTCACCCCAAATATATCGATTACGGGTAGTAGGTCGGATGATCGATCACCTTCGGGATAAGAACCGAAAATTGTAATCTTCAAAATTGTAAACTTTTACAGTTTAATTATTGATGCTTAGGGAACCAACTGTGATCATACTGCTAGGGAAAGGGTTCCATTTTTGGTAATCATCCGACCAAGTGCCTGGGTACTTTTTTCGGGCTTTGTGAGATCAAGTCGAATCTCAAGCATCTCCAGTTTTGGAAAGTCGTCCAGAATCTCAATGCTTGTTTGTGGACAAGTTGCTGAATCATTTATGCTGCTTCGCATAGCAACTTTATAATGGGTATTCAATGAGAAAAAATATACAAGAATAAAACAAAATTTTAAAAAATATAAAAGAAACAACAATTTGAGTGGACGACGAGTTTTCCGCCGAGGGCCGCAAAATGATTTCCGCAGAGAGAGAACGACTGACTGATTTACTAACGAAGAAACTCTTCAGAGAGGTGAGATCCACTCTGGCAGCTGTATATAGTCTCTTCTCTCTCCATTATAGTTCGTTATACGGGTAATAGTCGGGTAATAGGTAATATGATAGTACCCATATGACTCTTTCGACTGGTCGAGCAAAGTATGCGGAAACGAATAAACGTAACCCCTCTAATCTCTGTCATCTCTCTCCCTCTCCCTACCTCTCTTCAGCATGGTTCGTCAGCGCTGATGAAGATTCTGGCAATACAATCAATGGTGCAGATGATGTACCGACTCGACTACCGCAGAAGGGCGCAGTTCATCTACTTGAGCGTCGAAATGAAAGATTTAATATTGAGCCCCCTGGGAAGAGCAGTGTACCTGCGGGAGAGGAGATAGTACCTTCTGTACGGGGGTCTATTTTTTCAGGTCATTTTAGAATTATTTATGATTGAACTCGTTGATGAATTTGGAGTGCATAATTTGTCATCCTCTGTTGAGTTCAAAAATGGTACACACTCCTTTCGTACATACCCGAGAAGAATTTGTATATTCAGTACCTAGGAACAGTAACTTCCGCGCATACCTTACTTTCTCTAGCCTTTTCCCAACCCATTCTCTCAATTTACTTCAATTGGCCTATCAATTCATGCATCATTTATACATAGGCTCATCTCGAAATGGACTCACGCATGAACTTACGTTACTCTACGCTCATATGCGATATCCACACTATTTTTTATCACACTATGTACATTTTCCAGTTATGCTTACACAAACGTTCAAACATGTTGAATATTCGTGGACTGAAAATATATGTTGCTTTTCATTCAGTTTCATTCCCATTTCGAAGTATGCAATGTATATACCTCGTTCTCGAAAAAAATCCCTTCAAAAGTATTAGGTTGAGCATAAAGTTTTGCGCGATTTTGGACCACAACTTTGAGTTCGTGCGGTTGCTTTTGCTAAAATAACCATCTGTTGTCCTGATGTCGATGTATAGGGACATGTTCAACCTTTAGAATAATACCATTTAACTAGAGCAAATATCTCTGTGCGAGAAATAAAGGTCTGATAACTTTGGATTTTTCAGAAAAATATTGATTTTCTTTTAAATTGATGTACTTTGTCGAGGCATTTTTAGATATTCATATTTATTCATATTTATCCTGACGTCAGGCACAATGGTCCTGCAGGAGGGTGACTTCAGTGTAGAGGGAATGGGGATCTTCGGTCTCAGAGCGTCGTTAGGTCAAGGGATGGAATCTTCAAGGGATGGGAGGGAAGGGATGGATTCATTTTTAGATAGCAGCTTATAAAATTTATTCAGAAGCCCGAGGCGTGCACTACCTAGTACGAAAAAGAAAAAGCTGTGGAATTCAGTACACGCTTCGTATAGGTCAATGAATAACGGGTACTTAGAAAAATCAGATTTCTCTCGAACAAATCACCCGTTTCGCGGATTAACGAGACTGACAGCTACCTATGGGTGCTGTTATCATTACTTACAGGGTTCTCTATTGCAACGATAAGAACCCACTTGGCTTTCTCATCTAAAAAAGTGACATTTGCAGATTTATTTTTCAATGAAAATGTCGAAAACGCTGATATGGAGGGTCTTCAGGCTCGGCTCAACCTAGAAAAAGTAGCGACCTCCACAATATTCCTAATTAGTGAGTGCTAGGGTAAGGGTTGTTCGTTAATTTTAGCACGAAATAACCGCCCTTCAAACCACGTGGCTTGCACAAAAAACGCAAAAGTGTGTATTTCGATGTTCTACATTGGACGCCTAAAATTCGAAAGACCCTGTTCATGAATGGAGATCCGCATTCTCTCCCAAATGGAATTTTGACTTGTACTAGAAAGGTAGTTCGCATTCATAAATAATTGAAATCTCAAGAACTATCGGTATAGATACAGTACCCCCAAAAACTTACCTTTACAATCGTCATGAAAACTCAAATTCTGATTCCGCGCTTATTTCTAATAGGCACTTTATGGCTGATCAGTATCAAACATTACCAGTACAGTATATGACAGTCATGCTTTACAACTGTGGTTAACATAGGGTCCTATCTCCGTTCTAAAAGAAATTATAATCCTTTGAATAGTCATGTTGTTTGTTAGCCACACGAAGTTTGATACATCGCTGTTTTATTTCCCTTAGTCGGACAGATCTATGATAGTGTGCGCTAAAGAGAGTATAAATGTCCCTATCTAGCGCTAAAAGATCTGAGTTGATTAGGTAACAGCGGACGATGGTAGATGTCAGGATGCACTTTAGTCAAAATCGCGCAAAACATTATGCTCAACCTGATATTAGAGAAATAAATTTATGATCAGTCCAGACCGATGATGTCAGATGAGCATCTAACGTACCCACTAGCTTATTAAATGCTACTAGCTTACTCAAGCTCAGAAAAGGGAAAAGAGAATCGGATAGCGACCGACATATCTGTTTGTGCAGTGTCTGAGTACAGTATCTACGTGCCGATTCCAATTTTCCTTGTCATGAGTACTCCCTCTGTGTTTACTCACACGTGCAGATTAGATTGTGGCATTGGCTGATACGAATGGTCATCTAAAGATCTCTTCGTCCTATCTTATCATATGGAGGGCAGTTCTAGGTTTTGGTGTTTGTGTCTCTAATCATCACCCTCATTTACGAATAAAATGACTCTGATGTAGTCGCACAAGTTGCAGACAGGCATTTCCTACACTTGCGTGCCTACAAGTCAATTTCCAACTTGTACACATACCCAACGTACATGTTTACAAGTTGGGAATCGACCTGAGCTTAGGGTAGGACACACAAGTTTAAAACAAGCCTGTCTGCAACTTATGCGACTACATCGTAAGAGCGTGTTCATGCACATCAATCTATTAAGTACCAACGAAATATATTCGTGTCGATTCGAACTAATCTCTTTGTCGAGTGCTTCTCTATTCTCTCCCATCCTATCTAATCTTGACAAGGTTGATATCTCTTTTTCTATATCCCTCTCGCCGTTCTTTGACATAGCAATATGCGAAAATTGCACATTTCGAAACCATTATCAACTCGCAATGGGCGTAGTACTGATGAGGTCCACCCTTTGTGAGGCGGGTCCGGTGGCGGGTGGGGAATAACCCAAAGACAGAAACAAAAACAACACTAATTTTGGGAACTTTTCTTGTCATCCGCACATCGATCAGACATTTATCATTTCACTGCTGTATATACAAAATAGTTCAAGCAAATGCAAAAAAAAAAGGAAGCCCCTCTGAAGAAATTCAAGAATGTTAAGAAATCAGAAGGGTTCGCTTGTAGTGTGTGCGGAGACAAGGTGAGATTTATTTCGCAATTCTTTATAATTTAAATCAATCTAATCAGGGCTTAATTTACCTATACCCTACATTTAGTTCCAATATTTCGTCTCCTAATTCCTTTCCTTCCAGCCCACTGGCTATCACTACGATGTCCTCTCGTGCAATGGCTGCAAGACCTTCTTCCGGTAATAATTTAACATGTTCAATTCAATGTTGTTGGTCATAATGCCATGAATAGGTAGTAACGCAGTAATATCAGATGCCGATTCTCAATAATTTCTTAACATTTCATTTTCAGGCGGACGATAATCTCAGGACGATCTTTCAGTTGCTCGAAAGGAGGCCGATGCGAATTTGATAAAGGTATGAGCTAAACAAATATTTGTCAATTATTCAGTTAATGGCCACCACCCCCCCCCCTTTCCCTCTAATTTCCCATACCTTCCCACCACTGAGGGGTTGAGTAACTCAGGGAGGTAGTCCTGAAAATGAGTGGACCAGATGATGAAGAGGGGTGGGGAGGTTGTCATTGACCGAAGAAATTCCGAATATTTATTTGTAGAATTCCGCTGTGCTTGTCGCTCCTGTCGCTTCCAGAAGTGTGTCGAGTCGGGAATGAATGAGAAAGGTATCGATCTTAGGTTCTTTTCACATATTTTCGTCGCTTCTTTTTCGTTCTTCCTATAAAATTCATTGTATTTGTATTTTAAAATATTTCATCTAGTAAATTTGGTTTTTCGATTATCAGCGTTATTTCTGCAGGGAACTAGGTCTGATGAGAACGATGACGTCATGCCGCCTTTGAAACATCAAAGACGGAATTACGTCGTAGCTTCTATCCGACCAAGTGCCCTCTCCAGCACCTTCCATTGGCATCCTTCCCCCTTAGATAGGAAATAGATCGTAAGCATCCTTGTCTCTGACCTAGCGTCCTCTGCAGCTATCCAATGACCGACAAACAGAAAACGAGCGCTAATCTCTTCCCAATCGGAGCAGGACTACGGCACCGATCGGAACAACTCTCCCCCAATTGTATGAATCTGATAGAACTGTAGATTCAGAATACGCTTTTAGTTGCAGAGAATGCTTACATTCCCCCGAACGATTATTAACATCTCCGAAGTGAATTATTCCGGTGAAAATTCCATCTTGGTAAGATATATGCGACCTTTACTTATACATATTGAAAAATGGATCGATGATGGTTTAAAAGGAGTAATCTCTTCGATACACTGAGTCTTCGTTTTTATATGTCATGGTTTGTTATTGTGGCTGTGTGTATTGTCATTGTAATTATTTTTTTTAGTTGGCGAAGGAGCGTCGAATCGAATGGATTCGTTATAAGTCCTCCCTTTTCACATCGCGCAAATTGGAGGAAATCATAGAAATGCTGGCGATAATCGGATCAACTGATCCTTCCCTGCGACTACAGGTAGGAAAGCTCCATTTTTTTTCAAATCAACGCGAAATTTCGAGTTTAAAATTTTTTTTTCATTTCCCCTCAACCTGGAATTTCGGACTATATTTATCAATATTTCATTCCCTTCCATATTATTTCTGCATTCGATTCTTAGGACGAAAGTTAATACGGGTTATTGTTGGCATTTTGACTCGTTCTGACCGCCCTCATTCGAAAAAGAGAGTTCGGAATGATTCTCAAATTCCGACTTTACATTTTGCATAGAGTGGAACGCATCTCTCCAATTTCTCTCAGAGATCCAATATCTCAAAAAATACGAAAAGATGCGAGACGACCGATAACGAAATGGAGTGAGACGGAAATGGTCAATCATACTAGAGATTAGAGTGCGCTATTCGGGTAATGGTCTCTTCATTTCATACACACTCTCGATCGGTCGAGTGGTGAGAGAGTGTGGAAAATGAAGAGATTATTTCCCGAATAGCGCACTCTACTAGAGATCTATTGGATCTCAGATCCACCGATTCTCAGATTCAAACGACTCAAAATGAGAAGATCCAAAAGCTTCTACGATTCTTCAATGATTCAAAATGCCAACACTAGTACGGATCTATGCAGACTAGTGATGCCAAAACGGCGCGCGCTCTCCTCGTTTCACACGCTCTCTCGCTCTGTCTGACCAGCGAGAGGGTGTGCGAAACGCGCCGTTTTGGCATCACTGATGCAGACCGACTTTCATATCTCGCTTATCCCAGTGTCGAAATAGTAAGTGGAGCCCCGGACTTGGTTTTGGATATATAACTCAGTTGGAATTGGTCTTCTGATAAATTGAAAAAAGTGAAATCGCAAGCTCTCGACGAGCCTGAGTAAATATTCGGAGTGGATCATACCGCTAACAAAGAAGTTATTCGATGCATTAATTTTTGTGAATTGGCATAGTACTGCCTTAAGCATTTTTACAAATAACATGAGAACGAGCGATTTTATGGATATGCTCCACTCCGAACTTTTACTCGGGCTCTTCGAGAGCCATCGATTTCACTTTTTTAAACTTTATAAGTACACCATTTTCAACTGATATTTGAAAAAAATCTTTAAAAAAATAGGCTAAATATTACGTAACAAAGCCGTATCAGTGCCTACGAGTTAATAACCATCTCTCCATTCACTTTCATTACAGGATAGAAGTGACCAGTACTCCGGCAGTCGTATGAAGCATTGGATAGTCTCTGATCTCCATTTGGTAGTTGAATACTGGAAGACCTTCCCTGTCTTCAATCAACTCTCCAAGAGGGACATGGTAACCAGTATAGTTACCACCACGTCGGCTTCTACCTCCGTGATCGCCTCCTATTCATGGGATTCGCTTTTTATGGCAAATATTGTCCGGAGAAACAAGAATGAAAGAGCACCGAAATCATGAAATCGACTAAAATCATAATGAGTATTCTTGAGATGGTTCTTCTATCTCATATGGGAGGACTCCAACTGATGCTCACTCAATCCTACTACTCGGCCAAGAATGGACATGGTGAGTAGAACATTTTTGTAGTACTAGAAAATGGCTCATACCTAGGTAATACCTAACAGCTATCTATCAGGAACCACCACCTTCCCCGATGGAAAGCTCGCCATACAGGAGATAGTAAACAATGCGTGAGTATATTCTTGAGTGATCATCACTAGCATACGAGCTTATTCTTCATGAATGTGATTTCCTGCCTCCTCTAACCACTTTTTTACAATTGCAGAGACACGAGAACCGTTAATAGCATGGCCGGCCCTAACTGGGCGTTTCAAATATTCTCCCAACCCGTCCAACTCCTCCAAAACCTCAAACTGAGTGGTGCTTCGTACGCTCTGTTGAGAGCTGTAGCATTATTCTCCCCTGGTCAGTCTACGAATGTTTCCAATGGTATAGGTCTTGATAATGCAAAGGGAAGTGACGTCATGTAGTGATTTACGGCGCCATCCCATTCAATGTCACTAGCAGGGGTTATTTTTTCGGGATTTCGTGAGATCAAGGCGAATCTCTAGCATCTTCAGTTGTGCAAAGTCATCGAGAATCTCAATGTTTGTTTGTGGACAAAAATAATTCATGTTGCTTGCTCAGAGTATATAATGAGCATGCAAGAAGAAAAGCATTTGAGTTGACGAGGAAACTAAATAAACAAGGATAACACAAAAATAGAAAAAAATAAAAAAAATAAAAATACATATTTGAGTTGACGATGATCTTTCCGCCGAGGGCCGAATAATGATTTCCACAGAGAGAGAACGACTGACTGATGTACTCACAAGGATACTCTTCAGAGAGGTGAGATCCATTTTGACAGCTGCCTATATTCTCTTCTGTCTCTGTCCCTGTCTGTCTCTCTCTCTCTTCAGCATGGTTCGTCAGCGCCGATGCAGATTCTGGCGATGCAGTCAATGCTGCAGACGATGTACCGAATCGACGAAAGTAGAAGAACGCAGTTCGTATACATGAGCCTCATCATGAAGGATCTGAATTTTTTGGGTGAAATAGCAAAAGGAGTGTACCTGCGGGAGAAAATGATCACAACGTCCATCCCTAGTACCTCCTCCTAGATATCCTCTCTGTCAGACCAGACGTAGGTTGCTGGTGTCAGTCAATTAGGTCCTCCCACTTTATATTACACCGACATTCCCAATTACTTGTTTTCACAAAAGTGTGGAGAGATAATATTGTTGACCGTAACCATGAATAAGTATTCGTTTCTCGTTGTGCCATCGAGCATTGAAAAAAGCGAGTGTCCAAAGTTTAGTCTTCTGAATCTCTGGAAGACGACGATAAATATGGAAATTCTGACAACGTAGATAAAAATAGCATTTGCACTAACTTACATCGCATAAAAATTTGTATAAGGTAAAGGTAAAGGTAAAGGTACATCCCGTCTTCGAGTCTGGGCTCGCGTGAGAATACTGCTAGGCCAGATTATTTATTATTTAGATTATTGAAAAATTTGTACATGTGTTGGTATTTGTATTTGCATTTGAATCATGATAGTATTTTTTGGGTTTACCGCGGCGGAAAAGATGAATTGCTCGCGATGCATTTCTTAAATATAATAGATATATTTTAAAAAATCAGATAATCGTATTGACTCACGTGTTAACTCATCGACATCACTATCTAGTATTCGATGACCTTGATCATGACATTTGAACTCTCATACAATACTTCAGTTGCATCGTCACGACCTGACTGGATAGCATATAATTGGGGAATACTTGTTCATTATATTCACATCTCCCGATATTATACTACTAGTTCATTCAATCCTTCAGTCCTGATTACTCTCAGATGCCTCTGACTAACTTATTCTGACTCTAACTAACGCTATCTCGATGTGTACTAGATGAACACACGGAGATAGCGCTGTTACCTAATCAACTCAGATCTTTTAGCGCTAGATAGGGACATTTATACTCTCTTTAGCGCACACTATCATAGATCTGTCCGACTAAGGGAAATAAAACAGCGATGTATCAAACTTCGTGTGGCTAACAAACAACATGACTATTCAAAGGATTATAATTTCTTTTAGAACGGAGATAGGACCCTATGTTAACCACAGTTGTAAAGCATGACTGTCATATACTGAAAAAAAATGACTCTGATGTAGTCGCACAAGTTGCAGACAGGCATTTCCTACACTTGCGTGCCTACAAGTCAATTTCCAACTTGTACACATACCCAACGTACATGTTTACAAGTTGGGAATCGACCTGAGCTTAGGGTAGGACACACAAGTTTAAAACAAGCCTGTCTGCGGGTACTTAGAAAAATCAGATTTCTCTCGAACAAATCACCCGTTTCGCGGATTAACGAGACTGACAGCTACCTATGGGTGCTGTTATCATTACTTACAGGGTTCTCTATTGCAACGATAAGAACCCACTTGGCTTTCTCATCTAAAAAGTGACATTTGCAGATTTATTTTTCAATGAAAATGTCGAAAACGCTGATATGGAGGGTCTTCAGGCTCGGCTCAACCTAGAAAAAGTAGCGACCTCCACAATATTCCTAATTAGTGAGTGCTAGGGTAAGGGTTGTTCGTTAATTTTAGCACGAAATAACCGCCCTTCAAACCACGTGGCTTGCACAAAAAACGCAAAAGTGTGTATTTCGATGTTCTACATTGGACGCCTAAAATTCGAAAGACCCTGTTCATGAATGGAGATCCGCATTCTCTCCCAAATGGAATTTTGACTTGTACTAGAAAGGTAGTTCGCATTCATAAATAATTGAAATCTCAAGAACTATCGGTATAGATACAGTACCCCCAAAAACTTACCTTTACAATCGTCATGAAAACTCAAATTCTGATTCCGCGCTTATTTCTAATAGGCACTTTATGGCTGATCAGTATCAAACATTACCAGTACAGTATATGACAGTCATGCTTTACAACTGTGGTTAACATAGGGTCCTATCTCCGTTCTAAAAGAAATTATAATCCTTTGAATAGTCATGTTGTTTGTTAGCCACACGAAGTTTGATACATCGCTGTTTTATTTCCCTTAGTCGGACAGATCTATGATAGTGTGCGCTAAAGAGAGTATAAATGTCCCTATCTAGCGCTAAAAGATCTGAGTTGATTAGGTAACAGCGGACGATGGTAGATGTCAGGATGCACTTTAGTCAAAATCGCGCAAAACATTATGCTCAACCTGATATTAGAGAAATAAATTTATGATCAGTCCAGACCGATGATGTCAGATGAGCATCTAACGTACCCACTAGCTTATTAAATGCTACTAGCTTACTCAAGCTCAGAAAAGGGAAAAGAGAATCGGATAGCGACCGACATATCTGTTTGTGCAGTGTCTGAGTACAGTATCTACGTGCCGATTCCAATTTTCCTTCTCATGAGTACTCCCTCTGTGTTTACTCACACGTGCAGATTAGATTGTGGCATTGGCTGATACGAATGGTCATCTAAAGATCTCTTCGTCCTATCTTATCATGTGGAGGGCAGTTCTAGGTTTTGGTGTTTGTGTCTCTAATCATCACCCTCATTTACGAATAAAATGACTCTGATGTAGTCGCACAAGTTGCAGACAGGCATTTCCTACACTTGCGTGCCTACAAGTCAATTTCCAACTTGTACACATACCCAACGTACATGTTTACAAGTTGGGAATCGACCTGAGCTTAGGGTAGGACACACAAGTTTAAAACAAGCCTGTCTGCAACTTATGCGACTACATCGTAAGAGCGTGTTCATGCACATTAATCTATTAAGTACCAACGAAATATATTCGTGTCGATTCGAACTAATCTCTTTGTCGAGTGCTTCTCTATTCTCTCCCATCCTATCTAATCTTGACAAGGTTGATCTCTTTTTCTATATCCCTCTCGCCGTTCTTTGACATAGCAATATGCGAAAATTGCACATTTCAATATAAAAATAGTGGGGTAAGAGTTGCTTGTTCAGTTAGACGTGGAAAACCAGATCTCAATTGCGAGTGAATAGAGAAGAACAGCGGTAAGTGATGATTTCGATGATCCAATTCTCTGAATCGCGGTTATGAAATATCCCGATCGCCCATAGATGCATGAATTCACTTGTAAATAAAAATTTGAAAAAGGGTAGTTAGTTAGAATATAATGCACCACCTCTGAGCTCTCTTGGTTGATCTATAATACAGTGCAAAGAAACATAAATTTAAAAAATTAGAATTGCTATAATTTTGTGAATCGACGCAATTTTTAAACAGACATTCCGGCCTAATGAACTTATGTAGGATCCGGTAATATGTGTATGCATTGGGCTTTGTAATAATCGTTCAGCTTTGCCGCTATCGTAATTATCCATGGAGCTATGATGAATTGAAACGTATGGCAAATTACGGACAATACAGAATTTGACTGGGAATTGTGCCTTCCTGGTTGATCAAATTAGAACGTCATAGTGTTGTTTAGAAAGTATTCCCATGAGCTCATAAACTGAGGAAAGCCATTAGTCCATTCGCAAAACGAGATGAATGGGCAAGGCCAAAATCTCCAAATAACAAAATAGTCAGAAACTTTCGCACCAACCTAATATAAAGAGTTGCTTTAACAATTAACCGCAAAAGTTAGGACTTTCCATCAATGCTGTAAACAGGAAGTTTTGAAATATTCGAATTTCGATATTCAAATTTCGTTGTCAGGTTGATGAATGCTGAATGTTTTGGTAGAAGTATTGCATGCTCATATAAATGCAATGTTAAGTTAACCGTGGGAAGTGCTTTTCGTTTTACTACGTTTTAGATCGATACATATGTTGCGACGGATACACGGTAAAGATGAGTATTTCACTTGATGTTCAGAGTAGGTCAAGTTAATAAATGAGCGTCTTTTATGATAGGCCATTCGCAGAGGACTAGATTCGCATGTTGTATTTTGATATACGTAAGTCGTATTTTTCGGTTGTGACATAATATTTGTAATATATGTCGAAGCCGAAGTTCAGAACAGATTTCGACTTAATAAGTCTATGAAATTAATGAAGTCGGTGTACTCAATGAACTAAATCAGAGTGAGTGAAAGTCTATGAGCAATACCTGCGAGCTCTCCTTATCTACTCCAGTTGACATTTTGAACAAGAAGGTTCAATGTACCTGCTGCGAGTACGATATTTGTCTTCAAATTGTAGATTATCACTGTCAGTTCATTTTGCACTATCTATAGGAAAGTTGACTAGTGGAGAATAGTGAGAGTGGACTTTTTTCGAAAATTTTCGTAATTTCAGTGCTCACATCTGCTGGGATTGTGGATTCATCAGCTCTGGAGAACGTGTACTTGCACACATCGTGCAATGCCATGGCGGACTTGGATTTGGCGACATAAATATGGTATCAAAATTAAGTTGGATAAGTTGTTTTTCCAATTTCAGCTTCAGTGATGACACGCTACTTGATCTCAGTAGCACATCATTATTATCACACCGTATTCATCATCATATAATTGTACTACTGTTTATTACAAAATATACTATCGACTTCGGACGATATGTGGCTCGGGGGGGGGGGGGGGCTGTGAGGTTAGAGTAAAACAATTGTGTAGCTCCTATTGAGAACCTACTTAAAACGTTGTACAAGGTTTGTCAGGCCTCGGACGATCCGAAACAGTTGCGATGGGACAGCGCTCTGCTCCGCCCCAAGTGCAACTTGTGCGGATAGCCCTCAACCTCACGTCCCTTTTGATGAAATTAGGTTGTGAAAAAAGTAATGTTAGATTTTAAAATTTTCGATTATGAGACACATCGTCTTTTGCTGCTTCCTGATTATGATATTACTATACATGTTCGCTGAGTGCCTGGATACTCTTTCCATCGCCCATTGATTTAAGCCTATCCAATTGGGATGGAGCGCACAGGATGAAGACAAAAGTAGACAAACACAGAGTTGAACTGCTTACGCTTTGGCTTACCAATCCATGGAGAGCTATGATAGATCAAATATTATGTCACAACCGAAAAATACGACTTACGTATATCAAAATACAACATGCGAATCTAGTCCTCTGCGAATGGCCTATCAGACGCTCATTTATTAACTTGACCTACTCTGAACATCAAGTGAAATACTCATCTTTACCGTGTATCCGTCGCAACATATGTATCGATCTAAAACGTAGTAAAACGAAAAGCACTTCCCACGGTTAACTTAACATTGCATTTATATGAGCATGCAATACTTCTACCAAAACATTCAGCATTCATCAACCTGACAACGAAATTTGAATATCGAAATTCGAATATTTCAAAACTTCCTGTTTACAGCATTGATGGAAAGTCCTAACTTTTGCGGTTAATTGTTAAAGCAACTCTTTATATTAGGTTGGTGCGAAAGTTTCTGACTATTTTGTTATTTGGAGATTTTGGCCTTGCCCATTCATCTCGTTTTGCGAATGGACTAATGGCTTTCCTCAGTTTATGAGCTCATGGGAATACTTTCTAAACAACACTATGACGTTCTAATTTGATCAACCAGGAAGGCACAATCCCAGTCAAATTCTGTATTGTCCGTAATTTGCCATACGTTTCAATTCATCATAGCTCCATGGATAATTACGATAGCGGCAAAGCTGAACGATTATTACAAAGCCCAATGCATACGCATATTACCGGATCCTACATAAGTTCATTAGGCCGGAATGTCTGTTTAAAAATTGCGTCGATTCACAAAATTATAGCAATTCTAATTTTTTAAATTTATGTTTCTTTGCACTGTATTATAGATCAACCAAGAGAGCTCAGTGGTGGTGCATTATATTCTAACTAACTACCCTTTTTCAAATTTTTATTTACAAGTGAATTCATGCATCTATGGGCGATCGGGATATTTCATAACCGCGATTCAGAGAATTGGATCATCGAAATCATCACTTACCGCTGTTCTTCTCTATTCACTCGCAATTGAGATCTGGTTTTCCACGTCTAACTGAACAAGCAACTCTTACCCCACTATTTTTATATTGGAGAATTTCAGGAGGTTGCAAATATTCGAAAAGTAGAGCTCAAGCAAAAACACTGAAAAACGCCAGGTTCCGGAAGTTTCGCTGAGAAAATTATTTTCTCCTGCTCAGGAAGCACTAGATCCAATCCAATTATATCATGGTAGTCCACTATTAGTGAGTTCACTAAAACTATAGAGAAGTTTCAGACAATCAAATATGGCAGCAGAAATTGCGAAAAAAATAATAGTCAGAAACTTTCGAACCACCCTAATATATCCGAACTCGGCAGGGCAAAGTCAGGGGATATCTCCCTTTTCAGGAAATGCTTTCATTCACCGAAACCCAAAAGTGGAAATTTTGGATATGTTGGCATTCATAGAACAAGAATGAAAATCCATGTTTTCTAAAAGTGTAAAAGGAGTGAGCCAAAATGTTTCTCTCTGATATGTAGCACCATGTGTATCATGGACGCGCACTTATCTAAAAGCCAGTCGGAATGATCCTCGAAGCAAGACATACTATCGCTTCAGAACTATTACCTCGGGAATGCTTGATTATAATGCTGTTTCAATCATGCTATTTTGAAACAGACATGAGCACAGACGTATTTTCTAAAGAACTCTTAATGGACTTCTCACTCCACTATATGCAAATATACGACTATTTCCCCCCGCAAAATACAAGCGACAAGAAATATTTTTAGAAAAAATGTGAAAATATCACATCTGATAAAACTTGATTTTCCGGATACACAAAAAGCATGATGCGAGTCGAACACATACACATGTTGGCCAAGTGAACCCCTATCATATGATATCGAGCCATCTTGATATCTTTAACGAAAAGTATTTTAGGCGTGCTCAAACATCATGGTCAAAATCTAACATTACTTTTTTCACAACCTGATATATCGGGAAAATCTTTAAAAAAATTATTGAGTCTCCAACAGACGCTCATGGTTTACTAAAATAATATCCACGGGAGTCTTACAAGTCTTGGTGATTAAACACTCTGGACAAGCGCGAGTGAACAGTAGAGGACACCTAAAAGCTACAATATCATGATTTCGGTGAGTCGAAACAAGTCAATGTGCGCCTGGCTTGTATAAATATATTTAAGAGAATCATCCGTTGAAACCCAAAATAATCATATACTGATATACTTAATTTATCATAACATGTTTATCGATGCTCGATGGCGCAACGAGAAACGAATACTTATTGATGGGTTACGGTCAAGAATATGATCTGTCCACATAAAAAAGTAATTGGGAATGCGAGTGCAATATAAATTGAGAAGACCTAATCGACTGGTACCATCTTCCTTCGTCTGGCCAGACTGTGTGTGGACCTTGTCTCCATCAACATCTTCAACTTCACATCAATAAATCAACATCAAAACATCAACACACCAACATACATCAACATCTCAACATCTTCTCCCGCAGGTACACTGCTCTTGCTAGCACACCCAAGAAATCCAGATCCTTCTGGGCGGCGCTGATGTATACGAACTGCGTTCTTCTAGCCTCTTCGAGTCGGTACATTGTCTGGAGCATCGACTGAATCCTCACAATCTGCATCGGCGCTGCCGAACTATGCTGAAGAGAGAGAGAGAGAGAGTGAGAGAGTGAGAGAGAGATATAAAAAGAGAGAGAGATGAGAGAAGGACAGAGACACCCGAATTGCGAAGAACTCGAGAAATAAAAGGCTATAGTCAGCTGCCAGAGTGGATCTCACCTCTCTGAATAGTCTCCGTGTGAGTAAATCAGTCATTCGTTCTCTCTCTGCGGAAATCATTCTGCGGCCTTCGGCGGAAAATTCGTCGTCCACTCAAATTGTTGTTTATATTTTTTCAAATTTTTTTTATTCTTGTGTATTTTGTCCGATTAAATACCCAATATAAACTTGCTATGCGAAGCAACATGAGTGATACAGCAACTTTCCCACAAACAAACATTGAGATTCTGGACGACTTTGCGTAACTGAAGGTGCTAGAAATTCGACTTGAACTTACGAAATCCCGAAACCATTACCCCTGCTCGGTAGTATAAGAATGGGAGGGCGCCTTAAACCACTACGCCAATTCGCTTCCCTTTGTCTCATAAAACCTAACACCATTGGAAATATTTGTAGACTGACCAGGTGAAAATAGGGCGACAGCCCTCAACAGAGCGTAAGAAGCATCGCTCAAGTTGAGGTTCTGCAGGAGTTGGACTGGTTTGGAGAATAATTGGACCGCCCAGGGATCGCTGACCATGCTACGAACGATTCTTGTGTCTCTGTAATTGGAGAAGATGGTTTGAGGAGGCAGGACACAGCATAGAATGGAACTTGGGGAAGCTCGTATTTTATTGATATTCACTCGAATATGCTCACTTATTGTTGCCCATCACTTCTAGGGCGATCTCTCCATCGGGGAAGGTGTTTGTTCCTGACCGAGAGCGGTTTTTACCCAGATATGAGCCAGGGAATTTTCTGCTCACCATTTCCATTCTTGGCCGAGTAGTAAGATTGAGTGAGCATCATTTGGAGCCCTCCCATATGAGATAGCAGAACCATCTCAAGAATACTCATTTATGATTTTAGTCAATTTCATGATTTCGGTGGCCATTTTCACCCTTGTTTCTCTGGGCACCACGGCCTGCCATGCAGTACGTATCCCATGAATAGGAGGGAATCATGACTGTAGAAGCCGGCGCGGGGGCAAATGTGCTGGTCACCTTGTCCATCTGGGAGAGTTGATTGAAGACGGTGAAAGTCTTGCAGTATTCAACCACCAGATGGAGATCAGATGTCATCCAATACTTCATACGATTGTAAGTGGGGCTGCCACTCCTCTCCTGAAAGGAAACTAAGAGAAGATTATTAACCGGTAGGAACTGGTTCGACTTATCCAATAATGCCCTTGTAGTTCTCAGGAAGTATCAGGTTGATTCAAAAGTTTCTGACTATTTTAATGTTCTGACATAATGGCCTCCCCCGTTGATCGGAATCGACCAATCAACTAATGGTTTTTAACACTTGGTGTGGCCTTGGGAACACTAAATAACTAGCGTTATATCGGGCTAATGAGATTCATAATGTTAGCACAATTCATTTTAAAATTCTGCATTCTTGGTAATTATTCTGAATTTTGAATTGATTGTAATTCCAACGAGAACTGTCATATCCTCACAATTAATGCATGGTTTTAAAGAGCGATTAGTGTGCTTCTTAAAATACATAGTGCAAAAACGTTGGCCTTAAATACCTACTTGAAAATGGCTCTCAATCCCAGTCCAGGATAAATTGCAATTCTGTGAATAGACATTTGCCGGTATTTTACAAGTGCGGATCGATCAGTAACGATGATTTGTTGCTTGTTCTGAATCGCCCTCCCGTTCTAGCGTGCAGTTAAATTTTGGAGCGGATTCATCTATCTGTTAAGGAATACGGTGTTTCGAAATCGGGATGTAGAGATTCGAATGCCGAAAAAGCACTTTTTAATATTTCCCTTCTCTCACACACGTTGTAGACCTGCTTTGCCACCACAATTTGAACAGGCAACTCTTACCCTACCACTGATATAGTGGGCTAAATCGGTAGGACACAGCTATTCGAGGAGCAGGGTTCAATCGAAAACACTAAAAAACCTACATTTTTTTAATGTTTTCATGCGGACGCGATTTTCTCAGGTTCACCACGAGCTATATTCGATGCATATTATAGTATTCCACTAGCAAGTCCCTAACTATAACCATGAAGGAACGACAGGCAATCAAAATACACCAATAGAAACTTCGAAAATGTAATAGTCAGAAACTTTTGAATCAACCTAATAGTTATCAATCGGCTTGTTTAATCTGTCAGAAATGTGCGAGAAAAGTTGCGTAAAAAGTTGCGTAAAAAGTTCGCGAACTTCTGATTCTCTCCTGTTCGTGTACTCTCTCTCTTTCTCTAACCAGGTCGTTGAAAAGTTCGTGAACTTTTCAAGGAGCTGCGTGAAAAGTTAGAGAAAGGCGAGAGAGCACGCGTTCTTGAGAGAGGGAAAAGGAAGCAGTGATTGTTTACTTCCTTTTCCCTCTCTCAAGAATGCGTGCTCTCTCGCCTTTCTCTAACTTTTCACGCAGCTCCTTGAAAAGTTCGTTAAAAACCGGCATTAATTCGTTCGAAATTCGTACTTTTCTTTTGTTTTACTTATTTTTATCAGTTATTTTTGCTCTTAACTTATGACTGCGTATAAGAACAACCTTCCCTCTGATGGAATAGCTTGACATTACAGGGTGGGGAAAGTGGTGACCCATTTTCGAAAAAAATACTCCAACCCTGTTTACTTTCACTACGCTGTATTCTGAAGCTATTCCAGCTAAGGGAAGGTTGTCATTATAAGAAATCATAAGTTAAAAGCAAAAATAGTTTATAAAAATAAGTAAAACAAAAGAAAAGTATGATTTTCGAACATAGTTCGTCGAAAAGTTCGTGAACTTTTCAACGACCTGGTTAGAGAAAGAGAGAGAGTACACGAAATGGAGAGAATCAGAAGTTCGCGAACTATTTACGCAACTTTTTCTCGCACATTTCTGACAGATTAAACAGGCCGAATGTTTCGATCCACCTCTTTGGGGTACTGTAACTCGGTGAATATATCACGCGTCTTCTGAGAGATCGCATGAAATCGACACCCCCTTTGACAAACTGTTCAAAGTGGTCCAATCACCATGAAATTTTCTGGGTAGATAAGCCTAAGGCCCAGTAGCTTCCGGGAAATTTTGTAGAGCCGGGAATTTAAAAGTGCCTAAAATCCGGCTCCTGCGATTTTTAAAATTCAAAAATTCATTCCTTCAAAGTTGAGTAAAAAAGTCGACCAAAAAGCTAAATTATTCGGATTGTTAAGATGAATACCTTTTCTGTTGAGCACTTTTTGACATCTTCAAAGGCTGCAAGTGAAAATGGCGAAAATTCGTTTTTGAACCTCGAAATTCATGAACTTTTACAGGTCGTGAAAAAAATCGTCCCACGTTGTAACGATATCTCTACGGAATCGAAATCTGCAACCTTTTCTACCCTACATAGAACAGTTTTCGTTTCGATTTACGACCCTATTTTTCTGTAATTTTGCCTTAAACATTCAAAATGACGGTATTTTTTCACAAAATCATATTTTCAGAGTTGTGCAGAAATTGAATTTCAGCTTCAGCCTTGCAATATTTCACTTAGAATAGCTAGCAATTATCACTACTTCATTCTCAAGTAGTTTGAAGAGCATCCGAGAAACTTTTATTTTTTCGAAAAAAAATTGTCCTGTCTGACTATGAATGAAAAAATGATGAAAAATGTAATTTTCTCGGATGCTCTTCAAACTACTTGAGAATGAAGTAGTGATGATTCCTAGCTATTCCAAGTGAAATATTGCAACGCTGACGCTGAAATTCAATTTCTTCAAAAATCTGAAATTATGATTTTGTGAAAAAATACCGTCATTTTGAATGTTTGAGGCAAAATTACAGAAAAATAAGGTCGTAAATCGAAACGAAAACTGTTCTATGTAGGGTAGAAAAGGTTGCAGATTTCGATTCCGTAGAGATCTCGTGACAACGTGGAATGATTTTTTTCACGACCTGTAAAAGTTCATGAATTTCGAGGGTCAAAACCGAATTTTCGTCATTTTCACTTGCAGCTTTTGAAGCTGTCAAAAAGTGCTCAACAGAAAAGGTGTTCATCTTAACAATCCGAATAATATTGTTTTTTGATCGACTTTTTTACTCAACTTTGAAGGAACTTATGCATTTTTTGAATTTAAAAGATCGCCGGAGCCGGATTTTAGGCACTTTTAAATTCCCGGCTCTACAAAATTTCCTGGAAGCTACTGAACCTTATGCTTATCTACCCTGAAAATTTCATGGAGATTGGACCACTTTGAACAGTTTGTCAAACTTCACCTGCGATCTCTCAGAATACGCGTGATATATCATAACGCATCAATTTGTGCTCCATTCTACGAGCAATTTCGAGTTCTTCAAATTCTACTTCACATTAGTCAACCTGCTTCACAGTGTTTTTGCCGAAAATGTGTTGGACCATTTTTATCGATTTTTTGTTCATTACCCCTCCACACGTTTTTTTGAGAAACTGGCAACAAACAAGTGGACGTATCTTCTTGGGACCACCAATAGGCATAAACAAAGTTTCGACAAAATCCGTATGCTTTTTACGACTATGATTTTCCAGGTATAAAGAAGGGCATTTCCTGCATTCTTACAGAAGACCCGTGATAAAGAACTAGCCCATGAATGAATGAAATAATCCTTCACTGCCCTACACATATTCGCATGGAGGGATCAGCTGATCCGATGATTGCAGGCATTGCTATGATTTCCTCCATTTTGCGCGATGTGAAGAGGGAGAATTTATCATTATGTCGAATCCATGAGATTTGACACTCCTTCGTCAACTGAAAAACAATAATTGGCATACAAACTAATACCCATCTAATCGAACATATTACTCTTTTTGATAACCATCACAGATCTTTTTAAAATTAATTATAAGCGACGCTCACATATGTCTTACCAAGTTGGAAATTTCGCCGCAATAATTCACTTCGGAGATATTAACAATCGTTTGGGGAAGTGGAAACTTTATCTGCGACTGAAAGCGTATTCTTAATCTACATATATGAGTGACTATCTGAGAGAACTGAGCAATTCCAGCTATGTGCCGTACAACGAAAAATAAAGTCCCAATGTGAAGAGTGTTCTAGGGGTAACTTTTCACGTAGAGTTCGAAAATCGACCTTAGAAAGCCGTATCTCTGACCCCTCAATTCCTGTGTCGCGCTGTAGCTGGGTGGTCGGTTTTTGTATCTTCTGAACGGCTCTTCCAAACCTCATAAATAGCTCATCTGTGAAAAAAAGGCTAGCTCATCTGTGAAAAAATTATGACTATTTGAAAAATTTTCCATGACTCAAAATTGACGTCCTGGCAAATTGTAATCCGAATGCCTCTTTTTAAATATGTTATTTAGATTCTACGTGAAAAGTTACCCCCAGGTACTTCTTTTCGCTCCAAAAGAGGCCAATGCATGGGGTCTCCTAATTCTCCGAAAATGTCATTGTCGTAATTCTTAGTAGAAATATGGTGTATTTCAAGCGAATCATCGCCAAATCAGATCAGTTTCGAACTAATTTTGACGATTCTAGAATAAGTAAGTAAAAATACGCTGAAAAAATCGGGGTTTGTGTCGTCTAAAAATTCGATTTTTCTTACTTCGAAAAATCACAAATTTGAACGTTGTTATCTTAAAATGTTCAAATGAAATATCGCATTTACTGGGCGAATCTTATAATAGGTACCGACATAGATTAGAAAATGGCGTGGAAAGGCTCCTCAGCGATTGCGATACTTGAAATATTCTCGCCCGAAAACGATGTTTTGAGAGTATGTAAATAATATTTACGAACAAATAATGGGTATTTTCGATGGGAATGGAATAATTTCAAGCGTACAACAACTTTGGCATGTAAGGTGATCGGAAAATATGTGCGCACTTACAGATTTCAAAGATCGAAAAAATCTAAATTATCAATATTGTGAAAATCAAAACTTTGAAAACAACGCATACTCCACTCTATTCAACGTTAATCAACACATCATGAGCGAGAAAGCATTAATCAACAAAAATTGATCAATTTTTAAAGAAAATGCTTTGAGAATTCAATATATTGCAATTCCTGCTCTTCCTTAGCGTTTTCAGGCGAGAATATTTCAAGTATCGCAATTGGTGAGGAGCCTCTCCACACCATTTTCTAATCTATGTCGGTAGCTATTATAAGATTCACCCGGTAAATTCGATATTTCATTTGAATATTTTAAGATAACAACGTTTAAAATTGCGATTTTTCGAAGTAAGAAAAATCGAATTTTTAGACTTGACGCAATCCCCGATTTTTTCAGCGTATTTTTACTTACTTATTCTAGAATCGTCAAAATTAGTTCGCAATTGATCTGATTTGGCGATGATTCGCTTGAAGTACACATATTTCTACTTATCACGTAGAATCTAAATAACATATTTAAAAAGGGGCATTCGGATTACAATTTACCAGGACGTCAATTTTGAGTCATGGAAAATTTTTCAAATAGTCATAATTTTTTCACAGATGAGCTAGCCTTTTTTTCACAGATGAGCTATTTATGAGGTTTGGAAGAGCCGTTCAAAAGATACAAAAACCGACCACCGAGCTACAGCGCGACACAGGAAATGAGGGGTTAGAGATACGGCTTTCTAAGGTCGATTTTCGAACTCTACGTGAAAAGTTACCCCTAGAACTCTTCAAATTGGGACTTTATTTTGCGTTGTACGGCACAAGGTTAGTTCTCTCGGATAGTCACTCAAATGTATTATATACAATAAACTAGCCGAGCTTCCGCTCGCTACGGGTAAACCATGAAATTGTTTTTAAAATGTGAATTTGTAAGCTTTTTTGGGAATTCTAGCCAAAAATGGGAGTATTTTGAGCGAAATGTGTTTTGCGCTTTAGGTGCGCCGGGTTAGGCTGTTACAGTAATCTATTGCACGCTAGGACACTTTCCGACAACTCCCCGACACTTTCCGGCCAAGCAAAAAATGCTGCAAAAGGTTTGCACCGAGTGGGATCCGAACCTGAGCCCCCAGCCATCGCTTTTTCCCACTGCGCCACGCATCAACTTTAATATATTTAAAGATCAAATAGACTGTCTGAACCGCCTCGACGAGAGCTACAAGGTGGTATATAGCACGCCTCATCATTTTGAGAACTAACGCGTCTATCCCCTAAAATGTGTTTTTCGTCACCCAACATGCCCCCACGGAAACGCCCATAACTCACTTCCACGTTGGCCTACCGAGATGGCGTTTGCTCCATTCGAAAGAGCGGTGTTTTCTACACCAGAAAACACTTTCAATCGGTACTTACAAAGGCCTCTTCTATAAAGCCCACGGGCGAGAATGCGATTCAGAAAAAAGGCGAAACTTTGACCCGCCGTATTTCGCTTCAACGACGTCCTAGAAGGTCGTCCGTTGAGCGAGTTTCTTAGGCTTTTTTTAAAAGTTTTTGCACCGGAGTATTTCGACGAGATCTACAATTTCCTCAACAGAACCGAGGCTCTAACTCCAACGGGAAAAAAGTTACAGGCTAAAAACGGCGAAAAATGCGAGTATGCCAACTTTGGAGGCGATTTTGACCTACCTACAGTAATCCTATCGATTCGGACCCAACATAAAAAAAGATGCGCCGTCATCTCAGGTACTTATTTCTACTAAATCCCAAATCCGGCGTTGAATCCCCCGCGCTCCCCGTAAAGTTTTCTTCGACCGGTAAATTTTCAGTCAGTCGATTGTTTATGGTGGGGGTGAATTCATACAATTGGGGGAGAGTCGCTCAGGTCGGTGCCGTATTCCTGCTCCGATTGGGAAGAGATTAGCGCTCGTTTGCTGTTTGTCGGCCATTGAATAGCTGCATAGAGAAATATATTGCACAAATTTTACTGGAACTTGTTTTTAAATCAGCGAATTTCGTAACTACCTCGATACCTTTTGCATTCATTCCCGAATCAACACATTTCTGGAAGCGACAGGAGCGACATGCACAACGGAATTCTACAAATATTCGGAATTTCCTCAGTCAATGGCTACCTCCCCACTCCTTTTTTTTTTCCAGGACTACCTCCCTGATTTTCGGTCACTCAACCCCTCACAGTGGTGGGAAGGCATGGGTAATTAGAGGGGGTGGTGGTCACTATGAGAACAATTGCTAAATATTCGTTTTGCTATTATCAATCACCTTTATCAAATATGCATCGGCCCCCTTTCGAGCAATTGAACGTTCGCCCTGAGACTATCGTCCGTCTGGAAACGAAATGTTGATATATTGTTGAGAAATTATTGAAAAACTCATTATTATACAAACCGGAAGAAGGTCTTGCAGCCATTGCACGAGAGAACATCGTAGTGATAGCCAGTGGGCTGGAAGGAGGGGAATTAAGCAAAGAAATAAAGGAACTAAAAGTCCGCGAAGGGGTATAGGTGAATTCAGCTCAGATTAAATCGATTGAAATTGTAAAGACATGTCAAATAAATCTCACTTTGTCTCCGCACACACTACAGGCGAATCCGTCTGATTGCATAACATTCTTGAATTTCTTCACATGGGCTTCATTTGATTGCATTTGCTTTAACCATTTTGTATATACAACAGCGAAAGGATAAATGTCTAATCGATGTGCGGATGAAAAGGAAAATTTCCAAAATTGCTGTTTCTTTTTTCGGCCCTTGCGTTTTTCCCCACCCGCCACCCGACCCACACCAAAAGGGGTGGACCTCGTCACTACGGCGCCCTTTGCGAGTGGATTGTGGTTTCGAAATGTGCAATTTTCGCCTATTTCTAAGTCAAAGAACGGTGGGATGGGTAATAGAAGATGAGATATCAACTTGGTCAAGATAAAATGTGAGAATAGAGAAGCAGAAGCATTTGTTGGATTCGGCACACTGGTACTTAATAGGTAATAGATAGATAATGTGATAGATAATGTCTTAATACGTAGATAATGTGCAGTCAACGAACAAAAAGAAGGCAGGAGGAGTAAGCTCCTAAGACGTAGTCGCACAAATTGTAAATAGGCTTGTTTTAAACTTTTGTGTCACCCTACGGTCATGCCAATTTCCAAACAAGTACGTCGGGCATGTGTCCACGTTGGCAATTGACTTGTCGGAGTTTAGAAAAAGCCTGTTTGCAAGTTGTGCGACTACATCGGAGTCATTCTATTCGAAAGGGAGGGCGATGATTAGGGACAAACACCAACATCTAGAAGTGCCCTCCATATGATAAGATAGGAGGAAGAGATCGATAGATGACCATTCGTATCAGCCAATGTCACAACCTAATCTGCAGGGATGAGTAAACACAGAGTGAGTGCACATAAGACGGAAAATTGGAATCGGCACGTAGATACTGTACTCAGACAGTTCACAAAATAGCCCTTATGCCGGTCTCTATCCCATTCTCCTTTCCCACGCTCTTTGATACTGATTGTGAGTCAGCACTTGCCTCAATTCGTCTTACAATGTTGAACTGATTCATCTTATTTTTCATGTTTCGCATTTCCCTATTTTGCGTAAGTCTACTTGTGTGTTTATACGCACAAATCGGGTCACATAATACATCTTCTTTTCGTTGTTGAATGGATGCTAGTCGAGAATCGAATCACGCAACCATATTTAGAGTGTGCTCCCTTATCAATGTACCGCTCTCTATACGTGCAAACCGCATCGACATCACATACTTTATATGATCTAAGATTGCGAAGGAAATTCGTAACATGCATGTTCCTCTCGATTCCTCTAGGTTACATTTCATGAGGAAGATGCAACCTCTCTAAAATACAGCTTATTCCGCTTCGGTTAATACGATTTCTCGGTGGTTGAGAGCTAAATATAGAAATACATATTGCTTGGCCGGAATATATATATATTCAATATATTGGCGCATAAAGCGTGCAATGAAGCGATTTCGTATGCACAGATTTGTAAACGTTTTTGTTTTACATTTTTCGATTTTTAAGCTAGTGGGTACGTTATGCTCATGATGCTCATCTGACATCATAGGTCTGGATTGATCATAAATTCATATATCTAATGAAAATAAAAATCATTTCTCTATGAAATGAATGTTTTATGAGAACGAAGACTTCGACATGTGAATGAAAAGGACTGAAAACCAATTTTTATCATAAAGTAATTTTACGTTATTGTAAATATACCTGGATATTGAACCTGGCGTGATATAAAATTAGGATTGCCTACAAGAGCGTAGTTTAACGTAATGTCAATAGTGAGTAGATTTCGAGATGAGCGAGTGCATAAATAAATGATGTAGCATTTTTTGAAGCTTAGGGAGAATACTGTAGTCAAACTATTGAAATGGTATCAGTTGTGGTTATCATCTTACGGTGAACATCCGACCTAGTACCTGGTTATTTTTTCTGGATTTCGTTAGTTCAAGTCGATCTCCAGCATCTTCAGTTTCCAGTATCTCAAATTTTTTTGCGAAAATATAGCTCCGGCACTAGGTCGTTGATCCGTTGAGCAAGTTTCTCTTCACTGTAGATTCACAACATGAAATGAGAAAAAAACAAAAATATAATAAAATAAAAAATTTGAGTTGACGACGAGCTTTCCGCCGAGGGCCGTAGAATGATTTCCGCAGAGAGAGAACGAATGACTGATTTACTAACGAGGAAACTCTTCAGAGAGGTGAGATCCAGTCTGGCAGCTGCCTAAAGTCTCTTCTGCCTTTAGTGTAGTTAGTTATTCGGGTAACAGTCTACTCATTTGACTGTTTCGACTGGTCGAGCGATGTATTCGGAAATGAAGTAGCGTAACCCCTTTAATCTCGGTCATCTCTCCCCCTCTCCTTACATCACTTTAGCATGGTTCGTCAGCGCCGACGAAGATTCTGGCAATACAGTCAATGGTGCAGATGATGTACCGACTCGACTACACCAAACGAGCGCAGCTCATCTACTTGAGCGTCGAAAGGAAAGATTTAATTTTGAGCCCCCTGGGTAGAGCAGTCTACCTGCGGGAGAGAAGATAGTACCGTACGGAGGCATGTATGATCATTTTAGAACTATTAATTTTAGAAATATTTATGTTCGAACGATTTGATGAATTTGGAGCACTTTAGAGTATGAATTGGTACACTTCCATTCGTACCTACCTGAGAATGATATCCATCTTCCGTGCTCTAACCTTTTCCCAACTCCTTCTTTCAGTTTAATTAAATTAGACTATCAATTCATACATCATTTATTTATGCACTCGCTCATCTCGAAATCTACTCACTATTGACATTACGTTAAACTACGCTCTTGTAGGCAATCCTAATTTTATATCACGCCAGGTTCAATATCCAGGTATATTTACAATAACGTAAAATTACTTTATGATAAAAATTGGTTTTCAGTCCTTTTCATTCACATGTCGAAGTCTTCGTTCTCATAAAACATTCATTTCATAGAGAAATGATTTTTATTTTCATTAGATATATGAATTTATGATCAATCCAGACCTATGATGTCAGATGAGCATCATGAGCATAACGTACCCACTAGCTTAAAAATCGAAAAATGTAAAACAAAAACGTTTACAAATCTGTGCATACGAAATCGCTTCATTGCACGCTTTATGCGCCAATATATTGAATATATATATATTCCGGCCAAGCAATATGTATTTCTATATTTAGCTCTCAACCACCGAGAAATCGTATTAACCGAAGCGGAATAAGCTGTATTTTAGAGAGGTTGCATCTTCCTCATGAAATGTAACCTAGAGGAATCGAGAGGAACATGCATGTTACGAATTTCCTTCGCAATCTTAGATCATATAAAGTATGTGATGTCGATGCGGTTTGCACGTATAGAGAGCGGTACATTGATAAGGGAGCACACTCTAAATATGGTTGCGTGATTCGATTCTCGACTAGCATCCATTCAACAACGAAAAGAAGATGTATTATGTGACCCGATTTGTGCGTATAAACACACAAGTAGACTTACGCAAAATAGGGAAATGCGAAACATGAAAAATAAGATGAATCAGTTCAACATTGTAAGACGAATTGAGGCAAGTGCTGACTCACAATCAGTATCAAAGAGCGTGGGAAAGGAGAATGGGATAGAGACCGGCATAAGGGCTATTTTGTGAACTGTCTGAGTACAGTATCTACGTGCCGATTCCAATTTTCCGTCTTATGTGCACTCACTCTGTGTTTACTCATCCCTGCAGATTAGGTTGTGACATTGGCTGATACGAATGGTCATCTATCGATCTCTTCCTCCTATCTTATCATATGGAGGGCACTTCTAGATGTTGGTGTTTGTCCCTAATCATCGCCCTCCCTTTCGAATAGAATGACTCCGATGTAGTCGCACAACTTGCAAACAGGCTTTTTCTAAACTCCGACAAGTCAATTGCCAACGTGGACACATGCCCGACGTACTTGTTTGGAAATTGGCATGACCGTAGGGTGACACAAAAGTTTAAAACAAGCCTATTTACAATTTGTGCGACTACGTCTTAGGAGCTTACTCCTCCTGCCTTCTTTTTGTTCGTTGACTGCACATTATCTACGTATTAAGACATTATCTATCACATTATCTATCTATTACCTATTAAGTACCAGTGTGCCGAATCCAACAAATGCTTCTGCTTCTCTATTCTCACATTTTATCTTGACCAAGTTGATATCTCATCTTCTATTACCCATCCCACCGTTCTTTGACTTAGAAATAGGCGAAAATTGCACATTTCGAAACCACAATCCACTCGCAAAGGGCGCCGTAGTGACGAGGTCCACCCCTTTTGGTGTGGGTCGGGTGGCGGGTGGGGAAAAACGCAAGGGCCGAAAAAAGAAACAGCAATTTTGGAAATTTTCCTTTTCATCCGCACATCGATTAGACATTTATCCTTTCGCTGTTGTATATACAAAATGGTTAAAGCAAATGCAATCAAATGAAGCCCATGTGAAGAAATTCAAGAATGTTATGCAATCAGACGGATTCGCCTGTAGTGTGTGCGGAGACAAAGTGAGATTTATTTGACATGTCTTTACAATTTCAATCGATTTAATCTGAGCTGAATTCACCTATACCCCTTCGCGGACTTTTAGTTCCTTTATTTCTTTGCTTAATTCCCCTCCTTCCAGCCCACTGGCTATCACTACGATGTTCTCTCGTGCAATGGCTGCAAGACCTTCTTCCGGTTTGTATAATAATGAGTTTTTCAATAATTTCTCAACAATATATCAACATTTCGTTTCCAGACGGACGATAGTCTCAGGGCGAACGTTCAATTGCTCGAAAGGGGGCCGATGCATATTTGATAAAGGTGATTGATAATAGCAAAACGAATATTTAGCAATTGTTCTCATAGTGACCACCACCCCCTCTAATTACCCATGCCTTCCCACCACTGTGAGGGGTTGAGTGACCGAAAATCAGGGAGGTAGTCCTGGAAAAAAAAAAGGAGTGGGGAGGTAGCCATTGACTGAGGAAATTCCGAATATTTGTAGAATTCCGTTGTGCATGTCGCTCCTGTCGCTTCCAGAAATGTGTTGATTCGGGAATGAATGCAAAAGGTATCGAGGTAGTTACGAAATTCGCTGATTTAAAAACAAGTTCCAGTAAAATTTGTGCAATATATTTCTCTATGCAGCTATTCAATGGCCGACAAACAGCAAACGAGCGCTAATCTCTTCCCAATCGGAGCAGGAATACGGCACCGACCTGAGCGACTCTCCCCCAATTGTATGAATTCACCCCCACCATAAACAATCGACTGACTGAAAATTTACCGGTCGAAGAAAACTTTACGGGGAGCGCGGGGGATTCAACGCCGGATTTGGGATTTAGTAGAAATAAGTACCTGAGATGACGGCGCATCTTTTTTTATGTTGGGTCCGAATCGATAGGATTACTGTAGGTAGGTCAAAATCGCCTCCAAAGTTGGCATACTCGCATTTTTCGCCGTTTTTAGCCTGTAACTTTTTTCCCGTTGGAGTTAGAGCCTCGGTTCTGTTGAGGAAATTGTAGATCTCGTCGAAATACTCCGGTGCAAAAACTTTTAAAAAAAGCCTAAGAAACTCGCTCAACGGACGACCTTCTAGGACGTCGTTGAAGCGAAATACGGCGGGTCAAAGTTTCGCCTTTTTTCTGAATCGCATTCTCGCCCGTGGGCTTTATAGAAGAGGCCTTTGTAAGTACCGATTGAAAGTGTTTTCTGGTGTAGAAAACACCGCTCTTTCGAATGGAGCAAACGCCATCTCGGTAGGCCAACGTGGAAGTGAGTTATGGGCGTTTCCGTGGGGGCATGTTGGGTGACGAAAAACACATTTTAGGGGATAGACGCGTTAGTTCTCAAAATGATGAGGCGTGCTATATACCACCTTGTAGCTCTCGTCGAGGCGGTTCAGACAGTCTATTTGATCTTTAAATATATTAAAGTTGATGCGTGGCGCAGTGGGAAAAAGCGATGGCTGGGGGCTCAGGTTCGGATCCCACTCGGTGCAAACCTTTTGCAGCATTTTTTGCTTGGCCGGAAAGTGTCGGGGAGTTGTCGGAAAGTGTCCTAGCGTGCAATAGATTACTGTAACAGCCTAACCCGGCGCACCTAAAGCGCAAAACACATTTCGCTCAAAATACTCCCATTTTTGGCTAGAATTCCCAAAAAAGCTTACAAATTCACATTTTAAAAACAATTTCATGGTTTACCCGTAGCGAGCGGAAGCTCGGCTAGTTTATTGTATATAATACATTTGAGTGACTATCCGAGAGAACTAACCTTGTGCCGTACAACGCAAAATAAAGTCCCAATTTGAAGAGTTCTAGGGGTAACTTTTCACGTAGAGTTCGAAAATCGACCTTAGAAAGCCGTATCTCTAACCCCTCATTTCCTGTGTCGCGCTGTAGCTCGGTGGTCGGTTTTTGTATCTTTTGAACGGCTCTTCCAAACCTCATAAATAGCTCATCTGTGAAAAAAAGGCTAGCTCATCTGTGAAAAAATTATGACTATTTGAAAAATTTTCCATGACTCAAAATTGACGTCCTGGTAAATTGTAATCCGAATGCCCCTTTTTAAATATGTTATTTAGATTCTACGTGATAAGTAGAAATATGTGTACTTCAAGCGAATCATCGCCAAATCAGATCAATTGCGAACTAATTTTGACGATTCTAGAATAAGTAAGTAAAAATACGCTGAAAAAATCGGGGATTGCGTCAAGTCTAAAAATTCGATTTTTCTTACTTCGAAAAATCGCAATTTTAAACGTTGTTATCTTAAAATATTCAAATGAAATATCGAATTTACCGGGTGAATCTTATAATAGCTACCGACATAGATTAGAAAATGGTGTGGAGAGGCTCCTCACCAATTGCGATACTTGAAATATTCTCGCCTGAAAACGCTAAGGAAGAGCAGGAATTGCAATATATTGAATTCTCAAAGCATTTTCTTTAAAAATTGATCAATTTTTGTTGATTAATGCTTTCTCGCTCATGATGTGTTGATTAACGTTGAATAGAGTGGAGTATGCGTTGTTTTCAAAGTTTTGATTTTCACAATATTGATAATTTAGATTTTTTCGATCTTTGAAATCTGTAAGTGCGCACATATTTTCCGATCACCTTACATGCCAAAGTTGTTGTACGCTTGAAATTATTCCATTCCCATCGAAAATACCCATTATTTGTTCGTAAATATTATTTACATACTCTCAAAACATCGTTTTCGGGCGAGAATATTTCAAGTATCGCAATCGCTGAGGAGCCTTTCCACGCCATTTTCTAATCTATGTCGGTACCTATTATAAGATTCGCCCAGTAAATGCGATATTTCATTTGAACATTTTAAGATAACAACGTTCAAATTTGTGATTTTTCGAAGTAAGAAAAATCGAATTTTTAGACGACACAAACCCCGATTTTTTCAGCGTATTTTTACTTACTTATTCTAGAATCGTCAAAATTAGTTCGAAACTGATCTGATTTGGCGATGATTCGCTTGAAATACACCATATTTCTACTAAGAATTACGACAATGACATTTTCGGAGAATTAGGAGACCCCATGCATTGGCCTCTTTTGGAGCGAAAAGAAGTACCTGGGGGTAACTTTTCACGTAGAATCTAAATAACATATTTAAAAAGAGGCATTCGGATTACAATTTGCCAGGACGTCAATTTTGAGTCATGGAAAATTTTTCAAATAGTCATAATTTTTTCACAGATGAGCTAGCCTTTTTTTCACAGATGAGCTATTTATGAGGTTTGGAAGAGCCGTTCAGAAGATACAAAAACCGACCACCCAGCTACAGCGCGACACAGGAATTGAGGGGTCAGAGATACGGCTTTCTAAGGTCGATTTTCGAACTCTACGTGAAAAGTTACCCCTAGAACACTCTTCACATTGGGACTTTATTTTTCGTTGTACGGCACATAGCTGGAATTGCTCAGTTCTCTCAGATAGTCACTCATATATGTAGATTAAGAATACGCTTTCAGTCGCAGATAAAGTTTCCACTTCCCCAAACGATTGTTAATATCTCCGAAGTGAATTATTGCGGCGAAATTTCCAACTTGGTAAGACATATGTGAGCGTCGCTTATAATTAATTTTAAAAAGATCTGTGATGGTTATCAAAAAGAGTAATATGTTCGATTAGATGGGTATTAGTTTGTATGCCAATTATTGTTTTTCAGTTGACGAAGGAGTGTCAAATCTCATGGATTCGACATAATGATAAATTCTCCCTCTTCACATCGCGCAAAATGGAGGAAATCATAGCAATGCCTGCAATCATCGGATCAGCTGATCCCTCCATGCGAATATGTGTAGGGCAGTGAAGGATTATTTCATTCATTCATGGGCTAGTTCTTTATCACGGGTCTTCTGTAAGAATGCAGGAAATGCCCTTCTTTATACCTGGAAAATCATAGTCGTAAAAAGCATACGGATTTTGTCGAAACTTTGTTTATGCCTATTGGTGGTCCCAAGAAGATACGTCCACTTGTTTGTTGCCAGTTTCTCAAAAAAACGTGTGGAGGGGTAATGAACAAAAAATCGATAAAAATGGTCCAACACATTTTCGGCAAAAACACTGTGAAGCAGGTTGACTAATGTGAAGTAGAATTTGAAGAACTCGAAATTGCTCGTAGAATGGAGCACAAATTGATGCGTTATGATATATCACGCGTATTCTGAGAGATCGCAGGTGAAGTTTGACAAACTGTTCAAAGTGGTCCAATCTCCATGAAATTTTCAGGGTAGATAAGCATAAGGTTCAGTAGCTTCCAGGAAATTTTGTAGAGCCGGGAATTTAAAAGTGCCTAAAATCCGGCTCCGGCGATCTTTTAAATTCAAAAAATGCATAAGTTCCTTCAAAGTTGAGTAAAAAAGTCGATCAAAAAACAATATTATTCGGATTGTTAAGATGAACACCTTTTCTGTTGAGCACTTTTTGACAGCTTCAAAAGCTGCAAGTGAAAATGACGAAAATTCGGTTTTGACCCTCGAAATTCATGAACTTTTACAGGTCGTGAAAAAAATCATTCCACGTTGTCACGAGATCTCTACGGAATCGAAATCTGCAACCTTTTCTACCCTACATAGAACAGTTTTCGTTTCGATTTACGACCTTATTTTTCTGTAATTTTGCCTCAAACATTCAAAATGACGGTATTTTTTCACAAAATCATAATTTCAGATTTTTGAAGAAATTGAATTTCAGCGTCAGCGTTGCAATATTTCACTTGGAATAGCTAGGAATCATCACTACTTCATTCTCAAGTAGTTTGAAGAGCATCCGAGAAAATTACATTTTTCATCATTTTTTCATTCATAGTCAGACAGGACAATTTTTTTTCGAAAAAATAAAAGTTTCTCGGATGCTCTTCAAACTACTTGAGAATGAAGTAGTGATAATTGCTAGCTATTCTAAGTGAAATATTGCAAGGCTGAAGCTGAAATTCAATTTCTGCACAACTCTGAAAATATGATTTTGTGAAAAAATACCGTCATTTTGAATGTTTAAGGCAAAATTACAGAAAAATAGGGTCGTAAATCGAAACGAAAACTGTTCTATGTAGGGTAGAAAAGGTTGCAGATTTCGATTCCGTAGAGATATCGTTACAACGTGGGACGATTTTTTTCACGACCTGTAAAAGTTCATGAATTTCGAGGTTCAAAAACGAATTTTCGCCATTTTCACTTGCAGCCTTTGAAGATGTCAAAAAGTGCTCAACAGAAAAGGTATTCATCTTAACAATCCGAATAATTTAGCTTTTTGGTCGACTTTTTTACTCAACTTTGAAGGAATGAATTTTTGAATTTTAAAAATCGCAGGAGCCGGATTTTAGGCACTTTTAAATTCCCGGCTCTACAAAATTTCCCGGAAGCTACTGGGCCTTAGGCTTATCTACCCAGAAAATTTCATGGTGATTGGACCACTTTGAACAGTTTGTCAAAGGGGGTGTCGATTTCATGCGATCTCTCAGAAGACGCGTGATATATTCACCGAGTTACAGTACCCCAAAGAGGTGGATCGAAACATTCGGCCTGTTTAATCTGTCAGAAATGTGCGAGAAAAAGTTGCGTAAATAGTTCGCGAACTTCTGATTCTCTCCATTTCGTGTACTCTCTCTCTTTCTCTAACCAGGTCGTTGAAAAGTTCACGAACTTTTCGACGAACTATGTTCGAAAATCATACTTTTCTTTTGTTTTACTTATTTTTATAAACTATTTTTGCTTTTAACTTATGATTTCTTATAATGACAACCTTCCCTTAGCTGGAATAGCTTCAGAATACAGCGTAGTGAAAGTAAACAGGGTTGGAGTATTTTTTTCGAAAATGGGTCACCACTTTCCCCACCCTGTAATGTCAAGCTATTCCATCAGAGGGAAGGTTGTTCTTATACGCAGTCATAAGTTAAGAGCAAAAATAACTGATAAAAATAAGTAAAACAAAAGAAAAGTACGAATTTCGAACGAATTAATGCCGGTTTTTAACGAACTTTTCAAGGAGCTGCGTGAAAAGTTAGAGAAAGGCGAGAGAGCACGCATTCTTGAGAGAGGGAAAAGGAAGTAAACAATCACTGCTTCCTTTTCCCTCTCTCAAGAACGCGTGCTCTCTCGCCTTTCTCTAACTTTTCACGCAGCTCCTTGAAAAGTTCACGAACTTTTCAACGACCTGGTTAGAGAAAGAGAGAGAGTACACGAACAGGAGAGAATCAGAAGTTCGCGAACTTTTTACGCAACTTTTTACGCAACTTTTCTCGCACATTTCTGACAGATTAAACAAGCCGATTGATAACTATTAGGTTGATTCAAAAGTTTCTGACTATTACATTTTCGAAGTTTCTATTGGTGTATTTTGATTGCCTGTCGTTCCTTCATGGTTATAGTTAGGGACTTGCTAGTGGAATACTATAATATGCATCGAATATAGCTCGTGGTGAACCTGAGAAAATCGCGTCCGCATGAAAACATTAAAAAAATGTAGGTTTTTTAGTGTTTTCGATTGAACCATGCTCCTCGAATAGCTGTGTCCTACCGATTTAGCCCACTATATCAGTGGTAGGGTAAGAGTTGCCTGTTCAAATTGTGGTGGCAAAGCAGGTCTACAACGTGTGTGAGAGAAGGGAAATATTAAAAAGTGCTTTTTCGGCATTCGAATCTCTACATCCCGATTTCGAAACACCGTATTCCTTAACAGATAGATGAATCCGCTCCAAAATTTAACTGCACGCTAGAACGGGAGGGCGATTCAGAACAAGCAACAAATCATCGTTACTGATCGATCCGCACTTGTAAAATACCGGCAAATGTCTATTCACAGAATTGCAATTTATCCTGGACTGGGATTGAGAGCCATTTTCAAGTAGGTATTTAAGGCCAACGTTTTTGCACTATGTATTTTAAGAAGCACACTAATCGCTCTTTAAAACCATGCATTAATTGTGAGGATATGACAGTTCTCGTTGGAATTACAATCAATTCAAAATTCAGAATAATTACCAAGAATGCAGAATTTTAAAATGAATTGTGCTAACATTATGAATCTCATTAGCCCGATATAACGCTAGTTATTTAGTGTTCCCAAGGCCACACCAAGTGTTAAAAACCATTAGTTGATTGGTCGATTCCGATCAACGGGGGAGGCCATTATGTCAGAACATTAAAATAGTCAGAAACTTTTGAATCAACCTGATACTTCCTGAGAACTACAAGGGCATTATTGGATAAGTCGAACCAGTTCCTACCGGTTAATAATCTTCTCTTAGTTTCCTTTCAGGAGAGGAGTGGCAGCCCCACTTACAATCGTATGAAGTATTGGATGACATCTGATCTCCATCTGGTGGTTGAATACTGCAAGACTTTCACCGTCTTCAATCAACTCTCCCAGATGGACAAGGTGACCAGCACATTTGCCCCCGCGCCGGCTTCTACAGTCATGATTCCCTCCTATTCATGGGATACGTACTGCATGGCAGGCCGTGGTGCCCAGAGAAACAAGGGTGAAAATGGCCACCGAAATCATGAAATTGACTAAAATCATAAATGAGTATTCTTGAGATGGTTCTGCTATCTCATATGGGAGGGCTCCAAATGATGCTCACTCAATCTTACTACTCGGCCAAGAATGGAAATGGTGAGCAGAAAATTCCCTGGCTCATATCTGGGTAAAAACCGCTCTCGGTCAGGAACAAACACCTTCCCCGATGGAGAGATCGCCCTAGAAGTGATGGGCAACAATAAGTGAGCATATTCGAGTGAATATCAATAAAATACGAGCTTCCCCAAGTTCCATTCTATGCTGTGTCCTGCCTCCTCAAACCATCTTCTCCAATTACAGAGACACAAGAATCGTTCGTAGCATGGTCAGCGATCCCTGGGCGGTCCAATTATTCTCCAAACCAGTCCAACTCCTGCAGAACCTCAACTTGAGCGATGCTTCTTACGCTCTGTTGAGGGCTGTCGCCCTATTTTCACCTGGTCAGTCTACAAATATTTCCAATGGTGTTAGGTTTTATGAGACAAAGGGAAGCGAATTGGCGTAGTGGTTTAAGGCGCCCTCCCATTCTTATACTACCGAGCAGGGGTAATGGTTTCGGGATTTCGTAAGTTCAAGTCGAATTTCTAGCACCTTCAGTTACGCAAAGTCGTCCAGAATCTCAATGTTTGTTTGTGGGAAAGTTGCTGTATCACTCATGTTGCTTCGCATAGCAAGTTTATATTGGGTATTTAATCGGACAAAATACACAAGAATAAAAAAAATTTGAAAAAATATAAACAACAATTTGAGTGGACGACGAATTTTCCGCCGAAGGCCGCAGAATGATTTCCGCAGAGAGAGAACGAATGACTGATTTACTCACACGGAGACTATTCAGAGAGGTGAGATCCACTCTGGCAGCTGACTATAGCCTTTTATTTCTCGAGTTCTTCGCAATTCGGGTGTCTCTGTCCTTCTCTCATCTCTCTCTCTTTTTTCTCTTCATCTTGTCAGCGTTGGTGAATAAAGAAAAAATACAAAGTTTAAAAATAATAAAAAAAGAAATATTGGCAGAATTTCGATGTGCGTGTCGCTCCTGTCGCTTCCAGAAGTGCGTTGATTCGGGAATGAATACACAAAGTATCGATCTTGTTTTTTTCTTTCTTTTCTATCACTATTTTGTCATTGCATTCCACTCAGCAAGGTTTCACAAATTCTTCATCCCCTATATGCCAACAGGCAGTAAACGAGCGTCAATCTCTTCCCAATCGAAGCTGGAATATGGCAGCGATCGGAGCGACTCTCCCCCAATTGTCTTAATTTGGTTGATATGTAGATTCAGAAGACGCTTTCAGTCGCAGATAATGTTTACACTCCCCCGAACGATTACTAACATCTCCGAGGTGAATTATTGCGGCGAAATAGGAAACTTGGTAAGATGTAGATCGCTTGTGACAATTAGATTTCTCGCTTGTAACACTTGTAACATATTGATTCACGACGCGTTTTTAGTTTTTATGCAAATTTTTGTTTTTTTTTCAGTTGGCGAAGGAGTGTCGAATCTCATGGATTCGTGATAAATTCGTACTCTTCACATCGTGCAAGATGAAGGAAATCCTAGAAATGCCGGCAATATTCGGATCGACTGATCCCTCCCTGCGACTACGTGTATGCAGATTCCATCCCCTTAGAGAGAGGGTGTGCTTAGTGTTAGTTCTTAGGAAATGAAAATGGACATGAGAATTATTTGAATTCCAGAAAAAGGAAATGCGAATTTCTGTACATGGAGTTAGAGAGTTTATATTGTTTTTTATAAGGCCCTATGAACCTTATAAATCAAATTTCAAGTCTCTATCTCCACGGAGAACGGAGATAAGTAATTGTGGAAATTCAAATTTTTATCATTTTCAAATCCATTCCCTGAGTGCTGACATGACATTATTGACAGTAAAAAAGTCGATCAAAAAACAATATTATGCGGATTGTTAAGATGAACACCTTTTCTGTTGAGCACTTTTTGACAGCTTCAAAAGCTGCAAGTGAAAATGACGAAAATTCGGTTTTGACCCTCGAAATTCATGAACTTTTACAGGTCGTGAAAAAAATCATTCCACGTTGTCACGAGATCTCTACGGAATCGAAATCTGCAACCTTTTCTACCCTACATAGAACAGTTTTCGTTTCGATTTACGACCCTATTTTTCTGTAATTTTGCCTCAAACATTCAAAATGACGGTATTTTTTCACAAAATCATAATTTCAGATTTTTGAAGAAATTGAATTTCAGCGTCAGCGTTGCAATATTTCACTTGGAATAGCTAGGAATCATCACTACTTCATTCTCAAGTAGTTTGAAGAGCATCCTGATCTCCATCTGGTCGTTGAATACTGCAAGAGCTTCCCCGTCTTCAGTCAACTCTCCCAGATGGACAAGGTACCAATATAGTGTGGCGATCTCCATTGCTAGGGTTTCAATTTGCCACTTCTCTCCTGCAAGAAAAGTGAATGGAGAGAGGGTGGTAACGCTGCAAATAGAGAACCCAATGAAATATAATGGCCCCGAAGAAATAGTGGTCTGGAATATAGTGGTCCTTGAATATATAGTGTTCTCACCACAAAAATAGTGGCCCCATAATATGAAAGTATAATCGTCCCAAAATAGCGAAAATGGTGCAAAATTTCGAAAAATGGTGGCACCCTAATTTTTGATACCAATTTTTGGGAACCGCTATTTTTTTTAAATGGGTAATTATTTTTTCAGTGGGACCATTACTTTTTAGTGATCCCATGGGACCACCATATTTTTGGGTGCAGTATTTGGTGATAAGACATCTCGGAAAAAACATTTCGGAAAATGACATTTCGGAAAACGACATTTCGGAAATTCCACCTCGGAAAAGGACATCTCGGAAATTTTGGCAAAATTCCAAGAGCGCGCACATGACATTCGAAGCTATTTTCTCCTGATTAAAATATTATTTTTGTTTTTCTTTTTATCAATTACAATGTAAATATAGTAGAAGAATCTGATAATAACAAGAAAATTGCGTTAAAATTTTCAGTGTAAAGTTCCCGAAACGTCCTTTTCCGAAATGGCATTTCCGAGATGTCGTTTTCCGAAACGAAATTTCCGAGATGTCGTTTTCCGAAATGTTTTTTCCGAGTTGTCTTACCACCCAGTATTTTTAACCTCAACCGAGATGGTTATTAACTGGTAGGAAATGATACGAGTTTGTCAATAATGTCATGTCAGCACTCAGGGAATGGATTTGAAAATGATAAAAATTTGAATTTCCACAATTACTTATCTCCGTTCTCCGTGGAGATAGAGACTTGAAATTTGATTTATAAGGTTCATAGGGCCTTATAAAAAACAATATAAACTCTCTAACTCCATGTACAGAAATTCGCATTTCCTTTTTCTGGAATTCAAATAATTCTCATGTCCATTTTCATTTCCTAAGAACTAACACTAAGCACACCCTCTCTCTAAGGGGATGGAATCTGCATACACGTAGTCGCAGGGAGGGATCAGTCGATCCGAATATTGCCGGCATTTCTAGGATTTCCTTCATCTTGCACGATGTGAAGAGTACGAATTTATCACGAATCCATGAGATTCGACACTCCTTCGCCAACTGAAAAAAAAAACAAAAATTTGCATAAAAACTAAAAACGCGTCGTGAATCAATATGTTACAAGTGTTACAAGCGAGAAATCTAATTGTCACAAGCGATCTACATCTTACCAAGTTTCCTATTTCGCCGCAATAATTCACCTCGGAGATGTTAGTAATCGTTCGGGGGAGTGTAAACATTATCTGCGACTGAAAGCGTCTTCTGAATCTACATATCAACCAAATTAAGACAATTGGGGGAGAGTCGCTCCGATCGCTGCCATATTCCAGCTTCGATTAGGAAGAGATTGACGCTCGTTTACTGCCTGTTGGCATATAGGGGATGAAGAATTTGTGAAACCTTGCTGAGTGGAATGCAATGACAAAATAGTGATAGAAAAGAAAGAAAAAAACAAGATCGATACTTTGTGTATTCATTCCCGAATCAACGCACTTCTGGAAGCGACAGGAGCGACACGCACATCGAAATTCTGCCAATATTTCTTTTTTTATTATTTTTAAACTTTGTATTTTTTCTTTATTCACCAACGCTGACAAGATGAAGAGAATAGCTGGTATACAGACATATATTCGCATCTGGTATCGAATCGCCATGGAGCGACGTAACTTTTATCAACTCTATCAAATGATTTTCCCACACCTCATATGATGGAATAAAATTTGTATTTATATTTGTATAGGCTCGGGCGAGCTTGAGGGAACATAACCGAATACATGCCTCTTTCTCGTCGTTCCAGGTCTTCATCCTTGATTCTAACCCGTGTCAAATGTTGGAAGAGATGGCAAGGGGAGTGGGAGGCCATTACAGTTCGTGATTCGGGTCACCGTCTCTCATTTCCCACACTCTCTAGACCAATCTAGCGGCAAGGGAGTGTGGGAAATGACGAGACGGTGACCCGAATTACGAAGTCTAGTGGCCATTAGCAAAAGAAGTGGCAAATATTAGTTTCGCTCTCTTTTTTTTCATCAATCACCTTTATCAAATACGCATCGGCCTCCTTTCGAGCAGCTGAACGTTCGTCCTGAGACTATGGTCCGACTGGAAACTGATTATGTTAAGCATTAAACATTTTTTTAAGTGTATTAGGTTGGAACAAAAGTTTTGCACGATTTCGGCCATGAAGTTTGAAATTGCTTAAAAGGCTTCACTTTAATCGGGTCGATCTAACCGGATAGCATATATTTAGGGACTATTTGTAAAATATATCCGCTACTTCGAATCGAATCCTACTCTGAGGGTTTGCGAAAAAAATCAGGTTTCGTTAAATGTGAAATTTTTGAGCGACATGGACATTTGTTTACCACGCTCCTATTCGGACAGAAAAAATCATTGTATAATCTCACATGGTGGAGTGAAAAGCCCGTTGCCAGTTCTCTCTAAAGCTATGTAGGATCTAGTGGTTGCTTTAATTTAGCAAGGTTTACAGACCATTAAATTCCAACATTCGAGAAATAACGTTACTCACAAGATCGATGTTATTGCCTCGACAATCAATTATGCTGGTTTGATCATAAGTGCTTTTACATAAACAACCTTGGGGCTTTATAACATAAAGAAATGCTGGAGCATACCCTTTTCCACTCCTAGAAAATTAACATTTTCTGAAATTTTGAACCATGGTCATCACAGTCAAAATATTGAAATTCGGTGTACATTGTTCGAGTCGATCTGCTCAAAAGGAAGATATCCCCTGACTCGGCCAAGCCAATAAGTGATACAGTAAGAGTTGCTTGTTTAGTTAACCATATAAAATCTAAGCTTCCATTTATGCTGGAAACATGCCATTCATGGAAACATCAATTTCGACACTCTAATATCAGTATCTGAGTATGCAAAATTGCATTTTCTAATAGAAGCATTGTATGTCCACACGAAAATAATTGTGAGCTTACCATGGAAGGCACTTAAAGTTTAAATGTATTTGAGATCGATAAACTTTCGTCTACGGGTATGCAGTGAAGGCAACTAATTCAGACCAAGCCCCTTTTGACCCGAGATCAAAACTGACAAAGTTTCTGGAATGCCATTTGTGGTGATCCCCATTTTCATACTATTTTATGATGCCTGTTCATCACACTTTCCAAATATACCTTGATATTTGCATTATCATCGATATCCATAGAGAGCAGGCCCCAAAATTATGTAGTTCAGTTCTCAAATGTTGTAACTTTGACTTTCAAATGTCGCCACAATATCAAATGGTATGGGTAATACTAATGTGTGATAGAAAGAGTATCCAAGCCCTCAACGAATACATGAAACAATATTAAATAATTTTGAAAATAAAGGACAGAGTATGCCGGAAACGAAAATTTGAAAATCGTGCAAAACTTTTGTTCCAACCTGATATATCTAAATTTTAATACACAATCCCATATCACTCCATTTTCTGATATTACTCCGCTCCTACGTATTCATGCCATATCATAGTTAATTGTGCCAAATAAAATGTTACATTAATACCGGAAGAAAGTCTTGCAACCGTTGCACGAGAGGACATCGTAGTGATAGCCAGTGGGCTGGAAGGAAGGAAAACACTTAATTATTAAACTAATTATTTTAAAATCTTACTTTGTCTCCGCAAACAATACACTCGAACCCATCTGATTTCCGAACATTCTTCAATTTCTTCACAGGGGCTCTCGTTGATTGCATTTGCTGTAGTGTGAGGAGGGTGGACGATCATAGGGACAGACACCAAATCCTGGAAGTGTGTATGCATCCCCCCTGATAAGATAGGAGGAACAGAACCGATAGTCTATCCTTATCATCTGATCTCACCGATATGTGCTATCAACGCAGCAAGCAGGAGTAAACACAGATGGAGTACACAGGAGATGGACATTTGCAATTGACACGTATATGTTGCGTTGAATCGTGCATAGTTTGCGCATCTACAAACATCAGAATCGATTCAATACTGAGAAAATAAATTGTTATTTTCGAGAGGAATCGCGAGAGAATCGACTACTCAGCGGCAGTGAAATTGATGAGCCAATCCATCATAATTGATTGCATCACCGATATACAGTACGGTATGGTTTACTCAAGTAATAGCATGAGCGATAAGCCCAATAGCGTTTGACATTCGTGCTCTTCAAAGAACTTTCTTGACGAGAAAATGTCTTTTCTGTACACAGATAGTCTTCATAACTAGCATCTATTTCACACCCTGTCAGTTCTCGTAACTAGCCCCTTCCCAGCTGCCCTTCCGAATGCCATACGAAAGGCGTTCACGTTTCCCCTTTGTTCGGCGCAATCTCGTTTTTGCGTCTTCAATTTCGACTTTTTTTGTAAATCTTTTTTCTCGTAAATCTCATTGAAAAAAATTTGTGCGTATGCCTGAGCTGACAGTGGTAATGGATCATCATTGAATGGAACGGGACTTGCGGAACGAGACCCTGGGGTGCGATAAGTACCATAATGTATGAAACCCTTGCATTCTGGCTCCCTATCGATTCCGCAAGGCCTGGTTCTCAAAGTCCGCTTCCATTTCTGACGTTTCCGTCTATGCGTGACTTTTGAAAACTTGTCTCATGCATTCATAGAAAGCGTCTGGCAAGTTCTTTGAAACTATCTTTTGAAGGGGCAATAACTCCCTTCCCTGGTGTACTCGTTTCTCCTCTGCCCCACTCCTCATAAATGAGTTTTCCTTTCCTAGCTGCCGTTTCTCTATGCTCCTTTGAAGGGGTTCTTGGTATGTAACGTTTGACTAGGCATAAATAGATGCCTTAATAGAGTTCGAAATTCTGATATTCGTCTGTTCATTGTACACGCTTAACTAGACCGGTCGAAGCGAACAGACTTACCAGAATGTAGAACTCGTAACAAATGAGTTTTAAATATCATACTTGTATTGTGTGTTCATTCCTCTCAATACATTCAGGTATCGCTCTCAATTTGTGGCTGCTGCTTGCTCTGATTCATTCTCACAGGAGGATCACGTATTATGTCTATCGAGTAATGTCTGTAAATCATAGTTCGAACAATAACTGTGCGGTCTCTTTGTTCAAAATTCCCTCGCAAGTTTAGAAAGTTCACAAAATGAAGAGACGGTGACCGAATCGCGAGCTTATTCATTTCCAGTAGCTGATAAACTACTCTTGACCCTGTTAATATTCAGGTGCCCATATACGTTTCCGCAGTACTCAACACACTATTATGTCTTCTAATTGCTACAATGAACTTTGCAAGTATTATACATTACATTCTATATTATTTAGATACGATCCAAGAAAAATAAAAGAAAATGTATATTTTCGGATGAAAAATGGAAATTTGGGAAACCGCTTATTTTATTGTATTAATGCTCGCAGACCAGTAATAATATTCATTCACAATGTTGTTTTCCCCGTGAGCATATTCTTTCAGATCCACCTTTTTCGCGACGGAACAGTCGCATGCACCGCATTAGGTCCTATGTCGCAAGTTTTGCCCAAAGAAGCATCGATTTTGGCATTCCAGGTGCGAATTATCGCTGATTTACATACAGTAGCGCCGGAAAGTATTGATACCTTTTGCAATTTTGTTATAACTTTTGCGCTGATTAATTTAGCAATTTAAATGTTGTGGCACTACATATGAAATCCATCGAGGAATACGATGAGAATATTGCGTCATCACCTGCATTATCGCTGATTGCGTAGTGATGACGCAATCGAACAACACTTTTTCAAACATCCATTATTCTTACATAGATTTTTTTCCTGCTGGCCAAACTTTCTGACAATAGAGGTAGGACTGAGGTCTATCCAGAATATAAATTTGATGTTGCTGCTCGGTCGCACGGTTGCTGCAGCCTTGCTGCAATATCGAGGTCGGAAATTCATATATCAGCATCTAGACTAGCTAGAGACTCGTTCTAAGCATCAAAATGATAGTAATCACATTTACAGATGATCCTGAGAATATGAAAATGATCGATCAAAATGTGCCCTCAGGGCACCAAAAAAATCACTTTTTTGAATGCTCATTTTTTGGACAGTTTTTGGAAAAATCTGATTTTTATGTGAGAATGTTCAAAATGTATTATATAATATATGTGATTCCCAACTTTTCAGACTGTTTGGATATCTTTCCTTCCCGCGGCGACCGTTTATCGGAGGGATACTTGGGTCGCGAAGCACCCTGTTTGCGCACTCTCGTCGTCTGTACTCTCTCGCCCATAGGAGTAAACAAGGTGTTTCCCGACCTGAGTATCCCTCCGAAAAACGGTCGAATCACATATATAATACATTTTGAACATTCTCAGATAAAAACCAGATTTTTCCAAAAATTTTCCACAAAGTTTTGTATGACCAAAAAATGAGCATTTAAAAAAGTGATTTTTTGAGGGAAAATATTGACCGATCATTTTCATATTCTCAGGATCATCTGGAAATGTGATTACGATCATTTTTATGCTTAGAAAGAGTACCTAGCTAGTCTAGAAGCTGAGATATGAATTTCCGACCTCGATTTTGCAGCAAGGCTGCAGCAACCGTGCGACCGAGCACCAACTTCAAATTTATATTCTGGATAGACCTCGGTCCTACCTCTAACGTCAGAAAGCTTGGCCAGCAGGAAAAAATCTATGTAAGAATAATGGATGTTTGAAAAAGTGTTGTTCGATTGCGTCATCACTACGCAATCAGTGATGATGCAATTGATGGACCAGTATCCGCATTGTATTCCTCGATGGATTTGGTATATAGTGTCACACAATTTAACTTGATCGGCCAGCAGTAACAAAAGTTATATCAAAAATAAAAATCGTCTACTCACTTTCTGTCGCGACTGTATATTCAATTTAATGAGTATTTTTTCCAGATCGCGCTCGTATTGACGATGATGATGTCGTCTATCATTCCGGTCTCTTCTTCTCTGCAGCTCATGGGATTAACATGGTTACGTCTAGTTCAATAAACACGATCTCTTCATTGCTATGCCCTCCGACCGGTCGAAATAGCGTTTATTGTGAAAAAGAGGGCCCGTTTCTCGAACTCTAGTTACATTTTTATTAAGCTCTATATTCTCGAAAATCGAACTGAAATATATGTTGAGGTGTCCGTGGTCGACGTGGAAGCGACTCAGTATATCCTTTGCTTTCACAAGCCTCTGTGGAATTTACGTCGCTGTAGGTGTTTTCATTTTTGACAAATGCCGCATAATTATTAGTTCAGGTTGTATCTCGTTACTTCGTACCGTCTCCTGATATGAACCATACTATCTATGAAATAATATGCGATTTGTACGAGATCGGGCCCGACTTTAGCCTTGTTGCAATGGGAATAACATTGAAGTTCCCTGCATTGAATGTAAGTTGCAAACTTGAAATCAGTTTATGACTTCAGTCGCAGACTTACCCGCGAGTGAGCCCGCTGCTTCCCTATTTGATGCTTGCGCCCTTCATTCTTTCGAATGCTATCTTCCTTACTCTAATTGGACTGGTTAGTTCTAGAAACGGATTTTGTTCAAACACGTTATGAAAATAAGTCGTTTCTTTAGATAATTTTGTGGACTTTTTCTCCTGTCCGTCCGAATGGATGAGTACGTAAAATGAGACAAGAGAAGAGACAAGAGAAGAGACAAGTTTCCCAACGCAGATTCGACGTCGCCTAAGTGCTTGCGGGTTCGCTCTAAGTGGCCACACGCTCAGAATGCAACGCGATTTCTACTTCATGCAGTTAATGCAGGCCAGTTCTGAAAAAAATCAAGCGATAGATCTGTCCATACACTAATTTCTTGCAAATTCAAGTCCCGAATCCTTCGAAATTACACCGATTCAAAGATTTCAGAGCATTCTCCCGATGATGATCATGTCCATTCCTGCAATTGCATTCGCAGCAGGCTCTTTGATACACTGGAATTTCGACTATGTCACGCTAATTTTCACCTTCTCCCTCTGGGGTTGTCCGTCTATACAGGTAAGACAAATTTCAACAGCTCTGTAGCGATTGTCTCGACTCACGGTATTAAACCTTACCTAGCCCTACCACCATAGAAAACTGAAAAAATTGATTGTGCCCGATAATCACGACAAAGCTCTTTCAGGAATCTTGATTAAATTTTCTTTTGCAGGCTGGAGTCCAGCTTGGTTATGTCCTACGATCGGCTAAGCGTACTTTCGAATCCTCATAAGATGCAAGAAGCAAAAATTTAAGAAAGTGATCCGATTGTATTAGAATAAATATTGCAGCAAATATCGTATCAACTATGAATACAGATATATTTTTATGGGAAATAGCTCGTTGGTATATGATCTTCAGTTTACTCATCACCGAACCTCATGCTTTCGTAATGACGAACTGATTGTTAGCGGAACGACCATTTTTCTCAATTTGTTTTCTTGCTGATCGTTGAGATTAAATTTCGATTTTTTTTAAAATTGTAAGTTCATGCATGACCTCAGATGTCGCCTGTCACCATCAAGTCCTCATCGGGTTCATTTCACCTTCTATGAATCCTTCTCATAGACTCTCCCTCCTCAAAATAACCTTTCCGGATCGCAAATTTTCAACAATGCCCGACATATTTTCCAAGTTTGCTAGTCTGAGAGGCTTGTTTTGCATTCCCATGCACCCTCAAGTAGCCAACCCTCCGGGGATTCCTCTCGTGAAAGCAGAAACCTTGATCATTTTTTCGTGTTGATCTGCTCAGAGGGGGCATTAAAATAACTCTGAATGAAACCAATGTTCTTCATGATATTGTTGGCGCCTTTACAATTTAAATTCCAATGTATTTATCCGCCAGGAGCATGTACCGAATAGTAGGGAGAAATCTTCGTTATAGTTTGGCAGATGTCCGACGTATAGAAGAGTCGGTTTTGGAGTTAGGGCTTCAGGGGCATCAGCAGATTGGTGGGGAAAATTATAGACGTAGAAGAAAATCGGAAGTGAAAAAGACAGCAGGAAGAGAGACAAGGTAGGATCGGAAGCGATTAGGCGAGCTTAACACAGATTCAGCAGAAAGCGCATTCCATCTCTCAATAACACTAGTCACAAAATTCTACTAGGATAAGAGCTTTACCGAAAATTCTGCTTTCTGATACTTCGAAAATGACTTCTACACCAATGTGCACAGCAAACTTGGCGTGACAGCAGTGGAGAGATAGGGAGAGTTGAGTTGAAAACAAGAAAGAACTGAGTGGAATACGAAAGGCCAGTGAAAAGATAGATATAAAGGAGGAGGAGGACGGAGAGGGATAAGGTTGGAGAGAGAGAGAGTAGAGACAGCGCGAGCAGTGTAGGGTACACAGAGACCGAGAGGACATTGACTAGACGGGATGGACATTTTCTCCGCCACTCTGGCCTTTGTTGTTTTCCTTTCCGCCATTTTTTTCTTCTTTTCTGCACGTAGCTTCTCTGTTATTTTCCTTGTCTCGGGAGCAGGAGAACTGCAGGGCGCGATTGCACCATCATCTTTCCCACATTCCTTATTGCCATTCTTCCTCAGTGTGAGGAGGGCCGACATTCTTGTATCATAACACTTGGTTGAATGTTCTTTTCTCGTTGCGCCTTAGAGCGTAGATAAAATATATATTGCTGCCCAGTGACTATATTTCGGCCGAGTCTTTGCTCATCGGACACTAACTACGCATCTTCTGAACTTCATTGCCTTTCACAGGAAATGTTGAAGCGCAAGCGACCGCAACGGCAGGTTCGATATTATTACCGTAAATAAATTATCGAAATCGCCAAATTCAGCGCCAGGTGTGCCCGTCGTCATGCGTAGGCTGTGGTGCTCCCGCCTCCGGCTACCATTATGAGGTACAAATGTTCTATAAATTTTCAAATGAAACGCCATTAAGATTAGATTGAGTTTATCCTGAAAAATGTAAAAGCCAAATTAAGGCGTATTTCGCCTTCATGTTGTTCTTGCAAGACCTTCTTCCGTCGGGCTGTTCTGCAAGGACGCACTGAGGACCCCTGCATCAGAGAGCAAGCTTGCTCAGAGACAGGCGAGTGATTTTTACTGTTATGGAATCGGGCTATCCTCTCTAAGCTCTATTGTCAGCGAGAGAGCTTGGAAAGTGAATAGACGTAATACGTTCCAAAAATCTGCCGATCTGCACTGAATTTTTGTAGGTAAACATAACTAGAATTTTAGAATCTACTCACCCCTGCCGTGTTTGTCGACTGGGAAGGTGCTTACGCGGAGGAATGAATCCATTCCTCATTCTGAATCTCGAGGACGCTAATCCTGCAGAGCAGAAGTATTTGCAGGAAAGGAAAGGCTCTGAAGTGAGTTTGGAAATACGTGTATGATTTCTTCTTTTCACACACTATCGATTTCGATTTGCACAATTGCCCGAATTTCAAACTCTAGTTTCAAACCGTAAAAGACGTCCGAGTTTCTTTGATTCATGTTTCGAAAAATATCAGGATGTGCTGATTTTGTCCCATCCAAAGCCCATAGAGAGCTTGCTTGACAAGATTATGCTCGATCTTCTCATCCTGGAGAATGCTCACGATCGATTAAGGTAATGTGACTAGTTAAGGATTGATTAACATAGTTTTTTTAAAAAATTTAGAACATCTTCGTACTGTCCCAAGTTTGTCGAGGGATTGAAAATTGAGGAGTTTATTCTCGGTCCTTCGAAACTTGGAGTGACATTTCATGTGAGATGCTTTACTTTTTGTAATTTTAAAATTCAGACTGTTCATTTTTTACACTCTTTCAATGAAAAAAGTGAATGTGCAATCCGCCGTATTCTGAAAGTCACTTATTCGAAAAATGCTGCTCAAGCTATTCGAAAAAAAGTATCAATGATTTCACATTATTCAGCCAATGAAATCGCAAGCATACGAGCCGACGTCGGCCAACTTGGTAACTGTTGAGGTTTGGAACAAGATCAATGATTAGGAATATAAATAAACTGTAGGTTGTCATTAAGAACAAGATCTGCATGGATTTGAGCAACTTTGACTATGCAAATAAGAAGCTGTGGATGTTTCATGTAAAGCAGAACTTGATTTACTTCGAGATTGCATTCATTTACAGGACGTGATCTACTCTATTGAGTTCATCAAAGCTCTTTCAGTGTATCAGCAGTTGGAAGATTGCTCTAAAGTGAGGGAATGTTACTAAGATTTATTTTCCATATTTCTCGCCCGAGCCCAAAATGCCACCTGATCGTCTACCTTCGCCGCCTTCAAGGCCTTATCCCTCCCCTATCCTGCTGGTGAATAAAGTATACGTATACGTTTAAAGGAGGAATGAACTTAAAGTAGCCACATCGATAGAAAAAATTGTGTGGGAGCTTCCACCCTCCAAAGATCATAGCGCGAGCTAGGAGGTATAGGTTGCGGGTTCGGCTCCCGCTTTTTGACAAATCTTCTAGCGATTTGAATTCGCGCACTGCCCTGAGCTATCAAGCGTCCATGGCACTCAGCCAACTAATCATAACTATGTTGGGAGTAGAGATATTAATATAATTCTTTGGAGCGTGTAATCGTTAAGAGGAGCTAGGTCATGGTTATGAATGGGTCCAAAGTCGAACTTTGGGTTAAGTCCTCCTTTAACTATATTTCGAATAATGGTAACTCACGATTGCAGCGGGCTCTAATCGCATCAGCACTCGCTTGCTCTAATTTCAAGGCAGCATTCTACTCGTACACCCATTACTCGGACAGAACCTATTATCCAGATGGAGGAACGATGAGCTGGAGCAAGGAAATGTCGGTAAAATACTGAACTATATCATGCTCACAAACAAACGAATAGTAAGATTAATAACTTGCGTAATCTCAGCCAAGCTCAAGCACCCGGTTCAACTAGAATGCATACTGGGATCATAGCTGCAATCAGAGAAGTTCGATAATGGGTTGACAAGCTATTATTTATATTTTTACATTTTCCAGGCAAAATTGGACGTTCGAGAGTACACTCTCCTGAAAATGATAATTGTGCTAAATCCACGTAAGTTGGAAGCTATGAATTAACTTTTAACTTATAGTATTTCTCGTGCTGAATGGGCTTAGCAAGGTGGATGTCGCAATACTACAATGTGAAAAGGAGTGGTTAGTGCCTTTCTAGAATAATCAAATCACGCTCAACGTTTGTGAAATTATTTCAAAATTTTCGACGCATTGTCCATCAGTTGAGTATAAGTGTACAACCTGACTACCTTATTCAGCTATGGTAAGATGCTCTTTTCGTACGTACTCGCGAAACGGGGCGTCAGGGAGGTAAGATCAACATTGACGCTATGATAAAGGGTTTCTTTAGGGCCCATAATCATTCGTTAATCTTCTCTCAATAATCGATGTCGTGACCAGGCTCACATCATGGCAGAAAGTATGCAATTTATATTTTAATTTTAAAATCTTAACGGCATTAATTGACTATATACCGTTAGATGCCATAGAGAAGGTAGAGGGCAATGAATTTAGAGAACGTTACATCATTTTCAGAATAAGCACGTCCTCATTATTGCATTGGGCCTCTACAAGCATCGAGTCCCTTTCGCTGAAGCAGTTTACCACTCTACTTGAAGCTCATTGAAGACGTCAACGAAGTGTCGATGTCGGAGACGATTTTAACTCTCACGTCCGTCTTGCCTTCTGTCCGTCTTGCCATATTTGAGAAATTGTTCATCATATTGCAAAATATATTACGTAGCATGTTGTACACTCTTCCAGTTATGATCATTGTCAGAAAATCAGTCTATTTGTGGTTTATGATTTTCACATTTAACTAATATATCATTGCTTACTGATCATTCTTTTTCTTCCAAAATATCAGTAATATTTGTTATCGGAATACATTACTGATCTACCAAACGACGTGTAGTGTTTTTCGTGCGGATTTTTCTCACATCGATGTGAGTTTTACATCAATAATATATCAGACTCAAGCTATACTCTAGTTACGATCTTTTCATTTCGTTCACTGACTTTGCGCTTAGTTTGCCCGAGTGACAGAATGTATTTCCAGAGTTCCAGACCATAGACAGTGAACTCTGCTCGATAAACAGCGAGGTTCAGAGAGAAAATCGGAGAAAACAACGGGAAATGCACGTATCTCGGTGCACAAAAACAGGTTCATGGGAACTCTGATTGTGATAATATAGTGCACGAAGATTTCACGAATGGATGTTATTTATGGTAAATATACATGATGCAATTTAACACGACGTTGGGAACTAACTAGTAGGCGTACACAAACGCGTTCGCGGTACTCTGGTTGTGATCTAACAGCGCACAAAGATGACGATGATGACCTTACGAACGATTGTAACTTAAATTATTACTCAATTAGGGTGATCTTATACTCGATGAATTGCAGTGAAGGCTAATTCGAACTCGTGACCGAAATCGAAATATAGTGGTAAATCGCTCAATTCGGGTCTATCATATATCATTCGTGTGACTCTGGTTTTATAGTGCTCGAAGATCATTTTTTTTCTCCTCCGCACGTAACGATGACCACTGTATTTCTGTTGCAGTTTTCGATTTCTCTTATCTTTTGACTCTATATCGATCGACTTACTCATTCACATATGTATGTTCACTGGCACTAGGTCGGATGAGAACGTCATGCTGCCTTTGATATATCAAATGCGGCATGACGTCATAGTTCTAATTCGACCTAGTGCCATGTTCACTCCTAGACATTTTTGGATCGCTATGTGTTCGTTCTTTCTTACATGGTACATCACAAGCTGAGCCAATCAATACTTCACCCTCCCACTCTTTCCTTGCCTCCTCAGGAGTGCCCTATGGCTGAGTAACCTGCCCTCCTTACTTCTTCCTAACGTTCACTCTATTCTCTACGCTGATAATGTTAGCCTTTGGTTAAACTCTGATCCTGCCTCTCTCCAATCCTCCCTTGAATTCCTGTTTGAATTGTCTACAAACTGGGGCCTTACCATATCTCTTATTCCGACAGCAATAATGCTAACCTCATCCCTCTATCTTTATTATGATATTACTGCTCTCCAAACTGCAGCTCGGTTCACTGGCCTAGGAATCACCTACACCAACAAGCTAGAGGTTAGTGCACACATATTTAGTAAGATCTCAGATGATCCGTTCTCACTTTTTGCAAACATTTGTATAAAAAACTCAGATTTGTTCAGGTATTTTTTGTTACATACGTCCGTACCACTTAGAATATCGTCGTACAATTGTTGACTTAACATTCATATACAAAGTGATTCCGAAGATGTATGCATACCCTGCCTGCCCCCTCCTTTCTCCTCCTACTAGGAGGATTCCAACAAGTGATTTATCACACATTCTCACTAAAAAACTTTTCCTTGTGGAATCGTATCCCTAATCATATTGTAATCTCAATGATTAGTGAATTGTTTTCGCGTAAAGCTATATCCAAACATATAGATAACAGGGGGGCGGACAAAAGCCCAACGGACAAAAGCCCAACGGATCGCCGTTCGCTGGAGTTTTGACTTAGCTACTTGGGAGTTCTTGAATTGTCATTAGTATACCCTCTACTACATCACCCTGATTAGATCTCCTAAATAGGCGGCCTTGATTTTACTCCCTATCACCGTATAGGGGTTCGTGGTTCAAAATTGTGAATTTATGAGGAAAATCATGGTTATATAACCACCAAATGCCATAACAAAAAGACACCCATATTACGCGGTTAGAGTAGTTCCTAGGCTAATGTAATACAAATTGGATACGGCATTTGGTGTTTATATAACCATGATTTTCCTATCAAATTCACAATTTTGAACCATGAACCCCTATACGGTGATAGGGAGTAAAACTCAAGACCGCCTAGTTTGGAGATCTAATCAGGGTGATGTAGTAGAGGGTATACTAATGACAATGCAAGAACTCCCAAGTAGCTAAGTCAAAACTCCAGCGAACGGCGATCCGTTGGGCTTTTGTCCGTTGGGCTTTTTTCCGCCCCCCAGATAACATATCACTTGTGTAACTGACATTCATTTTCCATTTATCATCTAGACATGGCATCGTCATTCGTTTGTTCTAATTTCCCTGTAACATCTATTATATTTCTCATACTCTATGGCATGATGCAGAATTATAATTATTATAATTATTATTTATTATAATTATTAACTCAAAACAAGTTGTCCCAACACACTGTACCACTAATTCTTTCTTATTCGCCTCTCCGAGAGCTATCGATATAATGTTTAAACGAGGAGTAAACTCACAATTCAATTTTTGAAGCTATCATATGCACTGCCTAGAGCTCCACAACGATAAGAAGCTCCGAAATTTTCACATTGATATCTCCATTCCGAACAGAGTTATAGCTAGTTGGCCGGGTGCCAGATCAGGGAAAGCTCAGGGAAGGGAGCGAGATAGCACGCAACTTGAAGACAGTGCGTCTCTAGGTGAAACATTCCAACCGGGCGCGCGTTTGCATTTACTCCTCCTTTAAGCATGCGATTGAAGAACTTCGTACTGAGATACGGCCAAAAAGTCAATGTTCAGAACATTACAGATTCTCCTCTGTTGACATAACTCAGTCCTTAAATTACGGGCAGTAACCATACTATTTAAGAAAATAATTTTTGAAACATTTGAACGCATTATTGAGTTAAGAAGTGCATTATTGAGTTAAGAATACAAGAGATTCGAAACCATGGGACTACCAATATTATTACACGCCGAATCGAGAGCCTTCTAAAAATAATACCTACTTATCAAGAATGTGCTTAACAATGATCAAACTTATAAATGGACCCACCCGGGAAAAATTGAGATTCTGAAAATAGATTTGTGAAATTTTTCGAACCATGTTTTTACAGCAGAAACTGAATACAGCAGAAACTGATCACAGAAATAACTCATATCACTGATATTTAATACTAAAATGTTAATTGTGGAGATCGAGGGAGAATACGTTCTAATTCTTTATCAGATGATCATGTTTGCCGCTGAAAAAAGGCAAAAGAAGTAAGAGATGTATGTTTATCGCTAGCATTTTTCCAATACGTGTGAATGTTTATTTTTATATAACACAAATCGATTGCAAGTTGCCTACTTGATGAAGTAAACAATTATTTTCGAATTTTTATTTCGGAATCGCGGATATTATAATTCGATACTTGAGCGGAAATTTATCAACATAAAAGTTGCGGAAAATAAATTCCGAACTTTTTAAGATCACTTCCTTTTTTCTAGCTCACCTGGGAGCTGAGATACAAATCAAATTATACTATTTCTAGTAGTCATCGTTCCTACCTTCCAGTTCCTTGATGGATGCGAGGATGCGAAGGGCTTTAGGTCGGATGAGAACTATTACGTCATTCCGCCTTTGATATGTCAAAGGCGGCATTACACCATATCTGTCATTCGACCTAGTTTTGCTGTGAAGCGTCCTTCACGAGTTGGAAAACCCGAACTCCAAAATCATTACAACACACATACTGATGTGTTAGAGATACGCCTTCTCAGATCGGTTTTCGAACTCTACTCAAGTGTTTGGGGGAGTTTTCCTTGTACGGCTCATGCTTAATCCTTTCGGTTAGTCACTCATATTTTTCATCTTATGAGAATCAATCACGTGCGAAATAACATTATTTTCCGAATATCAGCGCTTAATGCATAACAAGATTTCAAAAGAAATGCATTTATATCAGATACGTTTCCACGAAGTGTGTGAGCCGGCCATTTTACTGTCCAACAGATCCAGAATGCGCCATCTTCCCTCTCCAATACCCGGCCACGATTTGGCCACGATCATTCACCACTCCATCGTCGACATCGTGGCAATTATAGGTAGGATGAGAAATAAGACGTCATGCCGCCTTTGATCGATCAAATTCGGCATGCCGTCATAGATCGCAGCATGTTCGCAATTATAGCAAACGTTACGCTCGTACTCGCAATCACACTGAAATCGCCAAAGAATTTGAGGTCAGGAATTTTTTTGTTAATTTCTATAAACGCAATCAACCTCAGATCGTACAAGATTCTGCTCGCGAGTGAATCATTGATCGAATTAGTTAGTGCGTCCACGCAGATCCTCACCATGGTCAGGTGAGTGTGGAGACATCTATGGATGCATACCGTTCATCCATATGCTTCTTTCAACCATGTGACTGGCACTAGTTCGGATGATAACCGTCGGATGATAACCAAAATGAGTACCCTTGTAGGACTTCGACAGTATGTTCCCACATGATCAAGCAGTCTTCTGTGAACATTTAACAGAAGGGTACTATTTTTGGTGATTATCCCATAGGTGATCATCCGACCGAGTGCCGATACATACCTTTCATTCATAAAATTCATGAAGCACCATGTAGGATGAGAACTATGACATCATGCCGCCTTTGATAGATCATAGGCATTCGACCTAGTGCCGGTTCAGACTCATTCCTGCCACTCCCGTCCTTGCCTTTGTCTATATCGGCCCGTGCGCACTCGTATCTGGTAGTTGGCTGGAGCAATCGTCTGACTCTCTTTAGTTTGCACGCTCTCTCGTCTCTCTGACAGGCGAGAGAGCGTGCAAACTGAAGAGAGTCAGTCAATTGCTCATTAGCTGATATATATTGGGGTGTCCGGAAAGTTCGTATAATGCTTCGGAAAAAAGTCAGTTCGCGATCAAATGCAGTGATTGCGCAATCTGTTTGTCAACAATGTATTGCATCATTCTGACGTTGAGTAGTGAGAGGATTTAATCAGTCTCCTAGTTGCTACATTGATTCTTGTGATGGACTCCCATCTCGACCTCCGAGAAGTTTTACTTCATTACTACCGTCTTGGCCGATCCGTGAAGGAGGCCCACTCTGCCCTGGCCCAGTCGAAAGGAGCTGACGCCCCCTCCATGCCCTTCTGCTATAAGTGGTTCTCCCGCTTCAAGAAAGGGGAGTTTGGTCTCGATGATCAACCCCGCTCTGGACGTCCTCCCTCCCTCGATCAGCCTCTCGTTCTCCGCACACTGAAGCGCAAGCCCATGGCCAGTGTGCGTGAGTTGAAGAAGGATTCTGGTACTCCCAGATCAACGGTTACCGATATCCTCCATCGATCTGGGAAGAAGCCGAAACTCCCACAAGTGATTCCTCATGACCTCTCCCCCGAACAGCTGAAAAATCGTGTTCAAGTCTGTCGGGAATTACTCCATCGTAGATCCAATCTTCGATGGGTCAATTCCATCATCGCTACAGATGAGAAGTGGATCACGTTCGATAACCCTGCGAGGAGACTGCAATGGGTGGATGCAGATGAGAAGCCCACGCCCGTCCCGAAGAAGGAAGAGCACGGAAAGAAGGAACTCCTCTGCTTCTTCTTCTCAGTGCTCGGTCCCATCTCCTGGGAGATCCTCGCCCCTGGCACCAGCATCAATGCCGACCTCTTCTCTGAACAACTGGAAGATGTCGCGATCAGAGTCCCTCCCAGACTCCTGAACCAGGGCAAAATTCTTCTTCTGATGGACAATGCTCGCCCACATCGAGCGAAGATGACCCAGAAGAAAATGGACGAGCTGAAGATCGGGAGGATTCCCCATCCACCGTATTCCCCGGATCTCTCCCCATGCGACTACCACTGCTTCCGCTCTCTCTCTGACTTCTGCAAAGGAAAGAAGTTCAAGAATCGAGATGAAGTTGTGAGGGCTTTCGTGAACTGGGCGGTCTCGAAGAAACCCGCATTCTGGAAGAGAGGAATCGAGACCCTGCCTAATCGCTGGAGGGAGGTAGTGAGAAAGAAGGGGGCATACATTGGTCACTGAGAATTGTAAAGCATTGAATAAAAAATAAAAACAAAAAATTATACGAACTTTCCGGACACCCCAATAATATCAATTTCTCACATCTTGGCAGGATTCTTCTGCAACATTATCTTCACAATCATGATTGCAACTTTTTCTGTATCGTTGTCCATAATCATCCTTTCTTTCATCTACCGACTTTACATTCTTGGAAGGTAAGACATACCCAAGGCGTTCCAAACTTTTTTCTGAATTTTTTTAGCGCTATGCAGACAGTGTCGCACGCAAATTTTTAGATGGGCGCGTGGAGGGGTCGCCTTTTTTGTAGATAACATTTCAGCCACCATTTTAAAGTGTGATTGGGTTTGGTCGAATTCCTGACTGTTTGAAAATGCGTGGCGAGATGCGAGTGCGATACTGTGGACACTACATCGCATGAGAACTATGACGTCACCTTTGGTATATCAAAGGCGGCATGACGTCATTGTTCTCAACCTACCTAGTACCGAACCTATTGATGCACTGCTCATTTAGAACGACTCCTACTAGCAAGGCAGTTATGTTCATGGTCTTGATTGCTGCGACTCCAAATATGATTATTATGGTATGTTTTCCAGCTATCTTCAGCAATAATGTAACGAATAATCAGGTAACGTACATGTTTGCATTGGACAATTCCGAAGACGTCCGAAGGCAGATTCGAGTGCTTCGATCAGATTACGCCCTGGATGAGTACGTAGTGGAAGGTACTGCTTGTCTTCTTGCAGTCAGTGTTGTGACACGATGGGCTGATTCTCTTCGGAGTTTATTGAGACGATTCGATCATTCAGCTCATCATGAATGAGAAAAAATCATCTAAAACTTCTGCGATTATTCCTTAGTAGTGGAAGGTACACCTCGTCTGACGCCTCTAGGTCGGATGAGAACTATGACGTCATAGTTGTAGTAGTGTTGTAGTTCATAGTTATCATCCGACCTAGTGCCCGTCCGACATCATCCTTCAGAACCGCCCTTTACACTACTAATAATAGCTACAATGCAATTAAAATTCGATTTTATTCATTAAACAAGGTCACGCGTCCTTTTTCAATGCCCTGACTCTGTTCATGATACTTGCCGAGAACCTTCCTTCTGCTCCAACAGTCGTGCTAATTTTCGTCGTTAGGAAGAAGGTACGCAAATAGGAAATACATGATTCTTAAAGAAGGAGTGTCAGCAAAGTTAAATTTTTGATGCTGTCATAACCATGACCTAGACAATTATCCAACGATCATAGCGCGAGCTAAGAGAATAGGCAAAGGTCAATCGCATAGCTCAGTGGTAAAGCAGTCGCCGCGCAATCGGAAGGTTGCGGGTTCGCATCCCACCACTTTTTGAAAAATCTTCTAGATATTTGAATTCCCGCACGTCCCTTCCCTTCAAGCCCTCCTTGGCATTCCGCCAACTAATGATAACTCGGTTCAAAATAGAGATACGCATTTGAAATTTTCAGAATCTCTTATGGTTGTACAAAGGTCGGTTATAGTTATGACAGCGTCAAAATTTCAACTTTGCTGACAGTCCTTCTTTAAAACAAATATTCTAGGTGCTAGCTAAATTGAATGCGAACTCGGGAAAGATGAGCGATAAAACGGCACAAATGCACCATACTCTGGCAAAGGTACGGAGTTAATTATCGTCTATGTTTCAAAGCGGGAAAAAATAGACGGTAGATAACTCTATCTCAGATACGAAAACTTAGGCACTAGGATATGTATCTTTAGAAATTAATTGGATGATCCTTGCTTCATTTTGATTTCCTTGCCAATTTTATTAATTTTTAATTCATTTTTTAAAATTATAAATATTAAAGGTAAATAATTTATTAATATATAAATGCTAATATTTGTTAAGATTCTAACCCTCCAATCTGCTCTGCCGGTGTTCTACACTGGAGCGGCCGTCAGCTACGATCTCTGCCAGTTTGATATTGCATGCTCGCTTTTTCAGGAACATTTCGTAGCCGAAGTGAGATTTACCGAAAACAAAGATCATTCCGAGAACATTTTTTTTCAGTCTGTATCATACATATCCATGTTTTCCCCGATGATAACTCTCTACTACATGAAACCATACAAGGAGTGAGTAAATTTTTACAAATTACGCTATTAGTTTTATTCAGTTTCGTCAAAAGCATCTTCAATTGTGCCATCGTTAAATTCAAACACAGTTCAAGGTGAAGTATCTGCCCGTTTATTGAAATTTTGTAACTTTTTTTCAGTGAAGCGTCGACTTCGAAGGTAATTACAATACAATCCTATCAATTTACTATTCAATAATTTACTAATCAATATATGTGATTAGTGGACATTCACAAATTTCAAATAAAGATATTAATCTGGGGCAGATTGCATAACTGCAAAGGGCGGTGGGAATAGCGTGATCTGACCAATTGATAACAATCAATTGTTCATTCCGCCTTTTGAAATATCAATGGTTGCATGACGTCATAGTTCTCATCCGGCCTAGTGCCTGAACCGGCTCAGGTCATTCGAGAGACTGCATCGTTGTTGAGGTTTTTCCGTTCTTACATTGCAGCCATCTGAATTGAACATCCGATTAGTTCTGAATAATTGATCGTTTTTTTAGCATGAATGCATATTTTCGGCAAAGAATTATTAGATAAACAGGTAGTAAGTAGGTCGGATGATATACAGGTAGTAAGTAGGTCGGATGATACCCACCGGACTAAGACCTAAAAGAGCTCCAGGATTTTCAGAATACATTCCCATGGTGATAAACATGATTCTGCGAAAATACTAAAGAAAGGTACTTTTTTGTTATCTTCTGGTGGATTCTAGAATTCGAATTTTGGGTAATTGTCTCTACATTAAATAAATCTCGTCGGTCGAATGGTGAGAGGGATAATTCTCCGAAATTCTAACTACAGCACTCATCCATCATGATCATCAATTCTGCCTACCTCCGATACGGCGTGATGACATACAAGTTGCTCAGGGCAGATATGATGTTCTGCATGTTACAAAGCTGAAAAGAAATAGTATCAAATTAGCAATCCATTCTCCAAAATCGAACTAACCCCCATCATCAAGCTACTCATTCTTGATGTCCCCTAACCGCACATAGGTAATACAGATTACGGACCGGCACGACTATCGCCGTAGTCTCGGGGAAGCCGGGGAATAGGTAGATGGCGATGAGGTTGGTGAAGAAGAGAGTGCAGCCGAGCAGGAAACAGGCGGACACGAGCAGTTGGAGATTGAGAGCCTTAATGAGAGCTCAGCGGTTGAAAATCTGTTTGTATTGATCAATACAAGGTGAGAAAACGTGTGATTCGCGATCACTACGGTACAATTATAGTTCGAGAAACAACATCACAGTCTCGTGCACTTTCTCGCCACTCGATAGTGCGTCGATTGAAGAGACCGTGCTATACTTTCTCGAATTTTTGGTATATTAGAAAGGATTATAAATTATGTAAGAAATGAGACCTGTACGAGCATATCGTGCTGAGCCTTGGATGCGACACTCATAGTGCCCTGAATTTTTTTAAACCTTCTAGTTTCTCCCAACTTTCATACTTTAACGCAACAATGTGGTATATTCTAAAAAAAATTAATACAATAATATCTACCGATAGCTGTTCAAGTTTTCGAATGGTCATCTTTCGCATCAGCACAGATGACAGAAAGGGAAGGAGCGAAGAGAGGACTGATGCAACAACGACTCCCGCCGTGAACAACTCGAGCAATTGCACGATTCCTACATAATTGCGAATCATAATCATAATTATTAGAAGAGGAAGTCAAGTGAAGTACCATTGTTTGCTTTATAAGGAAAAATACAGGTAAAATTAAAATTGTATTCATCACTTTTTTTCGAAAAATATAGAGTTCAAATAATTTACTCACCAATGGGCTGGTCATCCGTGAGACCCTTCGCAATCCTGTACTCATTAGTTAGTGGGTCAACTCTTGCTGTTGAATGAATGTAGAGTGGAACGAGAGGTGAATTGATGAGGACTATTAGGACAATGATAGCAATAACTACCTATTAAAGAACGATTATATATGTTATTTAAACATATACTTTACCGCTACTATTTTGTTGGCAAATGCCGAACTAGAAATTACAATGGAGTACTCACGATTTCTTCAAGCTTCTTCTTCCCAACTCTCATTTCTAGCGAAAATAGACGATATGCGAACGACATGGAGAGAAGGAAGCACGTCGCCGAGTACATGTACTCTTGCACGCCTGAATCAATTGTTTTGCGTCACTCTTGTGCATCATTCTTTTGCATCATTTTTTGAATCATTGTTTTGAATGAAGATGTAGAGGGTTGTCATGGAAGTGATATTGATTACAATTCTTGGATGCATCATGAAATCAAGTATCAGTCGATGGTGCCCTGCACAGTACCGAACATCGCACAGCACATCTCCACACTGACGCTTGTACACACTCCGTAGAATTCGAGTATCGCTGCGGTTAGGTAGACTTTCTCTCTGAAATTTACTTTGTAATTACCATGTTTTCCTATGCTTTACGCGATTCTTTAAACAATGTGTAACTTTTAGATTTATGTCATCGTGATTTTCGGACCAAATATTATGCATTAAATTTTTATACAAAGAAAACTTATAGTTCCTGTACTATCACCCTTTCAGACGAATTTCGGCAGCATATTTTTCTATTTTGTAAAAACGTCAATTTAGCTTGCTCACTTGGTGACCGAAATGGCCATTGCGATGACTCCGGCGAGATCACACAGTGCCGATGCGAGGAGAATACGAGAGTAGACGCGCATGTTGGCGGGCGTGCTTAATTATGTAATCAAATATAATTTAATATATAATTAATTAATTTAAAAATAATTTGCTAACCGGAAGATGATAGCAAAGATCATGGCGAAATTCGCCACTACTCCGATCGCACCAAGCGCGTACGTGGTGACTCGGATGAACGTTGCATCATGTGGAGAAGCCATGCCAACTGTGCGAGAGAAATGTTTTTTTTTCAATTTGAAAATATGCGATCCCAACATTTTTTTTAGTGTGATTCAATTGTGCCGTCGATTTGTGGTTTGTGCTTGCTAGCAATGATATGTAGCTCAAACTTAGGTAAGCAGAGGTTTTTTTTTCAATGTGCGATCAAGTCGATCTCTAATTTGAATATACGCTAATTGAAGATTTGTTGTGGTACTCCACATAACTAAACATTAGGAGATCTGGGACGGAAATATAATATCAATAATTGTCCATTGTGGATCCAGTAAAAACAATAATTTTCATGAAAATCTACACAATTCTGAGTTCCATAAACCGGAAAAATTCAGCGAGTAAAATTTTGGACCTAGGGGAGTAATCTAATGATCAAAATTAAAATGGCGCCTGCGGTGAAACAGAAAAAAAAATGACTTCGTAAATGACTCTACGTGAAAAAATATATCCCTAGAATCTCTATTGGGTGAACATTAATTGTGTCTTTGTACGACGTATAGGTTGTAAAGCTCAGTCACACTTATGCATGGCTAGGTGGTGATTATGGAAAAAAAAAGAAAAAAAAGCGGCTCGTATTATGACGTGGGCAGCACGCCGTACGGAGAAGTGTATGGTAACGGTAATGATTGTGATTAAGGATGATGTCACAAGGTTTTGCACCCGTACTGCATGCTGCTCTCTAGAGTTCGAGAAACGATACCACGCTCTCTCCATTCTACAGTCTCTGGACCGGTCGATCGGCGAAAGAGTGTGTAGAATGAAAAGAGCGTGGTATCGTTTCTCGAACTCTACTGCTCTCTACTCGAGCACACACTGTCGAAAGAGAGCACACAATGAAGATTTCGCCTCATGCGAAGATATCATAAAAATATATGCAAAATGTAACCGTGGTGAACAACTTTGCACAGATGATACTCTCCTGATAGTAAGACGATTTGTAATAGTAAAATGGCAGACTTTTCATAAAATACACTGCGCATAAACACGATGAAACATTATTCATGACTGCAGAAGAAAAAACGTGGTAATGATGAATCGAGGTTCGAAAAAAATATGACGTGCGTAGCAGCCCATAGGGGGGAAGTAAATGAGCTCGGTAACGATACGGTATGCAAATTGTGGGTATTGTGGTTAAAAAAATCGCATATGTAGCATGAGCGGGTTCTTTAGCATATGGAGCAATCAAGATACATACATCGCTGTCAATAGCATTATGATTTCCTAATCGGCAATGTTTTGACACTCCTCATATTGTGAACTATATCGCAGTCTAACGTAAATGAGAGAACATACGTAGAAAAGAGAATCAGACGATTGCTCAACTGCAATAGGGCATGAAATATCAATGGAGTATTGATGATGCCGGAACGGTGAGCTCATCTACACGGAAGGAATTTCAATGCCTTCTCCTTCTCCATAATTCCCTCAACGGTATCACATTCCTATAGTATGCTCGACCAGGAACCATGCTGATTATCGATCAATTAATGCTATCATGATTTAGATTAACTGGGATCGTCCGATTCATTTCGCAAATTTGCATTACATAAATTGTGATGAACTTGAGGACAGGATTAATTAGGAAATTACAACACGGAACTCTTTTTCACCGGAATCATGTCGGTGATGTCACTGATGAAAAGGATCAATTAACTGCTATGTTACAGATGAATAGAAAAGTATTTGAGAAGTGTTTAATTGTGCAAAACAACTTCCAACATGAATGAATTATGTTTCTTCCTAAAAATTCACCATTGTATCAATATATTGCTAGTGCATCATCAGTTTTTGGATTAAATCATCTCGAACTGGAACTTTTCTCTAGTTACCATCTTTTAATATCGTTCGCCGACAAAGGAGGCATGTCAGGGACAGTGACTCTGCTCGATAAACAAAGACGTGCAGAGTATATTCGGTGAAAACAACGGGCAATACACGTGCATAAATACATAAACACCTTCGCTTTAATGCGGTGATTGCTCAGAGCACGAAGATTACATTCGTGATGATTACCAAACTGTAGTTGTGGGGGGAGGTTCAAACTCGTGAAGGATATCGTAATCTAGTTAGAAATAGCTCATATGCTAACGGACCACAACGCTCATGCCCGAAGTTCAATTATATCATTCCAACTATGCTCAATCTGGCCATTGGATTCCTAATGAGATCATACTCTTGTCCTGTTGATATAATATATCTGAACCACTGTAGGGCTCAAACACTACGTGAAAACTCATCAACGGAATAACGCTGAAAAGCAGACTAGAGATGAGAGGAGGAGCAACATCGGAGCCATGCTGAATCAAATCGGCAAACAATTGGGCAGAGTACGGCACTCCACAATTGCAAGTTAGACCTCAAGATAGACTTGCCCATACCTTTGTTCCATTCTCTTTTCTAGAAGCAAACGCTCTCTACACGCGTTTTCCCAAAATCATTCAAATTTTCTACTTCCCCCGTTCGTTAGATCCCCGGTCGCTCAAAATCACAATAGGTGTTTGATTTCGATCTCTTTGCCGCTTTCCCCCCATCAAGGTCGCAACATTCAACTAGTTAGTGTGAAACTTCTTAACATCTCTGCCGTAGCTCTTGAGAAAGGATCTGCTGACTGGGGATAGCACGAAAACACCAATCCAATCAGCGAGAGACGATCAGATCAGCGGCTTAGCTCGCAGAATTAACAGCATCATCTCTTGTAAAGCCATCACTTCTGCTGACATGTCTGGTGAATTACGACATCATCTTTAAACAAAAATTAAATATAAGAAATATTAAGTACCAGCCACGATTTAAAAATATCCGTTGATTTCTTTCACTAACCTATGGGGTTTTTCTAACTTGGCATGACAACACTTTTATGATACGGCGAAAATCTTGCCAGTTCGTAATGTTTATCATATTAGGCACTGAATATTTATTATTGTCCGTGATTTTCAATTGTAAGGGATGGAAGAGCATCAGTTGCTGACAGTAATTTCAGTTTTCCTTTTCGCTCAACTATGCAGTCATTTCGTTTTTCCTTTCTCACACGATCAAGGTCGCTTTCAACACATTACACTATATCACGAGAGGTTAGTGCGGAACTTCTTATCATCTCTGCCGAAGCTGTTGAGAAAGGAATGGTTACGCAAGAATAGAATGTATTCATTCTGGTCGACAGAGAACGCTTAATGAAGATTTTACCAAGCCATCCCTACTGCTGATTCGTGGAGTGAGATGCGACTGGATATCAGTGAACAAAAATATATAACAAATTTGAATCACCATTTTTTTAAATATCTGTTGATCTCGGTTGTCAAATAACACCCTAATAAGGGCTTTTCGTGAAGAAAACTGGGCGTAAACATCCGGCGATTCTATGGCGGAAATCGTGCCGGCTTGACATGTTCATGCGTTATCATATCAGAAAAATTGTGACTGTTCGTCATGTTTAAGCGTTATCGTGTTATTTCATTGTTGGTAATTCTCGACGGAAAGGGACGGACGAGCGGTAGATGCTGAAAGTAATTTCAGTTTTCCTTTTCCGCTTCGTTGTCGCTTTCTCACCAAGGTCGCCGCGCAAAACATATCACTTTATCACGAGAGGGAGATTAGCGTGATGAAACTTACCATCTTTCGCGAATCTGTTAAGCGACAACTCGTGGGTTGCTGATTTATGGCAGGGTAGGAAAGGGGAGGGCAAAGGGGTGTTGCTACTCGTTCATTTCAATCGAGGAGCGATAAGAGATGATGTTGCTGCAAGTTCTCCTTCTCGCCGGCTGTACTTTAAATGTACTTGGAGGGAAACTTCTCGATGAGTGGGAGAAAGCGTGAGCTTTTTGAATCAGTTCTTAGAATTAATTTAGCATATTTTAATACATTAATTAATACAAACTTATTTTTTAGTAGAGGAACACTCAACGATTACGAGGAGATTGCTATAGATCGCTTTCCTAAAGCCACGCTTGCAAAGCATTCAACGAAATACGTAACGAGCAATTACACTACAGGTTTGTGTACATAAGCCAATCTAAGTGTCAAACGCGAGTCGGCCTTAAATTCATCTAGCAACTCTTTATGATATTGTGCAAAACATTGTTGATTATTTGCGTGCAAGATGGCGTGAAAAAACGATTCACATTTCGAATTTATCCCCGAAAATTCAGCGATCATGCTTGCGGCCGGAGGAGTGTTCGTAGTCATAGCAAGTGTCGTCTACGCTCACCTTCGCCCGTCTCGCAAGCACCGATTCTCCATTGATGACCGACAGCTAGTAGACACCATGTGACAGTACCCAATGATCTTATAGGAGTGTACATTGTAGAAAATCACATAATATTGTCATATTTATCAGATATATTATTATTGAACAGCATACAGTTGTCATACTCCCATTGTATAAATGTCATCATTATTAAATTTTCACTGTATTTTCAATTAGAAAAAAATGTATTTGGAAATGTCTGAAGGAACACGCAATAGTTGTCCTAGAGTTCGAGAAAAGATACCACGGTCTCTTCATTTTATACACTGTCTCACCGCTAGACCGGCGTAGAGAGTGAGTGAAATGAAGCGACGAAGGTCCGAACTCTAGTTGTTACACAAGAATTCGAACTTCATGCAATTGTATCAATTAGTCAGACTCGTAGTGCAAAAAACGATTATGAGAATTATAAGTATTAATAATGCCAGCTTTGTAATAGTAGCAATGAATAATTGTTTAGAAGCTTTCGGAAAAACTAAGAATCTTAGCGGCGTCAAATACAAATACAAATAAAAATTTTTTATTCCATCCATTCATAGTGCATAGGAGGTATGGGATTATCCATTGAAGGAGTTGATGGAACTTACGTCGCTCTTGGCGATTCGTTGTGTTGGGCGTCGATAAAGACGTCATCCTACCCAAACACATCAGCAATCTAAAGTGTTGACACTCGTTGTTAACAAGTCCATCGCAATTACTGCATCCACACAATTTGCAGATACTGTTTGGTATGCTGTTCTACGCAAGATCAGGAAAACAAATTAGGTATAAATTTTTCTTAGAAATATGAACTTCGTCAAACTATACTTTGCCACTTCCAGAATACCTGTGTTCATATCTTGACAAATTGAATATTTCTCAAAATATTCTTATAGTGCACGCAAGAGCGGGTTGTGCCACAAAACGCCTGACGAAATTGATGTACACTCCGCTGAATGGATCAAATATCGCTCCCGGGTGGGTTCGAACCACCGACCTTTCGGTTAACAGCCGAACGCGCTGCCGATTGCGCCACGGAAGCAGGTGCGACGTCGAAAGTGCCCCTCGAATAATACTCTTGACCCGGCCTTATCACGATATAATGATTTCCGAAGAACCAACCAATGATATTTTCTGGCATTGCCCGACCTAGGGTAACATTATGACAATCGTTCCTGGAGGAGCATTTCATACGCGTGTGCTCTCATTGGTTAACAATGACATTTCGATCGACCTGCCATCATGGAGGCGTAGTTCTACCACTGGCTGGTGTGGCAATCTTTATTGGTTTTCGTAACATGTGTGCAATTAAGTCGACACTGACCTATCCCACACATTTACCTTTCTCTTAAATTCATCAATTCTCATACGCGCTCTCGCTCACAACACATTGGAGTGTCTTGCGAGTGGCAAGCGTGCAACTTTTTACCGACTCTTCTCGCGAAACTGTTAATAGACGATGTGCTGACAATTCCCTGGGAAAGTGATTTACGACAGTTTTGCCACGCCCTCGTCATCCAAAACACTATTTCGCCGGCTGTAGTGTATAAACAAAGAGATTGTAGTATAGTTAGACACCGCAAGCTCCGCCCACTCGGCACTGACACTTTCCCCCTCGAAAGCGAGATCAGGGGGACACAGGCTTCATTCGCAACCAAGTCACAAGTTCAAAAATGAATTTCGAAGCTCTTTTCATCCTCTATCGAATGAGTCTCCGTGACCCTGGAAAATCCATCTCTAAGTAGGTCAGCATACAAGTTTTATAGAGCGACTTAGCCTAGAAAACTATAAAACTCGTATGCTGACCTACTCAGAAAAGGATTTTCCAGGGTCACGGAGGCTCGTTCGATAGAGAATGAAAAGAACTTCCAAATTCATTTTTGAACTAGTGATTTGGTTGCGAACTCATAATGTGTCTCTTCGATTTCGAAACGCGCATGGCTCGTGACACTCCCCGCGTCCTCTCCTCCCCCTCCCTCCACCCGTCTCTCACCCGGCGTGACTAGAGAGCACCCTAATTATGAGAAAGCCCCTCTTCCTTCCTCCGCAGAGTTCGGCGAAGCTCTGCCCGATCGTTTCGAGAATTGAAAAGACAATGGAGAATTAGGCTCCGCCCCTCTTTCTCTCGTCTCGCTTTTTGGGCCTTTCACGTTACGCTCAATTCTCCCACATTTTGCGCCATATCTTGGCTCAAACATTAGATATCAACCTAATTCAAAATGCATGATCCTATTTAGCCCCATGGGAACACACTAACCACACAATTAGGCCTGTGTGATAATTTCGGCCACCCACCTTGTGGTCCCTAGGTATAGTTTCTCCACATCTATTTGTCCGGGTGTGCAAAGCCAAAGGAGTATGCTGCCTTTCGCTCCACTACACGTTTCGCGTCCTAGTTGTAAATAATGCTATTCTTACGAGTATTTCTATTAGTAGGAACAGTGATTGGAGCGTCGATTGTCGATCATAGAAAGATGTGAGTATTTTGAATTCGGTATTTTCAGGCTAGTGCACGTTTTCATAAATGTATTGTGGTATTTTAGTGCAATTTCGTGAAAAACGCAATTATGCAAAGAGTAAAATGTAGTGTAAATAGGGCTATAGATATGGATATATTTAGTAAAATCCGATTGAGAAGTGTAGGAACGTCCGATTGAGAAGTGTGGGAACCGTTAAAATTAGAACTGTAAGGTTCAGGGATGATGATGCTTGCTGGTGGAGTCCTCGGTGCCGCTTCAATTATCATGTACGCCCTCGTTAGATCGTCTCGTGAGCAAAATTTCCCCACTGACCACCGAAATCTTGAAGAAATAATTCGAATTCACTTTTTTTTTCGAAAATGTAAGTCTTGCCCCTGCGCACGGTATCGTATGCGTATCGTGTGCATCATATGGCGTTCTAAGAGTAATTGTGCTTTCGCTGTCATACATCTGTATTCGCTGTCAAAACGGATCATCTCCTCACGAAATTATATGTTATTATTCTCGCCAAAAAAACAATGAATTTCTTTTTCTTCACTTTCTTTAATATATTCTCATTGACAGTGGTAAGAAGCAAAAGATACGCTCCCGGGTGGGTTCGAACCACCGACCTTTCGGTTAACAGCCGAACGCGCTGAAGATTGCGCCACGGAAGCACACGCTCGTGAGACACAAGCACACGCTCGTGAAACAAACAGCTATATATCACGCTTAACTCGATGCATTTCTCCTACAAATATCTCGACCAGAATACATCAGTTTACGTGGAACTGTAATGTGCTTGAATTACTGCACATTTACTGTGTACATAATTAAAAGTGCCGCTGCACTATATTTAATTATAATATCTAGATGTATTTGTACGAATCACCGATATTTTACCTACTGAATGTGACTTACACTGGTCCACAAAATTCCTCCGACATATCTGATCATTGTTTAAACAAAATCTTTCAAGGGATCCGCATGGCTGGGAAATATCTGTACACAGTAACATTTTTAACCGACAAAAATTGATCGAAACCGGGACCTCTCGCACCCAAAGCGAGAATCATACCACTAGAACACTTGGCCGATGCTGGGAATTTCCCCATTCTCCCTCTCGTACTGTAATTAGAGACCGCAGGCTCCGCCCACTTAGGAGGAGAAAGAGGCGCGTCGAAATCTGGTTCTTGAAATGACGCAGCGAATACTTATCCAAAAAATATGGAAAAAATATTTTTGGGTACGTCTGACTAGTGTCTATAAACGACAGGGTGCCCGTCATGTATTATCTAATCAGAAATACCTAAAAAAGACCGATTTACGGTTCATGATAGGGGAATGAACAGGTTCCGACTATAATTCTTAACACGGGCATGGTGCGAGTTCCTAGTTCCTGATTTTAGGCGTCGATTGACACCGAGAACGTATTTTTGAATTTTTTTCCGTTTAATTATTTCATTTCAAAGGTTCAAGATCGTGCGCTAATGGAACTGCAAAGGGGCGATGCTTCCTCTCTACTTTCTCGCTTGTATCTCACCCGGCGTGTGCAGAGAGCGCGCGCTCTTGAGGACCTATGCCTTTCCTTTCTTCCTCGAGCAAGCTCGATGCGAAGCTATGCTCAGACTTTTGGAGAAACCAGGCCGAGAAGGATCCGCCCACTTCGCTCTCGTCCCGATTTCGACTCCCTTTCCGTTGCAAAAAAGTATGACCTTATTTAGCCTCAAAGGGATACATTAGACCCACAAATGACGCTGCCAAAGCAATACCTTGCGGTCTCTAACTGTAATAATACTATTCGGGAAACGAACTGGCGGTTTATTCCACTTTTCATTCTCTTGAGCAGAATATGTATAAACTACGTGCAATGAACGGAAAAATATTGTAAGTCTTCCTATGTATCGTTATGTGTACAACCTTATAGCACTAGGTCGGATGATCACCGTCGGATGGTAACCTACTGGTTGATAACCAAAAAATGGACCCTTCTGTAGAATTTAACTTTGGCTGTTGATCCCGGGACTTTTATTGAACTGATTGTTGAGTGAAATAGGATCTCACTTCTTTCATTGAATTGATATTTTGCCGAAATTCACTTAGCTGTTGACTTTGCTTGAAAAGACAGGATACGCCACCTACCCACGGAAGGTGGATTTGCATTTGTATTTGTATTACATTGGCAGGAAGGCACTCCGCAGTTCAGAAAGGCGTCGCGTCGCACACATTGCGCACAATTATCAGTCTAAATCAAACAGTCTTATCGTTCCTCGTTGGCCATCTCGAGTGCAAAATGAGGTGTTCGTGGCAATTTGTGCAATTTTTGTGGCCGGACGGAATCCACACAGGTTCACGACAAGACCTGTGTCCTGTGTAAATGTTTTGAGTGACGCTTACTCAGTGTCGTTCCATTAGGGTTCACAATTCGGGTCGTCGTTGCCTATTTTAGAATACTTATGGACCGGTTAAATTTCTTGACAGTTATGTATGAATATGCTGCGCTAACAGAACTCAACGTGCCACATGATTTCAAGACATTGCGAAAAGAATACTGTGATAGGATACGGTATTTTTCGAAAAAAAAACTCAAAGTTCACATATCAACCCGTCCGTCAGGAATGAAAAGTGCTCGTACAATCGAAAAATGAGAATGGCACGGGAATTAGAAATGATCTACTATCACAATCTTTTGATCACTTCATTATAGTAATCAACAGACATTCTTTGGTGCGATAGGATATAAATTAAAAACACGCCTGAATCTCGTTTCTGCAACGTCTATAGGTGTCCAATGATCAACATATGGCGCAAAAAGAAGATAACAATGTCGTATTGATAAGAAAAGGTTTCAGAAATGAGCCTGTTAGTATCCATAACATCCATTCCTTTCCCTTTCTGAACACAAGTCACACAAAATTCGTCACGTTCGCTCTGTTTATGACGTAATCGTTATCGCAGAAATCTTGTTTGTTTTTCCCCGATCTCAAACCCAAATATTTGCCCATTCTTGCCGAGCAGCTACTATAAAACCTCGGTTCGACCTACTATTTTCTAGAGTTCTAAATACGATGCTAAGATCTCTTCAGTATGCCCTCTCATTCTTGTCGGTTATGAAGTGTAGTATACTCAGCTTTATTCTCGACTTTTATACGTCCGCCCCATCCTCGAATATTGTTCTGAACTTTGGTCACCTCAGAGTAGGGATTTGTCTAATAGCATCGAGCGTGACCAGCGCAAATACACCAAATCTGTACTCCTTAAATGTAGCCCTAACAGGTCTTATCCTGATCGTCTACGTTGTTTCCATTTAGAACCTTTAGAGTATCATCGTACAATTATTGACTTAGCATTCGTATATAAAGTTATTCACGAAGATGTAGACATAGGCTGCCCTTCCTTTCTCCTCCTAGCCCCACCCCCCTCGACCTAGGCGCCCCAATCTCTTCCAGTTACGTAAACATAGTTCCATATCTGCTTTTCCCCACACACATTTCTCACAAATAAAGTTGTGTCCTTAAAGAACCGTATCCCTAATAATATTGTAATCTCTAGAAATAGTGAACTGTTCTCGCTCAGATCTAGAGCTATAAATAGTATCGATTACTTTCATTATATCTAATTCACTCTCACTTCTAACTGACGTCTATACTCCCTTTGTCATCTAAATATGACATCGTAATTATCATGATTCTGATTTTCCCGGGAACATCTATTTTATACCTCTGCACAGTTGCATGATAAAGGATTATTATTATACTATTCTCCCACATCCCCCTCAATCTTCGCTCAGTTGATCTCTTGACCGGGATGTTCCTCTTTTCTGCAGATTAGTCACAGGGTGTTTGCTGCTCATCCAATTATCTCCTCCCCCACGTGGTCAGCTCGTTCTCACGATCTCCACCCCTCCTCCTTCCTCATTCCTCTCCCATTTTCATTCATTCTTCCTCCAATTCACTCGTTCAAGAGTGCGTGAAACTATGCAGCATTCGCTTCATTCTGATTTTCTCTTTCGTAATTTTCTCTTTCGTAAAAATTTTTCTCTTTCGTAAAAAAGAGTAAGCAGTTACTCCTCTGCAGTGACTAATTGCAAATTGTGTGTACAAATAGACGATGTGACCCGAATTTCTCCATCTTCAGATGTTCTCACTCGCTCTCATCGCATTCTTCTCCGCTCTTCCTGCCTCATTCGTCTCCGCAATCACATATCATCCCTTAGTTACTTACATCTTTGAGGTGAGTCAACATTTTCGTAAAGAAGAGTTCAAAATTCGGGCAATCGCATCATCATTCTGTAGATTCCCTTGAAAGCATGCTCAATGTGGAGACAATTACTCGAATTGCTCACTTTATCGTAGATAGGAGCGAAGTTTTCTTCCTTTGGGACACCTTTTATTACACGATTAATCACTCTAAGAGAGCGACAATTAGTAGGAAGACAGTGACAAAAATAGCTTGATCGTTCTTTGAGTTTTATGACATCAACCTAGTAATTAGGGATGTCTAGGAAAACGAGAATGGATCTCAGATAATTAGTCAGGATAGTCACAACATTCTGTATCATAACAGTATGATCTCGTTTCTCGGTCAAACTTCGACGAAATATATTATATGAGAGCAGGCACAACTCTGATTTTAAAAAAATCCTTGAAGGCTCTGGTTCTTCTACTCTGGGACAACCTTTTCGGATTACTAATCATTGCCTTGCAATCATTACTCATCGCATATACCACCGTGAACATGCTTGGATACGGTATGTTCCAAATATTTTTTATTGCAAAGCCTTACTTCAAAACATATCAATTACGCCTCCCACTCAAATTTTGTATAACGAAAGTGGTAGGACAGATATATATCTCATTCCTCTAGCAAGCAATTATTCGAACAATCTTGTTTTTTTTTGCAGAAATCTACCTGTGTGTCGACTAGTCATATTCCGCTGATTAACTCCACGTTTCCTGCTACTCCCGAGAAATTATCCACGTTTTACTCGCGAATGGCCGGCCAAAACGAGTGCGAATCAAAATTACTCACCGAGTGCAAGTAGTAGGCGAGTGGCGCGAGCACGCAGACTTACTTTCGACTAAATTATGTTCACTTTATCATCTTTGGATGCATATTTGTACATTACAAACTCGAGATCTCTATTGTGTTGTGCTAATTGATATCTTTCACTTTTCATATTTCACTGGTAAAGCAAGGATAACACAGTGATGAAAGGTTTGTTGAAGACTGCACTAGATAACATCATTTTTCACTGTGAAATTCGATATCTTGATTTCATCAGAGGAAACCCAACGCAATAAAACGTATGTACAAGCGACACTTTAACCGCATATTACTGATGTATTCGCACGAATACGATCTTCCACCTTCCTTCCTTCCTAGGGCTCCCCGCAAGAGCAACGACCTCTCAGATCCTACGCCTCTAGAAGCGAATGGGTAAGAAGTCGATGATATCTTAGTATATGTATATGCCCAAATTGTATGGCTTCGACTTGGATGAAATGCTGATGATGATGATTTTCAGAGTCGACCCTTCCTGCAAGATCTGTATGTCCAAGGATCACTCCATATTAGGGTTGGCTTCGTGGGAACTTGTCTCTTCATTTTGCGCACTCTCTCGACCGGTCGAGCGGTGAGAGAGTGTGGAAAATGAAGAGGGTAATTTCCCACGAAGCCAACCCTACTCCATTTCCCGATGCGTCGTCATTCCCTGTGGTCACGTCGCCTGTTCTGCGTGCATCGAACACATCTTCGAGAACAATGTTCGATACCCGTTCTGTAGACTGCCCGTAGACGAAACCTTAAATCTGTCCCTCTAAAAAATATCCTCTTAAACTTGCAAATCAACAAATAAAGTGAAAATATAGTTGGAGAGTACACGAAGTTTCGAAGTATTTAACCAAAGCCTTGATATATCACAATTTTTGCAGAATTCTATCTCGTTGAATGAGATGATAGAATAAGGGAGCGTGAAATGAACACGAGACATGAGTAAAGAGGAATCACTGAAGCACTTACTAAAGATTGAAAGATCAGATTGTCCGCAAATTGGCAATTAAGAAATAACGCGCATGGAAAGCATTCGTTCAATATGAGTTATGATCAAATTAATGATTAGCATGATCGCATGGACAGAAAACGTGATTATGGGAACCTGATAACAGTCTTGTTCAGTTCACCATCGATACTGTGAAATTACGCTCGAAATTAATGTTTTCTTTCACATTCTGAAAATGTCCGAAGATTTCCGAGATTTTGGTGCATTGCTAGTCATTATATTCTCCCCATATTTATTTCCACAATACATCGCACTCTTCACAAATATCTATCTAAATTCTGTAGTGTACCTGATTAAATAATCTCAGTATATTCTCGTATTCTATTCTCATAGTTATGCAAGTATTACTGCCTTACGGATTCCACTTGGACCGCGATTATTTCATGGATGTTATGATAAGGTATTTGTTTAAAATTATTTTTCTTAAAGCTATAAAATGCAAGGCTCCGATTCGTCGTACCAATTGTATGCTCGCTCACTATATATCCTGCAAACTTCTATTTGCTATTGGTCGAAACACCCAAATTGATGACTGAAATTCGAGTAGCGTATCTGCTGAACCTGGTGAGTAAATGGTTTCTGAAAAAAAAGAATAAACTAACTCTAAAACGAATAATTCGCGCTAAGCTCACACACATTTTCTTCGATTGGGCATTCAACTTCTTTCTTGGATACTACACTTTGCCTCCGTATGGTATTTTCTATTTCGAAGGACCACTTAGCCGACTCGGCCTTGGTAAATCGTTCCTAGTGGTGAGCACTATTCGTATCAGACTCATCTAGGAAATTTCATGTATGTCCATGTTAAGGGTGTTCTTGCAACCGCTGTAATAAGCGTTGTTCCCTCCTTCTACTTCATAATGGTGCGCTTGCATCAAATCGTTCTCGCCGATACGCACAGCAGATGGAAAATCTCGCTGAGGTGGGCGATATATTGTCAGAACTGGACGTAATATATCACGCGTCTTCTGAGAGATTGCAGGACCATGCGGAACCAGGAGCCCCAACTTTCAGCAGTATCTACGAGATAATTATGCCAGAGTATATTGGGGATGAAAAACTTTCTACGTTGGCCGTTTTTTCAGAACCGGCTTTTAGGCATTTTCCGGTTCCGCACCCGGCTCTACCGTATTTCAGCTCCCAGATGAGCTAGAATGATGGATTGGACTCAAAATGTCCGAAAAATTATTTCCAACAATTTTTATGTTGACAAAAAAGTTCGACGGCGTCAACTTCATATTGAAATTTTCGAAAAACTGAACCCCAAAACAGAAAATAAATTCTACCGGCTCGGGGACCCCACCCTTTCAAGTATGCGGTGCTCATATTCGGATTCCCCATGCCCGATTCTATCAGGAAAAAAATATAACCGAACTCCTTAGGGGTGACAAGTGGCCTTGCCAAGGCGAAAATTGCGTTCAACTCGCTCAATTTCAATACCACTTTTCTGAAAATCATCGGATAAAAGCTCCAAAACATGACCATATTGGCGAAAACATCATAAATAAGTAACATAATTCTAAATAACTAGAATGGAAAGATTTTGACACTTTTTTAAAAAATCGAAAAAATTTCGAAAAAAAATGTCTCGATTTTCATGAATTTCTATTTTCATGATTTTCATGGATATTTTTGCAGCTAGATAACTAGACGGCTTAATTTTCCATAGAGAGAACATATTTTTGTCGAAAGCCGGAAACCAAAACCGGAAAGTTTGTAATTTCCGGCTCTGTGACCGAAATCAATTGTTTTTCAAAGAAACCTTGCCTTTGCATTACCATCTCATTGTTTTATATGATTTGGCTGCAAAATATCCATGAAAATCATGAAAATAGAAATTCATGAAAATCGAGACACTTTATTTCGAAATGTTTTCGATTTTTTAAAAAAGTGTCAAAATGCTTTCCATTCTAGTTATTTAGAATTATGATACTTATTTATGATGTTTTCTCCAATATGGTCATGTTTTGGAGCTTTTATCCGATGATTTTCTGAAAAGTGGTATTGAAATTGAGCGAGTTGGACGCAATTTTCGCCTTGGCAAGGCCACTTGTCACCCCTAAGGAGTTCGGTTATATTTTTTTCCTGATAGAATCGGGCATGGGGAATCCGAATATGAGCACCGCATACTTGAAAGGGTGGGGTCCCCGAGCCGGTAGAATTTATTTTCTGTTTTTTGGTGCAGTTTTTCGAAAATTTCAATATGAAGTTGACGCCGTCTAACTTTTTTGTCAACATAAAAATTGTTGGAAATAATTTTCCGGACATTTTGAGCCCAATGCCATCATTCTAGCTCATCTGGGAGCTGAAATACGGTAGATCCGGTTGCGGAACCGGAAAATGCCTAAAAGCCGGTTCTGAAAAAACGGCCAACGTAGAAAGTTTTCTCATCCCCAATATACTCTGGCATAATTTTCTCGTGGATACTGCTGAAAGTTGGGGCTCCTGGTTCCGCGGGGTGTCCGTTTTTATGCATTCTCTCAGAAGACGCGTTATATACTATTTTTGTAAAGAAGCATCAAATACTTATAAAATTAAAAAAATTGCTTGATGAAAATGAAGTACATCAACAAAGGTCATCATCATTCCAGATTGCTGAGTATGATTGTCATCTCTCTTCTAATTATCACAATCGCTAACGTGGTCGGCTTTGTAACATTCGCAAGAGACGTGGACAACTACTCAAGCTTAATCGAGGTGCAGGCAGAGGGAATCAACAACTGCTATATTGCTAAGCAGTAATTCTCTGAATGTGAGCGCTAAACATAGTTTCGAGTATAGTGCGACCTATTTCTGTGGTTTCCTGATACACCACATGCAAGGCTCTAACCCGGTTCTGGATTTAGAAAGCGGAACTACTATGGATTGTGAACCGAGGCGGAGAATTCGTCATATTTGGAGAACCCGGGAAAAGAAGCGACTTCTTGAATGGTAGAGTTCGAATTTGCGAATTTGAGAATTGTCTATTTCCCACCCACTCTCATCTCTCATCTCGATCGAATTAATGAATAATCATCAAGCCTGATCTAAAAAAAAGCTCAATACAAATTTTCAGAAATGCTGTTTTTCGGAGCATCGTTCTCCATTTTATTACCGCCTCTCATATTCTTCGCTCTCCATGCAATGCACACTCTGAATCGGAATGCATCGGTAATTTTAGGAATTTTATTTTTTCAAAATATTATTTTAAAAATATCACTTTAGCATGCGCTCTCACATCGTACTCAATCGCTAATGCGCAATCTATTCGCAGTTTTTGAATTTCAGGTTGGTTGAAACATGGCGAAACAAATCTTGAACAAGTAAATCGATAAATAGTAGTACGTGCATATTTTTTTAAGAAGAATATGCACATTTAAGCTCATAGTAAAAAGCTTCAGATTCGTGGCGCCTTAATCTTCTACGTCCTTCCTATGATCTGGGTGCTGACCTTCAGTGTTATCGACACTCGAGATATGATGCCCGGTCAACTGTACGCTACCTTTCGTCTACTGCACTTGGTGAGCGCAAATGCCAAAAAACACAAACAACAATAATTCAAATAAAATATTATAATTGATTCAGATTCTCTTCTCGCTTAAAGGAGGATGAAAGCGAAAGCTGGAAATTTGAACGTATTTCATCCTACCACGAAATGCCCCGGCTGTCAATGTGCTAAAAACAGGCCATGCTAAAAACAGTGAAAGTAACACCAATTACCGGTCCCCGACGCGGCTCTTGGCTACGGAGCGTCTCTCTTTTTTTTCTTATTTTTTGCGTTTGCTCGCTTTGATTGTGTTGCGTTGTTGCTAAACGCATATCTGTACTCTAGTTCATCCTGTTATTTCAAAATCAATATTACTTCAATCGATCGATTGTGTGATCTCTTCCCATCCACCCCTTTCACGCGCGCATTCCTTTCAGTTGGATTCATGAGTTCTATCTTCTTCTTTGGGGCGATTATCTGTGATTCTACTCATTCCACGTCGATAATATTTAAATTGCTTCTGTTTCAACTAACTTTTGACCCGATTGCCACAATTTCTCCCTAAATGCGTCGTCTTAATTACTTCTTCTTTTTCGTCGTTGGCCCATCTATTATTTACATGTTTTGCTTTCAACCTTGCTTAATTGCTCATTTTTTTCTTTATTTTCTACCGTTTAATTAATTGTTCATTGAAGCCAGGTCAGCGGTCATCACCGATGATAAAAAATGGGCATGGACGGTGCTGCCTTCGCTTCTCCCAGACCTGTCAGATAGTTTGGCTGCTTCCCACTTTGCTGTATCGATTAATTTCATTCTTGTATTTTAGAACTACGTCCAACGTCGTCCGGCCAAGATCATGGCCCTTCCGATGGTGAAAGGCCATCGCGAAAAAGGTTCGTTTCTCTTTCTTCGGCCTATATTTAAATATTACTCGTGTTTTATTTGTGAATGATTACCTTTTCAATTCATTTATCGTAAAATAAGTTAAGGATATTCAAATAACAATTTAGATAGAAATATTAAAAATATACGAACATATTACGTTAGAAAATTAATCAAAGCAATAAATATCAGTCCGTAGCAATGATAAACTTTTTTTATTACTACTCCTCATCAGTCATATATCCTAGGGCCTCGTCTGCCATCGAATTGAGGAGAGGGAGATGAGGAAGAGGAGGGGGGAGGAGGGCGTCGTCCTCGCCCTCGTCGTCGTTCTCGGGCGCCTCCTCCTCCAAGTTGCTGTCGACTCCATGAGGACGAAGAGGACGGGTGAGTGTCTCCCACAACTTCTTAATTAAAAATGGTTCGTAAATTGATTACCTCTCCTTGTTTACCTTTTGTTCGGCGAGAGCAATTTTTCTTTTCTTCTCCGTAGTCTCGTAGTATCACATCTGTTGCACTCCCTCGTGCATGATGCCGCGAGTCCTACCATGTGGAAGGATAGATGACATTGTCCCTGTTCGCACTTGGGACACTCTAGGAGGAGGGAGGTCAATGACTCCTTCGACACTATCATGTAGTTCGATAGAGGGACACTTTCGATGCGGGGAGTGGCAGGGGTAGGAGGAGTCCATTCGGAGCTTTCGTTCATATCTCGAGCCTTCAAGTAGTTATCAAAAATACCTCATTTTTTAAATAATCTAATTTGAGTTAGTTTAGTGCGAGATGGAATGCAGTAATGATAATTAATGAATACCTGTTCAGGTCGGCAACAGCAGACGCAGCAGAGAAGAGGAGATCGAGTTAGGAGTGGAGGAGGTCGGACGTAAGACGGAAGAGAGGATTGAAGAGGACGAGGGCGAGGAAAGACGAAGGAATATGAAGAGGGGAAGGGCGAGAGAAGAGGGGAACAGGTAGGAGGGAGTACGATAGATGGTTGGGATACTGTAGATGAAGCAGTCGTCTCCTAAAGGCCTCTGTTTCCGTTGTATGAGATAGATAAATATATTTTCTCCCGTTTAATTGTGTATATTACTCACCACAAAGGAAGGGACAGCATCAGGTCGAAGTACGGTAGCAGTTGCCGAGTATGTGTAGTCAGAGGGGGAGAAGTGACTTGCACAGAGATAGGGACACTTGGATGCATTCACCACTGCCATGAGAGATCTTCTTCCTTCTGGGGTTGAACGGACAGCGTTTATCCACGTTGTCCGTTTCTTCTCATTTTCCGTAAATGCGTGCATCTCTTTCTGGAATTTCCTCTGATGGCACACGACGCAAGCTCGTCGTTGCATCTGATAGGGAGGATTACATTAGCAGACGATATAGTATCGACGATAGTTTGCACATGAATATTACATTTCAATTAGCAATACTAGCTTGTGGGTATACAAATACTTTATCATTTAGTCCATGACATAGCTATTCTTCATCGAATAGCGCAGATGGCTTGAAGCCGGTGTAATGTCCATCGGCACTTGGCCATTTCTTCCGGACGGCATCGATGACACAAGCGGGGAGTCGAACTCTCTGTCCTCGTCCGAGTGGTCCGAGAAGAGAGGCCACTATCACTCGATAGCACCCGTGTCTTCTCGCCCTCAATAGTAAGTTTCATTCTTTCTATCCATGGTATCTATTTGATTGATATAGTGTATTCCGGATACAATAGCCTTTCAATAGAGTAAACGATTGTTGGAAAGGGGAACTCACTGATTCGCATCGATGGCCACATGTCCACTCGCATAGCCGTAGAGGGCAACTGCAGCTTCCGTACCCTCAAGTGAGTGATTGAGATGAAAGTTATCAACAATAGGAAGTATAGTAACTAACCGCTTCTGTGAGCAGGTACTCCTTGAAGTATTGATCCTGCGTAATGCAGGCTTTCCTACCGTGGTCCTTCAGCTTATCCAGCAATCCCTCCTTGAAGAGATTTCCTTTCTTGAGAAGAGGGTAGAGAAACAGCGATTTGCAGCAGTAATCGTGCTTTTCCTCGAGATCTCTAGGGGGACAACGAGTGCAGAAACACTCCACAGTCTTCTCGAGGTCAACCCCATCTGCGAAGATCTTCTGCTCCCTCTCCTTGGCTGCTTTGATTCTAGCCAGAATCTTGTCCGCTTGCTTGGGGTCGGGGAGAAAGGGATCGGGAAGTGATGTCATCTAGAGATCAATCAATCGATCAATTAGTGATACAATAATGTAACTTGTGTAATGAAAAAAAAACAATCAAGACAATGATAAAATCGTTTGAAAAGAGCTGTTTGTCCCATTCTTTGCGTACGTGCATCTTTCATCGATTGACTAGACACTTGTCTAAAGGGTCAGAATAGAGACTCAAACGAATGATCTACAATCATGATTGTTCACCGGATTGAATTTGTACGGAAAATCGAATTCTTCAATCTCTTTATTGTACTGTTTTGTTGTATTGCATTGTAAAAATGAAAATGTTTGATAAAAGAAATGGAAATGAGTGTCACAATATGCTAAATAGGTTTCCCTCATTGCATTAATGCAGAAACCACCGCGGCAAAATGTTAGTCCTCGGCGGGAATCGAACCTGTCCCTTTCCCACTCTCGTTGTCGCCGCTCTACAGATCGAACTAGAAAGAGGAGAAAGAGGTAGTGAGATAGTGTGCGCTGCGCAATCTTTTCGCAGCCATTTCCCTGAGCTATCAATTACAGTACCCGTGCGCGTATCTCCCTTGATCTTTGATCTCCATTTTTCAAATTTTGGCTTTCTATTGTCGTTCAAGGAATAAATCCGGATATATCTTTAGTAGACGAAGTTCATTTTCCCTTTCCTCCTCCTTTAACCCTGCTCAATTTGCGTTTACATTCATACTTCGAAATCCATCACATCGTGAAATCCTCCGAAATCGGTTCAGAAAAACGACGATGTTCAACTTTGTTTTTGAGCTGGCAGGCACGAAACCTATTTCGAATTCCACAATTGTTTCAGAAGTTGTGCGTAGCTAAATTGTGTACCCCAATTTCCATTCTGCAGCGTCAAAACATGTTTTATTATTAACTAACTGCGCAAAACAAATGTTGATACTCGTGAGATGTCTACATATGTATATGTAAATGTAATGTTCTCCTAACACGTAAGGAACATGAAAGATACATTCATTTATCAAACACAGAAGAGATATTATACTTGGCAGTAGATTGTTTCGTTTCTCAGCTCCATGACTGGTTTAACATGGTGAAGTAGGTGTTTCCTTCTTCTACATGATTAATCGCCAGCCGCGCTTCCGGGCCCACTGGAGATGATCTACACCTGAACATGCACTCAAATACAATAATAATTTATCTACGCCGGTGCGATGAAATATACATGTGGGCTTAAGTCGCAGGAGGTGGGGGAGACTCTAGCATTCTAAGTCGAATTGTTCATAAAATTAATAACTGCCTGTTGGGATATGCCCATAATTGTTAAAATCTATTTAAACTGGTCAGATTCCAATGGGTTAGTTCGAATCCCTCAAATTATCATGTTTATTAAAACATACAACAGATGATTCCTCGCCTCTTCGAATCTCTTCCTTATCTGTGGATGGCTCCTGATTAGTAGTCCCGTGGAGATGCCTCCGTTGACGGCCACCACCTCAAAGAGGCGATACTAGCTGGGTGCCAGCAAATAGGAGAGCGTGTCGTATGATGATGGTCCATCTCACTTTACAATGAGTTTCTTAGTATTTTCCTGTTGCACAGTGAGATAACCTCTCGTTATTTGTAATTAAGAATACAAGTGCTTTCATTCTCAAATGCGATGACTGCTTACGTTAGTGATAGGAAAATATGAAAAAAAATAGAAAAAAAGTTGTGTAATTGTGTCAAAAAGAGCTTTCTTACGTTAGTGTACACGAATTCGAGGTATCCATCGTACAACGGAAAATCACTCTCGAACATGAAGAAAAAAGTGCAAGCGAAGTTGACCATGAACTGAAAATATGCTATTTGGACCAGTGCTGATAGTTTGACATTGTCACGCTTCAAATGTTGGCTTAGTACACAGGGAGATAATGGGAAGCTGTAGACAGTTATATGGAATAAGATACAAAGATGCACATTTTAAACTATCGTACTCTCTAGCTTGGATAATAATGTTGATACGTTATGGAACAGTGCTCACTTACTTTAATAACGTAACTGACGATGTAGACTGGCTTCATAGCGACTGACATCGTATACGCTTCTCGCACCTCAATTGTGCTTGCAAGCAATGGCTCCTTTACCTATTTATCGTCTTTCGTGCAACTCATTCGGTTGCCCGATTGCTTCGAATTCAACTATTATGGTCTTGGATCTGGGAATGCGAAATCTTTTCTGGAGTAATAGCAAACTTTTGTATGGCGTTTGTAAATGTGTAGTTTAGAGATTAGATAAATGGAAGGAAAATGAGATTGTACTTGGTATCGCGCGCTCAGTTCCGACTTTCCGTATAATTCCTCGAACCGTCTCCCACAGTAGCGAAGTGCGTAGAAGTTCAGCTAAATGCACTTTGCCCTGATACAATCAGACGTGCACATATACTACAGCCAGGAGGAAAAAAAGAGATAGAGAGAGTCGTACCAAGACTGTTCCCGTATCGAGTATAAGCAGAAATACGCAGCCTAAGGATCGATGATCCGCTGAAAGTGTACAAATGTTTGTTTTGCGAATGCTCTTTTGGATCAAATCCTTGTTAAAATAACCAACCGCCGTACATGAAATATGAGATGAGAAAGGCGATCGCGATCTGCAATTTCGAATTGTATTTTCGTATTTTTCGAATTGTATTTTCGTATTTTTCTGTGAGCAAGATAAAAATATACGGAAGTACGTAAATGCGTCATCGGCAATAGCAGTGTCGTAGATGTGGGAAATGAATGTACACTAAATAACGAAACCGCAGATAGCAGTAATATGTCTAAGGAGCGTTTGTAGTACTGCATAGGGTTGATTGATGAAACTATTCGCTCCAGGGCAATAGCAACCTGAGAAATGTTCATGATGTGATGTTGAATATAAATTTCGTCCCAAACATTCGTGCAAGCCTCAAGTTTATTGAAGCTCCGACTAATGACAGGACCCTCTATCGCCACATATCTACATTTTCTCAAATTATTCTTGCATCTTTCCTCCCTCAACATCTCCCTCAACAACATCTTTCCTCTGGAGTAGTTAAATAAGCAGGAATGCTATTTACCTCTGAGCTTGAGCAGCATATGAAAAAAAAGACGTGGGCCGCGTAGTATAGTTGTCGAATGCCTGGGAAACAGATACCATTCAATTATCTCCTAGACCGTTAGACTTTCAAAATAACTATCCAAATATTTGCGAAAGAAGCAAAAAATCGCTGTGTTGAAAAAAAAAATAACTTAGGGAATGTGAGCATTGATGTTCATCTCAAACACACGACTGGATAGTTTTTTTGGAAATATATTGACGAGTGTCTTACTTGGTTCGTACATGGAGTGGGGAAAGTAGCCCCGCTCGGGGGGACATGTTCAGTGAAACGATGCCGTAATGGGCGAAGAACATTCCAATGAAGGATAGACACCAGATCGTCATCAGATATCTGATATAGGGCATTTACTTTGCCATAATCAATAAATCGACTATTTATTGCGTAGATCACGGCTTAGTAAAATGAAGAAAACCGAATTGAATTAGTGATATCGAATAGGGCGAACACAATATACAAGCCGGATTGGATGAGCCTCTATGGCGCATTCATTGTTGTGTATGAGTAAGTGGTCACCAAAATATTTGGCCTTTCAAGGAATGTTCGCGATTACAACTCACCTACAATTGCTGTGGACGGCAGTTTTCTGTATCAGATAGATTAGAAGAAGGACGGGGCTGAGGCCGATAGTGAGGCTCGTTAGCAGTATGGGAGGACAGATGGGATAGAAGTTGAGGAAGGTGCTAGTTGTGTTAATGAACGATGCCATTGCCATCTATAATGCAAAATTTCTCGCAAGAATTGCCATAGTTTTTCGTAAGTGACATACTACTCGTGTTACAAGCGCAATAATACACATAAAAATGAATTTGTAAGCACACAGTAAAAGAAATGAGAATACAAATCGTGACACGATCTAAACTGTTCAATTTGCTGAGAACTGTGCTGAGCGAGATGAAAGGAATGAACATGACCGAACGTAATGATAACAATGGCCATATCATTACGCCTATTAACTGGCATTTTAGCCTTGAGGCGAAGAGTACGCTTAGATGGAGAGCTCATGCTGTCTGAGAAAGATCTCGATCGAGTAATAACATCACGTGCTTCCCATTAAAAAATATGTTATTGTAGATTATTTCTGCCTTATTCTCACGACTTTGACGATGGTTGCCGATTCGCACAGTTGTGCGTCAGTGCTAGGAATATGAACAAAATTGCAATTTGAAATACGACGTATTTCAGTGCACGATTGGTCTAGGACATAGTTTGAGCAACGATACCACTGTATTGCCATTCTAGGCATCTCAAAGCAAAATAGGTTGTGTAGGATGAAGAGAGCTTATTTTTTTCCTCTCGAAGTCTAGTCGTCAACTGAATTATCGAATGTGATTCTAAAATAAGATATCTGATTTCTTGAATATTTTTTGTTGATATTTCTTTTGTAAATTGGATTATATGGCCGAAGCGTGCCATTGCCGTTAATATCGTATTCCTTGGGAACATATCGGCAAAAAAAGTGTTCAACAATATCATGCTCATTGTAAAAATTTAAAAAAAATATATATATTTATCTGTTATCGCTTTCTGGGCGCTGATCAAGATGTGGGGTCTGAAAAGGTAGTTCTTCTCATTTCAAGATGGTCATTTGCGCTGTGCTTGCGAGAGAATGTTGGATTGCATTGCATAGATAGAATCTCACTATAGGTCGTAAACGAAGCCTTGCGTGTTCTAGACTCTTCTCTGCTCGAATCCTCCAGACTCGATGATCAATCTTTCAACGAGATGATCGAGTCTAGTTTCTGAAGAACCAAACATCTTAGTAGGTCATACCCATCACACGGTAACCACTCCGGCTTGGATGGGGATTTTTTTCTTGATGAGTCGAAGGCGGAAGCGAGGGGTATTATGGGAAACCAATCCAAATCAGAGAGAAAGGGGAGAGGGACCGCTCGCGAGGACTAACAAGGAAAGGAATTGCTCATTGTAATATCATATAAAGGGCAAATGGTGAATTGATAATTGGTACACCAAAGTGACTGTTATAATATTCTGACGAATCATTGGCAAAAATTTCACGCTTAATAAGACGAAAGAACTGCATGAGAAATCTTGAAAAAAATGAAGTGCGTCATCTAGTCGCAAACATAAATTATCTTTCCGAAATGGGTATTTGCTAGGCGGAGGCGGTGTACGTCCAAGAATAAAAACGGGTTGCGCCTAATGTAATGGAGGCGCCTTAGATCATACCACAATGAAGATCGAAGCATATTTAATGTTATGCTGAAATTGGAGCAAAACTGTAAGAAAAAATGAAAAATATTTTCATGTGTGAACTGTTTGAACTGAAAATCGAAAATGACGTGCCCAGAAATACACGAGACCCGTACGTCGGATTCCGTGAGGCATGTGACAAAGAATCACAGATGTTTGAAAAGCGCCTGTTGTGTGATTCATCACATTGAATCATAACGGCACTAGGATGGTAGCCTACTGAATGATAACCAAAAAATGGACTCTTCTATAGAACTTTCACAGTAGGTTCCCAAAATCTCAAAAATGATTCGGTGAAAGTTCTACAGCAGGGTACATTTTGGTTATCAAAGAGAGTGTTTGCTCCTTTTTCAGTTTTTAGTGTTACAAAAATAGAGAAAGCCATCCTATGAAATCGCCACATATGTATGAAAAAGCACCATGGTGGAAATTATCCCCATGTATCTCAATAGCAAGCTTTCATACAAATATAATTTCTAACATATTATCGGACCCACAAACTCCAGCTCCATTTGCGATCGTTTTGTATATTATAGAATGCAGAAAAAGTATAATAAAAAATGTTAAAATACTCGAAGAAAACATCAGTAATTGTGATTTTGTGATGTCCAATGGAACTTTTTTGAGCCGCTTATGAATGAATGAGTTGCCATTTTCTTTGATACTTTATCATTTTCCCCACGAATTATCCTAAACATCAAACACCTTTACACTATTATGTAGTCTGTAATTCGTGTACTCTGAGCGCGCTAATGGAGAGGAGTTCGGTATCTTCATTTTACAAACTCTCTCGACCGGTCTAAAGAGTGTGTGAACTGAAGAGACGAAGGCCCGAATTACGAACTCTATAATGGAGTTTGGAAAATGCCGAGGCGGGAGTTTATTGGAACAATCATGGCACATTTTGCACACTCTATCGCACATTAGAGAAAGCGGGATAGCAGAGGAAAATAGAAAATCACGTACTAGAGGGAGTTAATCCATTTAGACCGCGCTTACTCCATGGACTTCAATGTTGCGTCAAATTGATCAGCTTTGCTGCTTTCCGCCCACTAAAGAGTAGTATATCTTCGTACTGCATTGAATTTCTAACGTATTTTGACGCGTTATTTATATGTCATTAATTTTAGCCATCGTTTTACATTTCTTTGCTAGCACATCTCTAATTGTATAATGTATTTTATTCTGACTCTGAAATAAGCTGCTCTTCAATGATATCATTCCAAAGGCAAAGGATACCCGGAAATAAATTACAAATAGCTGCACTTTTGAAGATGAAATCTCAAGTGATACGAAATGTAGTCTGGCATTGAGTGTTTCACGTAACTCGTTTGGAAGTGCAAAGCTGTTTTCTTGGTGCGATTGAACACTAGCAAATTCTGTGAATGCTCCAATCGTTCAGAGATTCATTTCCGCATACAGTACATTCGATCTCGTATAAAATACGCATTTTCCGTCGTCTTTATCTCTCTGATCATTTCGATAGCTACGATGACGCAAACTACATCATCACCATTTGTGATGATAGAAACAGACGGGATGATCCCCCAGTTTCTTCCCATCTGGCAATGGACTTCCATGCCCGAGTACAACTGCAGGTAAGCAACATTGAGTGGCTTCAAGTATTTTGGTCAAAAAGTTCATTGTAGTCGCGTGCGACCGATCGGTGATAGATGGACTGCGGAAAAGGGCGAACAGCATCCGGTCCACGGCTACATTTCCGTTGTCGTAGGAATAATGTGCGAGGTATGATATTGTCGAATTTCGCATGATTTGGCATTATGAATATTAGGGCTGGGAATTCGAGACAATGTAGCGAGACCTGTATGTCTCACCTCGCATAATTTCGCGATCCGAGGAGAGTGAGGCGTCGCGTTTTCGCTACCATTTCTCGAATTGCCAACCAAAATTGACCATTATGAAGTCTCGCAGTTAGGTTGTTTTTGTAAAACTCATCTGCATAATTGTAGATACTGTATGTTCCGTGTGCTTACGCATTCTTCAAGGAGCGAGCAAAGGCTTGCTATCGAGTATGAGGTTTCAGATCAATTATCTTTGATGATATTGATACGTCCCTTAGTTGATTGTTTTCGAGAAAAAAAACTAGTCCATGCATAAAGAGTATGGTGGAGTAAGCTTAGGTCAGTTATGACAGATTTAAATTTTTTGTGCGGGAAATTCTTGGTGACCTAAAGTTCTATCAAGCATCCAATTCGATCAACCAATGCCAAGAATAACCCAGCATCCCCTACGTGCTTCCCATTTCAGATAATGCTCTGGCTGGCCTTCGTCGATATGGTCGCTATCGTGTGCATCTGGATCTGCTTTGGGCTAGTTCTCATCGAAGGAGCCGTTTTCTGCTCCCGTCCCTGGTTCATATGGCTCGTCGGCAGCATTGGACAGGGTAATTGTTTGAAAAATAAGGATTAGAACATCTACTTCATTGACGAACAACTATGATAATGATTCATACAACTGATATTAGGTCTGATATTTTCACTGAATGTGACAACGAAATGGTTTTGTAATCTCTTGTGTACATGCTGTAGGGACATGGTGCGGCGCGTGCTTGGGCTGTCTTCTCCTTGTTACTTATCGTCTGTTTGAACTGCTGAATATGAGCAAGCGATTCGAGGTAACAGATTAGCCGTCTCGCTCAGTAATTGTACCTTTCAGGCTCACACGAAAATACTGATATTAATTTGCTCTTTCTATGCAATGTTTATCGCCTTTTTCACTCCAGCACTGTTAGTGGACTCGCGAGAAAATGGCCTGTTATACGACACCCGTATTGAGGATGTACCACAAGAAGTGGTTAGCGGCTTGTATACATAATTCTGTAGTTTTATATATTATATTACATTTCTCCGAATAAGCAAATTTTCAAGTTGATATCGAGATTACATCTTCGGAAATAGTCGATCACCCCGATTCGCACTAGAGTGCGAAACTTGGGTAAATGTCTCCTCGAGTAGAGAGATTAGAAGTCCGTACATTCTTACCGCAATGCCAGTCTAGAGAGTGTGCGGAAGAGTAAGGTGATCTTTTGGCTCAGTAACATCGAGCTCAGGGAAACGTGTAAATACTAGAGTTCACCGTCTCTTCATTCTTCACACTATCTCGACCGGTGGAAAGGCGAGAGAGTGCGTAGAATGAAGAGATCGTCGTTTCACTTCTCGAACTCTAGTAAATACGCACAGCTAATCAAGTAAATGTCCCCGTTCAGTACGTAAATTGGCCGTACACCGTGAATAATTTGCTAATCGTCTCCAGTTCAATAGTGTTATACATCATTCTGATCATAACTCTTAAGACTAAGCAGGTTGGTGATCATGCTGTACTGAAATGAGTCCCGAAATGGTTCAAAATACGGAGAAACTTATGTTCAATTCACCCTCTAAACCGATCGAGTACAGAAAAAATATTAGAAGTGGAGAAAGGATTGCCAGAATTTACATAATTCCCAATTCTTATAATTTTAAGAGAGTCATGTTATCATCTGCTGCTAGAGCTCGTCTTTCTTCAAATGGACCGGTAAATAAATATTTTAAATTTAAAATATGTATTTTGCTCAATTACTAGATGAACAATTAATTAATCGATTAATCGATATAAACCCATATTAGGAATCAGGAAAACGGATTCTATGCCCTTTGTTATGCTTGATGGCAAGTACACAACGTGATTACAAGTATATAAGTGCATTTCTTCAGATCTTCATTCAAATTTCTTTCATCTGTGTTTTCAACGCTCTGTCCTCATTGATGTAAGATTTGCAAATCAATTCCGTGTTTTCTATGATTTTTTACAGATACATTTATATGAATTTCTTTTTCACTCATCCTATCCTGAATTCGATAGGGCACATCAGCTGGCAGCTTTGTCACGGTACAAGATGAACCAAAATTAGAAATTATGAAACCGTTTGAGGTGCACCGCCCGTTATATACCTGCTTCTCAACAGGACCGTCAAGAAACATATAAAGCGAGTTAATATTTTCACATCTTTATTTGAAGAGTTTTGAATAAAATTGGAAATTGCAGGCGATTATTCGAAGGATTTAAGGAGGAATTAATGAACAAAATGCTCAGGTAGGAAACAAATGTGCAGATTTTGCCAGATGGACTAATACAGTAATACAGAACATCGTCGACCTCGTCAAGGCTGGCGTTAAGTTGATGACGACGATTTTTGCGACTATGTTTTGTTGAAAAATACAATTTTTTCCCCTTTCTAGGCGCAAATAAAGATAAGTTATCAGACATCGAAAGCACGGTAAACGTCAAAACATTGCCGGAAACACAGTAAAACATCAATATTCGTCATTCACTATACTCACAACAGTCATAGTCAAAAACGCAATTCCGTCGAGATTTCAATTGACCAATTTGTCAAGCCTATTTTCCCGGAATTCGATCCCCGCCCGCACCCTCAGATCCACCCACACCGAGGAGGATAAGAAATCTTGGTAGTGATTTTAAAATCAATGTGAGGAAAATCCCCAACCACGTGCTCACAACGCGGGCGGATTGAAGTCTCGCACAAGGCCGCTGGTTTCCAGAATAGGATCTCTTTGTTACGTAGACGATGGGGTGGCACAGCCCGCTCGTGCGTGGAAAAATGCCTAACACCTTTCCCTTTACCTTTTTTTCAGCTTTCTAAGATCTAATCTACTCTTACCCATTAAATACCGCGCAATACATTCCATAGTAATTCTTTCTGATGTTCGTCCAATAATGGCATGCACTGGTACTAATACTCGTAAATCAGACTAATCATCGACTCGAAATTTCTCCGTTCCGGAACGAACGTGATTTTCATTATTTTTAATCGGACGTTCTATCGGCCGAACGGATAGCCCTTGTTAATAGGTTTATTTTCGTTCCATATTCGGTCATTCTTAAGCACTTTCAGCGTGTTAATGAAGTGATCCAATGAAACAATCACGTAGCCAACTCTCCTTATTTTCATTTAGTGGGTTAGAGAAAGCGAGAGAGCATGACAACAAGAGAGTCTACAGACTAATACTCGACGCCGCTCGAGCGCCGAGGAAGTTAATTCCGTCAGACCACGCTTATTTCGTGGAATGTTGCGTCGGATCGATCAGACCGCGTGCCTTTTAGTTGTTTCTCACTACAATATTTCTTAGTAACTGTCCTTTAAGTTTTAGCACAATTTCCGAAATTATATTTGTTTTTTAGTCTGTTTAGGTCAGATTATTACGGATTCACTATGAAATGTATACCGCAAAATCACATTGAATGGCAATCCGGAAAGTAATTGCATTAAGTTGTTGAAGGTGAAATCTCACGTATTTTTTCAATCAGGAAAACTACCATTGAGTGTTTCAGTTGCCCCCTAAAGAAGTGCGGTTGTTTTGTTGATTTGACTGAATACTCGTAACAGGTGATTTTTTGAATGATCAAGTGTTCAAGTCGTACGTATTGTCATTCATTTCCGCATATATTGCATTCGAGCTCAGTCATAACCCGTATGTAACACAACTTCCGCGTTGAACTCAACGGTCTTTGCGTAAAAGTCAATTGATACGAGGTAGCAGGTTGCATTGGTCGAATTGGTCGAAATTATCGTTCTTTTTGTACATTTTTTTGCAGCTAGTAGTTGCGACGTTCTGTAAGAGTTCAGACGTTCGAAATTTCATTAACTATAAACCGGTTGAGGTCAAATCCGGATACTATCGATGATGGTCCCCCAGTTCCTCACAATCTGGGAATGGAATTCCATGCCAGAGTACAATTGCAGGTATGTAAAATTTTATGATAATTAATTAATTTTCAAATATTAAATTGAAATATTAAAATTAGAGTTCGTAATTCGGGTCTCTTAATTTTACACACTCTTTGATCGCTCGATGGTTCTAGAGTGTGCGAACTAAAGAGACGGACACACGAATTGCGATCTCTGATTAAATACATTTAATTTCCATGAAATTTATATATTTTTTGTAATCTTAAATATGTATAAAAAATCGATTATAGTCAGACGCGACCCATCGGCGACGAATGGACTAAGGCAATTGGCGAATCGCATCCCATCCACGGCTACATTTCCGTCATTGTAGGAATACTGTGCGAGGTGCATTTCATTAAAAAAAATTAGCATGTTCCTGTGAGATGAAAATGCAACGTATAAACCTCAATTAACTGCAGAAAACTGTGTGTTCCTTTTGATGTTCCTCTTATTCCTCTTGCTCCGGGCACATTAATAACATGGTCGGGAACAAGATGAATAAAATGAGCGTATTCATTAATTTATCTAATTGTAGATACTGTACATTCCCTGTGTTTACGCATTCTTAATGGAGAGAAGAAAGGCGTGCTATCGAGTATGATAATTTAATTATGCAATACGTTTATGTGAACTGTAACAAGAAGGTATACAATATTGCATTTTCGTCAAAAAATGATACTCGTCTGTCTGATCGGTTGTGAATGCAACAAGGGCGTAAATGTATTACGGTCAAAATATGTGTACAAGAAGGTCTCCTAAGCAAAATAAGGATATAAGATTCAGTTAAAATAGCAGGAAGAATTGTGATTTTCCTATTCTAGTTCATGCTATGGCTCTCGTTCGTCGATATCATCGCCATACTGTGTATTGGGATTGCATTCGGTCTCCTTCTCATCGAAGGCGCAGTATTCTGCTCTCGACCCTGGCTCATATGGATCATTGGTAGTGTGGCTCAAGGTAGCTCTAATGATATCGACACTTCTTGTATGCATACTGTAGGTATGTGGTGTGGGGCGTGTATGGGCTGTCTGCTCCTTGTTATTTATCGGATTTTTGAACTAATGAATTTGAGCCGACGATTCGAGGTATATCTCACATAATTCGTCTCAAATTGCACAATACAGAAACACACGAACATTCTGATTTTTATCTGTTCTTGCTATGCAATTTACATCACCTTTTTTACTCCAGCATTACTAGTGGACTCGGGTCAAAACGGCATGTTTTATGACACACATATTGATGATGTGCCAACGGAAGTGGTGGGTTGAAGTATCAAGTGCAGTCAATGTAACAATATTTTTTTTTAAATACAGTATGCAAATTGGCCTTGCACTGTGAATAATCTACTGATAGTGACCAGCTCGGTAGTTTTATACATCATACTGATTGTTATACTGAAAAATCAGCAGGTGCGTTTATTGAGAAAGTTTGATTACAAATTATTAATTGCATTCATTCATTTGAAGGCGGAGATGTCATCAGAAGCTCGTCGTATTCGACTCTCTTCCAATGGACCAGTTAGTATTTCAACGATTTTATTCATTGATCAACATCATTCCTAAGCGAAAAAATATCAGTATTTGCAATAATTCGAACGGTGTTTTTAATGTGTTGATTTTACGTTTCAGAAAATAATCTTTAATCAATTTGTGTGTAATAATTTTTTTAGATCTTCATTCAAATATCATTCATCTGTGTCCTCAACGCTCTATCTTCATTAATGTAAGAATTTTAAATAACAATTACGTCTAAATATCACGTGTATCACGAGTCAGTGAATGCATGCGGGAACATTTTTGAAAAAGTTGTCCCTAATATAACTCATATTATAATGGTAGAATACCCTAAGTGCAAGAATTCGAAAAATATAGGTCATTGGTCCCAGAGCCGTCAATTACGAATTCTCCGGTTTCATACCCGGCTACACTGTATATCAGCTCACAAGAGACCTAGAAAGATGACACAGGGCTTAAAATGAGCGAAAAATTATTTCCAGCAACTTTTATGTTGAAACCTTCCTTGTACAGATTCATTTGAAGATTTGGTGTAAAGAAATACCACGAAAGTTCGATGTTGGAAGGCATATGAGCAAACGATTGCGCAAGTTTCTTGATATATGGGAAGCATACTTCAAATTAAATAAGGAGTTCTTCACCATAGTACAAAGATTGATCAGGTAGCAATGAGCAAACTTGGAAAATATCGAGGTTCAGAAAATCCATTTTTCAAAGTGCGCTGATTCCTTTATGTTGCCACTTCACTTAACCTAACTTACTCCAAAACTAGTGAAATTACTAATTGCGTATTTTAGAATTCAATTCAAAGGGCAATATTAATACATTAGCGGAGAGGGTGAGCACGAAGTCGCATTTGACCAAAGTTTTCGAACTTGAGGGGTAGGCTGAGCTCGCCGATTACATTTTTCTTGGGTAGTATATAAGTTCTTATCTATAAATAAGCGAAATCATTGTAGTTTTTCTCTCCTTGATGGTGAAAACATTTTTTTATTACTGCAAAAGTGGTATTTCTTTACACAAAATCTTCAAATGCATCTGTACAGGGAAGATTTCAACATAAAAGTTGCTGGAAATAATTTTTCGCTCATTTTAAGCCCTGTATCATCTTTCTAGGTCTCTTGTGAGCTGATATACAGCGTAGCCGGGTATGAAACCGGAGAATTCCTAATTGACGGCTCTGGGACCAATGACCTATATTTTTCGAATTCTTGCACTTAGGGTATTCTATCATTATAATATGAGTTATATTAGGGACAACTTTTACAAAAATGTTCCCGAGGGGCTTATTTTTCATCCACTGACTCGTGATACACGTGATATATGTTTTACAGATACATTTATATGAATTTCTTTTACACGCCGCGATTTCTTAACGTGGTAGGACACGTTAGCTGGCAACTTTGTCATGGTATATTTTTATTCAAAATATGAAATTATGAATCGTTTGAGGGGCGCCGCCTGTGATTTATCTGTGTCTCAATAGGACAGTGAAGAAACACATCAAGTGAGTATTGTTAAGCTATTAACGGAAAAAAAGAGAAAAGGAGGAACGATCTCTGCACTTAGATGAGCTAGATGTTTGATATTTGGTATATGAGGTACAAAAATGCACACCATTAAGAAATTTAAAATGGCTACTATTACTGTGAGCCGAGATACGAAATTTGAGTAATTGAAATATTTCCTATTTCCCATTTGTTACATGAAACATTGAATTTGAACTTTGAATTTCAGAAATATGTTCGAAGTATCGAGGAAGAAAATTATGAGAAGAAATAGGCAAAGGTTTTATTATAATTCGATGATTTTGGTAGATTTATTTACGCAGAACCACATCTTCTTCGAGGCAGTGAAACCCATGATGAGCACACTAATGCATAATTATTCATAATTCGGCTTACTGTACCTTACACATCACACACTCTTCCATGATCTCGCGAGCTCTACTTACATCATGTTATTTGTGGCCACTCTGCTCTAGCCCCGCGGTAGCTAATGCAGTTAGCTCGCGCATACTTCATGATATACTCCACTGCATTTACCGCCGTGGCTCCCAATCGATCGGTTTTGCGGCTTTTCTGCAAATAAAAAAATGTGTATCTTGCGTTATAATCTGAGAAATCCCCGCCCAGAACAACCTCATAAACAACATGTTTACACTATTTCATGTTATTTCTTTGCAATTATCCAGTTTATAGTCGCAAATTTGTGCTGTTAAAATGCTACATATTTTTGTCTTCACTCTCAATCTACTCCTTTTTACAATACGTCTTCGATTTCGGATTTACTTCATTCGTATTACCACTCGTTCCCCGATTAGATGTAGTGCGTGGTAAAATCAAGAAGAACAAGAAGTATTGATGTTGAATTACCGCTATTCCGTGTCTCTGCTCATATGGATACTTCAAACTTTTATTTTGATGCGCAAAATCAACAATTTACAACGAACAAATACATTTCAAAATGAAATTGCTATGGCATCCGAGATACGAAATGAAGTGAATTCAATTTCATCTTCTCCTTGACTTGCATTATGAAACCATAAATCGTTCTGAAATTTGCAGTTGAAATTATTCACATTTTAATGGCATGGAGAATCCGGAAATAGCGCACTCGAACTTTTAAAAGTCACAAATTTGTATTCACTAGCGTCATCAAGTCTGAGAGTTTCTCAGTCTAACACGGAAGTTCGTAGTCGTTTTCTTGATGTCGATGAAATTGTGTTTAAACTCCTTGAATTCACATTGTCGTTCGTAATGTCATTCACTTCTGCATATGCTACATTAGCTCATACAAAACCGCATATATCCGTTAAATATCTTTATCTCTTGAAGCAGGTTTCATCGTGCTGAATAGTGCATCAATGCTTAGCAATAATCCGATCCCCCAGTTTCTGCCTATCTGGCAATGGATCTCGATGCCAGAGTACAATTGTAGGTACGTCAAATTATATAACATTGTGCTAGATGTATAATTTTTTACAGATTTCCAATTTATATTAAGAGACCGGATCGGTAAGATTGCACCACCCCCCGGACATGCGGTAGTCCGGAATGAGAACTGGACCGCCATGCTTCAAGCATGGATACCCCTTGGCCCCTTGATTAACAATATATAGACTATTACTCGATTCCGCTTTTCAGTAAGAAATTATAAGGTGCCAAAGTTGAAAAATCGAAATTTCATATTTTTTGAACGCGATGAGGTAGACTCAAAATCTCTTTTGCGTTGTATTAGGGATGACCAATAACCAAAATGAACCACCCTGCTCGAATCGGTGTTGGTTGGAAACATGATTTCGTGTCCGAATTTTTCACTTTTTACAGGCTAAATTTTCAATATGGAAGGGGGGCAATATCACGCTGTGCCTAAAATGTAGCCCGATGAATTCTACATCGATTTGTTTCAAATGGAAAAGAAATTGCCGTTTCCGTTTTCCTCATATCGAGGTCCGAACATGCAAGACCATTTCGGAATTCTGCGAAATTACGATTATATCGTCCAAATGAACTGTTAAACGAAGTTTCGGTCATTCGGAAAAAGTCGATTTTCTTGACATCGATTTTATCGTAATTCGAGCTCATGAAACTCTGTATTTTAATTCACATGCTGATGAACGTTGCTGAAAACGTAAGTTATGTTTCCATATGAGTTAAAAAATGGCCAATTATAGCTTGTTCCATACCTTTAGGAATGTCATTTTTTCGTTCCAAAACGCGAAATCGAGGGTGTCGATCAAAATTGATGGACTGAAATTTGACGAAATCGACGAATTTCAGTGTCTTTGAATTGTTTTACTTACAGAAATGTGAAAAACAAATAAAAAAAATTGGAACATCGCAAAAATCCAAAAAAAATGCCCTCACAACTCCGATTCTGTCAATGTTTGAGCTGTAAAAAATTCAAGGTTTCATACACATTACTCAAGTGTTTTTATTACTTAGGTGTGGTAGAGTAACACTTAAGTAAAATAAATGTTGTTAACAGTTGCTGGCTGTAGGCGTTTTCCTGATAATCGTTGACAAATAATGATAAAATCAATGAAATGCTATGGGGAAATTCCGCAGATTTCCAATATTATCGTACTAATTGATTCACACGTATTGTCAATAATTAAAATAAGTCCGTTTACTTTAAAACCGATGAACATTTTATGTTATAAGGGGATTCTAAATTTTGAATTTTCATTTATTTGGAAATCTGATTACTTCAGACTGGAGCAGTATAACCATACTTTACTATTTTTTTGAAAGAATATTTAAAGTACAATTGAAAACGAATTCATACACATTTAATTCTGCTCTAACATATCTCATTTCGCCTCTGATTTTACCGATATTTGGTAAGGATTATCACTAAATCCAATAAAGCAGGGCAATTTTTGCAACGACTGTTTCACTAAAGTGCTTTTCTACTACCGTTTGGCAGCAAAGAGTATGGCTAAACCTTATGAAATCGTGAGTTTTCACGGCTCAAACATGGGTAAAATCGGAATTGGGTAGGCATTTTTTTCGGATTTTTGCGGTGTTCCGATTTTTTATTTGTTTTTCACATTTTTGTAAGTAAAACAATTCAAAGAGACTGAAATTCGTCGATTTCGTCAAATTTCAGTCCATCAATTATGTTCGACACCCTCGCTTTCGCGTTTTGGAACGAAAAAATGACATTCCTAAAGGTATGGAACAAGCTATAATTGGCCATTTTTTAACTCATATGGAAACATAACTTACGTTTTGAGCAACGTTCATCAGCATGTGAATTAAAATACAGAGTTTCATGAGCTCGAATTACGATAAAATCGATGTCAAGAAAATCGACTTTTTCCGAATGACCGAAACTTCAATTTTCAGGGCATAATTATTAAGTGATATTCTTGCCGGTTTATGTTACACCAAATGAACACGTTTAACAGCTCATTTGGACGATATAATCGTGATTTCGTAGAATTGCGAAATGGTCGGGCATGTTCAGACCTCGATATGAGGAAAACGGAAACGTCGATTTCTTTTCATTTTGAAATTTTTCGGCGTAAGATTCATCGGGCTACATTTTAAGCACAGTGTGATATTGCCCCCCTTCCATATTGAAAATTTAGCCTGGAAAAAGTGAAAAATTCGGACACGAACTCATGTTTCCAACCAACACCGATTCGATCAGGGTGGATAATTTTTGGTTATTGGTCATCCCTAATACAACGCAAAAGAGATTTTGAGTCTACCTCATCGCGTTCAAAAAATATGAAATATAATTTCTTACTGAAAAGCGGAATCGAGCAATAGCCTATATTTTGTGCATCATGGGGCCAAGGGGCATCCATGCTTGAAGCATGGCGGCCCAGTTCCCATTCCGGACTTCCGCATGTCCGGGGGGTATTCATTATGATCGATTCTTACCGATCCGGCCTCTTAATAATTTGAATATGTTTTTAACAGAAAACATTTTTAGCCGCTTGCGACCGATCGGCGATGAATGGACGGATAAATTTGGTGAATCGCATCCAATTTACGGCTACACTTCCGTCATCGTAGGAGTTATCTGTGAGGTAAACTTGGAATGATTTATGATCATGCACATTTGATCAGGAACATGCAATCTTGCATGTTTTCAGCTACTTTATAGTTTATTTGCCTAATTTCAGATTCTCTACATACCGTGTGCTTATGCGTTCTTCAAGGAGAGACACAAGGAGTGCTATCGAGTGGGAGGTTTCAGTTAATTTACGTTCATGGTGGCGTTAGGATAGTTACAGTGGATTTATGTTGAAAACAGGGTAGTCGAACCGGTATTTGGAGGAGCAAATGCGGGGGGTGAAGAAATGAATTGACGCAACTATTAATCGATATTGAAGATCATGCTCTGGTTGGCGTTCGTCGATATCCTCGCTATACTGTGTATTTGTATCGCCTTCGGCCTCCTCCTGATTGAAGGAGCCGTGTTCTGTTCTCATCCTTGGTTCATATGGATTGTTGGCAGCATTGGACAAGGTTTGGCAACTATAATGGGGAGGCACAAGGCCGGATGATGGTAACATACTGAATGATAGCCAAAAAAATGGACCCTTCTGTAGAACTTTCACAGTAAGTTCCAAGATTGTCACAAATGATTATGTGAAAGTTCTGTGGAAGGGTCCATTATTTGGTTATCATCCAGTAGGCTACCTTCCGATGGTGATCATCCTACCTAGTGCCGATGGTGATGGTACGTATCGTGTGCATAATGTAGGCACTTGGTGCGGCGCGTGCATGGGATGTCTGCTGCTTGTCATTTATCGAATCTTTGAATTGATGAATATGAGCAGGCGGTTTGAGGTACCGCCCAAGCATCTCTGTTTAGAAAACTGAGCAATGCAGGCTTACACTAATCTGATGATTTGTATCTGCTCTTGCTATGCGCTGTACATCACATTTTTCACGCCTGCATTGCTAGAGGATTCGAGTCAAAACGGCATGTTGTATGACACCCGTATTGAGGATGTGCCAGCAGATGTGGTATGTGGATTGTATCAATTATTAGGGTGTCCGGAAAGTTCGTTCATTTTTTTGTTTTTATTTTTTATTCAATACTTTACAATTCTCAGTGATCAATGTATGCTCCCATGTTTCCCCGCACTTCCTTCCAGCGATCGGGCAGAGTAGCGATTCCTCTCTCCCAGAAATCGGGAGTCCTCGAGATCACCCATTCCACGAAAGCCCTCACAACTTGATCTCGATTTTTGAACTTCTTCCCCTTGCAGAAGTCAGAGAGAGAGCGGAAACAGTGGAAGTCACAAGGAGAGAGGTCCGGAGAAAACGGTGGGTGAGGAATCCTCTCGATATCCAGCTCGTCCATTTTCTTCTGAGTCAATTTCGCGCGATGAGGGCGAGCATTGTCCATCAAAAGAAGGATTTTGCCCTCGCTCACGAGACTGGGAGGGGTTCTATGGGCGACTTCTTCCAGTTGGTTGGAGAATAGGTCAGCAGTGATGTTGGTGCCAGGGGACAGGATCTCCCAGTAGATAGGACCGAGCACGGAGAAGTAAAAGCAGAGGAGTTCCTTCTTTCCATGCTCTTCCTTCTTCGGGACTGGCTTGGGCTTCTTATCCGCATCGACCCACTGTAGTTTCCTCTCAGGGTTATCGTAGGCGATCCACTTCTCATCTGCAGCGACAATTGAATTAGCCCATCCAAGATTTGATCTGCGATGGAGCAATTCATGACAGATCTCGACACGGTTTTTCAGTTGTGCCGGAGACAGATCATGGGGAACCACTTGTGGGAGCTTGGGCTTCTTTCCCAATCGATGAAGGATATCGGACACCGTCGATTTAGGAGTGCCAGTCTCTCTCTTCAAATCGCGCACACTGGCTTTGGGCTTCCTCTTCAGAGTGCTGAGGACAAGAGACTGATCGAGGGTCGGAGGGCGTCCAGAACGGGGATGATCTTCGAGACTATAGTCTCCGTTCTTGAAGCGAGAGAACCACTTCTGGCAGAAAAGAAGGGAGGGGCATCGTCACCTTCAGATTGGGCAAGGGCTGAATGGGCCTGCCTCACCGACTGGCCAAGGCGGTGATAATGTAGCAAGACTGCGCGGAGGTAAAGGTGAGTCTCCATCACGAAAATCGATGTAGAAACTAAGCGATAGATTCAATCCTCTCACCACTTAGCGTCAGGATGATGCAATACTTTGTTGACAAATAACTGCGTGATTGCGAAATTCGATCACAAACTGAGTTTTTACAAAGGCATGAACGAACTTTCCGGACACCCTAATACTTTAAAAATACAGTGATATTCATATTTTCACACCTAGCTTGAAATTCACCCTATATATCCGTGAATATCTGTCCGGAAACGGGATGCCGTCATTCATCCATAAATTTCAGTACGTAAATTGGCCTTACACCGTTAATAATCTACTCATGGTCACAAGTTCGATCGTTTTATACATAATTCTGATAATTATACTGAAGACTAGGCAGGTTAGTAATTAATTGGATTGAATGTGCAATACTTTCGAATGTGTTGAAGAGGGTACTGCTATCAGCAACTGCTAAAGCTCGTATCTCTTCTAATCGACCAGTTAGTTTTTAAACAATTATTGTTTTCTTTGTTTAATGGATAAATCATTGATAAAAAATATGATTTTCCTTTATTTTTCTAAATATATATATATTTTTTTAAAATTTCGATTAAAGTATATTCAATTTCTTCAGATCTTCATTCAAATTTCTCTCATCTGCGTTTTCAACGCTCTATCATCGTTAATGTTTGATTTTCTATTTTAATTGATGCTGACAACGACTTGCAGATACCTTTGCATGAATTTCTTCATCACACCTCCCATCCTAAACACGATTGGGCACATCAGCTGGCAGCTTTGTCACGGTATGCGTACTGTTATATTTAACATTATTGTTTTAAAAATATATACTGGCCCGGTTGCTCCCCAGCTTCCTCCGGGGTTCCCGTACAAGCGTAATATGTTTCACAATTGTCTGTGATGACATTCTTCTACGCGCTCCCTATCGATTTTGCAATCCGGACAGACGGACACTTTATATATAACTAGTCCGGCTGTCCCCCCGCCTTCGGCGGGGGGACAGTCCTAGCGAAGTATCTAGGTTTCGCAATCACTCGTTTCGCAATTTGTTGATGCGATCTCTTTCCCTCCCCATTTCGCAATCGTTTCGCAACTGTTTCGCAATCCGTACAGACGCCATCACAGTGCGCTTTATATATAGGTATAGATTATTTTTTTATCAATATCCATATTTCACATCAAATCATCTGATAGCGTTTAAGGAGCGCCTCCGTTCATATACCTGCTTCTCAATAGAACAGTCAAGAAGCATATAAAGCGAGTTGTTTTTTTACGCAATTTGGTTTTAATCTTCCTGAAATAAACTTGACATTCCAGGCGTTCTCTAGAAGGATCGATGAAGCGAATCATGCGCAAATTGTACATGTATGTATTCAATGTAAGCGTTTCGGACGAATGATCTATGCAGAACGACAACCGATTCGAGGCAGTGGGGCCTTCGTCTCTTCATTTTGCATACTCTATCGCATTGGCGAGAGAGTGTACAGATTGAAGATACCGTTGTGTCGTTTCTCGAAAGTTCGTATGAACACTTTATTACCATAGAAAAAAGACTAATCCATGCCTCATATTGTAGAGCATGGGTTTGGACACAAATTAGGTTGTGTTCAATTAATTTAGCAGTGAACTGAATTGTATTGTTTTGATTTCGTCAGAGATTGCAAAATGCGTTGCAAGAGTCTAGTAGCGCATTATATTGGTTGTACTTCCACCACATTCAATGTGGAATGCTATAAAAATATTTATGAGATAAAGCTGATTTTTTTCGAGCACGCCATGGCATATTCCATAAAAAGAGTTGCCTGTATGCACATGTACAATACGGCTTTATTCTCGTGAGGTTTGCCTATCGATCACATCAATCGGACACTGTGAACAAGAAGTTTCGCTCTTCCCCCTTTTAGTACACTGGCGAAAATAGCCGTGAGATTTGTGATCCCTCTTAGCATGTTCACTTCCTCTCCCGTGAGAAAGAAATTTGATCAGGAGCAAAAGTACATCGTCATTACCCTTGCAATAGTCATGGCTGCAGAGTCAGTTCAACAAAGCTTCCATAGGAACATACCATTTTTAGATACAAAACCCACGACAATATTGCTTCCTTTGGTCCATAGATGGATCAAAAAAATATGTCAACCGGTCGCATGGGAAGTGCTGGTCGAGTTTATTGAACAAAATAATTGAAACATTTATCAGCATTGCCAGACTTCCCATAGTGCGATATTCCCAAATTCAGCAAATGTCTTCATATTTGCTCCATGTTCGCTTGTTCCTGTGCACTGGTGTTGCCAAGTCGGCATGCGACCTTTCGTGTGTTCTGTCACCGGTCATACAAAGCGAGAGAGCGTGTGAAACGAATAGAGCATGCGCCAGAGCATGCCATCACTAACGTGCACTTTTTGATCAGGTGCTAATCGAATGTGAATTAAGAGGCGTGTAAAGATCCCGTACTGGTGGCGAGGTAGCTAAATCAGTTAGCAGCACTTCCTTCACGGATAGATGCCAAATCAATTTGATCTTTTCCATTACCTTGATGGAGTGGAAAAGGTAAAGGGGAAGGCAATTTTTGAACCCCCCCCCCCCCGATCGGCTTCCAGTAGAGGTTGGGTAGTGCATTGCTTTTTTAAACTTCATGATCATAATTGCAAGTATTCTCGGATTCGAAATACGAAATTTCGGTTATTAAAATTTTCCCCTTCACCTTGACTTTGTCCATGACTTGTCCATGACAACTGTAAAGTGTTAAAATTGCCCCGAAACAAAAGTGCTATAACGCGTCACTCTTAAAGCATTCACGACCGTATAAACTGCATTTCAGCTCATGGAATTCGCGTTTCGCACATAGGATTTCTGCAAAATTGTTTAGCGTTGTACTACCAATGCGCAGCGAAGAGGACACGATACCCCAGTTTCTCCCCATCTGGGACTGGACCTCGATGCCAGAGTACAACTGTAGGTTCGTAAAAAATGTGATTATTCAATTTTTTAAGAATAAAAAACATCAACGTATGCAACGTTTAGTTACCAATTCCATTGTAGTCGCGTGCGACCGGTCGGTGATGAATGGACTCAGACAATGGGCCAATCGCATACGGTGCATGGCTCCGCTTCAGCTGTTGCAGGAGTTGTGTGCGAGGTGAAAATATTCGTGTGCAGTCGCACAAGTTGTAAACAGGCTTGTTCTAAACTTGTGTCCATCCCCATACGCTCAAGCATATTTCCAAGTAGTAAACAAGTCAATCAAACTTGTTTACCCGTAGGAAATTGATTAGAGCGTAGGGGGAGGCACACAAGTTAGAACAAGCATGTTTGCAACATTAGCGACCTCACCTGAGTATCTTGTATGTGAGCACGTTCGTCTAAGAAAAGAGCAGTTTTGAAGGGTTCTGGAACAGCTTAAAAATCTCGAGCTCTGTGAAGCCTACCGTTTTTAGCACCTTCAATAACATTAAAGAGTTATCAGATTGTTACCTTTGGGCTGTGCCAGACCTTGCACCAATGGAGTCATATACTCAATAATTTCCTTTCTTGTATAATCAAGATTACAAGAGTTCCACTTTTATAACATATATGTATTGTAGATACTCTACATCCCGTGTGTTTACGTATTCTTCAAGGAGCGAAATAAGGCGTGCTATCGAGTAGGAACCTTCTATATTTTTGAAAAATTATTACACCTTCAATTTTGCTTATTCTTATCGCTCAGAAGAGAGTGAATGATGAATTGGTTAATAGATAAATTGGCACAAAGTCGGATAACCACAGTCGGGTGAACCAAAAATTGCAGCCTTCTGTAAGATTTTCGCATATTTTGTTATTATTTTCCACAGTGACACGAACTCTTCTGCGAAAATAAGATAGATATTTTGGTTATCGTCCGACGGTGATCATCCGAACTAGTGCACTTAGATTTTAATTAGAATTAAAATTAATTGGTTCATTCGAGATCATGCTGTGGCTAGCGGTCGTTGATATGGTCGCCATCTTGTGCATATGGATTATATTTGGTCTTCTCCTCATTAACGGCGCCGTTTTCTGCTCCAGTCCCTGGTTCATCTACTCCCTTGGTTGTGTGGGGCTGGGTTCGAAAACTCGGATTATGGATTATCTTCATGAGTCATTTAGGAACTTGGTGTGGCTCCTGCATTGGCTGTCTGTTGCTGGTAATTTTTCGGCTCTTCGAGTTTATGAATATGAGCATGAGAATCGAGGTAGGAACTATTTCGCCTCTCTCTTAATATCTATATCTCTTTCTCGCGAATTGAAATTTGCAGGCCCACGCGAACGTACTAATCTTGATCTGTTCTTGTTACGCAATGTACAGGCTTTTTCACCCCTCCTCTTTTACTGAATTCCTGTGAAAATGGCATGTTCTACGAGCCGTACATTGGCGGTGTGCCAACTGAAGTGGTTTGTGACCTTCAAGAAATCCAGCTCATTAGATTACAGTATGTAAATTGGGCGCACGTTGTAAACAATCTATTCATAGTCACAGCCTCGATTGTTTTATACGTCATACTCATCATTCTAGTGAAGATGAAGCAGGTATGTTATCGTTCTCGATTTCGTTTTTTTAGTTCAACAGTTCGAATATTTTGTTTAAGGGAAGGAAGTCATCAGTTTCAGGAACTGTTCGATTCTCTTCTTGTATACCAGTTAGTTTTTTGTCCTGATTTCAAATCTTGATTCATGGATGCATAGTCTTGGCGTTTCTGAAACTAAATGTCACATTGTTCACTATGGCCGACATAATCCCCGTAAACTATTCACCATTAACGGTGTTATCTTAAACGAGCCTAGCAATGACCCAAGTAAATGTATCATTAAAGATCTAGGAGTGCATTTCTCCCCTTCTCTTTCTTTCTCATCCCATATTAGTAAAATTATTTCTAAAGCCCGTACCAAATCTAATCTAATTTTTAAATCCTTTCGTAGCAATTCTATTGAGTTATATCTCAAATCGTATAATACTTTCATCCTCCCAAATCTCGAATATTGCTCCATTATCTGGAATCCTATACATAGTGTAGCATTGACTAAAGAGCTTGAAAGAGTTCAGCGTGACTATACCCGCAGAATGTATGTACGCTGTTCCCTCCCTCCTATATCATATAAACATCGGCTCCATGAGCTTAATCTAATGACTTTAGAACGCCGTAGGTTCATAATTGATATATTATTCCTCCATTCGATTATCCACAGCCGTTATTCTCTTGATATTTCTTCTCTACTTACACGCGCGCCACTCACTCGCCCCCTCAGAAATGCACACCCACTTCGTATATCTTTACCTTTCATACCAAATAATTCTAGTTCCACTCTTGTATCTAGAACCATGTCCATTTGGAATGCTCTTCCCATAGAATATGTTAGTTCTTCGCATAGTGTATTTTCTAGTTACATCCGTTCACAACCCCCCACTTTTTATCCCCCGTCTATTATTGCCACTCGGTTTGATCTTTGATCCCGTCCCCTCCCCTACCCTTGCTGCCTAGCAACCTTCAACCGATTCGATCCAATCGACGGACATCCGTTTCTTGTATACCCTCTCGTTATTTCTTGAAGTCCCACCTAACGGAATAAACGAATGAATGAATGAATGAATGAATGAATAGTGTAGTACATGCATCCATCAGTGAAATTTAGGGTTTCGAATAAAAACTTGTATATAACATTTTAAAAAATACTCAGTACGACTTTGGCTTGTGAGTAAGAAGATCATATTTTCGATTTTAAAAAAAGAAACTCCAATTTTATGGCGGAAAAATTTTTAAAAAATCAAATGCGATTTTTTCAGATTTTCATTCAAGTTACGCTCATCTGCGTTATCAATGCACTTTCTTCATTTATGTAAGACCTTTTCTTTAAAATTTAATGCAACGATATATTTTTAAAAAAATTGAAATCGTTTGAGATACCTTTCTATGAACTTCTTTCACACACCGCCGATTATGAACATTCTGGGACACTCCAGCTGGCAGCTGTCTCATGGTATGCATATATTTGTATAAATTATTTTGAAATATTGAAAATTATAATGTTTATTTACTAAATTTATATACGACCCGTTTAATCTGTCAGAAATGTGCGAGAAAAGTTGCGTAAAAAGTTCGCGAACTTCTGAGGTGCGTAAAAACAGTTTCTCTCAAAACACACTCTCTCTCTCTTTCTCTAACCACCTCGTTGAAAAGTTCACGAAAATTTCAACGAACTCGATGAAAAAGATGGATCAAAATCTGCGAGAAAAGTTAGGGAAAGGAGAGAGAGCGCGCGATCGGAGAGAGGGAAAAGGAAGCTGTGGTTGTTTACTTCCTTTTCCCTCTCACGGCTCGTTAGGACAATGAAGGCGCAGACTTGAAAGTCACGCGTCGCATGGCTGTTCCAGCGCTCTCGATTTATTCAATCCACCAACATTTATTATATTTTTCAGTGAGGGAGTTACTTAACGAAGGCATCGCGCCGTGGGGGAAGCCCTCGTTGAGGGAGAAGAGAGGGAGAAGCCCTCGTTTCGCAGGTGGAGGGCGCGCTCTCATTAATAGGCAGGCGAGAGGGCGCGCTCTAACTGCGCCGGGTCAGAGTGAGGGCAGAGGGGCGCGATGCGTGCGTTCAAGGGCTACCTTAACGAGCCGTGCTCTCTCCGATCGCGCGATCTCTCTCCTTTCTCTGGCTTTTCTCGCAGATTTTCATCCACCTTTTTCATCGAGCTCGTTGAAAAGTTCGTGAACTTTTCATCGAGGTGGTTAGAGAAAGAGAGAGAGAGAGAGTGTGTTTTGAGAGAAACAGTTTTTACGCACCTCAGAAGTTCGCGAACTTTTTGCGCATCTTTTCTCGAACATTCCTGACAGATTAAACGGGTCGTATATTTACTCCACGGCTGAAAGTAGTCGGAAAAGACATGCAACGCACATCTGACGAGATTAGTGCGCGCATCTCACCAGCCTATTTATGCGAGCGCATGATCTGCTTGAGAAACGAGGACTTCCAACTGTCTCTAACGAAGCGATGCCGCCGTTAAGCAACCCTCTCACTGAAAAAATAAAATAAATATTGGTGTGTCTATGGATTCATTGTCCTAACTAGCCGTGACTCATACACTTCAATACATATGAATCAAATTTAATAAAAAATAAATAAACAAATTTAATCAAATTTAATAAATCAGGCGCGACCCCCGTCATATATATCTTTCTCAATAAGACAGTCAAGAACCATTTAAAGTGAGTTATCTGCTTATTATCTTCGGTGAAGAACTATGACGTGATTCCGCCCTTGTTATATCTAACATGGAAATGGTCTGAGGACACATATCCCGATCATCACCAAAATTTCGCGGTAGACTAAATCGACTGCGCTGATTTCAAATCCGTTTTCAAAATCTGCGAACTAGGCCGTTGAAAAAATCGATATTTTTCTCTTGAGAGAAAGGAGATTCTCCTAGCCCTTCTCCATATGCTTCGGTGGCCTAGTGGGGTGGCTGTAGGGGTTGCGCCCAGCCACTGGTGGTTCGGACCCCCGCCCCTTCATTATCATTTTGCTCCTTTTTCATTTGACTGTTTTCAATGATAAAGTATGAACAATTATTTTTTAAAAGTTTTTATTGAAACCTACTCTCAAAACAAGCCCAATGGTAACCAAATGTGTTTGGTTATATTGAGAAATGATATTATCAATCATAGTGTAAATATCGATTTTTTCAATGACGCAGTTTGCAGATTTTGAAAGCGGATTTGAAATCAGCGCACTCGATTTAGTCTACCGTGAAACTTTGGTGATGATAGGGATATGTGTCCTCAGACCATTTCCATGTAAGACGGCATGATGTCATAGTTCTCATCCGACCTAGTGCAGGATAAAATGTAAAAAAACAAATTCCAGGTGTCTATTCGAAGGATCGAAGATGAAAGTAATTAACACAGTGCTGAGGTTCGTTACAAATGCATGGGTTTTTTTCCAAAATACTATGTGCTTCCTAGGTTATAATTCAAATGCAATTTCATATCTCCGTGCCATGTAAAGCTATAGAAATTCCAATTTTTAAATAATATAATAATTTTGATTCCCCAGTCAATAGATCTACAATGAACAGCGCAATGAAATTGCGAAATTGCGGAAGTTCAGATGATTTTCTAAAAATAACACAACACAACTGCAGAGCCTCCCGGTCTTCATCTGTCATGCACCTAACATAATTGCTCAATTGCCTTTGTTCTTTTGAATATTTTGGGTACCAAAAAATATCTTCATCGTTTTATCCTGTCAATACCGCAATAGATCACGTTATTCCCTTTTTGTATTTATCAAATGAATTTGTTCACAATATTGTCGTCTTGTAAAAAAGGTTCCAACAATCCAAATTAACCATGTACTAGAACAGAACAAAGCGTCGTCGATGAAAATTAGCTGGAAGAAGATCCAGATGCACATTATAGCGACCATATCGACGAAGTCCATCCAGATTATGATCTTAAACGTGAAAAATAAATATTTACATAATTTTCACCAAGGAAAAGTAAAAAAAGGTAAAGGTGCAGCCACATCAAGAGATTTAGGCAAAATACGATAGCACTAGTAGTTTCAGTTCGGTGAGGCAGAGCACGGCTTTGATACTCGGCAGAACCATTTATCATCATTTGTTAACACATTTCCCCATCGGTCTAGAGAGTGTATAGGAAACATTTACTGAAATTTCGTACTCTAATTCCCAGTCATCCCTCGACCAGTCCTCTTTCATGTGATTTAACATGCGCTGGAAATATCGCCGGATTCCGAGAAAATCACGAGCAATTTCTTTCCTGATAATGATAATTACTTAACAATCTCTGGAAATTCCAGTTGTATACAACACACAGGGAAAGGAACTCTTTTTTTCCATTTTGCACACACTCTCATTTTCCTGATAGTCGAGAGAGCACGCAGCATGAAGAGAGTAATTTCTGAACAACCACTGTCTATAAAAGACTTAATTTTCCACTGATTCATTCAGCTGTAGTTCAGACACCAAATTTTCCCTGAGATTACTGATCACTCAACAGGTAACTTTAATTGATCGAATAAGATGTTATTAATAAATACCATAAGACTATATTCCCGAGATTTTTAACCGAGTATTGGCGAGCAGGTTGAATGGCACGATCGCCGCCGGATAAGCTGCCTGATTTGCTCTTCTATAGAACTTTCACGGAATCATTTTTGACACTGTTGGAAATTGCTGTGAACAAGGGGGAAAGACAATGTTGGTTATCATCCGATATGGTACCGTTGGGTAGCGAAGGTCAGGGAACGATCGAGAGAGAGCGTGCGCTAATGAATATCTAGTTTGTTAAGGTAATTCAGTAATAGGTTCACATCACTTCTTTCGCAAACGGTCCTTTAACAGTGATCTCCCAATAGACGCAAACCTCAGGAATAGACTACAATTAGAAGCAAAGATTTTACTCTGAAAAAGCCAATTACCAACTTTCAGGGATCTGATCTAATTTTATCTTCTCATTAAGTCAGAATACATTTCCTGATCTGCTTCGCAATTAGATCTAACCGTGAATCATGTGAGCAATGGTATTTATAGTCATACGACAATAATATCATAAAGATAGTTTCAAAGTATGTATCAACCTCTCACAACGAGTATGTCGGAAATATTGGCAATGTTGTGAGCTGAACTAGATCGAAAACAAGAATTATTTGATAGATCATAGTGCCCACATCCGAAATTCTCTCCTAACATTATGAAACTGTAACAAATAAGTTCCCCGAATCTACTAGAATTCATGATCACGAGATTGAATTCTGGGGAAAGCATGCGTCAACACTAAACAATAAATCATGCGGTTAGTTTATGAGTCGCCTAGATTCTTGATGTTCAACGAAAGAAAATACAATTTACATTTATCGCCAGCATATCAATCAGAGGGTATCGAATATAGTTCGAGGAACGATACCACATTCCCTTCATTCTACACACATTCTCTCTCTGCCAGTCCAGTATTGAGAAAGCGGAAAGAATGAAGAGGACATGGCACGCTGATCGAACTGTAGCTTCGAAATCACTCGTTCCATTGACTATACAGCGACTCGAAGTGTCTTCTGGTAATAGCATCGGCTAGCTCAAGGCTGCCGACACGGCTGCCTCGGGACAATTTCGAATAGGGCATGAAATCGCCTGCACGTCTCCGAAACGTTTTCACGCGATAGACGATCAGGAACGGGTAGATGTAGCCGTAGCAGATGCACACCTTAACGTTTCGCTTCATATGCGCATATATCATATATAAAGCGCAAAATTCGTGTGTTTTCAGTTCTCCAATGGAAATAGGGAGATGGGAAGGGAAAACGAGCAAACCAAAAAAAAATAAAGTAAGCTGGTTTACTGAGTAATAATTCATGAATCCAATTAAGTTAACTAAATATTGATTAACTTACAAATCGCAGCAGAAAATGCATGTCGTTAGAGTAGTTATCGTCTCCATATTCAGACAAAAGAGTAAGAATGAAGAAAATGGCTTTAACAGTCAACGCCATAGCACAGATGGGAAGAATGGCCCGGGTGAGCTCGATCACACCTCGAACCTCAATAAGAACACAATATATTTTATAAATGTTAAAGAGCATAATACAAACATTCGCTCCTGAGAAAAAAACTTGAGAATATGCTATTCTCAAGATAATGTATGATTGTAAAAAAATACCTCAAAACGCGAATTGAGATTAACCGTGGCGAATTTGGTGATGTAGTAGTGCTCGCTCTTGCGCTTGCAGGAACGCAGTAACTGCAGATGCAAAGGTTATCTAGCGAGGAGAGAAATCGAGTGCGATGAATACTTCAAGATGAAGATTATGAAGATGGCTTAATTCCCTTTCGGTTCTTTGTTATTTTTGTATGATACCAGCATTGTATTTTTTTCGACCTGTATACATGTACAAAAATGATGATGATGATGATCTAAGATCGATTCATCGAACGATCAATCACTTTAACAATCGAGCAATTGATGATTAAGGATGCATCGATTAAGCAGACAAATTCTTAACTATTGAATAGGCCAGTATCTATTAATAACACTATTCGCTAGAGCTTGATTACTTCCGGGTCATTAATGATAACTCGTAACAAACGCTACTTAACTAGAGCGAAGATCAAACTCTATTGGCTCATATAATTGTATACGATAAATGTAATCAAATATCAGACCATTAATGAGAATGCCTCTTGGACAGCAACAAATGCAGAGCAGGCTATTTTCAGCGACTCTGAATGGCTTTATTTGTCACATTGACTGGCAATTAATTTACCGTATTGCATAGCAAACACCACAGGAATTGTGACGAGGATCTGAATTACGAAATTGCATATACCTTACCATAAACTGAAAGCTTTTTTGACTGGCGCTTTCGATTCGAATGAGATTTTGACAGTTTCTGTGCAATCGAAATACAAGGTCTTTACACTAAAAAGATTTCCGAAATTTCCAGAAGAAAAATTTTTACGACCAAAAAATAGGTATTCGTTGACTTGTCCGTCTGTCCACAGTATACCTTAGCGTTGGGTCAGATGGTGTGTCAGATTAATGATTTCATCGGAGGATGGATGAAAATCATCGATACCGTAACAATACCGTACCCAAAGCCTACAGTAACCCAGCGCGCTGGGTCAGACGCTAGGTCAGATTTATGATTTCGTTACTAACTCTAGAGAACACGTTAATATTGTACTCCTTCCGTATTTGAAAGCTTCCGTAACCTGTGGCAGTGGGTCAGGCACTGGGTCAGATTCATGATTTCTAATTTTCCAATGCACTCTAACGTTAGAAGAGGCGTAGTTGCCCACTAGTTATGATTCAAAAATATTTAAAAATATTATATTTTGAAAGTTTGCTCACCTCCATAATTAGAGCGATGAGAAATGTTAATGAGAAGGATACAGATCTTTGCTCATAGTAGCTCGGATGGTAGCAAAGCAGCAATCTCTCAGTTATGATTAGAAAGAAGGAGCATGCGCACATGAAATAGCCCGCTTGGTGGAAGAACACACCGGGAAAGAAATATACTAAACGAGAAATTTAGGGTCAGGGAAAGATCAAAGACCAACATTGTTCTTTTCCGAGTGGTCGGTTAGTCAGTATCATCCACACGTTTATGTAGATTTGCGAGGTTCCGCAAATAAGAATGCAGACCACGTTGGTGCAAAACAGAGCTCTGAACAGAAGTTTTAGTTTTAGTGACATTACAGGTCTTCTCCATGAATCAACAGGTTAAGACTCTTACAGAACGCCGCAACGACTAATTTCAAATTTTCTACACAAAAATAAGATATGACCTGAATTTCGGGAGCTTACCTGCAAACATTGTGAAGTTGCGATGAGGCAATTAGAAGCAGCAGGACAATATTCAGCATCATTCCAGGAATAACAGGAATGAGCTCGGCGAAGGCCAGTGAAGCAGGTTGTATCGCTAGAGAAGACATGCGTAATGATTCCTGGAAGAAGGATTGTTTAGAGGAATGTCACTATGAAACACATCCAGTCTCGTGACTCAGGTGCTTTTCTTTGCAGGAGCAGTGACACAATAGCGGTAATAATACGATAAATAACGCGTAATCAGGCTGAGATGCGAAAGGAGAGAGGTGAGCATGGGCTAGAATACACTTGTGGCACACTGGTCAGAATACACTTGTCAGATATGGCGACAAAGGTAGATCACCGTCGTCAAGATATTACTAGCTAGTGCAGTTCGGTGATGCCAGTTAATGAAGGTTAAAAGCAAATCTAAGATGATTGTAGAGATGAGCATTCAAAGCGTGGCATTAACAGTGGGTATAATAAGATAATAGGCGGAAGTAGACAGGGAGACGGGGGAGGAGATGAGAATAGATGCATCACACATTTGATTAGTCACTGCCAGAGAACCTAACCTTCTTCTAGGGAATATTGCATTCCACTCCCTTGTTGCCGACCCGAATGAATATGGGGATTGCACTGATATGGTTGGGGATAGAACTTTTCGATGATGTCAACGAGAGGAGTTAATAGGAGGAAGTTACTAAGCCAGTGGATGGTAGTGTCAAGTGATTCGTTGATAGGCGACCACGCTAATCGGGAAGTGATATCGGCTGCAAAACTACTTATAAGTGCGGTCTAACGTGTTTCTAGGAACGCTACCTTCCACTACCAAGTTACCAACCCGGAGTTGATCTACTGGTAAAGTATAAGCCGGTGAGTAAGAAACCACATAAGAAATTACCAGAAACGAACAATTGGATAAGAGAGATTATTCGATCATCTTTGAGAAATGCCCCCCCCCAGCAAGTGAGACAGATATTTAATGGATACAAAAACTGTGGTTACAGTGTAATAGTCACATGGGGGGAACGTAGTATCAAGAAGTATAAACAAACTTATTGGATATTAGATAGTAGCCGACCAGAATCTTTCCCTATCTCGTATCGGCAACATTCTAGTCGTCTCTCCCACAAGCACAGCTGTCTCGGATTGGTAGAATGCGGATAAAAATAGAAATACGGAATACAGAATATTTATCAGGGTTGGAATTGTTGCGCGGACCATTTTTAAAGAACAGTTAGTAATGGGAAGAGAAAATAGAGTGGGAAATGTTGTCGACCAAACACGAAAGCATTTCTCTATGAATTTAGAGTGGAGAGGGGGCTAAGTATGCCGATGAAATGGAAAAGGTCTGATTCTCCAAAAGATCTCGGATGAATTGAACAATATTCTGTTTTGGAATCAAGAAAAAAATTCATGTGTTCTTTTTTCGCGGTTCCAAAACATGTGTACGAAAAAATATCTCCATCACGTCCAAGTACCGATAGATTGCGTAAAATTGAGCCTATAGTTCTGCTAAGGGCATAGGTAACGGTACATCCCGTCTTCGAGACTGGGCTAGCGGGAGAACGCTACTAGGCCATTGTCAATTTGGCGTATTCAATCCGCCCAGGTGATCTAGTCACCTGCGTGATCTGCGTGATCTAGTCACGGCTACCAATTACCCGTTCCTAATGAGTAAGCGTCTTGGTAAAGCAGCTATATTTCTAATAATCGTCCAACAAGTACAGGTGAGCTTGCGATTATGACTACATGTACTTCCTTGGATAATTTGATTTCGCGAGTAGCCCAAGAACCAGGAATTGGCACGAGATAAATTGGGCACTGGTAGAGAATAATCGGTAAGGATTCCTAGGCGCTAGGCCGGATGAGAACTATGACGTGACGTCATAGTTTTCATCCGTCGTAGTGACGGATTCCCAATTCAACCATTGGCCCGTTCGATAGTTTTATGATCTACCGAACTCCGCCCCACGCCAGAGTCGAACCACATTGGCCGCCCCTGAGACTTCTCCTCGTGGAAAAGTACTACGTTTTCTCAATTGTAATATCAATACAAATACATTGATTGAAAAGGGACAGATGGAGGAATGACCGCGTGAGAGGGATTACCAAGCTGAGAGACTGGAATGAGGAAGGATTGAAACGAAAAGCGCGCTGGGCCCTCAAGATCAGAAGAATGGGAGTGGAACAGTGGAGCCGTGCGACAACTGTCTGGACTCCATTCAATAGGACTCGTCCCCCCGGAAAGCCTCGCGCGCGATGGAGAGACGACCTATCCCGAGCTATTGGCAGCCATTGGTGGAGTGCAACTTATGAAGACTACCGACCTATCATCTTCTGAGCGTTTCCGCCTGATAAGATAAATTGATTGATTGATTGATTGATTGAAAAGGGTATACAATTTCTATTCATCATAAATAGATGGAAAATGATTGGTAAATACATGGAAAATTCCATGAATTCTATATCGATGATTTAGGCACTACGCCGGATGAGAACCGGCGGATGAGAACTAAAAATGGGACCCTTCTGTAGAATTTTTACAGAAGCATGTTTAACACTTTGGGTATCTATTCTGAACATTCTGGAGAAAGATACTTTTATGATTCTCGTCCGACATTTTGAAATGGTTTACAGTAATCTAATCGGTTCGGCGAGCACAATGACAAAATGATGCAGTCTAACCGGTTTTGCCTTCTGGCAGGTGCATCGGTACGCACAGTCATAATTAAATATCGAGAAATGAACAAAATCATCAAGCTGAGAGATGATAAACGTCTTTCTCGCACTTTTGAGCGCCCTCGGGACTTTTTGGTCAAAATGAGTGTTCGAGAAACGATACCACGGTATCTTCATTCTCCACACTCCCTAGACCGGTCGATTCGCGAAAGTGAGTATAGAATGAAGAGAGCGTGATATAATTTCTCGAACTCTAGTTAAAATATGACGATCAAGTATCTCTATAAATTCGATATTGTCTCGGCTGAGACAGTATCCGCCGTCAGTAACTCTTACCTTAGTAGTCTAGACCATTTTACTGCGAAGTACAATGAAAAAGAATGAAAAAAAATCGAGCACAGTATACCGTATCCTTCAGCGAAATTCACATTTCTTACAGCTTTTTGACATGAGCAGAAAACACGGAAATTTAATTACTGATGAATGGCATAAGCCGTTGCTCAAAGCGAAAACACTTAATTGATCATACAATTTTATACAGAATTGATGACTGCAGACTTCTCGGAATTTCCCACAGTAATGTATAAAATGGACATACGCAGGTATAATTTGATTAATTGTAACGCACTCGAAAAGCACACACTAATGCCTCAAAAGATACTACTGCTTTTCAGGCTTGTCTTTGAACTACAGGCATAACGACTTTAGCGTTGTAGTATCGTAAAAAGGCAAATTACTCAAATTCCAAGATATATCTTCGATATTTTCATCGCATGGCTTGATTTCTGATCATTGTGATGACAAATATGCCAACTATTTAAATAACATGACATACATACAAATTGTCGAGATACAATAAGGAAGTAGCGCTCAATTTCGATAATATAATATTACGCCTATAACGAGAGATTATAACTGAGGCTGGGAATGAAGGGAAAATCGGGAAATTGTCTATCACGAGTTTTGGGTTCCTCGAGCCTGACAGTCCCTCAAATCATTACATCATGTTCACGCCCATACAGTGTCGGAGATCGGTATATCCTCCTTTCGATACGGATATATCGTTTATCGCGCAAGATAAAGGAATTTAGTCATGATGTGAGTCAATGGAGCTTGAAAAGTGAGTAGTTGTAACTCAGGGGGACACATTTCATTTATCTTACACGATAAACGAGGATACCGCAATGGGATAAGAAGGTGCTGACCCGAAAGGAAGAGCAAAATCGGACTTTCAGGGACTGGCAGGGCAATTTACCCAAACTGGTCAGAGCCACGCAACTTTCCATTCCATGGAATCTGAAATTCTAGCTCAATTCTCTCGTGAAAGACGTGATGTTGCATACACACACCACACACACTAGAAGGCATGCAATGACAGAGAGGGGAAGGCCCGCGGGGAATCACATGCGTCGTGCAAATAATAGAACCCTCAGCCTCATTTTGCACACGATGCCTCTCTGTTTGACTGAGCGTAAGGCCAGATTGGATGAACCCAATCTGACTGTAGTTTAGTGCGTACGAAAACAACTACAGATCTACTCTCGCACGATTAAAAGGAGCCAGATTGAGATTGCTTATATTTTATTGGCCACCGGAAAAGTGGTGACCCCGGGTCCCCCCCCCCAAAAAATTTGCCTCAAGAGAGGGGAGAGTAAATACCCGGTCCTTGAAGGCGACGGAGGAAATGACTTAAACCAATACAACGAAATTTAAATGGAAACTTAAATAGAAAATGCAAACATCTGGATAAACCCCAATTAATCTCAACTTCACAATAAATATTCATGCGAAATTGGTCGTTCTCAAACACTTCAAAAAGGGGAGTAATTGGATTTGTAGGAGGAGAGATTTGAATCAAATGACCACAAACTCGCCGATGTAGTTAGTTTATGGTCGCATTGCCATTACTAACGTTAAGTGTGCGCACATTTGTATCTTTATCGTATTTCGAAAATATCTAACTTTTCTTTCTTTTAAACTGCACGCTTTTCCATTACTAGGTTCAAATTCCTGTAAAAAATACCATTACCTTATTTTCCAAAATATATTTTTCCTTCTCGTTACGAACATTATTGAATTTCTTCATGTTTCTCTTGACTCTGACCAGTTTTGCTTTACACTATAATTCCTTCCTTTTCATGCCTATACTTTTGCCTCCGCTGAGCAGCTCAGAGTAGAGGCAATTAGGTTCACTTCAAATGTAAACTGCGAAGCCAAATGCAATCCCCCTCGCACCACAGGTTGTGATTTTCTGAGAAATGTTTGTTGATAGTTTGATCTTTGTATGAGTGAAGGAGAAACTTTCGGGGAGGGGGGGGGGTGACAATTGGTAAAACGACAATTGGTAATCTCGTCACCGTTCACTTGCAATTTGGCGCGGCGACTTGGGAGTTGCTTCATTGTTACCAGTATGTGCTCCCCATAAATCTTGTTACCATTTTTTTGTATATATAAATCTTGTTACCAGGCGAACTTGAGTTTCACTGCAAATCAGCGTATCATGGAATGTCATGGAATGTGCATTTCCATGACCCTATACGCTGAAACTCATGATCGCCTGGTAACAAGACTAATATATGTAAATGTATGGGATCGCACACTGATTACAATGAAACAACTCCCAAGTCGCTGCGCCAAATTGCAAGCGAACGGCGACGAGTTTACCTATTGTCGTTTTACCAATTGTCACCCCCCCCAAACTTTAGCCCATTTTTTGTCGTAATGTTGCCAATAGTTGTGATAAATCGTGTAGCCAGTTTGATATATTTACAATTATCGAGTACTAATATAGATCATAATAAACGATACTCATCGTTTTCATAGATGCCTATTGATGACCGTGTATCGACACACTTATGATAGCCCAGTTGCTCCCGATCTGGTCGTGGGCATCCATGGCGGAATACAATTGCAGGTAGGTATTAGAGTTCGAAAAAGTGAATTCACCGTTTTAGCATTTTCCACACTCTCAACACCAGCATGAAACGATCGAACTAGACTAGGAATGAATGCAATAGGGTGATGAATGACCCAAGAATGAACTCATCTCGTTGCAATTATTTACAATAAACATTTTTGTTTTACTAAAATGTACATCTTTGTAGTAGCGTGCGACCGATCGGTGCTGAATGGACAACGGCAACTGGCGAACAGCATCTGATCTACGGCTATGCGTCCATCTTCGGAGGGGTGCTGAGCGAGGTGAAATAACATTATTTTTTTAAAATCACATCTTACAGCTGGCTTACATACCGTGCGTATACGCATGTTTCTTGGAGAGACGGAAAGCGTGTTATCGGGTTGGACTGTTATTGTTTTTGTTATTGTCTTATTTGTAAATTGTAATAATTTAAATTAAAGATTATGCTCTGGTTATCGTTTATCGACATAATCGCGATCGCATGCGTTTGGATCATTTTCGGCTTTCTACTCATTGAAGGCGCAGTTTTCTGCTCACATCCCTGGTTAACTTGGATCGTTGGCTGCGTCGGACTGGGTACGGTGTCATCGTGGTGTAGCCCATTGTGTGCATATTATAGGCACGTGGTGCGGAGCGTGCATCGGCTGTCTGCTACTTGTAATCTATCGAATTTTTGAGCTGATGAATATGAGTATTAGATTCGGGGTAGTACTTAAAACAACGCTCTCTGTATTTTTTCAAGCCAGGCTCATACTAACATGCTGATATGTCTATGTTCTTGTTATGGAATGTACATAACTTTATTCACGCCACCTCTTTTGGTGGACTCGATGCTAATTGGGATGTTCTACGACCCATTCATTGGTGATATTCCATCGGAAATAGTAAGCTAATGAAATTTGATAAAAACTCAAAAACCATTTTCAGTACGTAAATTGGCCTCACACGGCGAATAATTTGCTCATCGTTTCGAGCTCTGTTGTGCTGTACATTATTCTGATAATTTTACTGAAAACAAAGCAGGTTAGTTTGTTCAAGTTGAATTTTAAAATACAAAATCTTAAATATATTCGAGTTGTTAAAGGGAGCAATGTCTTCAGAAGCTAGTCGCATCCAACTCTCATACAATGGGGCAGTTAGTCATTTTGCTATTTTTTATCGCATTAATATGTTTACGAATTTACCCTAATGAAACGTGGATATACTACTGCAATCAAAGAACACTGCATGTGAAACGTCATCACTTTGAATTTTCATAAAATAAAACTTGAAAATAAATAAAACACAACTTCTTCAGGTGTTCGTTCAAGTCTCTCTTATATGTGTTATCAACGCTCTTTCTTCATTGATGTAGGTGCCATTAGCATTTGAATAGTGTTTAAATAACCCAGGTACCTCTGCATTAACTTTTTTGACACTTCGCCAGCAACGAATGTATTTGGACACATTTGCTGGCAGCTTTCACATGGGAGTCATTCATATATTTATTTTCTCATAACAAATAATTGACAACATTTTCAGGGGCTCCGCCTTTCATATACCTGCTTCTCAACCGGACTGTTAAGAAACACATAAAGCTAGTAGTTTTTTGAGATCAATTGAAGAGAAAAATAAATTGCAGAAACTTGTACCAAACATCGAGGAAAGCATGTCTTGAGAACAGGATTATTTCCGTTTCCAGTGCCAGGATTTCGACAGTTTGAGTTATTTACATTTCACATCCACTAATATATATATATATTTTTGTTTTTAGTACTATCAGAATTAGTCAAGTGGTCTCAATTTTGACTGTCACACTGTGCTTTTCTAAATTGACGTGTATTTTGCAGTTAGGTAATAATTGTTGTTTTCATTAACAATTGTAAAACATTTCTATGCAAATTTAATAATTGTTAGCTCAACACTAGCAGATAGATCAATTTAGTCAACCATTCCATTCGGCGGTTGACTAGATTTGTACTTCCAGGATAGTAAACGACGGATATGGAGTATCTTGTTCGAGATATATCCTTCTTATTAGAAATCTCGCCGCGATATGGAATGATTATGAGTTTTGAACATGAAATATTGAATGTAATTGCCCCGTCTGCTTCCTTCTACCCAATTACATTGTGGAAATTTCAAGGAGTACCCCCAACGAACGCAAATTAGTACTGTTATGTCGAAAAATCTTTTATCTATAATTTTTCATATACAAATAAGTAAGGGCGTAAAAAAGTTGTGAGTTGTTCAATGTATAACTAATTCCTTCTTACGTGTAGATATGAGAGTTGGACAGTTACGGGACAATGCGCTGTTGTTGATTGGGGCGGACAAGCATTTGACACGCGATCGTTTTGTACCGAGAAGTTTTGAACCGTTGATATAGTGGTAAATTTCAAGAAGTATCGGACAATGGCTCTTCGATAGGTGGGCATGATGAAAAGTAGAACGAGATTGTGCACGATTGGATGGAGAGTGAAAATGAAGAGGATCCTTACGATGAAAACTGAAATTTCAAATAACGAAATATGAAATTTTAAAAAAAAGACATACGGTAGGGAAACAGTTTAAATTCTGCTTGAATGAAACCCATGAGTACAGGGAGCACTATGAAGAGTACGAGCACATTCAGCTGCAATAAACTTGTGTTCAATAGGGTTGGCAATTCGGATCAAAATTGCGAAATCGTAATTCCTCCCCATCGTATATTGCTAAATTTGAGGAGGGGAGGATTGCGGTATCGAAATTCTGCACCGAATAGCCAACCCTAATGAGCAAGTGCGAATAATATTATAGTTGCTCAAATGAGAGATAGGAAAGAACAAATCAAAGATTCCTTAATGCCGATTGTACTGAATGAGAAATTACCTGTGCGAAAAGTCGCATCAATGACTGTCTAATGACAACTTTAGTTTGGTCACTTTTTCCAATCTGAAAATGCCTTAACATAGTTCATACCGAAACATATTATATTATGAATCGGGAGAAACTCGAGATCTTTGGGCCATGCCGGGACGTGGAAATTTATGTTCATCAATCGGGCCGAAAACAATCTGAATGGTACTTCGAAAAGTTCTCTTTCAAATGGCGTTGGCCGTTTTACGAAGAAAATTTTTTTCTCGACGTAGCACGTCTTCGAAGTGGGCGGAGTCACACTTTTTTCTGAAAACACCGAACTTTGGAGCTGTTTTTCGGAACTTTGCAATAAAGATATGAAAAAATAGTCAACATATGAAAGAAAGAGAATTGTTCAAGGAACATTTTTCTTTCTTTGGATGGGTCTGAAACGCTAATTTGAAGCCAGGGGGTCCGATTTGGCGAAAAATTTTGTTCTACATTACATCCAATACATTTCACTGAATCTTTCGCTGAATGGACGCCACATACCGGGTATTTTGCACCTTCCCAGTTTTTAGTTCATAATTTCTACATTTCGAAGCTATGAGTGAATGCACACGAAAATAATGTGTTTCTGGTATGGAAATATGTTTCTACAGTGTATTGATTCAATTCTGACGCTAAATGACCCTATAGCGATATAGGAAAGATTCCGTCTATACCCGGCCCATTAGCCGGGTAGTACTTAAACAAGAGCAACATTATTACGCATAGCTTCCAGACCTTCATTTTTTGACATGAAAGAGTACTTATAGGGACCTATCGATTGAGCATGAAATCCCAAAACCTTTTTGGTATTTCGTGATTCACAGAATTTTTCGCCAAATCGGACCCCTGGCTTCAAATTAGCGTTTCAGACCCATCAAAAGAAAGCAAAATGTTCCTCGAATAATCCTCTTTCTTTCATATGTTGACTATTTTTTCATATCTTTATCGCAAAGTTCCGAAAAACAGCTCCAAAGTTCGGTGTTTTCAGTAAAAAGTGTGACTCCGCCCACTTCGAAGACGCACCACGTCGTGAAAAAAATTTTCTTCGGAATACGGCCAACGCCATTTGAAAGAGCACGTTTCGAAGTACCATTCACGTTGTTTTCGGCCCGATTGATGATCATGAATTTTCACGTCCCGGCCTATCTCGAGTCTCTCCCGATTCCTCTCTTATGTAGAACTTGTAGAACAGCAATAAAACCTCTTTGCTGAGTACGTATAGCATGTGCCAGAACGGTGCCATCACAATAACAGGTATTAAGGACAAGCACTAAAATTAGAAATCGTCTAACTGTGTTATATTGTTCAATTTACTTATTTTGACCGTATTCTTTTCAAAACAGCTTTGATGAATACTTGCAGTACATTTAATAAGAAACAAGTAATTTCGTTGTACACGGAAGTCGGCTTACCACAATGGCAATCCAAATAAGTGTGTGTACCGAAGTACTTTCGGGAAATCTGCAATACATGCCTCTCGAGCGCACCCAAGCGAGCTTATAATTGCTCTGCAATTTGAAAAAAAATATTATATGCATTCCAATTTTTGTGACAGAAAACGACTCTTTATGAATTCGATAAGACTCGTTAGTATCAGAGAACTCTCTTCTGTATAATAAACGACTGGATAATTGCTGAGTAAACCTGGCGAATGAGTATGTCCGATTCTGCAGGATCGCATGGGTAGAACATTGCATAGATTGAGGGAGTGGCAAATGGAGTGGCAGCTATGGTAACAACAACGTTTACGGACCTCTTGAAATAAATATTCATCATGCAAAATCTTGCATTTCCTAGTGTGATTCTATAAATAATATCAGAAAGCACAATCTCCAAAGCTATAATCACCCTGCTCAGCTTCAGCCAATGTGTTTCCGGCATCATGGTTTGATGTCTGATCAGAATGCATAACAATATGGAAACAATGAGTGAGGTCATGAGTAACGTCAACAATCCCTGGAAAACATTTACAATCAATGGTACAAACAAATTCTTGAATGCATGACGTCTTGATATTCCCAAGGCATGTACAATATGCAATCATCACTACGCAAAGATTGTGTGATTTTTTCCTAGCACAAGCCTTCACTGTCCTATTTGTTTGTTACTGGCTGTACCATGGACACGGAAACCGGGGCGATCCTGCAGATAAGTCCTTTGCAATACATGAGCCATTCTTCACAGACAAATATCGGTTCGAACAATATCGTAATGTGCACATCAACAGCTATTACGCAAATCTGAAATGTTCACGATCATTACGAGAACTTGCAATTTCAGACAATCATCGCATTGCTCCAAACGCTCACTCGACTGGAAGTTTTTGTATTGCACCTTCCTTCAATCTTGAGAATTTTTGGCTGTGACAATTATCCAATTTTGAATTCAAAAAATATTACCTGAATGAAAACAAGATGCTTTTTAATCTGCGCTTGCTGAGGTGGCGTTTCATGTAGGAGACAGAAGAGGGTTGGAATGTGAATAATACAGGAGACATAGAAGATGGCAGTTTGAATGAACAGATACAATTGCTCCATTTCAAGAGGCAGGAAGATGCTGGTATCCTTCGTTGAATCGTCCATTCCTCTCAATGATTACTGAAAATATATCTTTGTCGCACACGAGTAAAATGAGGGCAAGTTTGTAAGCAGTGTTAATGATAGTTGTTGAATTGGCGAACGAAGAGTTTTAAAATTTGAGCAAAATAACGTGTTTCATGCTATGCGGAAAGGGGAGAGGTGCTAGATAGACAAATATAGTCGAATCTAGTCTATACAATATTTAGAATAGACATGAACTGTATTGTGAGAACAACACGCGAGGTTTGTATCATACAGAATAAGGAGGAAGTGAATGATATCTCAACTGAAGGGCAGCCTCTTATTTGCCTCAAACGAAGACGCTAGATACGATTATCATGATGTTATTTTTTAAAACTGCAAGAAGCGAACGAAAAAAGTCAAAACGTAGGCGAATATATTAAATGGCAGCATAAAACTGAAAAACAAAATTGTGAATTGTGATCAACAAGAAAAATGATCAGGCGGACAATGCCTAGCTGAATGAATGGTGAGTATTATGAATGGATAATAGCGGATTAGGGAACAGGGAAGAAGGTTTTGGAGTTACAGTATTCTAAACAGTTCACTAAGCAGCGAAATTGGCACATATATCGAGTCGTTGGTGGAATTTGGGATAATATATATGTGCATAATAAGGCGCACCATAACTCGAAGAGAGAGAGGGTTAGCTGGGATAATTTGCTCGATCGTGCAGCATAGTAGCATAACCAGAACGTATTGTATAATTTCTCAGAGAGAGAAAAATATCGATATATTTGTAGGTACAAATATTTGTACATATTATTCATAACAAGATGTATGTTTTCATACACATAATGGTTACGTAAGTGTTTTGAGGTATATGTGACCCACAAACGGTCGGAATTATGGCATACACATGCTAACACGCGTCTTCTGGGAGATCACAGGTGGGGTTTGACAAAATGTTCAACGTGGTCCAATCTCCACAAAGTTTTCAAGGATGATACATCTAAGGTCCACCAACGTTTATGTAACATTTTGGAGCCGGAAATTGAAAAGTGCCTAAAAGCCGGCTCTGGATATTTTGAAAATTCAAAAATTCATAAAATGCTTCAAAGTTGAGTAAAAAGGTCGCTGAAAAAAACAGAAAGAATCCGTTCGACGAGTAGAATAACTTTTCTGTTGACATTTGTTGTGTGGGTAAAACAAGAAAATATGAAAAGTTAAAAAAATCATTCGAATTTTCCAGAGCCGGCTTTTAGGCACTTTTCAATTCCCGGCTCCAAAATGTTACATAAACGTTGGTGGGCCTCAGATGTATCATCCATGAAAACTTTGTGGAGATTGGACCACGTTGAACATTTTGTCAAACAGTGGGCTAGGATTCATGCAATCTCTCAGAAGACGTGTGCTAAAATATAAGTCGATGTCGTTAGCCATCAGCGTATGTTGGGTACACCAAAACCTAATCCATCTAGTAGAAGCGTTTTAAAGTGGGTCGTTCCGGGGCTCGTTCGAACGGAGAGCTAAATTGGGTTACGTGAGGCCAATCAAATAATCGCGAACTAACTGCGAATCGGGAAGTTTATGGTCGCATTTAAATCACATCAACTTTGAGCAATATAATACCCTCTACCAACGGAACATATCGGCAAGAATTTCACCCGAGAACTTCTCCCTTCCCTTCCATATCTATCTTTTTTTCATTTTATCTCCCTGAGCAATTAGGCGAGCATTGACAATTAGGTTCACTTCAAATGTAAACAGCGGAGCTTAGCCGGCTAAAGTATTTTCGCTCAGGCCACAGGTTCGGAGTTTCTGGGGAATTTTTTCGTCGTTTCATCTTCGTCTTTCATAAGAGGTACGAGCAAGTTTCAGCTAATCAATATCCACCAACAATATCCACTGGTTGTCAGCATTTTGAGACATCTATTAAAGGAGGAGTAAATGCAAACGCACGCTCGGTTGGAACATGTTTCACCTAGGGACGCACTCTCTGCAAGTCGCGTGCTATCTCGCCCCTTTCCCTGAGCTTTCCCTGATCTGGCTCCCAGCCAACTAGCTATAACTCTGTTCGGAATGGAGATATCAATGTGAAAATTTCGGAGCTTCTTATCGTTGTGGAGCTTTTGGCAGTGCATATGATAGCTTCAAAAAATTAATTTTGAGTTTACTCCTCCTTTAATGTTATTGCACATCAGATGATGTCATGATCCGCAATGTCATTTTCAAGGAAGCCTAACGAGGCCTCTATGAACCCCAGTTTCTGCCGATTTGGTCGTGGACCTCCATGAGGGAATACAATTGCAGGTATGTGCACGTTTATCGCATACGGGAAAAGTGTTGTCCACGTGTCTTGTGTGGGAATGCATAGAAGGAAGAGGATTAAGACTAGCATGATTTCAAATTCGTACCTTCTCTGGCTTCTTCAAACCAGTGGCTAACCATTATCCTGACCAGTGGGTGGGCCTACTGTTCAGGGTACTGGTTAACCACTGGTTGGCTACTGGTCACTGGTCAGCTTACTAGTGGCTAGCCACTGGTCAGGGTACGCAAACCCGGTCCATACTGACTGTGTCAACCACTGGTTGAAGGACATCAGAGTTTGTCGTAGAATAATTCGAATATCCGCCTCTTCATTACACTCTTTCGCCGATCGGCCGGCAGAAAGAGGGTGTTGCAAATTTTAAAAAAGCAATCAGATTTTCGAATTATACTTTGTGAATCAAATTGTTCTGTACCACAAATCACAATATACTATTAGCATTTCGTTGAGCTTTCGACCGTAGCTAAAATATAATATATTGTAGTCGTGTGCGGCCAATCGGCGCGGAATGGACTGATGCTGCCGGCGAACCGCATCCCATCTACGGCTATGCATCCATCGTGGTGGGAGTGTTGTGCGAGGTTTTGGTTTTATTTGTCGTACATTATAGGCGTTCTTGATTAGTGTGGAATGGATGCACTGAAAATGGGAAAATGTATTCGCCTGGACTCATATTCATCGTTCATTTCTTCATCAAGCGCGGAATGTGAGAGAACAAAGGGGGTTAGAGCGAACGATAGAACGCAAGAGAGTGGTGCAATCATCTCACTAATGTTTTGGAATGAATCTTGATTGCAGCTTGCATACATTCCGTGCGTTTACGCATTCTTCATAGAGAGACGGAAATCATGTTATCGGGTATGTTTTTTAATTCCAAAATCGTAGTAATAGTTGTCATTGAAGATAATGTTGTGGCTGTCATAAATCGACCTAATAGCCATAATGTGCGTTTGAATCTTGTTCGGCATTCTCCTAATCGAAGGCGCCGTTTTCTGCTCTCGTCCTTGGTTCATCTGGCTCGTTGGTTGTGTCGCCCTGGGTATGTCAAATCTAATGATGATGTATGGCTTGTGTTGATACTGTAGGCTCGTGGTGCGGCGCGTGCGTTGGCTGTCTGCTGCTTGTGATTTATCGGATTTTTGAAATATTGAATATGAGCATGCGCTTCGAGGTAAAACTTACAATTCAATATACGGCACAAACGGTCCACTCCAGGCTCATGTCGACATGATGATATGCGTATGTTCTTACTATGCAATGTTCATCACGTGTTTTACTCCTCCAGTTCTTGTTGATTCGAAGTAAAATGGAATGTTTTACGACCCATTCATACGCGATACTCAAACGAAAATAGTAAGTGGATTAAATGTAATACACGTAAAACCCGAACTCAGTACGTAAATTGGATATTCACGGCGAACAATTTGCTTATAGTTTCGATCTCAATTGTGTTATACATTATTTTGATCATTTTGCTGAGAACGAAACAGGTCAGTGTTAAATATCGATTAATCTTACTTTCGAGTACTTAAAGGGAGCGATGTCTTCAGTCAAAAGTAGCGCCCGACTCTCATATAATGGAGCAGTATGTATCTTTATTGGGTTTTTTAATGAATACATAAGCAACGATTCTGATAAGTCCCAAGCGATTGGCTCTAATGGTAAAATAACCGATACCACAGCTTAAGGTGTTCCTTCAAGTTTCACTCATCTGTGTGCTTAACGCCCTCTCCACATTGATGTAGGTTTTCAAATAATTCGTATTCTAATTAACGCTGAAACTCCAGGTATCTTTACACTAATTTAATTGACGCATCGTTGACTATAAACCTGTTCGGTCACCTAAGTTGGCAGCTCTCTCACGGTACGTATTGAATAGAAATAAAATACGTTATGTTTAGGTGCACCGCCTTTCATATATCTGCTCCTAAACGGTACTGTCAAGAAACACATAAAGCGAGTTATATTATTTGCACCATTTTCGCTAAATTTAATTGCAAATAGCATTTCAGAAATTTTTTTCGAACATTTGGCAACACTAATTAGGAAGATGGCATACATTATTTTAGTAAGTTATCACTAATCCCTTCTCGTCTGCGCAGGGGCCGGAGGACATTTAGTATGGTACGATGTGCTTCCGTTATTTTGAAAATGTACTTAATACCCCATGACTTGCTGACTATAACATCATTCCAGTTCTATTTTCACAGCATCACGCAGCCCATTTATTTATCTTTTCAACAATTCACTACACTGGACTACACTGTGATGATCATGTACATATTTTCAACTTATTTTTCAACAATGCACACGTGACATGCCTCGTTTCTATGTATCGTGAGAACATAAATAACCGAGAGCGAAGATATTATATTCTGAGACTTCGATTCATTCGAGACTCGTCTGTAGTTTTGGATGGATGAAGCCTACGATATTTGTGCTTATCTTAATCAAAAGGTCGAAATATGGCGTAGAATGAAAAATTTTAAATAATCCAACGTATGCGAACTAGTGAATTATATCGAGAGCTCATGCTACGAATGAACCTATGTGAATATACAAATTGCAGATACTACTACGCCTGAGCCTGGTACCTCTTTCAGTCCTATCAACTGTATTCCTGCTTTCTAACGTGGTAAAGCATATTAGTTTACTTAAATTTGATCATAATTAGTATAACTATTTTCCTTAAAGATATACGATGCCGCTGCTTTGCTTCCGCCAATTTGTATAAATATTATGAGCAACGAAATGCGAAACTCATTCAGAAGGTCAGGAGGGTTTTTGGCTACATATTACTGTCAATATATTACTATATTATGTAATATATATCTAACCCCATATTTATCCAGCTCATTCGGAGCTATCTCTCGAAGGTTCTCTAGCGGTAGGCATACTTCGAGTGTTGTGCACGCTACAACTATTCAATCGAAGAACTCCGTTACGACATTTTGAAAAGCGATTGTTCACATAAATTCTTTTTTTTTATAAAGTTGTGATGCAAAGTGCAACTATGTTGAGCTTAGTACAGCTCATCGTTGTGAAAAGTTGCAATTCCGTATCATGAGGATTATCCTATAATCTCTCACGCATGATTTCACATTGAATTGGCTAAGCGAACAATTTGAGCCATGGCATAGATGCTTGATTCGGAATGAAGTTCAATTCGCAACGGCTAAGGCTTTTCATGTGCCGTAATTGCACTAAAGTACCATGTTAGCAATGAACTTTTATATAATGCCTAAAGGTTGGCAACAATATCGCTCTCAACGGAGATATATCCCCCACATAATGGCCATCCCATGACCCCAGTTTACAGCCTTTGACTTTGCGTTAATCCCATCAGAATGATTCGATAGCTTTGAACTAACGTGCGGTTGAAAGCATATGAATATACTAATAGCATAAGGAAAAATAGATACCGCCCAAACAAATAGGGGGACCTACAGAGGTATCTCTGAGTCTCTGAGTGTGAAAAACGATCAAAGCTTATGCAACAACCTATTACTTGTAAGAATGATGTTATACAATGGCGCATTCGTTCGGGCCAATACAAAGTGTGAGCAGTAATGACAAGGAATGATCTTGAGAATTGAATGTGGAAGGATAAATGTAATGCAAATTCATCCGTCTGCTTCCGCGACGATACTCTATTAGTATTGATCAATAAGATTATTGTATCCACTCTCCCAACTGGTCGGTCAGTGAACTCGAATGTGTGCAATATACGTACAACTACCCTAATTTCTCTCTAATTTTATTGCTAGGGTGCATTTGAATGAACACTCCTAAAATTAAGCTTGCTGAATACATGTAAACATATTATGATTGCTCAACGACGTTGCAAACAATTTTATCTGCACTTGAAACGCACTTATGAGTAATAGTTATGAATGCATTATTTGATATTGTACTGAATAACGGCACCATTAACTACTTCATGTCTGCGACGAGGCATGTCTTAGAGCGGAGAGTTGGACAGTCACACAGTGTGATGTTACTGATTGATTCGGGCGAATCGTTGATGCATGATGGTTTTGTGCAAACATTTTTTGTACCGTTGCTATAGTGGTAAATTTCAAGAAGACTCGAACAATGGCTCTACGATAGGTGGGCATGATCAAAAGGAGAACGAGATTGTGCACGATTGGATGTAGTGTGAAAATGAAGAGAATCCTTACGATGAAAACTGAAATGTGAAATTACACAATGTGAATTGACTTGAAATTCAAAACAAAAACAATGCATACGGTAGGGAAATAATTTGTATTCTGCTTGAATAAATCCCATTAGAACTGGAAGGACTATGAAGAGCACAAGTACATTCAGCTGTAATTTAATGGTGAGCAAGTTAGAATAGTAGTTGATTAAAGGATAAGTCTCAGTAACAGCACACAGTTAGAGAAACGAGAGAATCACTCTCTCGCTCTCGCGCGCTCTCTCGCTCGTTCCATGAGCTATTTCCCCTGATGTACATGGCTGGCAATCAGCCAAGTTGTGATAATTCAGTTCAGATCAAAGATTAAATCAGAGAAAATTTTAGAATATCTTATCGTTGGAGAAACCTAGGCAATTGAAATGACAGGTTTTAATTTTCAGCTTTGCCTTTGTTCCTCTCTTAAATACGTGATAGGAAAGAGCTAATCAAAGTTATATACCATAGATTGTAATGATTGGGAAAGTACCTGAACGAAAAGTCTCATTAGTGACTGCCTAATGACCACTTTAGTCTGGTCGCTTTTTCCGATCTGAAAAAAGCGTAAACATAGTCATAACACGAAAACATATCGAATCGAACGGTACATAAATGTAATAATACCTCTTAGCTGAGTACGTAAAGCATGTGCCAAAACGGTCCCGTCACAATAACAGGTATTAGGGACAAGCACTAAATTAGAATGTGTCTAAATGTGTTATGAGAGGAATCGCGAGAGAATCGACCATTTTAGGGGGGTAGGCGGCAGTGAAATTCAAAATCAACCACTCCCTCTACAAAGTGGGCACAGAGTATTTCAAATGATGCTCTTTCAAACTGCGTCGTCAGAATTTTGATAACTGTCGTAATCTTCGAGATTCTGAAGGCCAAACATGGTACTATCACTTTTCGGAAGTCAAATCGGGCGCATTTAATTAATCATAACATCTTTTAAATTAAAGATAGAAGGCCGTTCTTTGCTTAGAATGAAAGCGGAGATCCAGGGCTACAACTTTCATGTTGAACGTGTCATTCCAAGTGCACGCTCCTGTGCGGGGCTGTCGGTCGGACTAAAAATGTCGAAATTTTTCAAATCGGAAAAACCCACAAAAGTTATTATGCGGAAGTTATAGTCCCTACAGGTGACTAACTTTTCGCCAAAAATCAGACAAATCGTGAAGATGAAAAAAAAAGAGCTCGCACTTTAGTGGGGTGGTCCCAAAATGGGTTGCAGACAGAGAAACTTCCAAAAGTTTAATTGGCTGCTATCGGGCTCAAATACATCCATAATCATCCAAAACAACATTTCAAGTTGTTTCCCCAATCGTTGTAACACTGTAAATGGCCAAAAACTACAGTATGACCTCAAATTAGAAAATCAATATTTTTACCTTCAACAACCTATGGGATGGGTGCAATTGCACTAAATCTGTTTCAAGTAGTGTAGGAACATTCCCTTGAAACGTGTCAAAGAAAGAGGGCACCTGTAAACATGATATTTCATGCGATGAATCTACGGAAAGGCGCAAAACTGTAATTTCGGCCAAAATGGTCATAGGGTCCCGCCTCATGGCTAGAATTATAGAGCATGATGAGCTAAACATTTCATCTGTTGAAAGTTAGCTTCTATCTATTCATTGCAGCGCGCTAGAGAGCGTGGAAGACAGCCAGAAATCGGATAGACTCCGCCCTAGGGCGGGCGCTCTAACCGTCTGGCGCCCTCTGACCTCTCTCCCTCCCCTCCTGTTAGTGCTCTCACGCGCGCCTCCACCATCGTTTTCTACCATCTTCCACGCTCTCTAGCGCGCTGCAGTGAATAGAGAAGCTAACTTTCAACATATGAAATGTTCAGCTCATCATGCTCTACAATTCTAGCCATGAGGCGGGACCCTACGACCATTTTGGCCGAAATTACAGTTTTGCGCCTTTCCGTAGATTCATCGCATGAAATATCATGTTTTCAGGTGCCCTCTTTCTTTGACACGTTTCAAGGGATGTTCCCACACTACTTGGAACCGATTTAGCGCAATAGCACCCATCCCATAGGTTGTTGAAGGTAAAAATATTGATTTTCTAATTTGAGGTCATACTGTAGTTTTTGGCCATTTACAGTGTTACGACAATTGGGGAAACAACTTGAAATGTTGTTTTGGATGATTATGGATGTATTTGAGCCCGATAGCAGCCAATTAAACTTTTGGAAGTTTCTCTGTCTGCAACCCATTTTGGGACCACCCCACTAAAGTGCGAGCTCTTTTTTTTTTCATCTTCACGATTTGTCCGATTTTTGGCGAAAAGTTAGTCACCTGTAGGGACTATAACTTCCGCATAATAACTTTTGTGGGTTTTTCCGATTTGAAAAATTTCGACATTTTTAGTCCGACCGACAGCCCCGCACAGGAGCGTGCACTTGGAATGACACGTTCAACATGAAAGTTGTAGCCCTGGATCTCCGCTTTCATTCTAAGCAAAGAACGGCCTTCTATCTTTAATTTAAAAGATGTTATGATTAATTAAATGTGCCCGATTTGACTTCCGAAAAGTGATAGTACCATGTTTGGCCTTCAGAATCTCGAAGATTACGACAGTTACCAAAATTCTGACGACGCAGTTTGAAAGAGCATCATTTGAAATACTCTGTGCCAACTTTGTAGAGGGAGTGGTTGATTTTGAATTTCACTGCCGCCGAGTAGTCGATTCTCTCGCGATTCCTCTCTTATATTGCTCAATTTACTTATTTTGACCGTATTCTTTTCCAAATAGATTTGATGAATACTTCCTTAGCATTTAACAAGAAACAGGTAATTTTGTTGTAAACGGAAGTATACGTACCACAATAGCAATCCAAATAAGTGTATGTACCGAAGTACTTTCGGGAAATCGACAATACGTGCCTCTCGAGCGCACCCAACTGAGCTTGTACTTACTCTGAAATTTTCAAAAGAGTTTTAAAGCTATACTACATATCAACATAGCAATGTGCCAAACTAAATCAATATTGTAATTTCATTATTCTAATTTAAACTTCGGCAATGAGTCGATCCGATTCCGCAGTATCGCATGGGTAGAACATTGCATATATAGAGGGAACAACAAATGCGATTGTAAGAACAGCAATTATGACATTTATGGAACTCTAAAATTTGAATTATACATGTTTTTTAGGATTTCCTGGCGTTATTAGATCCAATATTTCAAGCAACTAAGCATTGCTTATATCAAGATACAGTCGCGCCGGAAAGTATCCGTACGATTTGAAGTTTTGCCATAACTTTTGTTCTAGATTAGATCTAATTCCGAAATTTTGCAGATATATAGCAAATTCATCGGGGATTACGATACACATATTTCGGTTCCACAAACATTTTTTTAAAGATTGCATAGTGATGACGAAATCGAATTTCACTTTTTCAAACATGCATTATTCTTACATAGATTTTTTCCAGCTGGCCAAACTTTCTGACGTTGGAGATAGGACCGAGGCCTAACCAGAATAAATTTTTGAAGTTGCTGCTCAGTCGCCGCGGCCAGGAAAGATATCCAAACACTCTAAAAAGTTGGAAATCACATATCTAGGACATTGTGAACATGACTAAGCAAAAATCAGATTTTAATATGCATTTCCCGAAAAGTTATGAACCTCCAAAAAGAGCCCATGTGAAAAAGTGATTTTTTCATGCCCTGAGGGCAAATTATAAGATATTGTTTTCATATTCTCAGAATCATCTGCAGTAACGATGGCGATCAGTTTGACGCTTTGAACGGGTCTCTAACTACTCTGGAAGCAGAGTTCAGAATTTTAGACCCCGTTTTTGCAGGACGGCTACAGCGAATGTGCGACTGAGCAGCAACTTCAAAAATTTATTCTGGTTAGGCCTCGATCCTATCTCCAACGTCAGAAAGTTTGTCCAGCTGGAAAAAATCTATGTAAGAATAATGGATGTTTGAAAAAGTGAAATTCGATTTCGTCATTACTATACAATCTTTAAAAAATGTTTGTGGAACCGAAATACGTGTATCGTAATCCTCGATGAATTTGCTACATATCTGCAAAATTTCGGAATTAGATCTAATCTAGTACAAAAGTTATGGCAAAACTTCAAATCGTACGAATACTTTCCGGCCCGACTGTACGTGTTTGTTATTATATAAAAAAGTAGAATCACCTTTCTCAATTTCAGCCAATGCGTGTCCGGCATCATTGTTCGATGTCTGATTAGAATACATAATAATATGGAAATTGTTAGCACAGCCATAAGCAACATCAGCATTCCCTGGAAATTCGTAAAATTCAGACAAATTTCCAAAACAAGTTTCGATTTTGCATTTTTAACTGCTAAGAAAAGTTCTGCTAAGAAAAGTTTCACGATTTTACATTCTTGCATCTATTTCTGGTAATACCATTGAAACGGAAACTGGCGCAATCTGGCACAACAGTCCTTTGCAATGCATGAGCCATTCTTCACAGACGAATATTGGCTCGAACAAAATCGTTATGTGTACATCGACGACTATGACGCAAATCTGAAATAGAATATTTAGCACTCCAAGATCCATTATTTTGCGTTACAATAGCTCAGTTCTAGCTAGATTGTTGACTCCAAAAATGGTTTTAATGCCGGCTGGAAGCTTTTGCTCATTAAGTTGTTTATAAGCACATTCAAAACGAAATATAATACCTGGATGAACACTAAATGCTTCTTAATTTGCGCTTGTTGTGGTGGTATCTCGTAAAGGAGACAGAAAAGCGTAGGAACGTGGAGTATACATGACACGTAGAAAATGGTGGTTTGAATGGACAGATACATTTGTTCCATTTCAAGAGGTAGGAAGATACTTGGGTCCTTCGTTGTTGAATTCATAGCTTAATTGAGCTGAAAATAAATATATTAAAATTCAAAAATAGAGGAGATAATTACTCGAACAAGCAGGAAATCAGACAGATATTCGAGGGCAGTTCTTACGATAACTAACAAGACGTAGACAGACAGATAAATATCAAAAATACAATAATTAAAATAGATTTAGATTATAGAGTGAAAGCTATAGCGAATTGTTACAGCTGAACCGCGATTGGAGAATATTGATGACGTATACCAACAAAGTGACGACATGGAAAATTGCAAACATTCAATTCGGAAAATCTTTCTTAGAAAATGATACAAGATGGGTATATAATTCATGAAGTTCACGCGATCGGAAGTGATCTGTTCAACAAGCAGCGTATAATTGGAAACAGATGGTGAAATGTGATCAGAAATGATCAGGCGGATAACGAAATTAAATTGTACGACTGTGGAGCATTGCGCAGAATGAATAAAGGTAATGGAAATCCGTTTTAAATTAACGTAGCTAGTTTTTCGGCAATGTTTGCAAAGCGAATATACAAATTTCATGTGTGTTCTGACTCACAGAATACGGTTTCTAAATGCAAATTTCCATTTCTAAATGGAATAAATGCAGTAGGTCGGATGAGAACCAAAAAAGTTCCCTTCTCCAGTATTTTTCAGTTTCTCCATACTGTCAGAACGTATTATGCGAAAATACTCCGGAAGGGTACCATTGTTGGTTCTCATCCGGTGGGTTCTCATCCGACCTAGTGCCGAAATACGAAAGGGGTATTTCTAGCGAACAACTTCCTGGATAGATTTGTACGTGTGAAAGCAAGCTTTTATAGCAAATATTTTTCACTTTAAGAATTGTTCATTAATTTGCCATACGCACAACCTGAACTCGTATCCTGGATATTTTCAAGCCTTATTTCTCGATTCAGTGATACGAAATGCAGCGCGAAACTGCTGAATGTGGGCTTTCATGGTAAAATCTCACCTTTCAAATTTCTGGAAAACAAATTGTGTTTACTCTGTATCTTATTACGATAACGAATGAGATTATAATATGAATTCATCGAAGAGAACTAGGAACTAGCTGCGTCTGCTCCTGTGGGACCCCGTTGTTTCCAAGCTATTTATTATCGCACATTGATATTTGAATGAAAATTTTTATACAAAAATAATTTATGATCCAAATCCAGTACTTATTTATTAGTACTTATTTACACGCATATTCTGACACAATGTATGAATTCCATAGCATTTGGGAACAACAAAATCAAACTGCTCTAATCTTATAAATACAATAATAGTTGTTGTATCCCAGGCCGTAGACTTTTATAATTAAGTGGTAGAGCCGTAAAATCGAAAGTACCTAAAAGCCGGCTCTAAAGGTAAAGGTAAAGGTACATCCCTTCTTCGAGACTGGGCTCGCGGGAGAACACTGCTAGGCCAGTGTTAATATGGGCTGATTCAGTCTGGAGTGCCCACCTTTTCGCCAGACCTATTTACCTGCGTGATCTAGTCACGACTACCAATTCCCCGTCCCCAATGGGTAGGCGCCTTGGTGGGGCGGAGACGGTGTCGCCGGCTCTAGCATTTCAAAAATTCAAAAAATCATAACACACTTCAACGTTGAGCTAGAAAATCGTACAAAAAAGGAAAATGACCGCATCGATGAGTTCTTCAATTCACCTGTTGATGACTTTTTTGAAAACTAAATTGAAAATAGAGATTAGTTGAAAAAGCGAATTGTTGGCTCCAAAAAGTAGTTACTCTGTAAAATTTTTCCCCGATTACCCTTATTTTTATTTCAAAAACAGATTCTCCGTGTAATTCTTCAACAGGGATATTGATTTCAGATCTTTGCAACTTTTTCCCGAAAGGTTTCAACTTTGGAAACACCGAAAACCTGCTGTTTTTCGAAAATTCGAAAAGTTCAATGATTTGCCATTTTCATACTGATGGGTCAGGAGTGGTTCTATTGGCTGTAAGTAACATTACTAGGTCTGGGCAAGTAGCTGTGAGCGAACTAAGCGCTCTTTTTGATGAAAAAATCAACGCATTTGTTCAGTTATTTTCGGAGGATTCTCAGAAAATTCTAGTTTTTCTGAATAAAATATTTTCTCTGGAAATGGCTTCAAACTTCTAAAAGTGTGACAATACTCAATTCTAAGCAGATTAGTGCCCATTGTAGCGCTGATAAAGTCTGAATATGAAAATGGCAAATCATTGAACTTTTCGAATTTTCGAAAAACAGCAGGTTTTCGGTGTTTCCAACGTTTAAACCTTTCGGGAAAAAGTTGAAAAGATCTGAAATCAATATTCCTTGTGAATAATTGCACGGAGAACGTGTTTTTGAAATAAAAAAAATTGGGTAATCGTTGAAAAATGTTTCAGGGTAGCAACTTTTTGGAGCCAACAATTCGCCTTTTCCAACAAATCTCTATTTCGAATTTAGTTTTCAAAAAAGCACTCAACAGGCCAATTGAAGAACTCGTCGATACGGTAATTTTGCTTTTTTGAACGACTTTCTAGCTTAACGTTGAAGTATGTTATGATTTTTTGAACTTTTAAAATGCCGTGAGCCGGCTTTTAGGTAGTTTCGATTTTACGGCTTCACCACTTAATTATAAAAGTCTACGACCAGGGATACATCAATTGTTATTGTGTCGATAAGATTAGAGCATTTTGATTTTGTTGTTCCCATGTACCTGCGTTCTCTCAGAATATCTGTGATAAGTCACTGGTTCCATTGGTTATACAGCTGGCCGAAATGCTTCTGCGTCAGAGATTCTGCTGTCTCCGTGATCCCAACGCGGGCTTCTGGCTTCCTCGAAGAAGGGATGACGTCACTGAGACGTCTCCGAAATGTTTTCACTCGAGTCACGAGCAGGAAAGGGTACAAGTGCCCGTAGCACATGCACACCTAAATTTTTTGAATCAAGTCAAATTAGAGCTCGAAAATGGGTACAGGGGTAGTATCGTTGTCATTTTACAGTTATTAAACCATTCGAGTGAAGGAAAAGTTTGGGAAAATCTTTGACTATTTCCCGGCTTCCGAACTCTATTTCATAGAGGTTTATCTTACCAATCTCAATAATAAATGTCTCCCGTTCGAGTAGTCATTATCTCCATGCTCACATAAAAGTGTGAGGAGGAAGAAAAGCGCCTTTACTGCGAGTGCCATAGCACAGATGGGGAGAATCGCCCGAGTGAGTTCGATTACTCCTCGAACCTGAACAATTGTTCTTACATATAATTCCAATGAACTATATTCGGTACAGACCTCGAATCGTGTGTTCAAATTAACCAGGGCGAACTTGGTGTTATAGTAGTGTTCACTCTTTCGCTTGCAAGAATATAGCAGCTGTAATGGGATTGATCACTGACGCCTTCTAGAACTCGATTTGTTCATTATTCTGTATAGGAAATCACAATTCTTACCTTTAACGAGAATACTTCTTGCACAACTACGATTGCAGAGCAGGAAATTTTGAGCGACTCTGAATACCTTGTATACGAGAATGATCGATATTTAACACGCTTACTGTACTGCATAACGGTCACTACAGGAATTGTGATGAGAATCTAAATTGATTGTATGAAAAAATCAAAAATAAATTTTCTATGAATCTCTTGAATCTCACCTCTAAAAGTAAAGCAACGAGAAAAGGCAGCGCAAAAGATACCGTCCTTCGCTCGTAAAAACTCGGCTTGTAACATAATAGCAATCGCTCCGCGATAATCATAAAGAATGAACATGCGCACATGAAGTATCCCAACTGGTGAACGAATACACAAGGGAAGAAGAAGACTAAACGTTACATTGGGGATCAGGGAAGAAACAATTATCAAAAACCAACACTGATTTCTTCCGAGGGGTCGATTAGTCAAGATCATCCACATGTTAATGGAAATTTGACCGGAACCACAAATAATAACGGCGATCGCATTAGTGCAGAAAAGAGCTCTGAAAAAGGGTTTTTTCCAAAAGATTATCAACGACCTACTATTATAAATCTTGCCTGCACACATTATGGAGTTGAGATGAAGCAATGATAAAGAGCAGAATCACATTCAATAATACTGCGAGAGTGATTGGAATCAGCTCGATGCATGCTAGGGAAGAGGGATGATCAAGATCAAAGATCGATATATTCATCGAGAACACTATAAATGATCAACATCAGATATTGTAGAGAATACACATGGAATTAGCAAGATAGAAATGATGAAATTTCCGAAATCTGGTGAGGTGACTCGACATTATTATTTTGATTAGGTCACCAGTATACGTTATACGTTATAATCGTCAGATACAAGTAAATTTATTATGAATTAAGTAAGTGACGGAATTTTGATGACGAGATTCTTGAAGTTGCCGGAGAAAGTAAGAAAGTTCTACTTGTTTACACCATTATTCCACCATTAACGGTCCATAAAGCAAATTACTATTGATTAGAAAAAAGTATAACGCACTATTTAATTGAAAAAAGTGATCTCGGAACTCAACAATGTGATACACAATATATCTCTCTAAAACTATTAATCTATGAAATAGAAATATTCACAAATTCAAGATATCTCAAATTTGGAAGCATTAGAATGATGATTGACGAAAGCATTTAAGTAGATTATTCAAAAATGAACTTCTTATTCTTAACGCACTCAGTGCATTTATTCGGAAAGGTTTTATCTTCTCTATAGAACTGATGCCGTTCTATTTCTGAATAGGTAAACGAACGCGGAACCTGAATATCGTCAAGCCAGATGTCAAGATCGGAATCGAAAGCAATCTAACTATTGCGGTCGTGAATTTCTGCACACAACCTGGAATTCCCCAACAATAAATTTGCTCATAATCTGATTGCTTGCAGGTGAAAAGTGATTAAATAAAATGGATGCAGCGAGTACACTCGTTGTCCTGCTTGCTTGTATGTGACGGAGTAGGCTATTTTTGCCTTTCGATTGTTTCGTTGGTATTGCAAAATTCCACTACCACCTAGCCACACAGAAGCCCTCAACAGATAATGAAAACGTTGAAGTTCTTAGAATTTGATCCTCTTTCGATCCCGCTAGGCCTCGTTCTAAAACTCCAGCCTACCGATTTTCTGGTGAAACATCGTTGCTTGCACTATGTATTCAACATTGTAATGATTAATGTTTTATGCTAGACTCGCTTGATTTTTAAAGTACAAATAAGCATGAACTCTCTAAGTGTCAATATCGGATAAAAGTTCAGTGACGAAGATCACATTAGACTCTTCTTGCTCCACTTCCCCTCCAGGTAATACGTCATGCATTCTCCTTTACCCTGAAATATCGTATTTGTTAAACAATTCTTCCGTTCCATACCCAATTCCTCACACATTCTGTTCTTGCTGCAGCAGCCACGTCATATGTGGTAAATAACATACTTACAAATAAAGTTTCGCAAACTTTAACTACCCAACATAATACCCTGACCTTGAGCAACAAAACAGTGAATTGAGAGAAGAGAATTTCGCCCGTTTTGGTACTCGTTTTCTAGTAATCGGTTTTAACAACAGAAGGTTTCAACAGTTATCAAAGATCAAGAAGAAACCTACTTTCACTTCGACTTTTCCCCTCTCAGTGCACGAGAATTGTGTGAAGAAGCACTTGATGAGGGTGTGCGATTGTTCACTGATCTGTAAAAGGATAAGATATCAAAGATTAAAGATCATGAATACAAAGATCAAAGGCCAAAGTTTGATTTTTGCCTGAATCTTGTTAGCGATGCTCGTGCTCTCCATGCGCGAGGCCATGTTGACGGTGTCGCCGAAGAGGCAGTATCTGCGTATTTTGGCATAATTATGAGACAATGCATCGTTTAATAATGAACAGCACTGAAGCGGGTGACGAGGGTATGTTGTTACTTCTTATAACGAACTGCAACTAAAAAATGTTTTACAAATTTTTAAAACATTTTACAATAATTTTTAAAAAAAACCTGGGCGCCGCCAGTCCGACAACTCCCGCCGCGACGCTGCCGCTGTGGAAGCCGATTCTCAGAGAAAGAACCTCTCCCGGGCGGTGTTCCAGTTTGAAGTTGGACATGAACTGCAAGTTGGTCATGAACTGCAAGAGAATGATTCAGAAGAATGATTCAAAAGATGGACGATTCAAAAGAATGATTCAAAAGATCGACGATTCAAAAGAATGATTCAAAAGATCGATGATACAAAATAATGGTTCAAAAAAATAAGTGCTTACCGCACGCATCTTTAGAGCGATATCGGCGATATGCTGCACGTGGTTGTTGCCGTTCTCGATAGGCACGCCGGACACGATCATGTAAGCGTCGCCGATCGTCTCCACCTGAGCAAATATCAAAGATCAAAGATTTTTCCATGAATATGTCCAAAAATGCCACTGATATACAGTACAACCTGTACGATAGAGAACTAAAGGTAATGGTAAAAAAGGTTGTAAATGAAAGAACGATTGGGAATAGAGACTGTTTCCATGATTAAAATTCTCACTTTGTAAGCGTCGTGCTTGGCTATGATGGCGTCGAATCCACTGAAGGTGTCGTTTAGGAAATTCACAATCTGAAATTGTATTTGCTGTAGCTGGAAAATTGTATAATTTTATCCGTTTACGCCGTCTCGTCTATTTCCACAAAAAATCCTGAAAAGATAACCAATATCACGGGCACGTCAGTCTACAAACTTATAACTCATTCGATAGACTGATGAGAAAACAATTTCAAATGTTAACTGTATTCCAATTTCACCTGGAATGGAGTAGAAGTCGTCGATATATGCGCGAATCCAGGAATGTCCGAGAAGAGCACGGTGGCGCACGAGTAGAGCTGAGGAGGCACCGCCTTGCCCGTCTTGAGGTTGTCGGCGATCGTTCTGAATCAGTTTCAGAATGTCACATTTTTTAAAAATAAGTAATTTGTCCAAGACAACGTAAATCGGCCAATTTAAAGAAAATTGCTCACCTGGGCAGCATATTGTAGAGCAGTCGATCTGCCTGCTTCTGTGCTTCTTCGAGCATCGCCGTTCTGTCCTTCACTAGCGCCTAAAAATACATAGGTGATAAAAATTAAAGATTAAAGACCAAAGATCAAATATCAAAGATTAAGTGCCTCCAGATTGCCCGCGTACTCCTCCATCATCTGTATCATCTGGTCGATGAGCGTGCCCTTGCCCCTGGAATGTACTAAATCAATGAATCAATATAATTATCATGTCAGGTAATATTTGATCTGATGAAGATTTGTCGGTATTCTTCATAAGATGCATTTCACTAGTGAAAAGTACACATTTATGGTAAAACTGTGCTATAGCATGAGGGAGCACAATGCATTACCTCCACAAGTCAGTTTACGCCAGTTTTTGAAAGGAATAGAAGTATTTATTTTGAAATTGCATTTATCGGAAAATACCCACTTGGATATGAGATTGGCATTGACCATCGCCTTGACCTTCTTTATATTCGGACGAATCTCGGGAATCTCCAGCCAGCAGGCCTCCAGGCAGGAGAGCATCTGCAAATATTTGAGAAAATTGACTATACATTTCTTGAATTAGGCTCAAAACATGGTACGAGAGCAACTACACATATTTGGAAAAAAGTTGTTTTTCTTGAATTTGGCTCAGAATATGGTAAGAGTGCATTTAAAAACAATTGACATTACTCTAGTATTAGATATTAGTTGGACGTGGAATCTTAAACACTTAGGAGAGCATCTACAAATAGTTGTCAAAGAGTAAAAATGAATGCAATTAGCTTCAAATTGTAATGCAAATAATATACATTTCTGTGTTGGAGTGGTGTTATGTTGATACGCATATTTTTTTTTCGAAATTGCATCTTTTATCTTGGACACCTGCAGGTTGGCGCCCTCTTCGCCGGTGTTGGCCGAGGGGAAGCTTGGTCGAATGAGATCGTCGTCGTCGTTGACCATAGCCAGCATCTCCATCAGTTCTGCAGTTCCATATTTCGTGCACCAAGTCATATCTTCGAAATCATTCAGGTGATGCAGTTGAAGGTAAATGATCATCTTTATTATTCTAGTCATTAAAGTCTACAGAAACGCTTGCATTGCTTGGTGTTCACGCTCTTTTTACAAGTTGACTAGAATTGTTCGAAATAAGACCATGTTCTCATTTCTCGAACTGTAACGATAGAACTGACTCTCAGTGCTCTTATTTCGCTCGTGGAAGGGCGCGACGCGGAAGAGGATCTGGTAGATGACCATGCCGAGCGAGTAGATGTCCGCGTTCTGAATGACATTAAAAGGTAAAGGTAAATGTACATCCCATCTTGAGACTGGGCTCGCGGGAGAACACTGCTAGGCCAGTGTCAATTTGGGCGGATTCATTCAGGAGTGCCCACCTTTCGCCAGACCTATTTACCTGCTTGATCTAGTCACGGCTACCATTTCCAAATCCCCTATGGCATGGTATAAGTTTCAAATTAATTGAATGACAGTATCAAATTCAAAGTCACTGCAAGCGTCAGTTATCTCCATAATAATTGTTCGTTTAATCTTGCCAAGAAATGCGGAATAATCTCTCGGCAGATGATGTGCAAAAGCGTGACGAGGATTTCTCGGACAGTACCTGGTTTCCGGCTGGAATCTCGCCGCGAGCGAGGATGTCCCGAATGACCTCCGGCGCTTGCTGGAGGTACTCTGAAGAAAGATTTTTGCATTGCATATCGGATGTGTAAGAGATTTTTTTTGGGTAAGATGAATCAAAGATTTTTTTCTGTTAATGCTCATTGCTCATGATTAGTAGCCTTATGTTACATACTTCTGTCCATGTACCGTCCCTTGCCATCAGTCTCTTGATCATCCTCCAAGTGGTGCACCTTGATCTCCATCTAAAGCTTTACTGATTATTCATAATACATTATTACAATATTATTGATTTTATTGATTATTAATGCAGAACTAAAAAAATAATATAATACGTGCATCATTCAGCTTCTCCGAGATCATCCTCTCCGTTCTAAAATTAGACAGCTTCACGGTCCAATTCGAGTCGACCAGGCAGTTTTGCAGGCAGAGCAGACCATGGTAGAGAATGGGCGAGGCGTGCAGGAAACCGAGTCCCTGTATTGATTACATTTTGTTTGTATTTAAAAAATACAAATGATACAGAATATTTGGGAAATAAGCATGCAAGAAAACGTGCCTCGGTGAGTCAACATTTTGTTCTAATGTGCAAATCCATAATTATTACAAAATGTTGAATTATGTGATTGTGTCTACCTTGACGACATCCTTGGCGAAGGAGACCTTGAAGTTATGGCCGAGCTTCATCTCATCATTGAAGAGAATGTCCTGGATAGTGTCCGATTCCAAGCATTATCCGCGTTTGATGCATTTGCTTATTGATAGATCGGTAATTTAGTCAGGAAGTCATTTGTATCAGCATACATTTTTACAGATTATCGCTAAATCCCGCTTGATTTTGAAATTATTATATATCTCTCCTTTATTTAGTATCTGACCGATCAACGGTTCCAGAAGCCACATTTCGAGATTTAAACCAGTACAGATCCCACCAACCTCCAGACTGCCTCTGCTGCACAGTATCCACGCTACGATGAACTCGTTTTGCTGATTGAATGCGATGCCGTAGAACTTGTTCAGATTCTCGTTCTCCATCAATTTCATCTGAAATAGTAACAGTGCATTTAATAGTGCTTTTAGCTATATTTTTGAATGGTGAACATGATTGTATCAGTTCATCCTGGATAAATTGATGTGATGTGATGCGTGAGGTACGACAGGTATGCCGGGCACCAATTAGATAGTGTGCTAGCCAAGACCCGCTAAACCTGTTGACAACTTGTAACATTGGCTAACCTCCTTGAGCACGCGCAGCTCCGATTTTGAGAAGCTGATGTTTCTCATCTGCGTGAAGCGCTTGATGGCGAGGGAAACGCCGTTGCAGTCTGCCTGAAAATTTTAATCATAAATTAATCATAAATTTTTAGGCAGAACATCCTGACTAATTGTCAAAGTTTCAAAAATATACTTTGATAAGAAATTGTTTTATGTTAATGAATGAGATCGTGCCTGCTTCGCTGCAATGAGCGCCTTGGCCTTGCTGCCGGAGTGACTGGTGCCGGAGATGGAGGAGGATTCGCCCGTGGAAGTCGTCTTTAGCGAACTCTCCGATTTCTGAAGATCATATGCATCGAGGTTGAGAACTAGTGTCAGCTCATTTGGTCATCTGGTGAGATAAATGGATAAATATGCGTACGCCTTTGGCGCCGTCGTTTATTCGCAGCATGTCTCGCGGAATACGCCACGTCATGTCGTACAACTGCTTTTCCTTGCTGAACAATATGTCGTTCGAGGTGTAAAATCCATTTGAAAACCCCGATATCTCCCCAAAAAACAATGTTATATACAATCCCGAAATATTTCGTCAACTACAAGCACCAATCAGTTTTTTTTGCAGAAATGAGTAGTATGAAGATTTACGTTGTGTCCTGGTTTTCAAGTATGAAATTCCCATTCTCCTCACTGTTTGATGTAGATGAAGTAGGATAGTGGAAGAATCACGGAAAACGCCGCGAGTACTCCCACGAGCACGTAGTAGACCGTGTTGTCGCACTTGGACCCGGTGAAGCCGCAGACTGGCTCGTCCGTCGGGTACATGCCTGTGGACGAAATGCCATTTGAAAATGGTTAATTCTTAGAGTTGGATAGATCGGCCCTGGAACGGTCCATTGGGAACATGACTAACGGTATCTGCAGGGGGGTTATTGCTGGATATGAACATTTTGATAATTAACGAGAAAACGGATTAGAAAATGGTCAGATTGTGTTATATGGTTGGACAAAGGGGTAGGTCACAGCGGGCTTGATTAACCATTGTGCGACGGCCAGAAGTACTGCTTCATCTCGTGGGCCAGATGCTCCGAGCAGACTGCTTGATCGCGCGCGCACGCTTGTCGATCTCCCAGTTTAGCCTGTGAAAGAGTGATCATAATGTTGGCATGGACACTCAACGAGAGATACTTGGGCAATTATATCTTAACTTCCCAAACATCTCATCATTCGACTGGCCTACAGAGCTTGTGAAATGAAGAGACAACTACTCGAAATTTACTCATTGATCAGAAACATGTGTGAAAATTGACTTGAAATTTTTGATACGCCATTTCAAGATTTCGAAGACGAGCCTCGAGTTCGACGACGATGTCAAGCGTGCCGTTGCTCGCGTAGTATACGGCGTAGCTGGGCACGCGAATCGCCTTGTTGTTCATCAGTACTTGACCAGTCGTTCCTGATGAATCTTCGTCATAATCATTGCTGTACACACCGCCAGTAAACCGATGAACCCTATTCGTCGATTTTTTGACTACCAAGTCGTCGCCAGTGCTGGACATCTATGGTCATAATGCGTGATAGTTGACATATGTATCATTAACAATTGACCCCAACATTTGTAATTGCAACACTAGTCATCCATTCAGTCACCACTTAACTCGATCATGCATACTTTGTTCGTCGACTATAAGTGCACAAACCGATGAACTGTCGATTCGTCATCCTGCTCCAGAGCAGAGATCCGTTCTTGTGCACGTTGTAATTCCTTGTCTGGAAAAAAATGTTATAAATTCTATGCAATGCAACCATTGCTTTACAGTAACAGAAGTTTTTGAGTTCGACATGTGCGTCGGGAATTCAGTAATTCCTCCTCAATTAATCGATAAATGACATTATAATGGTTTACCTCCTCGAATGCGTCCCTCAGTGCGAGTCCGTACAGGAAGAGTGCATCGTAGAGCGACATGTAGTTGACCGTGCCGAACTGAAACATTTTCAGACGACATAACAAGCCTATTCTAAGTAGCCGCTCATAGACTCGGACCCATCATTGAGATCTCCGCATGACTTGCATGTGATACATGACTACGTTTGGTTTTACCTTTCAGACGATGTGTGTGTGTGGGCTTAATGTTAGTGCAAAATGTTCATATTTTTTGTGGGGAATCGACGTAAAATGTTTACTCACATGCGTGCTGATAATTCCAGTCTTCTTCGAGAATCTGTCCTGGAACTCGTCGAAAAACTTTCGGTCGTATCCGTGCGCAGTGATGATGATTGTGCTCTCAAAGGCCTGCTTCACCTCCTGCTTGTCGATGTTTGACGCCTCCCAGGGGAAGTGGTCGGCGATCTGCAATTCATATTTGAGGTCGTAACAACTGCTTATTCACTGTGTGAGAAATGAAGAAACCGTGACCAGAATTTCGAAAAAAAAACTACGAGATCTTGTACTTTTTTGATTACTGGTACACACACACTCTCTCTCTATCGGCTAAATTGAGAGATTGCATGAAGTGAATACACTTTGGTATCGTTTCTCGAATTTCTGGTCAAAATAATATGACATGTTATTTTCGTTTCCTGGCGATAGATGATGACTATACCTACAGATGATGGGCTGTGGTATACATGGAATGGGAACAGATTAGCATTAACATTCCATCGTCTAAATGCAGATATTTTTGCTGCAAATTTTCGGTAATCACTCACTGATTACCCACCTCAAGGAAAAATTAGCTCTTAGCGGATTACATTTTCATCACATGTATATGACTAAAAAATATCGTAGTGCTCGCTGTTTACCCACATGCGCCAGCCAAGCAAAATAATTAACTCTACTGGATTGCATTTTCATCACATTTTTTGTCTCTTCGTTTTATGTTGAAGAAGTAAGGAATAATTGGAGTAATTTGGTGTAATGATTACTTAATGTTTACTCACATGCGCCAGCCAGGGGATGATGTAGACGAAATCAGATGTTTTCATCATCTGCCTCTTCACGGCGAGCATGAATTGCGTGGCGGCGTGCAGGTCCATTCCCATCTCGATGACGATTACTGAATCAGAACGATTACTGTATCAACCGGATTACTGTATCACGATGACACTATATTTGTTTCACGTTCACTAATGAACCTTTATTTTTTCTCTATCCACTAACCGACCGACTTCATCGATGAATCTATTTTTAATATCCGACGGTTAGTGAATCATCACGATTACTGTAGGTTCTCGACGACCACGACGACGATAAGCTAATGCGATAAGCGATCTCGACGAAGACGCTATTCGTTTGTTTTTTACAAAAACAAATATTCGATTACCGACGCGTCTATACTACACGACACTTAATGAGTTAAAGATTAGAAATGGGATATCAAATATTCGCTCTGGAATGGCACTTACTCCTTCCTCTTGCTTCAATCTCATCGGTGACGCCGCTCGAGATGATCTGCTCAGCAGAAGCATATGGATCCACATCGAACACGTCATTGATCTACCAAATTTTGAATTATTGAGAATTATAGCCAGTCACAACAAAGTCAACAAATCCGCTTCGAACACTTCTATTTTACTAGCCAATCGCCCATTAATTATCCTAATTAAGCTGTAAACATGCCTTGACACCCTTCTCCTTGCACAGAGCCATGAGTGGTTGCACGGAGAGGCGCTCCGCGTCTTTCGAGGGACGCACGATGATAATCTGAATAACGAGCGTGAATTTACATACAACAAAACGTAATTGTTCAACTCTACACATCGATTGACGGATCCGAGCTACTCCATAAAGGATAGGTAAAAATAGGCATAGGAAAGAGGGAGATAACTATGTAAGCAATCGTATCATGATTCTGCGTTCTTGTCAGTACAATGGTAGAGCGCTCGGAATGAATACATTAATTCCTCACTAAGTCATTCAAAAAAAGGTTTGCCTGTTTCCAATTGTTCAGTTGAATATAGGTGTAGGTCGCTCGGGCCATCTCCGATGCCGAAGTCAGTGCGACTGAGCCGAGAGAGGGAAACTCGCTACGATCGGACAGTGCGTCGTCTAAATTCAATTGTTTCGCCAGGGATATCCGTGAGGGAAATCACGTAGAACCTTCGGGATCTGTACTGTGCAAGCAGGAATTGGAGGACATTTTGTCCCCTCTAGCCCTAATCCACTGTATTTCTTATATGTCCTCTGTTTTGATAATGTGTCCCTCGAAGTCGGATTCGTCTTCCGAAACGGGACGGAAACTGCGATCCCCCCAAACGGCATAGACGTATTCTTCGTAAGCTTGCTTTCGATGCATTGTGTAGACTTAGGTGACCAAGCAATTTGCTTGATTTGAAGTGTAAAGGACAAATATCAAAGATAAAAAATTAATGGTCATTATTTTGTAGGCTGGCTTACCTCCACTCATATGCGCGACGATGGGCACGTTCCAGCGGGGAGCCAGGCGACCGATTGCCAGCATTTCTGCAGTGAGATTAATCTATTTTTTTTTCAAATTTCACATCATTTTGAAAATGCCCTTAGCTGCCAAGCGTGCACTGTACATTTTGAATTCATTGGACTAGTCCTCTTGAAGTCTTCGAATCCATTAGTGATTTTTGTGATTCAGAACGACGAAAACTAGGAGATACAGTAGTTGATGGAAACTTGTATGGACTGAACAAACCGTTATTGCACCCGGGACCGAAATAGATGGTTGCGTTCTTCATGTAGTGCAGATGCGCCGCGTTCTCCACGCCCGAGTACGCGTTGCACGACTCGCGAGTTGCGACCCTGCATCAGGGGATGCAATAATTCACCCTCAATTTAGATATTTCCGTTCTGAATCAGGTGATACAAAACTTCCCCACTGTCCCAAAGTGATTGAGTAGGTCAACCCTGGGTCATCGAATTCAGGAGTTAGATTTTGCAGCACATTTTGATTTTTAAAAAAACCACTCACTCGAATGAGTACTTCTCCGGCAGTATGCCCCTCTCCCTCAAGTCGTCCGCGCACATCCTCAAGATGTCCGGTTCGTGCGCGATTGCAGGATTGTTGGGTTGAAGATGCCCGATGACCACCACGCCACCGGAATCGTTCGTTTCCTTTAAGAAACACTCATGACATTAAGTAACCATTCATGACCGTGAGGGCCCTAAAGGTTCTTAAGGCGCTTAAGGCCCTTAAGGTAAAGTGATTCCCGCCATTACCCCATTCGGCATGAAACGTAAGCTGTAAATGTAAGTAGTGCAGTTCGGTGAGACCGAGTATTGCTAGGACTACGTATCCGTTGTTTAATGCAAAACAATGCAATACTTATTGTCATTTTGTAGGAGCTCTTGAAGTCCTGACTGATAAGAAATATTGCTGATGATTTTGAGGAATTTCGTTAGGCAAAATTGGAATTTTTAGCCAGTTTGAAGAACTCACATGAAATACGTATCTGTTAGCTTTTGAGAACGATTGGAATAGCTTCTAGAGGTAGTGAAAAATATACCTGCGAAGACTTCCCAGCGAAGACTTGCCTCCATATCGACAAGACGATCAGGAAGAGCAACATGCCTCCGTAGCTCATCCCCACTGGAATGAGATGTTTTGAGGAATGGGTGGTGATTGCCGGTCTACTACGTATCTCTGAAATCTAGTATTGATGTGCATAATTCACTGCATTCCGGTGTGATACTTTACCACACTCTCCCACCTCCTAGGATTTGCGTCGCAAGAAAAGACTCTTCATTTTGAGTACTATATCACCCTTACGGCCTGTGAGAGAGCACGAATGCATCCCTACCTCCTCCCGGGAATCAGATGTTTTGACGACGATGATTTATGCTTGCCTGTCTACTCTAATGCACCCCTCTCAGATCTCTCACGGTAATTTGCTTAATTCGGTTGAATTCCCACACAATTTGCGACGATTTTTGCCTACGACAACTTCCGATGTTAGCAATAACATGTGATTCCTCCCCCCGCCATTAGCCCCCTCTCTCCACTGATCATACGTAATACGATGTCTGGGAATACTCTACTGCTTACCTCTTCATAGTAATATGCCTAATGCGATGCATTCCAATGCATACGACATGGATTCCTGCTAATCTCGAGTAAATGATGAGTGAGCGACTCTCCTCGCCATTAGCTCTCCCTCCACTGATCATACGTAATGCGATGTCTGCATTGGGTGCTTATATCTGATATATTAATGTGGAAAATTCACTACATTCCCATGTGATGAATGCCTACGACATAGATTGCTTCCAATGGTGTGGTGTGACGGAATGTATGCAAATGATGAAACGACGGTTTACTAATGCACATGCCGTTCATGAAATGTGACACTTAGAAACCATTGCGGTATTCACATCTCCTCTGTTGTTTAGAAGATGTTAGTTACTATGCCCAAAATCCGTTCAAACATTGCTGAATGGAAAACCATGAATTCACAAGCTAAACAGCCTTATTTTTATTTAAATGGCAGGTGACGACAATGTGGTACATTCAAGGAGGGCTTTCACAGCTAGGCTGATTCGGAAACTTGCCGAGATATGGTACCGAAGATGTTTACCCTTGAAAAGAGAACAGGCCGATCGGAATGTACTCGTATTGCATCTGTGATAACAATCAAATTTCAAAATATTTAGAAAATAATTTTAATTTTCGTTTCTTCATGTAATGGTCATGATCGGATCGCCGTATCTCCTTTTACGGTTCTCTCACGATAACCGATTATGCGAAAACCATCTTAGGGACAAATAATAATAGTCCATGGGAGAGTATTGAATTGAATGATCAATGATCAAATTGTTTAGCTGGAATATTGCATTTGCTCGACCAAAGCACCGATTCTGATTTTTTTTCCTATTTACCTTGTCGTGTACAAGTCTGGCGTTGTATGGGTTATGATAGGAATACGAATATACCGCCCTGAATTTAATGAATTTGTAATCTGTTCATGTCAACCAGCATTCACCGAAAACATATCGAAAGATTTTTATAATTTAAAATCTTTAAAATTACTTTCTACCTCTTGAGCTAACAGCCAGGGAAATTCTCACTCCCACACCAAGAGCTAATGAAAATAATATAGATTGGAATTGAAAAGAGTGAATTTGAACACCGCAGTATGCGTCTAGATTCGACTCTTTCATTTTTGTCTAATTTAAATATCGGTATGTCAATAATCGTTTCTACCCAACTGTATTTCTTCAGTTCCATGCGTCTTGCTCAATTTTCTAGCAATCTATCTTGTGAACAAATTTGCGCCTATAAACATGGGGACTTACAAGTACCTTCTCATGTGCTTTTCTTCTTGTAATATATCTCTGATGACATTGACCATAATCGTTAATCTGGTAAGAGCAAGCAAACTTGCAAATACAAGATGAATTTCAGGAAATAATAGTTCGACCAGGATTTTTTGGCGTTATTTCACTCAATTTCCCTTCAAATAAGTATATTTCATTAACATATGTTTCACTATGCGTGTTGCCTTTCTTACTACTCAATCTATTCTTTCTGTACAGATTCTGGGATGTTAGAAAGTTTGTAATATTAATATCTTAATTTATGCGCATATTTAATTCAGATCTTCAAAGATATTTTTTTTCGACAAGAAAGGCTTTCAAATTTGCATTATTATCATATTCACTTCCGTTGGATTGCTTTTGTAAGTGGATTGTAAGATGTTGACTCTTCTATTTATCGCAATTTCAGTTTTGCCTGCTTATTTCTGAGCACCTTGGGAGATGTGCCGAGTGCTTTGATAGAAAAGGAAACATTGGCCAAAGAACTGAATGAGAAAAATGTCGACGGATGGCTCATTTTCCGACATGTGAACATTAAATTCTAAATTTCAACCCCCAATTTTAATTTTTCAGAATAAAGAGGTTGCATTCATCTCCAAACTATCGATTCTAATCATTGACGTCGTTGTTGCAATAACTCTACTCGTGCCTCTCGTGCTTGCCTCGTTCACATACTACTTCATTTCGAAAGCCCGACCGAATTCCGTCCATGGCCTTCCTCTGCAGAAATATATGCTGCAAACAGCCTGTATGCAGGTACAAGAAATCCAGAAAATGAGCGTTTGATGACATTCATTCTTTAAACAATGATTCAAAAGCCAAATTGTGATTCAAAAATTCCAGATGCTCGTCTCATTCCTCTGCGTTCTCCTTCCACTTCTTTCCGTGCTCAACCTCTCATTCTTCGGCATTGTTCATTCGATAATTATAGATGCTGCACCATTGCTGCATGCACTTTCCCCCACTATAGACGCGCTTTTGGTGATAGTGATGATCAAACCGTTTCGTAGTGGCCTAATGCGCATGCTGAAGAAGGCAAATTCAGTAGAACCTATCAGCGCTATTTATGTGAATGTGCATTGACATTTTGCTCATTTCAAGTGTCATTTTCGTTGAATTGTGTAGTATCCATTCATCCTTCCTATACCTAACAGCTGAATTTGTTTTCCGATCCACATTGGTAATTTACACAAGATCATATGCGAGTTACGCCTGTGAAAACCAAGACACATCACAGATATTCATTTTTGCCTCTCTTATTTCGATACGTTGCTTTCAACATTTTAAGTCGCACTTTTAACTGTAAGTCCGTATCAAAACATATTGCGATGTATTTTATTAACAATGCAAAGTCGTGCTAAATAATCATTCGAAAGCGGTATGTCTATTCAACATTTTCGGAGAATAGTTGTTTTAGAAAATCATGAATATATTAGGTTGAACAGAAAGTCTTTATAAACTTTTTATTTCCCTTCTTCTGACAATAAAGCGCAAGAGCGAAATCAAACGTATGCACCATTGTTATCTACAACAAATGTCCAACGTTCAGGCAACTTATGGATTCCCTCCTTGTTGAACCCATCTCGGCGCGAATCAAAATATTGCTTGAGCGCGGCCTCGATCGCCCCACGGGAAGTGAAGGATCTCTGATCGAGATGACGGGTCAGATCCGAGAACAACCAATAATCTGAAGGGGCCAAGTCAGGAGAATACGGTATATGAGGGAGAACCATCCAGCCATATTTGGACAGCTCCTGCTTGACCTGCCGTGCAACATGGGGTCGGGCGTTATCGTGTTGATAATACACTTTCTTGCCGTTCAGGGCAGATTGTGCGAATTTCTTCTTCAGATTCCGTAGTTGTTTAGTGTAGACATATCCAGTAATTATCCGCTTCTCGGGTAGGAGCTCTCAGTAAATCGGGCCATCCACTTTCCACCAGGCAGAGAGCAAGATTTTCATAGGGTGAAGGTCGGGCTTTGCGACGTCCTGTGGGGTCTCATTGGCATCCACCCACTGTGCCCTCCTATGGTGATTCTCATAGCAGACCCACTTCTCGACCCATGTTATGAGACGGTCCAACCATCGATCTCCAGCGTGAAGAGAGTAGAGAAAGGGAATCGTCGACACGGTGGTCAAACTGGTCTTGGGTCAATTTGTGGGGTATGAAACGGCCTAGCTTCTTCTTCTTGCCAATGGAGACCAATCATTTTACGATGGTGCTTTGCGATACCCCAAGTGTGGCTGCCATGTCGCGGGTATTTGGAAAGGATCCAACTCCACTACGATCCGTAGCGCATCCAAATCCAGCTCGGGTGGCCTCCCAGACCGGTCATGATCATCCATGGAAAAGCCCCTCTTCTCGAAGAGTTGGTACCAATTGCGCATGGTCTGGTAGTGAGGGGCATATGAATCGTACACTTCAGCCAACTGACGTTCCTATTCCTTCATTGTAGTGTGAGAGAGGAATACGAATAACAGAACGTTGCGGATGTGCAAGGCCGTGGGAACAAACATCGTGGTCTTACTAGTGGCAGAATGAAAGGCGTGGAATGGCGAGTTGTTGACCACATAGTCCCTTTGTCATGTGTTATTCACTAGAGGCGAGGGTACACCAAAGGTCTCGTGCACTGAGCAGTGATCCAGCAAAACAGTTTATAAAGACTTTCTGTTCAACCTAATAGCTGGTTCACCAGTCTTGATGTGCCATCAGGGAGCGCACCTTCCGATGAAACGAGGATAGAGACAGACGTCGCGGATGTGATGCGTGTTCGTCAACCAGCAGATGAACCTACGAATATTACAGTACAAACATGGGGGGGGGGGGTTGTGACAAAACGTAATGCAGCAACTCCCAAGTCTCTACCTTGACTACCGAGGGAGCTGTGATTTGCTAACGTTTTATCGCGTTTCGTTTTGTCACCCCCCCCCTCCAGAGAAGGAGGAATATCATTTGTGAACTGGTCGTGTGTGAACTGTAGTTTTGAAGTCAATAATGTATTTGAACCACTTTTTCTCACCCGTACAGTCCTAAAATCACCATTTCTAAAATTGTACACAGAAAGTAACAGAGAGTGTATCTCACCGCTCCGAGTCCGTATCCACCATGAGCCACCGTTCCGTACTTTCTTTGGTCGGTGTACCTAAATAATAAACAACCATTCATCCCCCCGAATTGCTATCTCTACTTACCAGAAGTAGTTCTTGGGATCGATGCTGTTTCGAATGCTTCCACGAGCTCTTGCTCCTGCCAGATACGCATCGAGCCTGCGAGATGGATCAATGAATTAAATGCTTTGGCAATTTTCAAATCTTTCTTTATTCTTAATTGATGATGCACCAGTTATTTGCTCATGGTACTGATGGAGTGCTTTTATAGGTCATTCTAATCACCGCTCCTTATATTTCACACAATATCTCAATCGCTGGAGTTGAGAGAGAGAGCATTCCATTTAACAACCGTGGTCTCTAGTGCGTACCTCCGACAATCTCTCCCACTCCTGGCATCAGGAGATCCACCGACTCCGTCAGCTGTCTTCCCTCGCCGCACTTGCTCATGTAGAAGGATTTGATGCCCGCGGGGAATTTGTTCAGCAGAATCGGCTGAAATTTACTACATTTAATTGTACCTTAGCACTTTGCAACAAAAATTGACCAGGATATGAATACATAATGCACTATTTTCACATTCTCGCAAATACAGTATGCTCACCACTCCTATAGCGTCCGTCATCTTCCTCTCGGGAGCCTCGCGATTGTCCTCTCCAAATTTGAAGTGCTTCCCGGTCTCCTCGTTGAGAACATCGTGTTCCTACAAAAAGTTATTTAAAAAAGTCCAATTAGAATGATATATTTTCATAGACATATACTTTATCATATCTATACTTCATTTCGAAAGGCGAACTCGATAACCAAATACACGTAATCGCAACAAATTTCTCATCGCACTTACATTCAGCCACTTAATGGCGTCAACGTACTCCATGCGTTTGAATGGACGCGCGGGCGGTTTGAACTCCGAAGAAGTCCATGCCAAAGAGCGTCGACCCTCCCTCTACCTGATATTGTGACTTCTTCTTCGCTTCTTAGCCTTGTATTCAACCGGGTCTTGTTGCAGGCATATCTCAGCCGGTATTGTGACTGATAGAGCAAATTATTGTTGTCCAACCCTTAGTTGGTCATTGTGGCAACTCTTGAAACCGATTTTCCACACTCCTCATCGATCCCGAAAATGCCATTTTAAGGTTGTTTTCCGTATTCTTTGACCAGTCCCTATTGAGCAACGCAGAATTATTAAGCAACGGAGGGCTTACAGCACATTTTATGTTTTCTAAGGCTAGTCCCCATTGAGCAGCCCCGTTCGCAACAAGACCATACCAGCAGGTTCACCACGCCTGGTCTATGCACGTTTACGTATTATCTTGGCTCACCTGTGTCTGGACGAGTGTGGGCGGGCACATCTCGAGGTATCCGGATGCGTGGAAATGATCACGCATCGCACGCGTAGCAGCCGCGCGGATGCGCATCACGCGGGAGGCCTTCTCTCCGCGAAGAACGAGATGCCTGCACACGTAAATTGACACCATTTGTCTCTTGTTTTATCGAATATTAGGGTTCTGAAGCAACGGATCCCTCCCCCCTCCGCATAAACGAAGCACTTGTGTTAATAACACCCTTTAATTTTGTGAATCTCGATTATGTACCTATTCTCGAGCATCGTATCCACTCCCGCCTCTTCGTTGAGTACATTGTCCACGCCACCTGAAATGTACAGTCGAGCTCATAAGTGAGTGCGCACTTTTTGAATTTGCTGCAACTTTTTGCCCAGTGCAGGCATCATTCTGCCACTAAGGTAGCATGTGCCAAATTCATTGGAGATTATGGCCATGGTATTGGGGTATGACGCAATAGCCTAATCATTGCGTAGTGATGACGCAATACAAATGTACTTTTTCAAAACGGCTTTATTCTTACATAGATTTTTTCCTACTGGCCACACTTTCTGTGGTTGGAGATATGTCTGTGGACTACCCAGAAAATTTTTTTGAAGTTGCTGCGTGGTCGCACATTGGCTGCAGACTTGAGCTGCAAAATGGAGGTCGAAAATACAGATCTCGGCTCCTAGATAAGCTAGAGACTCGTTCAAAGCGTAAGCGCCAAAATGATCGTAATCACAATTCCACATGATCCGGAGAATAAGAAAACACATGGTCAACATTTGCCCTCAGGGCACCAAAAAATCACTTTTTTGCATGCTCATTTTTTGGACATTCATAACTTTCTGGGCACTTATCGGAAAAATCTGGTTTTTATGTGAGAATGTTCAGAATGTATTAAAGATATGATGCCCAACGTTTTAGACTGTTTGAATAACTTTCCTGCCCGCGGCGGGCATTTTTCGGAGGGATACTTGGGTCGCGAAGCACCCTGTTTACGCACTCTCGTCGTCTGTACTCTCTCGCCATAGCGGTAAACAAGGTGTTTCCCGACCCGAGTATCCCTCCGAAAAATGCCCGCCGCGGGCAGGAAAGTTATCCAAACAGTCTAAAAAGTTGGGCATCATATCTTTAATACATTTTGAACATTCTCACATAAAAACCAGATTTTTCCGAAAACTGCCCAGAAAGTTATGAATGTCCAAAAAAATGAGCATGCAAAAAAGTGTTTTTTGGTGCCCTGAGGGCAAATGTTGACCAAGTGTTTTCTTATTCTCCGGATCATGTGGAATTGTGATTACGATCATTTTGACGCTTTGAACGAGTCTCTAGCTTATCTAGGAGCCGAGATCTGCATTTTCGACCTCCATTTTGCAGCAAATCTGCAACCAATGTGCGACCACGCAGCAACTTCAAAAATTTTTTCTGGGTAGTACACAGACATATCTCCAACCACAGAAAGTGTGGCCAGTAGGAAAAAATCTATGTAAGAATAAAGCCGTTTTGAAAAAGTACATTTGTATTGCGTCATCACTACGCAATGATTAGGCTATTGCGTCATACCCCAATACCATGGCCATAATCTCCAATGAATTTGGCACATGCTGCCTTAGTGGCAGAATGATGCCTGCCCTGGGCAAAAAGTTGCAGCAAATTCAATAAGTGCGCACTCACTTATGAGCGCGACTGTATGTAAACTTTCTGCCAATAATTAGGCAGTATTTTCAATTTCTCAATCCTAAAGGACTCTGGAAGAACATGAAAAATGTATTTATACTTATAAATATTTGTCTTTTTTTCCCGAATCCTCACCAGCAGGGGCTGCTCCAATGAGCCGCCAGTAATCAGCGATTAGTTCGTGGCCATCCGGAGCAGTCTTGCCAGCGGGGACCTCAAATTATTGCATACACATACATTTTAAAAATATTCATTGAACTTGCAATTCGACTACCTCTTTGATGATACCGAATACTTCGATCGAGCTCTCAGTAGTAAGCTGAACCGCCTCGATTGACTGGCACTGGAGAGCAATATTGAGATCTACGTGTGTCTTGCCAGAAGATTTCGAGAAACGATACCACGAACTCATATTTTTTGTAATTCTCTCGCTTCCCAACCGGTTAAGTGATAGTATACAATTAGGGCACTGTGGCGGCTTGTCGTGAGAACAGTGCACCTATTTCCTTACTTTCTACTTTATTTGACCCCGTTTCGAATTCCACATACCAGTTTCCCTGTGAGCACACACTGCAAGAAGCCAGAGCCGTCTCTTAGCACAACGAATTCCATCTCTTTGCCTGAAATCACTTCGTCAATGTTTGGAAGGTGATCGCCCGACCTAGTGACGTCAATATCAATCAATCAATCAATCAATTTATCTTATCAGGCGGAAACGCTCAGAAGATGATAGGTCGGTAGTCTTCATAAGTTGCACTCCACCAATGGCTGCCAATAGCTCGGGATAGGTCGTCTCTCCATCGCGCGCGAGGCTTTCCGGGGGGACGAGTCCTATTGAATGGAGTCCAGACAGTTGTCGCACGGCTCCACTGTTCCACTCCCATTCTTCTGATCTTGAGGGCCCAGCGCGCTTTTCGTTTCAATCCTTCCTCATTCCAGTCTCTCAGCTTGGTAATCCCTCTCACGCGGTCATTCCTCCATCTGTCCCTCAGCGTGACTCCAAGCATCTTTCTTTCCATCTTCCTCTGGGTGACTCTCAGCCTCTCCTTCTCGCTAGATCTCAGAGCCCATACTTCACACCCATAGAGAACTGTAGCCGTGATGCAGCTCTCGAAGACTCTCCTCCTGATCTCGATGGACAGAATTCGAGAAGATAGGAGGTGCGAGAGCTTACTCCAGGCCAGCCGCCCTAATCGAATCCGGTGTTCTATTTCGTCGGAATGATCCAAGGGAAGAGCTATTCTTCCTCCGAGATAGAGATAGAGATAGGTGGCGCTATCGACGAATTCGAATCGCACCTGGAGTAAGCACCTGGAGCACCTGGAGCACCTGGAGTAACTTCAAATATATTTTCAATATATTGAAAATATATTTGAAGTTCTTCGCGTACACCATCAGTTTTCTCGAATCAGAATTCGAGAAATGATACCACAGTCTTTTCACACTGGTCTAACGGCGAGCGAGTGTGAAGAATGTAGAGATCATGGTATAGTTTCTTGAACTCTGCTACCAACCAGAGCTGGGTACTTTTATTTTTTTTTCGAATTATCAAAACATTCAAAATCAAATTGTTTACCAACCATGTCGCCTCAGACGGTGCACCCATCCCGTAACTCTCACTCGTACGTCTCGGTTAGCAACTCCCTCGCGTATCTTGATGCGCTTTGGAACAGGAAGATCAGGATCCTGTTCGAATTTTACCTGAATTTGCCATATATATTTAACATTTAGAAGGTCTGAATATGAGACCAAGAGAAATCAGGGAACCGTTTGAGAAAACAATCGCGTAACTTTCTGGCCTCCTCAACAGCACGTTTCTCTTCAGCTTCTTTCTCGAGCGACTTTGCAGTCGTTCTTTGTTGTTTGACAACTTCAGCATCAAATCTGCAGAAAATTATGAGAACCATCTCTTGACCTCGGGAATCAGACCTTTTCTGGTTTTTCTTCATGGAGGTAGTTGAAGGTTTTGCCCAGATGATCGTGCCGTGTTCGTCTTTCTGTGCGACTAGGAAGTCGCCATCGGCAGAGTTGGCGAGCAACATCGTCTAAATGCTCATACAACTGGTCGCAGTCTCTTCATTTCCCACACTCTCCCGCCGGTCGATTGGGCGACTGTCTACAATGAAGAGATGGTGATCAGAACATTGCACTCTAGTGCATGCTAAGGAGCAAACTCATTTCTCTCCCATCTCTGACGACAAACAATCTCTTGCTTTTCTCTAGCCGTCAGGGCACAACGAGAGATTGTGCAGATAACGACGAGAGAAAGGTGTCCGTAGTAGGTCTTTCATCAACAACACTTGGAAAAACAAGCGGTTGAACCTGTAGAAGCGTGGCGACGGGAGTCGTCTTCGTGAGTCCGTCGTTGGCGTCGTTGCCGGACTCCTGACTGACGTAAAGCATCGACATATTTGAAGCTGGAAAACCCAGTATTACTATTATCGACATGATATTACTATTATCACATTATTACTATTATCGACATGACATTATTGTGAGAGTATATTTGAAAAGGAAGCACTAGGTTTGATGACAAATGCGGCATGACGTCATAGTTCTCATCCGGCCTACTGCCGAAAGGGACGTTGGAATGGAATAGGAAGGTAAGAAAGGATTCCAGGCGAGAGTGTGATGTGTCACATCGGAGCAAACAACGGTTTAAATAGGAACAATTTCGAAATAGTTGATCGCAAAACCTGACGCAAGAGAGAGCAGAAGAGAGATTGTGCAATACCCACCGGAACAAAAAAAGGTAAACTTCAGTTTCACTGACGATGGTATATTTACATATTGAATGAGATATCTAGTTGAAGACATCCTGAAAGATTCTGTGAGTCTTATTTTCCGAATTAATGTGCGATTTGTTCCTCTAATATGTGTCTGATTATGTCTGATTTTGCATAATTGGGAGGATTTAATCTATATCTATAGAAATGTGTGTTTACTGTAATGAACTGCGTTTGCAGCAATTCTTTCGAAACGGGTCTCATGACATGGCGCCAGGCTGGTGTTCGATGAGTGAAATTGATTCGCTCAATAATGTTAATAACATTGTTTGTTTTTTGAGGTTTGTTTGTAATACCAATTCTTTCATTAGCTAAACTGTAATATCTTCCAACGCCTCTTATGGAGTAGTTCACTTCACTCACGTGTTTTCCTCAGCTCAACGGAAATCCCTCGGCGTACAAACAGTTGCGAATGCATATGGGATCGGTGTAAATTTAAAAAAAAGTTTCCTGCGCTCATCTATTCAATTTCCGTTTTTTCGAAATTCTCACGTCAGAAACTCTGCTCTGAGCTATAGTCTTGTTTGCAACACTTGACTCTACGTCAGTCTCATGGCATGACGGAACGCTGGTGTTGAAGGGGTGCACATGTTCTCATGCCACAATTTTGCATACATTGTTTGCCATGCGAAGTGTGATTGTTTTCCATTGGAAAATTTCAAAATATCACATTTCCTGAACGCCTCCTCGAATCCTCTACTGAAAATTCGAAATGGAATATTTTAAAATTGAGTTTCCTTGAATCTCGCGGTTTATTTCTTTGATACGTGCCAACTTTCTATTTCAGAGTACCCGAGTACTGTACCGATTTTTGATTTTCTCAGTGCAGAACTCCTTTCGTAATCGGTCTCGTGACAAGGCACCTCACGTCATTCCTCAATGTTGCATACATTGTTTGTGTAAAGCAATAAAATGCGGTTTCAAAATTTTCTGTTCCGGAGTACTGCACTGACATATGACTTTTTTTCAGCAATTCTTTCAAAATCTTTCCACGTAGGAAGAATGTTTGTATAATTTTTCTTAGCCTTTTTCCTAAAAAACTTCTTTTGAAACCGGCCGAGCGATTTATCGGAACGCTTCCGTTCAGCAGTTTTTGAGGTAACTTATGTGACTCACTTATTTTGAAATTTCGCATGATATAAGGTTCAGTGCCTCGCCTTTCACTTATGTGTCTCAGACTGCTCCAGTACAACGATGACGAGTAAAGTTCAAGTTCACGGCGGAAACCAATCTTTCACCATGAACTCGCTATCGGATACTGTCCCTTTCTGGGAATTGGACGGTGCACGAGAAAAGCTCGGTATGTCATCCTTTGTTCCCTCTAGAGCTCAGAGAGTGATACATGGACTCTTCATTTTTTACACTCCTCATCGGACTTGCGAGTAGGATTGGCTCCAAATAGCCAAAGCTACTAGTGAGTGTAGGAAACTGAAGAGACGATCAATCTGATTTCGAAAATTATTTCTGCATTATTTCCAACTTTTTTTCAGAGCGCAATAAGAAACCAATCAAAAAGGTGATGCTAATTTATCCCGGAGGCACCATTGGCATGGAGAGACGAAATGGCGGTAAACCGATGATTTATCTGATTTTTGAATTTGTAGTTTTTTTTAAAAATACAGTATTACTGTAGTATTCTCACCGAGCGCGGGATTTCTGCCGAAGGTCGTTCGGAAGTCGAGCGTTCTCCATAATCAAGGCCTGAGCGAGGAATTGTTCGGGGCTATGAAAGAGTCGCCTTTCCTAATTGATAATGGGGAAGAGATCATTGCGTACTGGGTGAGGCAATCGATATATTTCGAGTGTCAGGGATCGACGCCCGCTACTTCACAAATAGAGTTCGAGAAACGATATTTTCCATGGTCTCTTCATTTTAGACACTATCTCCCTCGACCGGTCTAGAGAGTGTGTGAAATAAAGAGACGAAAGCCCGAATTACGAGCTCTATTCACAAATATGTCTAATTAAATGAGATGTCGTCATTATTGATATTCTAGATCGCCGAGTATACTCCTCTTCTCGACAGCTCGGATATGGGCCCGGACGACTGGATTCGCATTGCGAAAGACATCGGAGCTGCTTATGATGTGCGATATAATATAAATTACCAAGGGTCGCTGTCAGCGCTGATCTGGGTTACATGTTCCATTCTTCATCATTTTAGCTCAACTATTAGGTTGTCTCAAAAGTTTCTGACTATTTATTTTTTCAAGTTTGCTCTTGTCACCATCGGATTTTTCAATTTTCCTTTTAGCCCGAGTTAGGGTCTTTGTAGTGTAATACTACCATGCATTGAAATCTAAACTCTGATGCGTGGTATGAGAGAAATGAATTATTTTTGCCGAAAGGTCGAAATATGCATATTTTTGGCGCATTTTGCTGATGATGAATTCTCGAATAGGATTGCCCTGTTGATTCCGCCTGGCAAATGAGGGATAGGTCAAGGACTAATTGTTCAGATAACCTCGTAAAATACGGAAATCAATGCTTGCTTGGAACGGGAGATTGTGAAAATGGCATATTTTAATGCTTGAGATTCGACTTCCACATTTCGATACGCTAAACTCAGTAACGGATCGTTCAAATATCTACTAATTCTAGTCATATATTTATTGGGGAAAGTACTTCACAAATCACCGCAAATGAGCTATCTCGGATCCTCAACACAAATCCAGGATCTATTGATGCTGCTTCGTGAATTACCAGCATGTGTAGTTTTCAGATTGTGCGCACCCTATATACGTGGATATAACAGCACATCTATCAAATATGAATCGTTAATAACATGTTGGGAGTACTTCACAGAAGTGTATTAAATTTGCACCTCACACGGTTTTCCGAAGAATTTTGAACCTTTGAAAAGGTTAGTCCCTTTGCCATCTCGTTGAATTTCAGAGTTAATGGCGAGAATCTTACGAGCTCTTTAGGACTGATGTTATGTGCGCTAGATAGAGAACCCAAGCCTTTATATATGGTCAAAAACCAAAAGCAAATCGGTCACCATCCAAGGACAGGACAGGTGAAAACATGAAAAAATGAAAATAGTCAGAAACTTTTGAGAGAACCTAATATTTCCGTCCGTTCTCCTGGTGATATTTTTTTCTCCCCATCTCTCACTCGGTCTTTCTTTCCCCTGTTTTGTTTTGAGGTGAGAAAGATTTCGAAAATCGGTAATCACGTTTTCACTTTTTTTCCTATAATTTCCTATTTTTTCTTTGCAGGAACAACTAGAAAATACTTTTCCAGAACCCGATCGGCTTTGCTGGCTTCGTCCTTCTGCACGGCACGGACACGCTCGCTTACACAGCAGCAGCGCTCTCTTTCATGCTCGAGCACCTCGATCGTCCCGTTGTCATCACGGGCAGCCAGGTTGATTGGAAAACAACAAAAACAAAAACAATAATTGTTTTTCTCATCAGATCTCACTGTCGGAGACTCGTTCCGACGCGCAGTCTAACATAATCGGATCGATTGTGGCCGCAGCAACACTGGATATTCCCGAAGTATGCGAACTAGAGTGCGAATTTCGGGGAATGAAAAAAAATTGTGTAGAAAATTCGAAATTAATCGTTGCGGCGTATTGCAAGAGTTCGACCGGTCAATAGTTGAGTGTATGGTGATGAGTGTATGGTGGTTGAGTGTATGACGATTAGCCAAATCGCAAACTCTAGCGAGAACACTTTCTCGGAAAAGAACATTCCATGCCCAGGTGGCACTGCAAGAGTTATGTTAACTTTCGCTAATGAGTTTAAAATAACGAGTTACCCGACTCAAATCTAAATCTCAAATCTAGTCAGAACCACACACATCAGAGAGAACTACAGGTAGTCGATACTACAGATACCTAACTTGATACAGGTGGTCGTGTGCTTCAACAATTGCCTCTATCGCGGCAATCGAACTGTCAAGATGGACTGTCGCAATTTCCTAGCCTTCTCATCGCCTAATTTTCCGGAGCTGGCACGTCTCGATGTGGGCATTGAGGGTTTGTGCGCAAAATGTTGTTATTATTGTTAATTTTTAAACTTATAATTTGCATATTTTTATGTAAAATCTTGTTCTTAGAACATCGCGATCTATATCTCGATCAGCCAATGATGAGCCAACTTACCGTACATACGAATCTAAACAGGTTCGCCATCAGATCTTTATTTTCGAAAATCTTTTAGGAATGTCTCCATCCTGCGCATCCATCCGAACCTCCGTCTCTCTGAGGTGAATTTATTTATTTTTATTTTTTTTATTATTTTATTTTTTTAAATTTAGTGGATTTAGAGTTTTCATTTTAGGTCGAGGCGGTTCTGCAAGACTTTGAAGGAATCGTGCTGGAGAGCTATGGAGCCGGCAACATCCCTACGAATCGACCCGACATTCTCAACGCTCTCAAGGTAGGATTATTCCTCACAGTGGAATCGGTACAAGCATACGATCCAAAACGGTAGCGTTCATGCGAACCTACTCTGCAATGATTGCATTTCTTTTTTGGTTCTCATCGAGTCGGCATTTCTGTCAATGAAAGCATTTTAGGAGGCGGTTTGGAATGATGATAAGTTCATCATCAACGTGACTCAGTGCGTGAGCGGGCGAGTGGCGCCCATCTATGAAGCCGGAAATGTGAGACTATTATATCGAAATATTTAGACGGCAGGTAGTGTTGGACGCTGGTGAAATTTGGTCACGACATATGCACAATGTGATTAGAGCTTTTTCAAGAAGAGTAGTGGCATGTGACAAAATGGGAAGCAATGAACGATGACGAAATGGACAAAAATGAATTTAAGAACACATTTAGCCAGTGTTAGATATGCGTATTAAATGCAATAATACATTAAAATCGACGAAACCATGCAGATGCTGGCCGGCCTCGTTGTCTGCGGTGAGGATATCTCCACCATCGCCGCTTACACCAAACTCTGCTATGTTCTGGGAAAGACGAAGAATACGCAGGAGAGACTTACGGTGTTTGAAATATTTCGAGAACTTGAATAATACTGATTTACACAGATGCTCTCCACTTCCCTGAGAGTCGAGATGACTAGGCACTGAGGGAGTTTGGCGTGAATATGAACACCAAGAAACCTTATTTTCCCTTATGTATTGGGATATCGAAGCATGAAATACATAGTGGATACATAGTGAAAGCTTTGCAATGAGTGTAGGCGTACTTTCCATCAACATAGACTTACATAGACTTACATAGACTTAACTTACCGTATTCCTTATAAATTTATGGATGTGATAAATATTTGTATTTGCATTGCAGGAGAAACATGGCAGATGAGCCGCATCCAATCTTTTCATTGTTCTGGTTATTTAAGCGATATATCACGCCTCTGACGAGAGAATCGAGCTGAGCCAGGGAATAGAGGAAAAGCCGCCAAAATGAGTTCTAACAGGATTTGGGCATTCGAAGGTATCCCTCAAAAGTGTTGGTGAAATAACAGCTGAAATTAGCATATTGTGTACATCTCAACGAAAACTTTCGAATGAGTGGCTTGCCCCAAAAATATCAGAATCTGGGTGTGAGTGTTGCCATTTCTACTTTTCGTAATCATTTGAACTTTTATTTTCAATTGGAAATTTTACAGAAAATAATCACTCTTGACCGCACTCTCGGAAAGAATCGGTGCAAGATGGAATTATCATGTTGAAAAAAGTTCAAATGATTACGAAAAGTAAAAAGGGCAAAACTGACACCCAGGATCTGATATTTTTGGGGCAAGCACTCATTCGAAGGCTCTCGTTGAGATGCACACAATATGTAAATTTCAGCTGCTATTTCATCTACAGGTTTGAAACCGACTTATTGGTTCGATTATAAGTCGGTTTAAAATATAATTTAGACAATATAACACGCATAGATCGATAGAGTGACCGGGGGTGACCGGGGGTCACTCATAGGACAAATTTCGAATATATTTTTAAATTTTCTGCCCATAGCTTGGTTCTGCTTAAAAGCAGAACCAAGATATGGGCATTTAAAGTTAAGGCTCAACGTAACCGACTTGCCTCAGAATGAAGTATCCACAATAAGCCTTTGGGGGAGTGTTAAGGATACCTTAGAATGCCCAAATCCTGTTAGAACTTATTTGGCCTATTCAGGAACTCCGCCCGTCATATATCTGCTACTCAATCGAACAGTCAAGAAACATATAAAGCTAGTACTCTTTTTTGTAATTCCTTTAATTGAAATATTTAGTATAATATTTAGCTTTTCTGTTCAGCCCTATATAATTTAGGGAGTTAGATGATCCATAACAGCCAACTTTTTGCACTTTTACAGAAGGGAAAATTGTTCATGCCCTGGTTTAATTTGTGTAATTAATTAGTTCAACAAATTTTTAATTCCAGGCTTCTGCATGAAAGATCGAAGAAGAAAATATTGCTTAATATGCTAAGGTGTGTTTCGAATGCGTGCATGTCGTCTGATTCTTGTAGAACATCTCCCTCTTCAACAAGACTATCATGAATGGAAAGTAGCATGTGTTGTTGAGATTTTTCCCTCTTTTTGTATCTTCGTCTAAGTATGTATTAGGTTGAACAGAAAGTCTTTATAAACTGTTTTGCTAGATCACTGCTCAGTGCACGAGACCTTTGGTGTTCCCTCGCCTCTAGTGAATAACACATGACAAAGGGACTATGTGGTCAACAACTCCCCATTCCACGCCTTTCATTCTGCCACTAGTAAGACCACGATGTTTGTTCCCACGGCCTTGCACATCCGCAACGTTCTGTTATTCGTATTCCTCTCTCACACTACAATGAAGGAATAGGAACGTCTGTTGGCTGAAGTGTACGATTCATATGCCACTCACTACCAGGCCATGCGCAATTGGTACCAACTCTCCGAGAAGGGGGACTTTTCCATGGATGATCATGACCGGTCTGGGAGGCCACCCGAGCTGGATTTGGATGCGCTACGGATCGTAGTGGAATTGGATCCTTTCCAAATACCCGCGACATGGCAGCCACACTTGGGGTATCGCAAAGCACCATCGTAAAATGATTGGTCTCCATTGGCAAGAAGAAGAAGCTAGGCCGTTTCATACAACACAAATTGACCCAAGACCAGTTTGACCACCGTGTCGACGATTCCCTTTCTCTACTCACTCTTCACGCTGGAAATCGATGGTTGGACCGTCTCATAACATGGGTCGAGAAGTGGGTCTGCTTTGAGAATCACCATAGGAGGGCACAGTGGGTAGATGCCAATGAGACCCCACAGGACGTCGCAAAGCATGACCTTCACCCTATGAAAATCTTGCTCTCTGCCTGGTGGGGAGTGGATGGCCCGATTTACTGGGAGCTCCTACCCGAGAAGCGGATAATTACTGGATATGTCTACACTAAACAACTACGGAATCTCAAGAAGAAATTCGCACAATCTGCCCTGAACGGCAAGAAAGTGTACTATCAACACGATAACGCCCGACCCCATGTTGCACGGCAGGTCAAGCAGGAGCTGTCCAAATATGGCTGGATGGTTCTCCCTCATACACCGTATTCTCCTGACTTGGCCCCTTCGTATTATTGGTTGTTCTCGGATCTGACCCGTCATCTCGATCAGAGATCCTTCACTTCCCGTGGGGCGATCGAGGCCGCACTCAAGCAATATTTTGATTCGCGCCGAGATGGGTTCTATAAGGAGGGAATCCATAAGTTGCCTGAACGTTGGAGATTTGTCGTAGATAACAATGGTGCATACGTTTGATTTCGCTCTTGCGCTTTATTGTCAGAAGAAGGGAAATAAAAAGTTTATAAAGACTTTCTGTTCAACCTAATACATACATATGAGAGGAATCGCGAGAGAATCGACCATTTTAGGGGGGGTAGGCGGCAGTGAAATTCAAAATGAAACACTCGCTCTACAAATTTGGTACAAATCCAAAGTATTTCAAAGGATGCTCTTTCAAACTGCGTCGTCAGAATTTTGATAACTGTCGTCATCTTCGAGATTCTGAAGGCCAAACATGGTACTATCACTTTTCGGAAGTCAAATCGGGCACGAAACTGAAAGACGCAAAACTATAATTTCGGCCAAAATAGTCCTAGGGTTCCGTCTCATGGCTAGAATTGTAGAGCAAGATGAGCTGAACATTTCATATGTTGAAAGTTAGCTTCTATCTATTCACTGCAGCGCACTAGAGAGCATGGAAGACAGCCAGAAATCAGATAGACTCCGCCCTAGGGCGGGCGCTCTAACCGTCTGGCGCCCTCTGACCTCTCTCCCTCCCCTCCTGTTAGTGCTCTCAAGCGCGCCTCCACCATCGTTTTCTACCATCTTCCACGCTCTCTAGTGCTGCAGTGAATATATAGAAGCTAAATTTCAACATATGAAATGTTCAGCTCATCATGCTCTACAATTCTAGCCATGAGACGGAACCCTATGACTATTTTGACCGAAATTACAGTTTTGCGTCTTTCCACGGATTCATCGCATAAAATATCATGTTTACAGGTGCCCTCTTTCTTTGACACGTTTCAAGGGATGTTCCTACACTACTTGGAACCGATTTAGTGCAATTGCACCCATCCCTTAGGTTGTTGAAGGTAAAAATATTTATTTTCTAATTTGACGGCATACTGTAGTTTTTGGCCATTTACGGTGTTACGACAATTGGGGAAACAACTTGAAATGTTGTTTTGGATGATTATGGATGTATTTGAGCCCGATAGCAGCCAAATACACTTTTGGAAGTTTCTCTGTCTGGAACCCATTTTGGGACCACCCTACTAAAGTGCGCCCCCTTTTTTTCATCTTCACGACTTGTCTGATTTTTGGCGAAAAGTTAGTCACCTATAGGGACTATAACTTCCGCATAATAACTTTTGTGGGTTTTTCCGATTTGAAAAATTTCGACATTTTTAGTCCGACCGAACGCCCCGCACAGGAGCGTGCACTTGGAATGACACGGTCAACATAAAAGTTGTAGCCCTGGATCTCCGCTTTCATTCTAAGCAAAGAACGGCCTTCTATCTTTAATTTAAAAGATGTTAAGATTAATTAAATGTGCCCGACTTGACTTCCGAAAACTGATAGTACCATGTTCAAACCAGTTCCCCTGAGTAGATCCCCTCTGACCCTATTATCCCATTATTCACTCGTCATTTTAACCGTCATTAATTGACTATTCTATTTCAATTTTTGTGAACGTTGTTTCGAACGAAATAGCATAAATATATATATGTTTGGCCTTCAGAATCTCGAAGATGAGTTATCAAATTTCTGACGACGCAGTTTGAAAGAGCATCATTTGAAATACTTTGTTCCAAATTTGAAGAGGGATTGGTTGATTTTGATTTTCACTGCCGCCGAGTAGTCGATTCTCTCGCGATTCCTCTCATATATTTTTCGTTCCAATTCCTTATTACTATCTTCTTGGAAATATTTCGACAAATATTAAATATCTGAAATTACTGAAAATACTGTGAGGAATTCAGGTATCAGACATAGTGTATTATGGGTGTGTATTTTCATAAGTTAATTAGTGTGTCACTTTGTAGTATAATCTTAGAAGCATAGTTGAACTCCCGAAAAGCGAACTTCAAAATGTCAAAATCGATTATTCACATAATTCACAGAATAGGAAACCTCATTAGATAGCGGGATCGAAAAACCATATTTAGTCATAATTTGTCATGCTTTCTTTAACACGTGCATTGAACTTCCCAGATTCGTTCGAGATCCCGAGACTCGCAATCAACGTATGAGGAATCCAGGCACGTGTGGCTCGTTAAATTTCCGTAAACGAGAATCAACGCGTTTTTACAGCAATTGACGAGACCGAAAACACATTATTTGATCTTAACTTGAGCTCAAAGTATGCCCAACTTGACTCACATTCACAAACATGGCACTAATTTCACGGCCAACTCAATTTTACGGCAATACACGGAACCGGAAAGGCAATATTTGCTCTTAGCTTGTGCTTCATTGATCGCTAGAAACGTGAGCTCAGAGTATTACCGGTTCTCTTTTCCTCACGTGCGACTAATTTCTCGGCAATTCACAGGCCCCGAAACGCGCTTTTTCCTTCCTAAATACGTGCGATTTCCGGCCTTATCTTCGACCCCACCCACTTCCCGAGGCATACCTAGCTATTCCTAATTGGCTTACGCTCTAGTCAGTATTAGAAAAGGTATATATCCCGAGACTGTGGCACACTGCCTTACATAAGTATGGATCCGAACGTTCCCACATTCGGCACCGGAAATGTCGTAATTACTACCGTAAGTTTAACCTGCAAAATTTAATATTTTAAAAATTTATTTTCAAGATCATCAACCTAACGCACTGGCTATCGTTTGTATTCTTTGGCATTTCTCTAGTTCTAAATGGAACACTAATATACGCGATAACTCGTCATTCCTCCATGCATACAGGGACTTATTACAAAGTTAGTTTAAAAAAAGCTTTACATAATGATATGTTTATTGTCCAGTCAATGCAAACGGGTCTAGCGTGCACGAATATACTGGTGGCTGGAACAATAATGCTGATTAGACCGGTGAGAAACTTTTTACGACGAAGTCAGATATCTTTTCATTTTCCATGTTATATGGATCCACGGTAAATGCGAAATTGTGTGGACTACGACACTCCGAAATCTGAAATCTAATAGGCACGTTTGAAATATGTTTTCCAAGGCCATTCACATTCACGGGGGCATCTTCTTTTGGGGAGGCCCTCTGCAATTCTTCCCTTTCTCCTTCGAATTCGCTACGTTTCTGATCGTCGTGTATATGGTGTTTTTCATTCTGGTGAGTACAATTTCGAAAACATTGACTTCAAAACTGCAATTCATTCCAGAAATCAGTCGCTATGGGAACTGTAATGGTGTTCCGAGTTTGGACGATGTCTCGGTTTGTGTTTATCTAAATTTCAGAAATATATCTCATTTTTGTAGTCACTGATTTCATTTTCTGACTCCACGTGCCTTATGAGCCAATTTAGACGCATGTCGTCGCTCCCTTCTCATTATGTTCTCTTCATCCCACTGGTCGCTTTCACCCTTGCTATTCCTCCCACTATCTTCTTCATGGCGCTGGTCTTCCCATCCGAGGACACGCAGAACATCTGCCTGGTCAGGGGTGAGCGCCCTTAGACGTGAAATATTCGGACCAGAAGGTTTATGATGAAGCGCCAATACAGCTATCCGTTGTTAGTATATTCAGTGGCAAAATTTAACTCGAACGCCTTATCTTTGGAAGTATCCCTTCACATTCCCATCCTAAAAAGTCTTGCAAACAACACAATCCAGCCCTAGATTCAGTTTTAATTTTAAATAATGAATAATGTTGATCAAGCTTTGCAGACGTTGATGGAGTCTGCACCGAAACGATCGGCCATGCAGTGAGTCGACATCTCGCGCCTAACTCAGGCTTCCTCTTAGCTCCGCTCCAGGTAATTAGCTCAGACTAGTATAAATCCAACTTCTGTACGGAAATACACAATGGATTGTTCAATAAAAAACGGGCACAGTATAGATCAAGAAGGCGTATTATGATCCAGGGAAATACCAGATACTAGTATAGATCCAGATTAGATTTACCGGAAATGCACGACTTGACTGATCGTTAAGCAGCCTAGCATATCTTACGATGTAGTTGATCGAATCACTTTCATCTAGAGTCTTTCTCGACCGGTAGAGAGTGCGGACAGTTAAGAGAGTCTCAACTCTCACAGGACGCCGCAACTACTAATTTATAATTTTCTGTACAAAAAGAGGTGACCTTAAATTCGAACAAGAATTTCTTCAGCTCAAAGACTGGTACAACTACCCACTGGCTATCTCTCTCATCCTCATTCTTGTGCTTATGATCGGCACTCTCGTTGTCGTACTGGCTGGAGCAGTGTGGATCCTGAAACAAGTCCGAATTTCAATGTATTTATCCACCTAAAACCAAGTAGCAGAGGGAAATCTTAGTGAGGTATTGGGTCTTCGGTTTGCTTTCAGCTTGAACTTTTATGGTGTTGACCATCACTAGACTGAATGAGAACTAGTTCGCTAGGCTTTCTATGGCATGAATGTCCCTCGATTTTCTAATGTCATCCGGTCTAGCACCTTTTGACCCATTCAATTCAACGATGAATGAGGGGGAGTGAATGAAAGTGTCAACAATAAAAAAAAGAGATCAATGATGCTTTCCGTGCATTACCATACTTTGCATGATGGAGAGCAAAAAGCGAAAGTTGCACGTTACGCAGGAAATGCTGGAGTAACGTGTGAAGTAGGCAATCAGTATCCCACGACACCAGAGTACGCAAACCAGAGACACCGCGCAGTATTAATGTTGCATGCTCTGTAGTTAGTCAGGAAAAGCGAGGGACTATATTAAATGTGGATTGCATTGTACCCGGTTATCACACGATCCGTTCAGGCGGGGGAGTCGCGCGACTTCAGGCTACATCGTCAGCTAGCAAGAGCGCTGCTGTGCCAGGCGAGTTTCACGAAGATCACGCACACTATTCGGAAGCGTATCCACTTCCGGACTCGTACATGCTATCTGAAAAAAAGATTGGGCTTGAAATTGGTTATTACACGATAAGTTATAACACGAGAATTCCTCATTCTATTAACTTTATCGAGTATACAAAATGAAGACGGTGACAGGAATTTCGCTCTAATTATCACTAGAAAAGCTATTTTCTGAAGAATAGCGTGTGATATGACACGATAAGTACTTCCAATTCCATACTCCACCTTTACAGATCCTGGTGCCGGCTGTGTTCATGCAGATGCCCATGGCGGTGGGAATCATCGGGTTTCTGCTGCGTGGCAAGATGGACTATCTGCTCATGAGCATACCCATCATCAATTCACTGTGAGCAATGCAGCTAATATGTGTGCCGATTGCTGTATCAGTGTTTGTGACCTGTCGTTCTAATTTTGAACTATTTTTGACAGGTTGATACACATTCTAAGCACTAGATACAAGTGATGATGACAAATCGGAGAGTGCTCTATTTTTGTACGTACTTCCTTCATCTGTCTCACAGTTGAGAGAGCGTGAAGCGGAGAGAATGCTCGCAGATGTATCATCGGCACTTTCCATCACTTCTTCAGGTACACTTGCATTGATCCCCTCGTGATCATCATCAACGTGAAGTCGTACTGGAGAGGATTGGCGCGTGAGTTTTGAATCATCATAACATTAGACTAACAATACTTAATTGGCAAGATGGATTCAAGACAGCCAACAATGCCGTTTTGTCTTCTCCCGTAGATACTATTTCATATTTAATTTAGGTCAAAATGTGATGTTTCTGACACAGTTGATATCATACATTTCCAGGTGTTCTTCACATTCCCGTCAAGCTCGGCTCGTCCGTCCTCGCGGTAACTCCCGATGCAAGGACAACGGAGCTCACGCACACGAGAAAAATCACGCAAACGACACTGAAACAATTCGCAGTGTAAAAATATCACTTTCTCGGGTTAATAAATAAACATATCGATGTGTTTCTATTGTTGTACGTTGACTCTGCGTTATTATATGAATTTTGCGTTCTTAATATTCTTTTGGTAGAAAATCACAAACATCAACGGCATATTTCCTTAGAACGCGTATTCTTATCAGGGCTCTTTTGAATTAAGCTGTTTTCTAGAGTTCGAAAATGAAACCACAGCCTCTTCCTACGCACTCTCACCCCGATCGAGTGGCGAGAGAGTGAGTAGTATGATGAGACGATTACCCAAACTGTGCACCCTAGACCTGCCATGTTGGTTTTTGACAGACGAATGTTCGCGATGTGTGCAGTGACTAGCCAAGATCGCGAACATTTGATGATGAATAGAGCAAGATACCAAGGGGTCAACACGCAAACTCATCTTATCATTCACTTCTCGATCCGTAGTGCCAGCTTAGTCCAAACTCATTTCTTGCATTGGTTCCTGAACAGTAATATAGTTAAATTTCACTACTATCACCTGATTTTCCCCATCATTAGCCTTCTGGCTATCCCTCATGCGAGTCTTCAGCGTCTCTGGGGCATTAGACTCGAGATCACCGATGTTAATTGGTAAATAAATAATATGTTTAAGGACTCCTCCTGTTTAATTTGGTGCGCCAGTCAATTATTAGGTTGATTCATAAGTTTCGCTCCAAAACTTTTCCATAGTTATCTCGCTTGTGGTTCACTTGTGTTCAGGACTACTTTGGCATTATTTGAGTGACAATAGGTGCACATAAATTATATGTTTAATGAGAATCAATTCCACTTCTTTTCGCAGTAAAAAATATTTTTCGAAAAAGTGACAAATTGACCGGTTTTTGAGTAGTGTGTTCAAGCCGCCGCTTAAACAAAACGAATGTGATACAATCGCTGTATTTTTGTGAAGTCAGTAAGTGAGGGTCAATGTTTCCGATAAACACTTGAAAACGGAAATTCAGACTCTCTCGAGGAGCGCTCATAGTGAAAATTAGCGAAACTGGCCATCAAATTTCGATTTTGCGATTATTCCAAATGTGGCTTTTGAATGGAATAATGAATCTCCACAATTATTTAATGGTAGCATCCACATGATATGCTCTTCCACTTCTGATAAATTTAAGACCATTAGCTTGTTCATCAGAAATGTCCAGCTCCAAGAAACAAATTCCGCAATATTCGAGAACTCAAAACTAAGAAATTCCTGTCTATCTGGTCAAGCAGTTTCAAGGCTGATCCGATGCACGTCTACTATAAGAATGTCCATACTAAATACTTTACGAAAATAGCCTTGTTGTAGCGCTATCATGATTACGAAATGAGTACCATTCCATCAAATTGGCTGTGCCAAATTTCAAGTTTGTGGTATTTCGATCCTTGGAATTCCAGAAGAATCGATTGATCACGTATGAGTATAGGTGCGCTATGGAGAGCGCACATGTACTAATTTCACTCAAAAAGGAATGAGAGATTTGATAAAGTTCGAAGCAAATTATAGTTGAAAAACTTCATGCGTGAAAATGGAGCGAAACTTATGAATCAACCTAATACAATGTATTTCATTTTCCAATATATTTGTGCAGAACCATTTCTTGTCCAAATGTTAGCTTGATAGTCCCTCTTTGCTACAAATACGATGGGGTGGTACGGTCCGCCATGCGTGGAAAAGCCTAACACCTTTAAAAATGTTAATGTATGGCACTTCTTGGATATTTGGCCCACCCCCTCCCCTCACCTATCACCTCTCCCCGTCACAAAGGGGAGTGCGAAATTATCCAAGAATTGTCTAATGTATCAATGATTACCGGATGACGCCAGAGAGGAAGTCAGCAGTGCTTGTTATCATCGATCCGCTGTAGCGAGTGCTCATCTGCAAGAGGGCAGAGCATCTCAAGGTCTATGGAGGCGAAGTATGTTTCATTCATTGTTTACTTTAGTTATTCAGTTATTCCCATCTGATGAAGTAAAACGAGTGATTATCATTGGAGAGTGTGCAAAAAGAGTCGATTGTAACGAATCGGTAGATGGTTGCATGTTGATTACTGTCGTAAACATACTTCTGTAATCATCCTGCTAAATTGTTGAAGAAACATATCATGTTAGAAATATAAATGTGATTACAGTCATGCTTACCTGGAGGTAAATGCGAGAACAGAGACGCGAATTTTGTTGCTACTGCACTGAGGGAAGCAGAGGAGGTGAGTACATTTGATATTACAATTAAGAGTTATAAGTATCTCAGCAACAAAGGTGATTTGAGTAGCCGTGGTCATATATAAATCACTAGCGGAATTCATTTAAATGTCTAATATCTTAGAATACTGTGAATTTTACCAGATGAATAGTTTTTTAAAACTTTTTTAGGAACTCGCTTTTTAACTTTTTTAGGAACTCGGTATCGATCGAGCATTGATAACCATACAATATGAGCTCCCTCCGCTAGTAAACGCAGGAATGGCAATACATCTTGTTGTGGGAACGGTTGCAGAGGAGACTAAGCTGTCGATGAATAAAGATGAGGTAACTTGTGCCTGTGGTATGCAAGCTTCACTAGGGGTTTGACAGAACCAATGTCGTATGAATGCAAACGTGCTCCGAGCATAATATGAAGTTCTCTGTTTTGGTTCCGACCTAATGTCGTAACATACTAATTGAAATTAATTGTCTCCAGGTCGCTGATACGAAGTGGATCTCACTTGAATCATTTCTGAAGAACGAAAATCACTGGTATTTCAAGAAGGGCGACTTCGATTCACATGTTTTCGATGTAAGTTTGCCACAATTTACATGCTTTGCTAATATTATAATGCAATAACGTAATCACCAAAAACATAATATATATATATATCAATTTGCAGTTTCCGCAATTTCAAGTGTACGGTCGCACTGCGAACATGTGTATGCTAGTTGCGATCAGAGAACTTGGAAAATCGCCCGAGTTCGACTTCAATGAAGGTACGACAAACGGCTATTCGAAGAATGAAATAATCCGCAGTGTTTCAGAGTTAACGGCTGAGATTATGGATCGTATGACTCCAGCCGAACTCGCAAAACATTTGTATAATCTCGATTGCTTCGTAGAACATTCGCAGAAAAAGACTTCCAAATTGTGACACATAAAGTGACTGGTTCGTCGCATTTTGCATGCTGAAATGCAATCATAAATTACTCGTCAAATCATAAAGCGTCGTCCATTGACCACCTTCGAGACCCCATGTCCGAGTAACATCTAAAACAAGTGGCTTTTGTAGAACGTTAGAGTGCTCACCAAAATGGGAGTTCGGCCAATTTGATAATGATTAGAGTTCGAGTAACGACATCACTTTTTCATCAATTTATGTACTGCCTCGCTGTCAGTCAGAATTACGAATTCTATTAGGTTGATTCATAATTTTCGCTCCAATTTCACGCCTGTCGTTTTTGAACTATTATTTGCTTCGAACTTTATCAATTCTCTCATACCTTTTTGCATGATATTAGTACATGTGCGCTCTCCATAGCGCACCTACTCATACATGATCAATCGATTCTACGGGAATGCCAAAGACTGAAATGCCACAAACTGGAAATTTGGAGCAGTGTATTAGATTGAGTGATACTCATTACGCAATTATGATAGCGCCACAGCAACACTATTTCCGTAAAGTATTTTGCATGGGCATTCTTATAGGCGACGTGCATCGAATCATCCTTGAAACTGCCTGACCAGATAGACATAAATTCCATAGTTCTGAGTTCTTGAATATTGCGGAATTTGTTTCTTGGAACTACGTATTTCTGATGATTGAGCTAGTGGTCTTAAATTTATCAGAAATGGAAGAGCATATCATGTGGATGCTACCATAAAATAATTGTGGAGATTCATCATTCCATTCAAAAGCCACATTTGGAATGCAGGCAAAATCGAAATTTGGTGGCTGGTTTCGCTACTTTTGATTACGCCTGTTGTTCGAGACAGTCTGAAATTCCGTCTTCAAGTGTTTATCGGAAACATAGACCCTTACTTAGTGACTTAACAAAAATATACCGCTTGTATCACATTCTTTTTGTTTAAGCGACGGCTTGAACATGACACTCAAAATCCGGTCAATTCGTCACTTTTTCGAAAAATATTTTTTACTGCAGAACGAAGTGGATTTGATTCACATAAAACAGTTAATTTATGTGCACCTATTGTCACTCAAATAATGCCAAAGTAGTCCTAAACACAACTGAACGACAAGCGAGTAAACTATAGAAAAGTGATGGAGCGAAAATTATGAATCAACCTGATAATAGGAATGGATCGATGTAGGAGCAGACATTTTTGGCAATTTTATCACAAAAAATACAGATAAATGCACATTACAGATGTAGGTGACATATGAGTATAGTGAAGCGATGGATTTCGACACTCTTCATCGTCCGTAATAGCCATATCCTCCATAGTAGGGGTAGTGATAGTGGTGGTAGTGATGACGGCGCCACCAGGGTCGATGGTAGCCGTATCCACCGTACCCGCCATAGTAACCTGCAAAATTATTCAGATGACTACTGCGAAATTGAATCTAAAAGTCTGAAAATTTGTCTGAAAACATGAAATCTGAGAATATCGATTTTTTGTATTATGATTTCCTCACCCCATTGCGCCTCGACGAAGGCAACAACGGCTAGAAGAGTGACAAGAAGAAGCAGGAACTTGAGCATCAGTCTGAATAAAATATATTTCATAAAAATATTGTACGAAGCGTGAGAAACACTCATGTATACAAAAGGAAATTGAACTTAGTATAGCCTAGATCAAACTAAGGTGGCTTTTATAGAACGTTCGAGCACCCAAACCGAGTGTGGGAGTTCAGCCAATTTGATTGAGATGTGGCGAGAGAGGAGCAGAAAGAGGTTGTTTACCGAGACGAAAAATAGCGCGATAGCACGAAAGAACACGAGAGTTCAGATTAGTCCGCGACCAAATGACAGCAGTTTCGGAGAGGAAATCACATGGGCTCGCTGAGTTTGCTGAATTCATAGTGTGGCTCTTAGAATATCCTGTGATCAGCATCTCGGAATTTAGAAAAAAATGTATTGAGAAAGTATCTACTCGACAAGGTGGTTAGCACCTAAATCGCACCCGGCAATTAAAAACTTAAATTGCGTGCGTCGAAATATTTTCGAATTGAGTGATTACTTTGTGTTTATGGCAAGAGCCCATGAATCTGTTAAAACGCACAGAACGTTTGTACATTGCTGGGGAAGGTACAATGCTGAAAATACGATGCTCGGTCACAAATATTTTTTGATGTCATTCCAGGTTGCCAAGTATTTCGTAATTCGGGCCTTCGACTCTCCATTTCACACACTCTCTAGACCGGTCGAGCGGTGAGAGAGTGTGTAAAATGTAGAGAGCGTGGTATCGTTTCTCGAACTCTATTGCAAGGCATCCTGGGAGACCCCGTGTATCTTCCATGTGTTATATCGCACTTTGACCTACTCTTGTTGGGAAAGCTTCAGAGCCCGAATAAGCCGTCCAAGGAATTTTACGAATTGCACGTTTCCACATTACGCATTGTAAACACAGATAAAACGATCGGGGTACACCCCAATTTGGAGAGAGGAGGCGGCAAATATTTGCTCGGTTTATCAACGTTTCTCGCGTTTCCTCCATCTTCGAAGTGTAACGGTAGCGTGATCTCATGATTTCCGGCTCGATTCGAAGAAGTTCGGAAGCTTTAGAGTTCGAATATGATTAATTGTCTCTTGATTTCGCACAGTCTCCACCGATCGGGTTATGGAAGTTTAAGTTAGACGCTAACCGTACTTTCGCTCCTACGTTTCCTGTTTTTTTTTGAATAGTTCGGTGCTGTTTGCGAGTTTTTGAGTATGGATGGCCAGTTGAGATAAGGCAACAAATTATCTCAATATGTTTTTTCTACGTGCTCACTTCCCTGTCTGACGGATGAGAGTGCAGGCAGAATGAAGCGAGCAATTCTTCCGAATTCATTCGGCATTAGGTCGGGTGAGAACTATGACGTCATGCCAACTTTGCTATAGCAAAGGTGGCATGACGTCATAGTTCTCACCCGACCTAATGCCATTCATTCCTAACACGATTGCTAGTGTTGGCAAGCCGGAACGTGGCCTCACCATTCCGTGTATTATCTTACTGGTCATTCAAAGCGAGATAGTATATGATAGCACGCTCCGATTTCACGGAGATCGATAGATCAGGGACGCTCTTATCATCGTTACCCATCAACACCCCTCTTCTCTTCTCGCTCCATTTACCCTTTGTGATAACGATATACTAACAGTTCTCTCAAAGACATCTTTTGTGTCAAAACTGCACAAAATGATAATTTTTCGTTGATTACTCACGGAAAAACGCAACAACATCCAATAATCATAATAACATTGGAATCCACTCAAATCTGTATGATCTCGAAATGTGACCACTATTAATACTGAAAAAAGCACCCGTGTGATTGCTCCATTGCGATTTCTAGTATACTGAAGTCGTCGGGATAATAAAATATCGAACTCTATGAATCAGGGTATTCTCAAATATTAAACTTCGATGACAGACAGCGATGCCGTTTTTGTGATGTGCATAATTTCAAGTTTACAGACTCCACATTTTACGCTTCGGACAATTTTGGGAGGGACAGACAAAGGATTCCTCCTCGCTGTTGCACCAGCCTCAATTTTTATATAATGAAAGAGTGACGTTCCAAACTGATTTTTCCGGGCACGTCTTCAAGCGCAGAAAACTATTTTCCATGTTCGTGCTCTTCTTCAGCAAGAAAAATAAGCAATAAATTTGATAATAGGATCACGCGTAACCGGGTACCACCCAGTGCCCCTATTGTGATGTGTATGTTGTCAAGTATCCCCACTCCAGATTTCTGGAGGGTAAACATTTGAGCGTCTTACTTTCTACTATCGCTGCATTCACTTTACAAGAATATAGGTAGATAATTTCAATTATTTCCCATTCAGTCTTCGACTATTTATGTCATGTTCTGATTGCTGTCAGGATACTCAATGTCGTTTTTCAAGTAATCGGAAGCGCGACTCTCTACACATGCTATCGTCGGGTCTTCTGATTCTTGCTTTTGCTGCTTCAGTAAAGTAAGTATGTTATCCTCCGACGAAATTGTTTTATTCCTTTTGTTTTCGTTCTAATCTGAAATAAAAAGAACGGGATAGTTTTGCAACATATGAATGCACGATATGGGGATCAAATTTGTATTTCAGAGGAGATTCACCATTAAAATCACCTCCGAAACCACTGGTCACTCAAGACGACAAGTATTTGCGGGTGACTGTAGATCCATTCTGGACTCAACAGTATTGGATAAAACTCGACACCACAAATCTCACTCTCTGTTATGCTTTCGTCGTAGAAGTTCGTTTGCTTGCATTAAATTGACTCAATATTATTGTCGTAAATTGCTTAAATATATTTACAACTTCTTTTCAGGCTGCAGAGCAATGCGACGGCAAGGTTTTCTCTACCGAATTCATCATTGGTAAGCAACTTTTAAACTCACGATGCTTAAAACGCGTTCTCTGTAAAAGCGGGACAGTGCTTTCCGGGAGGTGGCACAATGCTTCAAAATGGTCGTATCGAGCTACAATTTTAACTGGGTAAGGCATGAGCCTATGGGTAGTGTTCACTTCCACATAAATTTTTGGTCTCTAGCTCGACTTTTTGACCTACCAATCTCGAAAAGTAAAACTCATTATACTGCCTCATGTTATATACCATTCGAAAGAGCATTGAAAGTTGCGCCTAATTCTCACTTTTAATCAAGTTTAATGCAATTACGCATGAGTTACAACCGGAAACGCAACAAAAAGTGGAATTTTTGAAGGTTTTTGATTTTTCCGACTAGAAAGATTCAATTTGTACCCATTGATTTTGTGCTCATTGGATTCGCCATCCATTTCTGCATTTTATAAAATTTTTAAATTTAAGTATATCGGTCCTCATAGTTGTCGTTTTTTCATGATTTATGTCGCCCATTTGCCGACGCGGGTTCGAATCCGATCCGACACATGACCTTTTGTCAACTTTTCTTCGACCCAATATTGCTTCAAATTTGTTTTTGGCAAGAATTTTCTGTCCTAATACATTTTTCTCGTTAATGACTTTCAAATATAGTGTAAACATATTCGGTTTTATGGGGGATTCACTGTGAAAAGATCGAACTCTACGTATATGAGGCCGTTTGCCCAAGTATCGAGCAAGGACCAGCACAGCAAAAAACTCTATTTCACGAAGCAATGTGTTTTGTGGTAATTAAAGGTTCTGAACGGTGGGCCTCATTTTGTTCCTAGAGTCGCCGTTGGCACCAGACGCCGTCACGTCGAAACCAGCTTTTTGTTAATGTCGCCCTTCCGAAAAGTGCTAAAATTACGCGAATAAATTTTCCGGGGCAGAATTTCATGCTGATTACGCCTATATACTTCAAATTTAACGAACTATTAAAATATTTTTTTTAAGACAACGTTTCTTTAACATAATTTCGAGCCAACCGAGTTACATGGTTGGAACCGCCGTGGCGTGCGGACTCTGACTTTCAAATTTCACCGATTTTGTAAATAGGCTTTTCTAAAGTGAAGTGAAATAGTGAGTTGAAATCGAGCAAAATCGGCGCGCCTCTCTTGCCTTTCCTCTCGTTCTCTCTGTGTTCTCTCGCACCATTAAACTCTCTCGCCTTTTCCTCCTAGGGAAGAGGGGGATAGTGGAGTGCCTACTCGATTATTAACGTTTTCACATTGTCACTTCAATTTCGAAAAGCCTATTTACAAAATCGATGAAATTTGAAAGTCAGAGTCCGCACGCCACGGCGGTTCCAATCATGTAACTCGGTTGGCTCGAAATTGTGTTAACGAAACGTTGACTTTAAAAAAATATATTGATAATTCGTTAAATTTGAAGTATATAGGCGTCATCAGCATGAAATTCTACCCCGCAAACCTTATTCGCGTAATTTTAGCACTTTTCGGAAGGGCGACATTAACAAAAAGCTGGTTTCGACGTGACGGCGTCTGGTGCCAACGGCGACTCTAGGAACAAAATGAGGCCCACCGTTCAGAACCTTTAATTACCACAAAACACATTGCTTCGTGAAATAGAGTTTTTTGCTGTGCTGGTCCTTGCTCGATACTTGGGCAAACGGCCTCATATACGTACAGTTCGATCTTTTCACAGTGAATCCCCCATAAAACCGAATATGTGTACACTATATTTGAAAGTCATTAACGAGGAAAGTGAATTAGGCCAGAAAATTCTTGCCAAAAAAAATTTAAAGCAATATTGGGTCGAAGAAAAGTTGACAAAAGGTCATGCGTCTGATCGGATTCGAACCCGCGTCGGCAAATGGGCGACATAAATCATGAAAAACGACAACTATGAGGACCGATATAATTAAATTTAAAAATTCTCTAAAATGCAGAAATGGATGGCGAATCCAATGAGCACACAATCAATGGGTACAAATTGAATCTTTGTAGTCGGAAAAATCAAAAACCTTGCCACTTTTTGTTACGTTTCCGGTTGTAACTCATGCGTAATTGCATTAAACTTGATTAAAAGTGAGATTTAGGCGCAACTTTCAATGCTCTTTCGAATGGTATATAACATGAGGCAGTATAATGAGTTTTGCTTTTCGAGATTGGTAGGTCAAAAAGTCGAGCTAGAGACCAAAAATTTATGTGGAAGTGAACACTACCCATACGCATTACCCAGTTAAAATTGTTGCTCGATACGACCATTTTGAAGCATTGTGCCACCCTCCTCCCGTTCTTACAGAGAACGCGTTTTAAAACCATCAAAAACACACATGGAAATTGATAAAGAATGGGAAAGTAACTACAATGTCATCAGATACAACGCCTACACTCACGTGTGCTAAGAGAATTCCTATCACCATCTCGAATGCGCACACCGATGCTAATCAAGTTTGTTCAATTTAAAAATTCAGGAAATGTGTCATTATAGAGCTAGTCATGTTAGAACCCTACAGAGGGTGAAAAATATAGTGTCCCAAATTCATCACTGAGTTAAAAAAGAGTTCTCAAATGATCTAAAGTGATACACCCCTAAAAATTCATGCATTTTCACTCGCGAAGCTCCGTTCAAATTCTCTTTAGAAATCATATGAAGTGCAACTCGGTCGTGAGATATTTCACTCTGCGGATGAGGTCATAATTTTTAAACATTGTTTGAATGCATTAAAAAAATATATTTTGCTATATTAAAATTGCAGGTCGAGTTCTTCATTCGTGTAAGCGTGCGGCGGAACAATGAGGTAATGCTTTTTAAAGTATTTTTTTATTTAAAATTATATTTTACAATGATTAGTACCTATGATCATTTGCAGACTACCGGGGAACGATTCGCAGCGACCGAAATTAATTCAGAAAAGGTTCACTTCAGAATATCAGGCGAGTTTCTTAGAGACAAATCGGGATGAACTTGACATTTTCGATCTTTACGCGGGAAGTTACTCCTAAGGACTGAAGAGTAGAAAGAATTTTCTCAGAAAGTCGCTATAAAGTTATTTTTACTCTTTTAGGACGTGCTCATCTACTATCATCTCAAATCGAGCCAATCTCTGCGGGATTCTTCATCATGGCCCTAATCTGCATTACCATATTCGTTAAGCGCTCCGACGCCCATAAAGCTTCCGCCTTACCCTTCAGAATGGAAAGAAATAACGTCAACAAACAGAAGATCCCTATAATTCGTGAATCTATTGAAGAACATAGAATACGGTAAATTATGTCCTTTGTAAAATGTTCCTGTCAACACCAGCAATGAACATAATTAATGAAGCCAAGCCTAGTTGTGTTGAGATTTCCTCCGAATCGACCTCTGACAGTGAGAAAATGAAAACATTCAGTTGCTACCGACGGCACGTTATTTTAAAAGTCGATGACTGGGTGAGGAGTGATAAGGATGATTCAAACGATTTTGCAATCGTCGTTGTAATCGGCACGAAAGCAAAAACGCGACCTCTTGAAGTCATGATCTCAATATGTGGAATATCTGATATAAAATTTTAGATATAACTGCATGTCGCTAGAAAAATATTCGGGAACATATCAAGTATAAATTGTTATAACATTTTTCGATTTTCAAAAGCGGTTCTGATCTAGCTTTTCGATTTATGGCAAATGCCCCCCCCCCCCCCCGAATTACCAACCCTACTAGGGAACACGCTCTAGAAACGCCTAGATATGAATAATTTTAATTTTTGCATTGCAGCTTCATCTCTGCAATTATTTATGCAGCCGTCCTTCAGGTGTGAACACATTGTGCAAATTGAAAGATAACATATTTTACATTAGAATTATAAAAGTCATCTACAATGAAAAAGAGGCAAACATTAAATTGAATCACGAGCCATAAATGTTGTGACAAGGACGAAATCTGAATATTATTCGACAAAATCGAACCTTGGACTAATTATTTTTTTGAATTTCTTCGCCGAAATTAACAAGTGCACATTGCTTATGCATTTGTGAGGCCAAAAATACCAATTACTGGACTTGCTCAATATTTATCATAGTGATGAACAACAATTCAAACATCTTAATAACCCGTGTGCTTATCGCATTACAAAAAAAACGAAAATTCAAATGTTGGTATTTCTAAATAGTATTCACATTTAGCAAAAAGCTAGACGATTCATCACTGAATCATCATGTGGAGTGGTAAATGTCTTCGAAAAACGGGATACGTTGCTTGTACAGACCCAAAGCCATGATAAGAATGTGCTGGCTCTATGTGGTTTCCATTCAAGACTTTTTTTGGGTTTTTTTCTTAATATTAGAGGAAGAGAAGTGAAACACAAATCAAAATTCGCAAAATTATACCTTCTGCCATGAGGTAAGCTTGTTTACCAGGTCGATGATTGATAATAAGTTAGTGAATATTGAAGGACCCTGAAAATTCCAATTTTACTAGCATTTTGTATTTCATCGACTCACGTATAATGCTCCTCGTTTTGCGAGCACGTATGATAACAACAACTTTGAGTGTCTGAAGTGATGCATATTTGTGTGATCGATTGAATTATAAAACTGAGCTTGACGTACATATTCCTTTCGCTATTTAGGACGTTTATGTCGTTATGACTAAGCCCGTTGAGCACTGAATTAAATAGTAATGCCAAATGATTTTGTTTTCATAAACTTACACGGATTTAGCACAAGGATCTTCTTGATGAGAGCGTACTCTTGTCTGTCCAATTGCGCCTAAAACGAGAAATTGGATAATATTTTTCAAACTTTTTTCCTACTTCTCTGATAGCCGCGATTATTCCAGTTTGCACCTTTGTAAAGCCAGGCGCTTCAACATGCCTGAGGAAAACAATTAATGTATGTGCATTATATTACCACAGTGCAAATAAAGATGTTTGAAAAAAAGATTAAAATTGACATTTCCTCGCTCCAGTACATTGTTCCATCCGAATAGCTGGTTCTGTCCGAGTGATGGGTGTACGAGTAGAAAGCAGAAGTGAAATTGGCACAAGCAAGCGCAGATGCTATTAGAACCCGCTGGAATTTTAACAAATATTTCTAAATATATTTCTAATTGTGGTCAAAAATTGCTGAAAAAAATAACTTTTGACGATATCTCCAATACATTATAAACTGGGAGAGCTTTGATGTATTCAATCGAGCACATAATCTCCTAAAAAATGATAAGATTCGTCTCTGAAATTGCTAGAGTTTACCTGAAACATCCACAGGTTCTCGGCAGTGTTATTGTTGTTTACATCCATCCATATCTTGTTTTCGATGACATACTAAAATTTCAGTTTCTTTAAATATTGATTTCTTACTAAACCTCTTCAGTAATATGGTTCATCCAAGGTGCATCGTGCCCTTGGGTTCGAATAGGCTGAAATCACATTTTTTCTTGACGCACACAAGAGCGCTTAAAAGCACACCTTACCTCAAATTCCATCCCAAGTTTTGAAGGACCGGCAACAAATGCATCAATGGTCAAGCCCTCCACAAGTCTCGGACAGTACGATGCTCTTTAAATTTAGAAGTCATAAACGCATGTGCTTCTTACAGAGCTCGAGAAGCAAGATGAGGTATAATCATTTAAAAATACTCTGCAGTAACATATTTGGTAGAGAGGTTAAATTTTAACAAATGTAGAAAATAGTTTCGTACCTTAATCGAGCATGTGCGTCTTCTAGGAGGAGAATGTCGACTATTGTCTTGCTGATTTTCATGGGCAACGGCTGGTGGTGGCATTCAATAACAGATGTCTAAAATTGAATTATTTATGGAGTTCTTGATGGTATGGTTCCATGACATGATTGATCCCGGAAGATTACATTAAATTGATTCATTTGAAAGCACAACAAAAATATATTCCACTTTTCTTGCCGGCGATAATACATGAATATTGCTGGACGATGGCCGAATTAATAAGCACTCACATCCAAAGATCCCCTTTCTCGCAAATATTTCTTTACGACTTCATTAGATTCTACGTCTTTGAGGTTGTAAATTATCAACGGATTCATTCCTCCACTTATGCATCTTTCCAATCGGCAAACACGACATGGATGGGCGGATTCTGAATAAACTTTCCATAATTTTCACAATCAATATCATTAATTAATTCATTATTTTATGCGTACGTGAGGATTAGCTTCGCAATAATAATATAAAAGAATACCAGAGCGGATGTCCGGAAATCATGGACACTTTCTATTCCACTATAGGAAAACGATAACCGTTTGTGCTCTTACTGGTCTTCACAGTTTGTTGCTTCGAAAAAATACTCAAAAATAGTGTGAAAACTAATCACCGTTTTCAGCACATCGAATATTACTGATGCAGCCCAATTCAACGTGTCCTTGAATTACAGCTCGTCGGAAGAAAGTCTTGCATGAGCAGCATGCAGGCGCTTGATCAAAACGCATTACAAAAAAATAAATAAAATATTTCACGACTACAGCGGAAATAATATGCCTTTTTGAATGATTTAAGTTTGCAATTTGCTTACATCATAGTGGTATCCGGAGGCTGCTGCGCCGCATCCAACGCACGTAGAGGGGCACACTTGTCGCTGAACTTTTGAATCATTATTTTGCATAATTTTAGAAAAATATTTTAAATACATATTTGTAGAATTACATTTTGAAGCCCAACCTCGCTTGATGGCCGTCTCCTTTTCGGCATTTTCTGAAAAGTCAAAATGTTTGCAGTGTCAGGTTCGATGTAATACTCGAGGCGAGAGCAAAGTAGATATTCCGAAGGGGTACATGCGTACACTAGACTATTACACAGAGAGTAGAGATAAGGATGAAAACACCTCTGTCGTGACTGATCTATTTCGAGAGTTGCGTTTATATAAAAGAGGAGAGGTGACTAAAATAGAGATCGTAAGGAATTTTTTTTGCTCTTCGTATCATATCAGTTGCTTTTTCTCCCCAAAAATATCTTTCCCTCTTGTACATTCTCGACATCTTGTACCTCCTGCCCATCCTTTTGACTCTTTCTTTCGTCCCCTCTATATTTCACTCCCTCTCGCTCCCTATCACCCCCTTTCCCCTCTCCCCAGTCCCTCTCTTCTTTCTCTAGTCTGACCTCTCGTTCTCACAACTGCGTACGTGATTTCGGGTAGTCTTCGTTAGAAAATTCGTCTCGCCCTATTGTTTACCAACTGCAGTCCCGCCACTGCGAACGCATATTTACGAGAGACAGAGACAGAGATAGGACGAAATACCCCCACCCCCCTCCCCTTCTCCCGAGTACTGAACGTACTTATCATGCGCGAGGTCATAATCGGCAAGTACGCAAATACGGAAATAACTAATTGTAAGTGTATCATAACGCAATGCCGCTCAACCATACATAGCTTAGGCTTAACTGGTATATTGTTTTGTGTCATCCTGACTATCTTAGTTGAATGGATTTAAAATATTGGAATGAATACGCGTATTGTAACGCAAATAAATTGGGTGTATACAATTTCAGTAATGAGACTTTTGCTCAGACGCTGTAATTGTTGCATGTTCCCATACATCTCGAACATTCGCGAAAAACAATCCCCTTTGTACGTGATTCCTGGATGTTTTTCACAAAAAAAACCTCGACCTCTCGCTTATCGAGGACGATCTGCTTTGATAAAATGCATCGAAATTACACGTACTGCGGACGAAAACATTCGCGATTCGAGTACAGACGAATCATAGAACCGCAGTACACTACAAGACTGCGGGACGATCTACGGAGTGGAGTAGATGGTATCATAGGGAACAGCAACGTTGAAATATGATCACAAACATTTCGAAAAGAACATGTAAATGGATTTCCACTTAATTATCACTAATATTATATCTATTCGGAATTTTGTGAAAATATCGAATTACCCTCTATTCAGAAACCAATCGATTCATGCTTATTGTTGACTTGAATTACAATGATCTCAATTTGGTTATAGCAAAGGTATACTGACAACGTACAGGGAAACCCAAATTTTATAACTCGTAATTGTCAGACAATTTGCCATAGAAATCACTGATTCCATTGACTCGAAAGGTGAGCGAAATACATCATCGTTTGGAATTCTGGACTCTCAGCGGTGCCGATGCGGGCATTTGCCTTTGCCCAGGAGGGGAGGAAGTCGAAGAGACGTCTTCGGATGGTTTTCACTCGAGTTACGACCAGGAGAGGACAGACGTACCCGTACCCGATGCAAACCTAAACAAATTTTAAATAAATTATAAAATTGAAAATATTTGATTAACCATAATTAGTAGCGTATCCTACAAAATGATGCTCAACTAGAAATGAATATGTTAATCTTAAAATGCATAAATATTGTCTAAATACTGAAAGTAATGAACAGATTTCCCACCAGTCTAAGCAGAAAATGCGTGTCATTTGCGTAGTTTTCGTCGCCGTACTCTGCGAAGTAAGTGAGGCCGAAGAACAGGGCCTTGACAGCCAGTGCTAATGCACAAATGGGCAGAATGGCTCGGGTGAGCTCGATAATGCCCCGCACCTCAACAATCACTGCGTATTTACCGCTGTTTTTATAATATTTTTGTGTTGTTTTTATTAAATTGTTGTGCACATTGTGATAATACGTTTCATAATTTGTAGATCTGAACTGACCTCGAATCGCGAATTGAGATTGACCCCGGCGAACTTGGTGTTGTAATACCGCTCACTCAGACGTTTGCATGCTAACAGCAGCTGTGAGATATATTTTAAATTATACATTTATATGTTATATATAATATTTTTAAATATATTTTATATTTTTATACATTATATATTTTGTCCGGGAAGTATTTTAGATTGAAACTACTTCCGTCTGCGCCAAATACGTATGATAATGTGGGCAGACAATCGGGTTAAAACAAATACCATTAGCGAGAATGCCTCTTGAATGGCGACTAATGCAGAGCAGGCAATCTTGAGCGACTCTGAATTTCCTTGTTTGCCACATTGACTTGACACCTGCTTACCGTATTGCATAGCGATCACAACAGGAATGGTTACCAGCACCTGAATGTGTGTTTGTTTTCAGGAAAATGCTTGCTGGTGTTGATTGCTAGAATTCGAGATACAATGTGACGGTCTCTTTATTTTGTACACTGACTAGTCGAAAGAGTGTGCAGAATGCAGAGCTAAAGTGCGCCCTCTTTTTTCATCTTCACTATTTACATTATTTCACGATTTTCTGTTTTGGAGGAACGTTACCCACTTATAGGAACAAGAACTTGCGCATAACAACTTGTGTGGGTTTTCCCGATTTTCAAAATGTGCTTGTCCGAATTTCGAAACACATCATGATTACCTCCAGAACAAGCGCGATAGTGAACGGCGGCATGAATGATACGGATCGTTGTTCATAGAAACTCGGGTAGTAGCAAAGCAGCAATCTCTCAGCGATGATGAGAAAGAAGGAGCACGCGCACATGAAGTAGCCCATTTGATGCGCGAAGACTCCGGGGAAGAAGAAAACTGAGGGAGAAATAGTTCATCATAGCATCAATTTGAGTTCATCGGAAGAACTATTTACGGGCCATTGTGAGCCTTAGGGTTTAGGAACACAATGTTAATGACCAAATATAACACGGGGAATGGAGTACACACAAAATATACCTTCCGACGAATTATTAAGGCGAAAATATCAAAGACCAACATTGTTCCTGTCCGAGGGGTCGATTCGTCACTAGCATCCATAGATTGATTGAGATTTGTCCGGAACCGAGCACAAGCATTCCCACCACATTGGTGCAGAAGAGGGCTCTGAACAAGGGAAAGCCCTTCCTCCTCTGTAAGTTAGTTCCTTCCCCAATCGATATTGAGGAGAAATGGCCTGGCTCTCTTTATTTTGCACACTTTCTTGTTAGGGAGCGCGAGATAGCATGCAATTAGAAGAGAGTGACACGATTAGGGTCCTAAAGATCAAAGATCAAAGAGAAAAATAATACCTGCAGACATTGTGGAGCTGCGATGAGGCAATGAGGAAGAGGAGAATAACAATAAACGTCATTGCAAGTAGCCCAGGAAACAGCTCGGCAAGAGCCAGGGAAGACGGCTGTATCAGCATGTTCATAGACCAAACTCCTATGAAAGAGAAATATCTGACATCTGAGCATCGACTAAGTGTATCTCAGAAATATTAGGTTGTTGCAAAAGTCCTGTGGTTTTTTGTGTCCGCACTTTGAACAATCATAACTCGCGTGTCTCAAATCTTAATCGCCAACAAACATAACATTGTTTAGGGGTATGCTTGAACTTTGTTCACACATATTTCAATCAAACCGATCTTGCCACCAACGCAAGAAATTATGATTTACCCAAATGCATACAGTTGATCAAATTTTGCTTTAAATTTATTTCTCTAGATATTTGGAAGGAAAATCCATGAAATAACTTCATATAGTTGGCTGAGAAGTAGCATTGATATTCTTTCAAAAAATAGGTTAGACTTGTCATCTGAGTGGGTTTGAACCAAATTACATGATTGCAAAAATATGAGCAGACCCAGTCTGCATGTGACTTGTACCTTCTTTATTGAATGGAAGACCAAGCATACAGGCTCCGTCATGTGTGCGCTGTAAGCACCCGAGATGAGGCTATATTCTCATAAAAAATATTGGAGCTTGCTTCTTCTCCGTTTCAGAAAATTTGAATTTCTTATTTTTCAGAAATATGCAAAATCAACACCGAAATGCAACAATGTAGTCATGTCTAGATCAATGCATTCCTCGAAAGGGTGTAACTTCCAGCATCCATGAGAAAAAGTGTTTATAGGGTAAAGGTTGGGGCTTCATATAACCACCATAGTTTGAGCATTGATGCTTCAGAGAAAACAGAATATTGAGAAATGTTGCGTTTTCGATGGATGAATTTTCGTAATGTTAACTGGATCCTGTTCTCGCCTCTCTGATTGGGCAATGCTGATAGGGTGCGCATATGAAAGAGTATGCAAGGCCTCATTAGTAATCAATATCCCGAAGTCATCTATCAATCCAACAAGAAGATGGAAGGCAAAATTTCAAAATTCCACAGGACTTTTGCAACAACCTAATAAATGTGGCAGAAAACGGTAAAAACACCTCTTCTCTACGCTGTAGGAGAGGCAAGGCATGCCCCAATTATCGCGTAGCGCGTAAATATAGTAAATATAACAATAAGATAGAAAAAATGCGGAAGTAAAATCGGAGAAAAAATTCGACGAGAATAGTCGTAGCACTCAACCAATAATTGACTACTAGTAGAGAATGGAGATGACATGAGGTAGTTACTAAGGTGATGAAAGGTTATGGTAAAGGTTATGTGCTCACTGCAGTCAAAACGGCAAAGTTATGAGGGCAAGGGAAAAACAAGAGCTTGAGAAGAAATATCACAATCTATTCGTTCTGACCGCTCTTTCGACCGGTTGATGAGAGTGTATATAATGAAGAGAGTATAGTATCGTTTCTCGACCGCTAGTAATGGTGCTGCTACATTTGGCGTCTCTCATTAATAATCACCGTGAGCAAAAAAATATCTGAGAGAGGCGAACATTCTGCGCATTGCCACATGAGCAGCTGAAATTTTGATTAATATGATCAAATATATTTCCAGAGAATAGCATTTCCAGAATAGCTGATCTAGCGTAAGCGAAAAAAAAGCAGGCGGAAATTCACAATCTCTGGTGGAGCAGAAAATGGAAATAGGTTTTAGTTTGAAAGCACTCGCATAAGGCGATTTGTAAATTGTAGTAGAGTCTTTGAATAATGCGCATAAAGAGCATCCAACCTTGAAACGTAATTTGTTTTGCTGGAACGCCTTTGCCTAATACGAACGGTTAAAAAAACCCTCCAATCTTTCGTTCAGCAATCCCAGGGACTTGATAAGTGGGAATTATAATGGTTTGCAAAACGAATCGATTGGCGTCATTTGATCAGTTTTTACCAGATTAAGAGCAACAACAAAATCGATAAAACACATGATCTAGGGAACGGGTAATAACATGATTTCAAATGTGCTGCACACGCAGAAATTTAATGGCGTAAAATGAATAAGTGATCGTACCTTGCTGGATTCGAAAACACTTAACTTTATAGCTTTCACAAATGACTGCTGACTTCGCGGAATTTACCCCGCATTATTCTTTTTTACAACAAAATAGCCTCTTGCAGGTGTAAATTGATTATAGGAAACATGTAAAAAATATTTGCGACCAACAAAATCCAGTTTCAGTCGATATTAGCCAATCCTGGATTGGAAAATGGAAACGGGTTGTTATGAGCCGTTTGCGTAAGAATCGGGCAATTGTTGTAACGGGCTTAAAAAAGTCAATTCGCTAGAACCTTTAGGATAAGCAGACCCGCTGAACACGATATGAATTTTGCATATGACATTTGAATGTTCAATTAGTACAACGAAATCCCCAAAAACGCATTTTTCTAAGCGATTCTTGTTCCTCCAAATCAGCTGAACTTTCTTATTTTCGTGAGTGCAGCGTGGGGGAAGTGAACTAATCGGAGGGGAGCATTACCCGGATCTGCATTGGCGTTTAAGTGAAAGCAGTTTTCTATATTTCAGCTATATTTAAGATCAATAAAGTGTATCTGATGTTCCTTCTCTCAGTCGTATTCTGACATAGGAATGGGTTTTGTTTCGGATTGGAGCGTGATCTCAATACGCCTCTCTTCTCTTGATCTTCTCATTCCTGCCATTACACGCATTTCCGGGCAAGAAAGAGAGCAGTTCCCACCGGAGTGTTGCGAGAAGAGAGAACGTTGATAAATTAGTTCTTAGAGAAACATCATGCTAGTAGAGAGAGAGAGAGAGGCAAAGTGAAAAGCAGAGAATGGCAAGTGCCATCCTAGAGGACGAGGGTCCTCTAGGATAGACATCACTGGGTCGGATGACCATCTTCGGATGGTAACCTACTGGATTATAACCAAAAAATGGACCCTTCCGTAGAACTTTCACAGAATCATTTTGAGACTTTTGGAACCTACTGTGACAGTTCTACAGAAGGGTCCATTTTTTTGTTTATCATCCAGTAGGTTACCATCCGACGGTGATTAACCGAACTAGTGCCGGATAGACCTTATCACTAGAGGTTATCATAGGAGTCAAGAAGTCTTCAGCAAAAGATTTAGAAAAGTTGCATTTTCAGTAATCATCCGGAAGGTTATCATCCGGCATTGTACCCACATTGACCGCTTATCTTTCTCTTATCATCCCTTCCACTGCACGCGGAAGAGAGAGAACAGTTGCCGCCGGTGTGTGTTGCTAGAAGAGAGAGAGCGTTGATAAATTAGTGGCAGCGGCTCAGGTTAGAGAAACATCGTGTTAGTAGAGAGAGGTAAGAAAAAGCAGGGGAAGGACAAGTGTAATCCGTGCGGACAAGGGTCCTCTAGGCTAGACAGCGAGCCATTGGCAACTTTCTCCTCGTCCAGAAATTGCTCGTGAGGAGCAATAACTGGTTATTAGCAGTGAACGCTTACTTAGTGAAATGAGCATGACACAATGGCATGCTATGTTCGTATGTTCATTGTAATTGTTCATTTCATATGTTCATTGTCAAGTTGGTGTCTAACGATAAAATTATGTGTGTCGGCCATTCAACGACCTCTGATGTCGAGAAACGAAAGAGAGAAGACAGAGAGAGGGAGGACAGCAGGGATGCAACCACGTATGCCCTGACGTCTCTTCCTTTCGCACACTCTCTAGACCGGTCAAGTGGTGAGAGAGTGTGTAAAATGAAGAGACCGTGGTATCGTTTCTCGAACTCTAGACCCTAGCCAACAGTTGTTAGTTAAGCAGCAAGAGAGATATCTGAGAGATGCTCATGCTCACATACTTAGTCTCTGTCCACCCCACTCTTTCTGAGGAATTGGCTGAGGACGGCGCCGATATGATGGAAAAACGAGTGACTCAAAATAGAATGGGGAATTCTCCAACGGTGGTTGGCTCGTTCACGATATGAAAATGAATTGTATTTACTGGTCCCTCGATTGTTATTTTGTAAATCCGATTTATGATTAACGGATGGAAGCCAGGAGAATGTTAGAAAGTAGTTGCATTCCTTTCCTTCGAAAGGCAGGAGTTCATTTTTACAATACAACGGGTGTTTGATGGGGAGAAGTGACAGAGAAGATTTGAGAAGAAATGTAGAACACTTTTTTCTCATTAAAGGGCTGATTCATTGGTTCGGAATAGAACGGAAAATCAAAGGGAACGGGGATCGGTGAGTCAGAACATCTCTGCGTGCTTGGGGAGAGCAGATAAAAGATAAAATCTTTTTTCGATTGAGAAATCCGATTGTCTCCTTTATCTAATCAGTTGAACCCAATACAATTGGGTGGTAGGAGGGGCATTTGAAATTATTCCTAAGGCCTGTTTTACATTTTATAGTCGTCTCGTTGTCTTAGTATTCATTTCTTTACTTTCTCTCTCTTTCTCTCTTTCCCTAGCTCGTTAATATATCCTGGAAATTCTTCGCTTTTCCCATTTTAGTCTGTAGACTGTTCTTTAAAAAGGTTTTTCTTTCAAGACAAGCACTGGGAATTAACTCATTCCAAATGTTGTTTCCATCAATTTATTTACTAATTTAATCCTTCAATCACAGAACTATGTCGGATGCCAGTGCAAGTCTTGAATTGATGAAAAAAAAGGTGAAATTGTTTTTCTTTTCGGATAGGAAAGTAAACGTTAAGCGTTCATTATAAGCACAGTAACCAAAAATTCAAGGCGAAAACAATATCTCTCTCTATTTGCATACACTGCATTTCGCTTTTCCGTGACTGTTAGCGAAAATGGATAGTGTTCTGAGCGAACGAGAAGATGATTATTAATTAGGGTATAATGATCTTCTCGCTAATTAGCACCCGGACACCAAATTTGTATAAAATACTTACATTTTTCAGGCAGCAGATTAACCGATGCAGCGCCTATTGCAAACATCTTCGAACGAATTTACAATGTCTTCACCTCGGTGCTTCACAACGGAACGGATGTAGTGAGCTATCCTTCTGAATAATTTAAAATTGGATTTGAAAACATTAAAAATAATGTGCCAATTTTAGTCTATACGCAGTGCTGTAGAGTCGCTGCGTAAAGAGAAGTGCACTTCCGAGAAGATCGATACAAGGTGAGCTGTTGCATGCTGAACTTCGACATTCATCATCTCTTCATTTCTTGTGCTATCCTTCTCTCTATCACACAATTTGTTCTTCGTTAAATATAAATCAACGCGAAGGTCGGTGTGTATGGGTGTTAAATTGAAAAGCAAAGGTGAGATCTTTGATTTGGATTTCTGCATTTACTGTTTTCGACTTTCTATAAGAGATAGATAGAGTAGACACTGCGAATTCGCGAAATCGCAAAGGATTGAGGGGTGATGCAAATTTGTGCTTGATCTGATTCGCTAATCCCGCCTCCCTGGTCCGCTCTATCTATCAATAATGGATAGAGAACGCGCGCGCTAGTGATGGCGCGGGGGGGAGAAGAGCGATGTGGAAATGCTACGAAATTGCAACGTGAATGCTAATTCGAATCCCTCCACCTGGCATCTATTAGAGGTTGCGGATTCACAATAGAGAGGCGCGTTATTGCGAATTCGAAAACTTCGAATTCCCATCCCTAGTAAGATACTTGGAAGTTGGATTTATATATTTAATTCAGAAACAACGCCGTTAGGGGGCTCGTATACGACACTTTTGAGCCATTGGCTTTAACTATCGAAAAATTGATCACTCGACGAGGTGGATATGCCGAGACAGATGACGTCACTGAACTGGTAAATAACAAATTATATATTCCGCTAAAGTACGTCAACGATCAATTATTTATAGACACATAAGCACAAGTTTTAAAGCAATTTTTAAAGGATCGTTAAGCATCAAAACGAGTTCAGAGTGGTCACAGGGGAGAAACAATAATATATAATTCAGAAACAACGCCGTTAGGGTCCTCGTATACGATATGGTTGAGCCATTCGCATTAACCATCGAAAAATTTATCACTCCGAATTTAAAAAATGATCAAAACTTGATTAGATTATCTCAACATAACTAAATTGGTAGCTTCATGATTATTTTCAGCAAGGAGATTCCCTAGACGATCCACCATCGATCAGCACAGCCAATATGATGAATAGACCGATAAAGAAGGAAATTCAAAATGTGAAATATGTTTCAAAAATCAATTGAAAATCAAGTAGTAATGGAAAAGCAAAATCTCAATTTTGCGATTAAAATATTTTACGTAAGCATTCGAGTCAGTTTTTACGTTAACTTTACAAGCAATTGACCACATTCATAATTATAAATCACGAAATGATTAATAAAGTACAACAAAAAACAAACAATACTATTTAAAAACTGAATATTCCAGGAACGAAGAGAAACAATGGACAATCAGACGAAAAGTTCCGCTACGAAATATGATTCAATGGTTAATTCGAAAACTTTACTAGCAAGTGTTGAATTTCAGGGTTGTTTCACTACATAACATAACGAAAATTACACAAATGCACGATTCTAAAATATTTTTTCGAACTTATACCAGATTTATAAATATAAAAATATAGGCGAGAAGAGGTGGATCATCGCCTATTCAAGTGGCGAATCTCACTTCGGAATCGACTCCTCAGGTAGCTAATTACCTCAATTCAATTCAATTCATTTATCACGCGTTGCCATATTTCCGGAAATATAAAGTTTGAATTATTCAAACGTTAAAAGAACCATTAATTGGTAATTATCTAATTACTAATAACTGACTAATGGACCCTCGCTAATCATTGAGCTTGTTAAAAATTTAGATGAAATTGATTGTACTCGCGATCTCAATAAATCCTCAGACCAACCAAGATCATAGAATTGGAAAGGCGGACATCCCCGGAACTTCACGTCATTTCGTCCAGACACAGACCGCAAGGCGAAAGAGGACACGCGGTGTCAGCAAGACTGTCAAGGTATCACCTCACGCACCCCAAAACGCACCCCAAATACATTCCCTAGACGCGCTTTTGACAGCAGGAATGCGTAGTCCTAGCTGGATTCGATCTAACTCCACTGCACCACCTAGCGTAGTCGTCTCTGCCGCTTGACGTGGTTGTACTTTTACCTTTTGTCTTTTTTCCTCACAGTATGAACATTTTTTTCGTTTCAACAAAATAAATTAAAAATATTATTAAAATCAAATTAAGGTCGAGATTCCCGAGAAAGCCTCGCATACATGCAAGTGTGGTCAAGCATTTGCCAAGAAGCGAGGATTGAGTCTGCATCAGCGGCTACACTGCAGAGCTACACTTCGTGAGAATTTTTTTAAATTTTTTTTTTATTTTGTTTGGAAAGTCTTAGAAACGGGTTTTAATGAAAACACGTAATGATCTGAAGTTTGACAAGAGAGCCTGCGTATCTCCACCTTCATTCACCGCTCGAACGGTCGAGAGAATGTGTAAAATAATCAGGCGAAGGCCCTCTATCGAACTCAATTTTGATCTCAACTCACTTATAATCGCACAAGTTTAGAACAAGTATGTTTACAAGTTGAGGGCCTTGCCCTTTGCTCAAGTCGATTTATTTTGTAAATCAGGAGACCAGAAGAGACCACAAAACTTGTAAACATACTTGTTATAAACTTGTGCAATTAACGATTGAAGGAACGGGTGGTGGTAGTCGTTGTGGTAGTTTCAGCAGCTGTCAAAGGGGTCATGGGGACAGTAGGAGCTGTTTCGGGAGTTATTTCTGCAAAAGCATAAACAATATTCTGTGTCGTATGTAAAATACGATTTTTCGCCAAAAGGTTAATGTCGTGAATGTCTATTCCCGAGTTGATGTTCAGCCGTCCTCTACACGTTCTGCAAGAAGGCGTACTCTACGAGGAACGAACTCGCGCTGCACTACGACGCCGAGCACGCAGCGAATCTCCTACCGATTGCAACCGAATCCCGACTAGAGCTCGTAATTCGAGCCTTCGGAGTTTGTTGCAATTTCGAATATATTCGTAGCGTAATCTGATGCGAATCTGTTTCTCAATAAACGTTCAAATGTTTCACAATAATTTAAATGCTCGAGTAATGTTAAATTGTTAAATTTTTTACATTCTTACACATCAGAACTCAGCGCCCAATTTAGAGCTTTAAGAGACCGGCTCGGTAAGATTCCAGGACAGGCCGGACATCATCACCGCCGATCTTGACCAAATTTTTTTCTTGGATACCCCCATGGGTCCTCTTCACTAAATCGAGTATTAGACGGGTCATGCTCTTGAAACTTAGAAATGCCGGGTTATCAAAATTTGGAAACTCGAAATTCAGCAAAATTCAGAGGTGGGATCTAGGTCCGAGGTTAGTGTGGTGTATTAATATACTAATCTAGGCAACAAAAACAAGCTATATTTCGTTCCGAAAATTCGATCGCAAACTGGTTTTTCATGTTTTAAAATTCAGTTTTATTAATTTTTAAAATTTAAATCGAAAAAACCGCTAACAAACCTACGGCACATGTTGTAGAGCGGAAAATTCTGCGTCGATTTACTCCTTAGCGAATGAAAAATTTTGGGGGATGTTTTTCGATAATTGGCCCTAAAGGTAGATCAAAAAATAAAATTTATCAGAAACCCTTCATATTGATACTCCTTTTGTAGATCTCGTCGAGCTGATCAATGTTTATGTTAAACATTTTTCATGACAATGTGATTCAAGCATTTTATGAGCGCTAGAAAAGGGCATTTTCGAGAGACTCTACTAAAAATAATTATAAATTATTTTAAAATATTAAAACAAAAAATCGCATGACGGCATGTAAGGCACTTTGTAGATCATGCAATTCTGCGTCGAATGAGCCTTAAAATTGCAAATTTGGTTGGGGCATGTTTTGAGATTATTGACCCCAAAGGTAGATCAAAAATATTTTTGTTTCAGAATTCCTTCGTGATGGTGCTCATTTTGTAGACCTCGTCGAGCTGAACAATGTTCATGTTTACCATTTTTGCAAATTAATATGTCTGATCAAAATGTAATCCTAATGTATGCATCATTTCCACGTTTTCCATGTTATCGCTGACTGTTTTGATCAATGGTTTTGACGATACTTACCAACGTTTTACCATTTTGCGATGGTAAAAAATGGGGATCTAGATTTTAGAGGTCGTAACTAGGGATTGCTTCCCAAGAAATCGGCTCTCGATTCTGCCTGTTCTATTAGGTTGATGCAAAACGTTTCTTTACAAGGTATTTTTCAATTTTTTGCGCGAATGCTTCAGTTCGTTGAAACACTGCACAGGGATTATTTGAGGTAGTATTTGGGTATTACAATCATTGCTTTATGAGCCCTTTTGCGTAAGAGTCGGACAAATCTGAAGATATTTGGCAACGGCCAAAAAAGTCAAATCCTTGAAACTCTGGGTTTTGGGGTTATCTGACACGCTGATGGCGAAAGGCATATTCATTTTGCTCAGAAATTAGCCGTTTCCTCCAGATGGCTTGACGTCGAAATATGACTTTTTCGAATAAGTGGCTTCCAGAGATCGCTAAAATTAAGCGAAAATGGTGTCTGGGGCAGAATTGAATTGCCATCACGCCTGTGTGTTTCATTTTTCATTAATTATTTAAATTAATAAGTAAAAATTAACTTTTGAACGCTTTTTAAAGGAACATGAACATTGTTCAGCTCGACGAGATCTACAAAATGAGCACCATCACGAAGTAATTCTGAAAAAAAAATTGTTGATCTACCTTTGAGGTCAATTATCTCAAAACATGTCGCAACCAAGTTTGCATTTTTAAGGCTCATTCGACGCAGAATTTTGAGCTCTACAAAGTGCCTAACATGTCGTCATGAGCTTTTTTGATTTAATATTTTAAAATAATTTAACATTAGTTTTAGCACAGTTTCTCGAAAATGCACTTTTCAAGCGATCATAAAATGACTGTATCACATTTTCATGAAAAATGTTTAACATAAACATTGATCAGCTCGACGAGATCTACAAAAGGAGTATCAATATGAAGGGTTTCTGATAAATTTTATTTTTTGATCTACCTTTACGGCCGATTATCGAAAAACGCCTTTTTTATTCAAACTTTTTTATTCACTAAGGGGTCAATCGACGCAGAATTTTATGCTCTACAACATGCGCCGTAGGTTTGTTTGCGGTTTTTCGATTTAAATTTTAAAAATTAATAAAACTGAATTTTAAAACATGAAAAACCAGTTTGCGATCGAATTTTCGGAATGAAATATAGCTTGTTTTTGTTGCCTAGGTTAGTATGTTAATACACCACACTAACCTCGGACCTAGATCCCACCTCTGAATTTTGCTGAATTTCGAGTTTCCAAATTTTGATGACCCGGCATTTCTAAGCTTCAAAAGCATGACCCGTCTAATACTCGATTTAGTGAAGAGGACCCATGGGGGTATCCAGGAAAAAATTTTAGTCAAGATCGGCGATGATGATGTCCGGCCACAACAGGCGAACCCTCGAATCTTACCGAGCCAGTCTCTTAATAGGGCGCATATGAATATATCACTTCCATAATTCCGAAGTAGAGAACAGGGCTGGGATTTTTTGAAAAAAAAGTTTTAAAAAGTTTTGATCAAAAAATTTTAAAAAAAACTAGCTCAAAAATGAAAAGTTTTTTTTTTCAAAAGTTTTTTGGCATACATCTAAAGTATAACTACATCGCAGCAAAATCGTAAAATCTCATGATTTTTGGCTTTTATGCTGCAACATTGTCCCTTGCCCATACTCTGAAATAGTTCTCTAAACGTAAAACATAATTTTAAGAATACTATTTTTTCGAGAAAAATTTTTAGTCAAATTTTTGCCTAAGATTGGCTAAAAAAAGGAAAAAATCTAGCTAAATTTTTACATTCAATCTCAAAATTTTTTTGACAAAAAATTCAAAAAATTTTTGATTTTTAATTTTTTTTAAATGGTCAAAAAATTCAAAAATCAAAAAATTCAAATACAAAAATCCCAGCCCTGGTAGAGAGATCAAAAACGAAACCCTGCCATTCAAGCCGATTACGATGAAGATTTATGCAATCCTACGAGAATATATGAAATTGAAGGACCCAGCTTTATTTCCTCGTACTATATTTACAATCTGTATCATTGTTGCATCAATTTAGAGCATCATATTAAAGCAGAGAAGGGCGATCGCGGCCAGCACTGAAGAAGATGCAGTAGCGATGGACGTTGTAGTAGGCTCTGAAATATAAAATATTAAAATATAGTGTGAAATGTAATTGATGATAACCAACAACTGATTCTTTTTGGGGGCTTTCACAGTATTGCAATACTATTAAGAATTACCCTTCTAAAATACTACACAAGGGTATTGTTGGTTAACTTCGGGAAGGTGATCATCCGAACTAGTGCCCTCTCTACGGAGGAAGAAGCGAGCGAGTGTATAGAACGAAAGGGCATAATTACAATCAAATAACGATTTAACGAACGGGCGGTAGTCGTTGTTGTGGTAGTGGTGGTAGTAGAGGTACTTGTCGTAGTTGTCGTAGAGGTCGTAGTAGAGGTACTTGTCGTAGTTGTCGTAGAGGTCGTAGTCGTCGTTTCGGGAGTCGGCGCTGCAAGACACTCGTTTTTACTGATTCGTGTGCAAATTACGTTTTGTACTAAAAGGTAAAGGTAAAGATACATCCCATTTTCGAGACTGGGTTCGCGGGAGAACACTGCTATATGATATAAAAAATCATCATCGAGTATCCACTGTTAACAACGCATCCCTTATTGGAAATTTTAGGAGAGATAGAAATAAAAAAAAATTATTGCAAAAGACTCCTAAGTAGCTCACCCAGCCATTTCTGGATGTTCTCGAGAATCGTCTTTCTTGCTGCGGTAAGCTCAGGAGGATCCGCGGGATCCGCCTGGTACATGTCGGCGCAGTGAGAGGTTCCTGTAATGGAAGGAAGTGGATATACTTGAGTTAGACATTGACTCGGTATTCGGTCGAATATATGCTTTTTTCACTACTCCCTCACAACAAAAAAAACGATAGCGATCATGATCCGAATTTCGAAAATGTAGCAAATACATTTCGACCATTCAACTGGCTATGGATTGCATGGAATGGAGATTCAGCGGTCTCGTAGATCTAATGACCTACCCTTGATGAGAATAGGAACGACGCTCTTGTCCAGATTTCCCTGCTCCGTAATCCCGAGAGCGTGCCATGGATCAGCATCTCCGTTGGGGAGAACGACGTTTGTAGTCTGCGATTAAGACATTATGAGATTCCAGAGACCTCGAGAAATCGGGTACTCGAGTTCAGTTCAACGGTAACTACCCCAATTTTCTCAAACTCTGTCGATAGCGTATAATGAAGAGTCAAATACCCGAATTTCGAAATCAATAGTATATCACGCCTCTCACGAGAGAATCGAGCTAAATTTGCTATTCATGGGAATGGATTAAAATCGTGAATTGAGTGCTAACTGGTTTTGGCCATCCTAAGGCATGCCTGAGTTATCCCCGAAGTCTTATTGTGCATACTTCATTTTGGAGCTTCCTACACCGGGTCGTAATTCGGCATCACTCACTTCAAGGGACGATTTCTCGAAAACGGTGATATTAGGTTGGCTTGAAAGTCTTTGTCACTGGTTTTGTTTTCCCCTGCTCGTCGCAGATGGACTTTGAAATTTCCTCGTGCCTAGTGAATAACAAGCAGTGAGGGGCCTTCAACGTAAAGAACTTCCCATTCCCTTCCCATCAGAAAGGGGCAAGTAGAGGAACGATGTATGTCACAAGTGCCATCCACTTCAGTCATGTTCTGATTTGCATTTCAATATCTGACTTCACGATGAAGGATTCAGATACCCTACTGAAGTATCTTTATGGCACACGTGCCCCCTCTACAACACCATATGTAATTGGTTCCATCGCTTCGAAGAAGACGACTTGGCCCTCAATGATCAGGATCGGTCTGGAAGACCTGGTGAGTTGGATTTGGAAACGTTGAAGGAAGTTGTGGAAACATACCCATTTCAAAGTGCCCGTGAAATGACTATTGCACTTAGAGTCCACCATAGCACTGTCAAAGACGGCTTGAGATCTATTGGAATGAGGAAATTTATCGGTCGATACATATCCCATTATCTTTGCCAAGCCAGCCGTGACCGTCGAGTCGATGATTCCATTACTCTCCTCATTTCCCAAGGCGGGGATCGATGGATGGAACGGCTCATAACGGGGAAAGAAGTGGGTCCTCTACGATAACAACCACAGGAGAACCCAACGGGTTGGAGAAGGAGAGACTTCACGGGGTGTCCCAAAACTTGATCTGCAAGTCAATAAAAAAAAGCTGTCAATGTGATGGGGAGTGGTTGGCGTAATCTTATCGGAGCTACTACCTGAGGGCATGTCAATCACCGGGGTCAAGTACGTCACACACCTACATAATTTGAAGCTGGAAGTCGATCATTCAAGGCTGAAGGACAAGAAAGTGTATACTCAACAAAATGACCCCCGTCACCAGGTCTCCAATCAAATCAAGCAGGAACTGGCTAGATAGCGATGGATGGTTCTCCCTCACCACCCGTACTCTTCTGACATGGCACCGTAAGATTACGGGCTTTTCGCAGACCTGACCCATGCCGTTCGAGGTAGGGCCTTCAATTCCCGTATATGTCTCGAGGTTGAACGCAAGCAATACTTTGCATCATGCCCAGTCGGGTTCTAAAGGGAGGGGATCCATACATTTCAGGTACGTTGGGCACATATTGTCAATAATGATGACAAGTATAAATGAACACATGCTTTTCATTTCTCCAAGAAATAAAGTTTTGAAAAAGTGACAAAGATGCCAACCTGATAGATTGAGCGAAATTGACCTCTGAGTGACCCCGACTCATTTTTTGAGCTCTATCTAAACCAATTTTTCTGAATCCGATTTTGAGCAGTGGTACACTTCAGGGCATATTTCTCAAAAATGTAGGTGCAGAAGCAGCTCAAAATTCACAAGTGAATGCAGCTTAGTGAGAGCTTTCAAATGAGTGGTTTGCCAACAAAATACGGGCACGCTGGTGAGAGTTTCGCCCCTTTTACGTATTTTTATTATTTGAAGGCACTCATTCTTCGCACACCGCACGTTTTTGGGGAATGAGGGAGGAGTGAGAACAATGGGGGAGTGAGGGGGACAATGGGATCATTTCACTCTGCGCTCTCAAAAACACGTGGTCTGGCGAGGAACGAGTGCCTTCAAATCATCGAAATACGTAAAAGGGGTCAAACTCTCACCAGCGTGCCCGTATTTTGTTGGCAAACCACTCATTTGAAAGATCTCACTGAGCTGCATTAACTTAGAAAATTTGAGCTTCTTCTGCACCTACATTTTTGAGAAAAATGCCCTGAAGTGTACCACTGTTCAAAATCGGATTCAGAAAAATTGGTTTAGGTAGATCGATAGAGCTCAAAAAATGAGTTGGGGTCACTCAGAGGTCAATTTCGCTCAATCTATCACCGTTTTCGAGAAATCGGCCCCTGAAGTGAGTGATGCCGAATTGCGACCCGGTGTAGGAAGCTTCAAATTGAAGTTTGCTCAATAAGACTTCGGGGGTCACTCAGGCATGCCTTAGGATGGCAAAAACCAGTTAGAACCAATTTCGCCATTCCCACGTCCAGCTCGATTCTCTCATGAGAGGCGTGATATACTTACATTGTATCTGCTCCTTCCTCCGTACTGGTAGTTTGTTCGGGAGACGCCACTGTCGACGCGGTCCCTGCCTACGCCGAACACTTGCTCGCACATGGTGATGTCGAAACTGAAGTTTGGATAGCTTGAATTCCTTGATCAAACTAAACGGTTCCACCATTCTTTCAATTCATCTCTCACAACCTGACTTGTCGAAATGAAAATGAAGATATGTTTGCGCGCATTTCGAACGCTAGTTTGAATTAATAATTTATCTTACTTAATGGGAACAGGCGTTCCGAAGATTCCCTGTCCATAGTCAGTGCTCTGGTAGTAGCCAAACTCGTTGCATGTCTGCCACGTCCACAAAATGCCTGTGAATTTATCATTAGAATATCGTACTGGGTGAATCACTCACTAGATAGCTGGCCATCGGTAAACGTCTTGTCATGACCGTCTGCAATGTTCTCTTCGGTCTCCATCACGCTCAATGGTCGTACCAACAAATCCCTTCATGTCGATGAGATACTGCACATCCATCTGGTAGCTACTCAGAATGGCGTCATCCCCATACCCATAGTCGTCGTCCATCCGAAGTGCGCTGAGATTTGGTTCATTTTTTAGTCAAATATGTTTTAGTCAAATTAGAAAAATGATTCATTTCTACACTTGAATGTCAAAAACAAACCTTAGCGAATCTAAGCTGCTCATTGTGTCGTTCTCGAAAAATGAGCAAATATAAATCACATCCTGCAAAAATAGCAATTAAATTGTCAATTGCATTTTTCAATTGGTACAAAGCACTTACAGACCAATCGAGGTCATTGTACTGCACGACATCCTGATACATTCCATAAAGCGCACCGAAAAGCTCATTCATATCGAGAGCATCAATGGTTTCTTTCGGATCAGACGTCCACTTGGGGTAAAGGCTATAAAAAAAGTTAGGAAATCATTCAAAACACGATTTCGAATTCGAAATCCTGAAAATCGAATTTATCATACTAATTGAGCTGTGATAGAGAGTATAGAATGCAAACAAGTGGCTTTTTCTACACCTACTTGAATTTCTCCTGGATCGTCGCTCGTCCCTCCGGATCTAGCGTCAATTTGTGCAGATCTTGGAATGATATGTTCTCCATGGTCATCATATTTGCTTTGTACCTTGGAACGCCTCCGTGGTTCGATCGTAGCACTTCTGCGACTGCTTCATGATGACGTCCTCAACCACCTCGAGGTACTCTGAATGAGAACATCAGTCGATAGTCTACCGTATCCTACAAACCGTAAAAATCGGCCTTAGCCAGTACGGGACCAGAGGACCCGACGGCTCCGAGAATCAATTCGGGGAACCATTCGCGAGACCAGGCGGCCAGTGCACCTGAATGGAATATTTAACAAAATAATGTTTGTCGCCGCATTTTCTCCAGGTGTATTTGCATTTCAAAGAAAACACATAATCGTATTGCGCGAGGTCAGTTTCTGTGGATTCTCGATAGATAGGCATAGAGACGTTGCAATGATCATCCTTCGTGATACAATGGGAAAACGATGTACCCGGGTACGATCCGCCAAAAGTGATCCACGGTCCAGTCCGATTATCCCTCACTTGCCGAGTTCGAATGAAAGTTGCTACGTCGTACAACATTTGAGAAGAAGTGAGATATTGGAGATCGTTGGTTCTGAAATAGTAAAGATGCTTCGTAAATATAACAACACAGGACAAATGTGTCGAGTCACATTATAATGTCCTCATCTTACCCCAATTTGCTCTCTCCATAGTATCGATGCTCGAGAAGGAAGACGTTGGCCCCGACGGCCTTAGCATAGGTCATCCAAGCCACGTCCTCATTCCGAGTCCAACTACCGGATTCAGGGCCTGGACAGGACGTAATACAAATACAATATTTAGAAAAATTAAACAATATTAAAATCTTTGATAACTTTTTAAAATATAAATAATAGGAGTAACACTGAATATTATGTAAAATGCGTTACCTTCTCCTCCAATCATCAAGAAGTTCGGGCCGTCTGCAGAACCGAATTTGTAGTTGAAGTACCATTTCTAAACGAATTATGATTACATATATTTCTGGGAATACACATTCAACCTGTTTGAAAGTGCGCTCCTCATTAACGTTGAAATGATCCCAAGTCTGCTCAATCCAATCTTTTCCTTGAGTTTCCGTATCCAACTGTTCCATCTGGGGTATCAATTATTGTCCATCTTTAATTTTCGCATCGCAAATGAAAACTGTTAATCTATAATTACTTATCAAACTCACGCTATCAAAAACTGGAGGTGGGAGCAGCACATAATCTCCTTTGCCAGTGAATTTGTTCCGCTTCTTCAGATCGAACTTCTTCGACATCTTTTTCAGTTCCGCAGTGCGTTCAGCGCGCAGCTTCTGAGTATAATTTTAATTAATATAGTTATAATATAATTATAATATATTTAAAATATAATTAAAATATAATTAAAATATCATCAATATATTAACGATTAATTGTGAACGTATCATTCCTCTCTTCCCCTACGCATTCATCATATTTTACTAACTTCTGGCATGTGTTATACTGAAATTTCATCCTGACGAGGCTTGCACTCTAGCTAGAATACTCCCCAGAATACAGAATCTAAAAAGATCAACGATCAACGATCAACTGCGTACGGTAGCATCGGGAGAATTGGAGTTAGTCGGCATGGAAGGGCTGACTGTCGGATCGAAGAATTGGGGTCGCTTTCCCACGTTATCCGTGATGTCCACTGAAAAAGTTCGAATTTTTGGCATTTAGAGTTGAGTCAAAAGTTGTGCATGATTTATACACATCGAAATGTCAGAACTGCGTTTTCAAAATGAACATAACCAAGCTTTGAATCACCTCTATCGGGAACAGGGAAGACTGGATTGATCCATCGTTGCATGTTCTCAAGCGTAAGCGTCTGAATCTGTCTCATCTAAAATATTGCATAATCAGGTGAAATTGTTGAGACAACTCGCATTATCCGTGCATTTCACAGTGGGATAGAAGCAGGAGGCGCCGATATCTTGACAATGAGAGCCCCCTGAAAACAATAATAACAATACAACAATAACAATTAATAATAACAATAATATTATTACAAATCATCAGATTGCTCTCACCGTCGACTTCAACAATGACGACACTCCAGTGCTTCGGATCGCTCTTCTTTGTGAGGAAACTCCACGGGTCTTGAGTTCCGTGGGAGAAGATGACGTTAGTTCCCTGAATGATTCACAAATTGTACACAAATGGGCAAAGATCTACGATCTAAGATTACAGTTGCTTTCCGCATAATATTCTCGTGCTCCTTTTTTCACTAAAAATGGAAGCAAAAAAACAAAGATCAAAGATCAAAGATCAAAGATCAACGATCAAAATATTTACCGCATAGTAATCTCGTTCGCCCCAGTACGCATTCGTCGCGTCGATATTCTTCTGAACCTGATCCGCATTCATGCCGAAGAGCTGCTCACAGTATTCGATGAAAGAACTGCAGTTTTTTTTGTAAATAATTATAGTAATAATAATAAAAAATCAATAATAATAATACAATTTTACTTCAAAGATTCGGTCTGCCCGAAGACATTGTCTCCCTTATTAGTGGTCTGGAAATATCCGAACTCGGCGCAGGTCTGGTAGATCCAGAGACGAGTGCTGTCTAAAAAATACATTCCAATCACTATCTAATACGGATTCATTACAATCTCAATCAATTAAAAACTGCCTAATTAAACGTTACAAAGTCATTACTCATCCCCAGCATCACTCACCTACTATGTTGTACTTCGTAGAGCTCAATTGTTCGATGCCAGCAGTGAAGTTGATGTCCATCTGAATATGTATTATTCATTTATATAAGTATCTAATTGACACTTGAATAATTGGTGATAGAGATTAAAAATTAGACTAAAGCAAATGTACTCCTTACCCTCGGTGGCATGAGCAGTTTGAACGCCTTCAGAGGGTCGTAATCGGGTCCGTTAGCAGTGAATTTCTGATATGATTACAAATATTTCCTTAGAATCAAGAATTGTATTTCCTTCTCATTACTATTCAAATCGGATTCAATTCAATGTTTACCTTGCACAGCTGGTCAATTGTAGGCGAATTATATTGAGCCGTGCCTTCGAATGGATTCTTAAAGAGTGTTTATATAATACTAGAGTTCGAGAAACGATACCACGGTCTCTTCATTTTACACACTCTCTCATCGCTCGACTTTTCTAGAGACCATGTGAAATGAAGATACGAATGCCCGAATTACTTACTTACGATCTAGTTTATACCTCAGTTGAACAAAATATCAATCAAATTTCAACGCTGGGTTACCGTAAGATAGCCGAAGAAGTTGTCGATGTCCAATGGCGAGAGCACATCATAGTAAGAGAGAGGAGGTGTTATCCTGAAGTGCAACTACAATAATAAAAAAATATTATTATATATTAATATATTATTGATTGATTATCAGGTTTCCCGAAGTATTGCTGATCGCTGGTTATCTGTGCCATTAAAGAGAGGGAGTCATCAATTTGATGGGTGATAAAAGAGCAACCGACAAAAGAGCAACGGGGCGCCGTTCGCTGGGGAGCCGAAGTAGGAACTTGGGAGTTGTTGCATTGTCACTAGTATGCTCACCACTACACCACCCTGTTTAGATCCTGTAGCTAGGCGATCTTGAGTTTAACTCTCTATCACCGTATAGGGGTTCATGGTCTAAAATTAAGAATTTGGGCGGAAATTGATGGCTATACAAGCTTCAAATACCGTAGATACTCAATATTACATTACCCCAGAATCTACTGTAACCGAGTATCATGGGTATCGATTGTTTACGGTATTTGAAGCTTGTCTAACCATCAATTTCCGCCCAAATTCTCCATTTTAGACCATGAACCCATAGATATGGAGTAAAACTCATGATCGCTTAGCTACAGGATCTAAACAGGGTGGTGTAGTGGTGAGCATACTAGTGACAATACAACAACTCCCAAGTTCCTACTTCGACTCCCCAGCGAACGGCGCCCCGTTGCTCTTTTGTCGGTTGCTCTTTTGTCACCCCCCATCAATTTCACTTATTTGCTAATGTTACGATAAAGGAATCTTATCAGATGCTTGGTATAGCTTCATAATAGAGTTCGTAATTCGGGCTTTCGTCTCTTCATTTTACACACTCTCTTGCCGTTCAACCGGTCGAGAGAGTGTGCAGAATGAAGAGAGACAACGCGAATAGTTTAGTACGTACCCGAATCCCATCACAAAATCTTATCAGCGTCACGAAATTCTACAGGCGGTGAGAGAGATGGGAGAGCGCAATAAAAACGCTGTGTGTATGAGCTTTCGCTGAATGACATCAGAGTCATTCTATCATCGTTATGCCACCAAAAGGCAGAGCGGCATTTTACTGGAAGGAGAAACTGAACAGAGAAAGAGTTGGCTTGTATCTTCAGTTCACCCAATTTCTCGGCCGGCTCGACGAATAAAATGACGCTACCTTGGTATCATTGCTCGAACCCTACTCGCTAGCAATTCTCAGATTCATGATTAATTTTGTCACCAAACCGAATTGTGATGCTCACTTGAAGATGTCGGTCAGTGTTTGCCTTCCCTCCGCCGATTGGAGCAGTTTCTGAGCCAAATCGATGCCATCCTTGAGCTACAAAGTAGAGTTCGAAAAATGACACCGCGATCTCTTCATTTTACACACTATCTTGCCGTTCAACCGGTCGAGAGAGTGTGTAAACTGAAGAGACGGTGACCCGAATTAAGAACTCTACTACAAAGGAAATCTTTGGTCATAGTTTCCCTTGTCATGCATGACACCTCGTAAAGCCATGTTTCAAAATTTTATGCAACATTTAGTATACATTGTTACACAGCTTTTGTTGAAGTGCATATGCTAAAATATAAAAAAAATGTCATGTAGGCTACCTGCTTGTAGCACAGTCCTCCGTAATTCTTGAAGTCGTTGTCAACAGTTTCAAGGTAACCTGAATAAACGATGTGCCATCAGTATGGCGTAGTGGGGATTAGTGATACCAAAATGGCGCGCGCTCTCCTCGTTTCACACACTCTCTCGCCGGTCAGACAGAGCGAGAGAGCGTGTGAAACGAGGAGAGCGCGCGCCGTTTTGGCATCACTAGTGGGGATAGTGGTGAAGTGTTCGGAGATTGGTGTTCGAAGATACCTTAGAGCACTAAACTCGAAAAGATTATACCAAACCTTATACTCGGGAGGGATCGCGGAATGGACCGGGTATTGGTTGGAGATTGTGTACCCACATACCGTAGAAATCCATTTGTGCGAGAACAGGCCCTGATGAAGCGATAGATCCAGCGATGAGTTCGGGATGCGCGAAACGGGCCCACGCGGAAAGCGCGCCTTCAATGGTACCGGAAGTGAACCAAAAATCCACTCCTGGATTTTCAGAATACTCTGTGAAGGTCCCACTGACAAATATGGGTCAGAGAATCGATTCTACAAGTACGCTATTATATTGGAGGAGGGAGCAACTGCAATCATACATTGCATAAAGAGAGCGAAAATTATCAAAAATCCGCTTTTAAAGGAGTGCTCCGCGGAACAAATGCTAGGTAGTCCCACCACGAAAATTCTGCGCTCGCAATGGGAAACTGTAGCGAATTTGCCCTTAGAATGAGAAAAATATGTAGAACAAGTGAAACATATGTAGAACAAGTGAAACATAAACGAACCAGGCGCTACCCTGCGCTTTCAATGAACTTTGCGCGTATGTAAATAATGTAAATAGGCCCAGAGGCGTCTGTGAAACTTCGTACAAAGTGATTTCTGATCGGGTGACTGGCCTCTACGATGTCCACACTGTCACTATGGGTGACTGAACATTCCCCGGAGCACCCCTTTAAAGACTGCATGGCACACCTCTGTCAAAATGGTCGCTTTATGAATGTGCTACCCGAAACGTCGATTCGTGATCTACCATATCGATTCCGTCCAAAAAAAGGGGCGCTACCCCCGTATTCCTCATCACCTGCATACGATCCTCCAATGATGATCCACTTCTGCTCTCCTCCCTTCTCCTGGTTCCGCTGTCTGATGAACTCGGCGATGTCTTCAACCGCTTGCTGGGACGAGAGATACTTCAGGTTCTCGACGGAAAGGTCGCTACAATTGCAAGACTGTGTTCAAAATTATTGATATTAAGATATTATCGTATTTAAATTTTCATTTGTTTTCCATATGCAAAATCATAAAGAAAAGAAAATCCTTTCCAGCAATTTTCTGACTGAGTATCCACATTTGAGCTCTGCTGTAGACCGGATATGAATTTGAACGGACTCTGTGGGCCGAGATTCTCCGTAATATCGATGCTCCAGGTTGAATATGTCCGCGTTCAGCTGTTTCGCGTAGTAGACGTACGAGTACTCCTCGCCGACGATGGCGGACTCAGTATCCCAACCCTGAGATCAAGTATGATACAGTATGCCACCCCTGAGAGTAACGATTATACAGTATCCCTTCACTGAGAGCAAGGATGATACAGTATCCAATCCCTGAGAGCAGAGATTATATAGCAGGTTGGTGCGAAAGTCTTGTGGTTATTTGTGTCCGTACTTTGAACTATCATAATTCTCTCGTCCCGAATCACAAGGACTAACAAACATAGCAGTGTTTAGAGGTATGCTTGTACTTTACATGCATATATTTCAATCAATCCGATATCGCGATCAACGCGATAAATTATGATGAACACAATTGCAATTGATACTCAAATTTTTGCATTAAATGTATTTTACTGGATATTTGTTGGAAAAATTCAAGAAACCTGCCCATACTGATGTCTGAGAAGTATTATGTATACCCTTTCAGAAAATAAGTTTCAACTGTGTCTCGATTCAGTTTGGACCGAATTACATGCTTTTGAAAATATGCTGTCGATGCTGGCTACATGAAACTTTTTCGGATGTTTTGCATCGAAGACCAAGCATACAGGCTTCACTATGAGTGCGCTATATTCACCCACCAAGAGGCTTTATTCTCAGAAAAAAATATTGGCACCTGCCCCTTTCTCGTTTCAGAAAATTTGAATTTTTCATTTTTCAAAAATATGAGAAATCAACATAAAAAATGCAACATGTAGTCATTTACAGATCAGTGCATTTTTAAAAAGGATGTAACTTCCATCATCCATGAGAAAAAGTATGTATAGGGTAAAGATGGGAGCTTTATATTACCACCAGGAATTGAGCATTCATGCTTCAGAGGAAACAGAATATTGAGAAATGTGTCGTTTTCGATGGATAAATTTTCGCAATTTTAACTTTATCCTGATCTCGCCTCTCCGATTGGACAATGCTGATAGGGTGCGCATATGACATAGTATGAAAGGCCTCATTAGTAATTACTATACGGAAGGTCATCGGTAAGCTGAAAGGAAGATGGAAGGCAAAATATCAAAAAAAAACACAAGACTTTTGCACCAACCTAATAGTATCCAATCCCTGACAGATATGATGCTACCGTGTCCCTTTCCTGAGAGCAACGATGGTACGGCGTTCGATAGAGATCGAAATTCGGGAAATTGTCTCTTCACACTAATCGTCTCCAGATTTCACACAAACACTTTCGACCGATTCAGTGGCGAGAGATAGAGAATGGGAAATGAAGATACGAATGCCCGATTTGCGGACTCTAATCGTCTGGCTCTCTCCAAATCGCATGTTCTCTCGCTTTCTCGCACCAGCGAGAGAGTGTGTGATATGGAGAGAGTCAGATCATTGCTCCAAGAGAGGGGCAAGGATGCAGCAATTACCATAATTTCGAAATCTCATTTTCAAGAAATGCACGAACCTCTCCACCTAGATAGAGAATGTTCACGTTCGAGTCGGCCTTGACGTAATCGTGATTGAAGAAGTATCTCTGAATATTTACGTAGAATACCTATTTGCGCATTGCCTATTGATTGACCTTTCATGTCTTTAGTATTTTTTCGACAACATAGTTTTTTACCAGGATATGGCTATGATTTACCTGATTCCAAGTCTTCTTATTAGATGAATCGAAGTGGTCCTGTTGCTGCGTCACATTCGCACTTCCGTACTTTGCATTTGCGAGAATCGCCGGATCGATCTTGAAGAGGATACAGTTGGCAAAAACAAAAACAAAAATGAATTGAAAAAATAAAAACAAAAATCAAAAATGAATTGACAAGTTGTGCTCTCCTCGTTTCACGCGCTCTCTCGCTTTGTCTCGCTCTCTCCACACTTGGCAACACTGGCTACAGTAATCGAGAGCGCTCGGGGAGACAAGCAAACCTTGTCGGCCGTTCTCCTTCTCGTGATCAGTCTGGGAAGGGCGGAGGCCACCGTGGCCAGGGCCTAGAAATTAGTGTGGTATACGGTATAAGAGCGGGATAAGGTAGTACAGTAATCGATGACTCACCACGACCGCTAGGAGCCACCTCATAGCGCTGACTGAAGATGGTGATAAGAGGAAGATTCAGAATTCTCTCTTTTGGTAATAAACGGGCTATCGTCTAACTCTCCCCATTCTACATGATCTCTCGTCCACTCTGACGGAATAGATAACGCTTGGAAAGGAAACACCGTTGCTGTAATAAAGATAACGCCAAGCCCCCTTGCAATCATCTTTCCGATGCGATCGCAATGACTAACCGACAGACTATGCGGGTAATTAATTTGGCGTCCTCACAGAATGAGTCGTAAACAGAGCGAGAGAGGCGATAAAGAGAAGCAACTCTCTTCCATCTCCAAACACTCTCGGAGGAGGGCGACTTCGTGAGTGAATGGTACTGGCATTATGATAATAGAAAGCAGTGTCCGTGCACAGTTGAAAGGTGATATTGGCTTGAACCATTGTTCACAATGATCCCAAACTAGAATTCGAAAAGGGAAAAAACATGATCATTCTTTATTAATTTATCGTGAACAGTCACAACCACGAGCAGAGAAACGCGAGCACGACCGGTAGGAGAAGTGAGATAGAGGAGGCAGGAGAAGTAGTCGTCGGAGAGACTGGAATTAATCTTATATCTCTCTTTCTATGATACATTTAAAGGAGGAGAAAAGGTAAAATTCCATTTTTGAAGCTTTCATATGCACGGCCCAGATCTCCCCAACGATAAGAAGCTCCGAAATTTTCACATTGATATCTCCATTCCAAACAGAGCTATCGGTAGTTGGCGGGGAGCCAAATCAGGGAAAGCTCAGGCAACGATCGAGAGAGCACGCGACTTGAAGAGAGTTCTCCTCTAATTGAAACATATTTCAACCGGGCGCGCGTTTGCCTTTACTCCTCCTTTAAGGGTTAGATTTTTAAACAAAATTATCTGGCTTATTGCGTATTGAAAATGCAATTTCTTTCACTCAGAGCTCACCAGTCGTCGTTGTTGTTGGAGAGGAGGGAGGAGGCGCGCCTAAAAAAAGTTTAAAATTAATAACTTTCAAAATATATTTAACGTAATGTGATATGTGTCAAAATACTGCAGATTCTATTTTTTCAGCAATTTTTAACGTCACGTGAGCGCTCATCCACTCACTCAGCCACTTCTGGATGTTCTCGAGAATGGTCTTCCTTGCTGCGGTCAGCTTGGGAGGATCCGCGGGATCCGCAGCGTACATATCAGCGCAGTGAGAAGTTCCTGGAAGGCAAGTCTCGTTACATGTTTACTACGTCAAAAAATATATTTTTGTATAATGCCCTATAATAATGAGATCAAATGAGGCATACATATGTAAGAGGCACAACCGTGCCGAAATTTAGTTTATCCGTGGAAAGATAGCAACGGGACAGAGGAACTCGAGGAGGGAAGACATACCCTTGATCAGAATAGGTACGACGCTCTTGTCGAGATTTCCCTGCTCCGTGATTCCTAGAGCGTGCCACGGATCCGCATCGCCATTGGGCAGAACGACGTTCGTCGTCTGAGATTTGGAATGTGAACGTTACATACGTTGGGTTATTTGGTCCAATGATTGAAAGTGTGCTGAACTGTTGGATATTCAGTAGTGATTCTTTGTTTTTTATTAAATCGAGTTAAACTTCATTAAGAAATTGCATGGGCGCTCACATTGAATCTGGTTCTTCCTCCGTACTGGTAGTTCGTGGTGGAGACTCCCATCTCGACTTTGCCCCTTCCATGTCCGAAGACTCTTTCACACATGATGATGTCGAAACTGAATATGAGTTGCTTCGGAGTGTCAATGCTTTCAAAATCTTGCAAGATACTCGATGCTATCGACTTCGTTCACACATGCCGAAATCAGTCTTAGGGGCCCTATGAGGTATTAGATTCTGTGAAGATCATAAGACGGCTTTTATGGATCACTCATAATTACGATTCTTTTAGGAAAACCCTGGTATTGCCATTTATAATCCGACTAACTTGATGGGTACGGGCGTTCCGAAGATGCCAGTTCCGTAGTCAGTAGTTTGGTAGAAGCCAAACTCATTACACGTTTGCCACATCCACAAAAGTCCTGAATTTAAATAGTATTTTTGTTATTATTATTATTTTTAATAGTATTATTATAATTATTATTATTAGTATTATTAATAGTAAAATTTTATTTTTATAAATTCATATAAAATATTAATATTAATATAAAATAGCTCACCAGCGAGCTCGCTATCTTTGTACGTGTTTGCGTGCCCGTCTGCAAATATGATAGCAGTAATAACAAGCTGCGCCCCGTTATGAAATGGACGGAGCTTGGCTCCCAAGATGTATAATACAACTACGTATGTTTATATATTTTCGCCTTCTTGCTTGAGTCTTGGCTACGATATCACTTGATTACACATATAATCTTAACACTAGATCCGACTGGAGAGTGTGGGACTGTATAATCGTTTCTAGTTAATCTTTTAAGTTAAAACGCCTACCGACAAAGTTACGCATATTATCGAGATACTGCATGTCCGCATTATAGCTGCTCGATATAGCCGCATCTCCATACTTTTCCATTCGAAGAGCACTGGAATTTGTATTTGCATTTTATTTTTTATTCCACTGCTAATTATATATCCACTCTCATCTATGAAGCAAAACAAAACACAGATTTCGATATATTCAAATATTGTGATATTTGCATTGTTTTTAAAATTTATTTTTTACGTTCTTATAATCATAAAAATTAACCTGAGCGCATCTATGCTGCTCAATTTGTCGTCTTCGAAATGGGCGCACAGCTCTTTCACGTCCTACAAAAGTAAGAATGTACATTTCGAATTTGCGATAGCCGTTCCATCAACAATATTTAATAAAATAACAATAACATTTAACATAAAATAATAATTAAATGCTGCAATATCATTGTCGGTCATGCATATTCACCTTCCCATCGAGCGCATTGTACTGCACGGTGCCCTGATACATTCCATAAAGAGCCTCGAACACGTCGTTCATATCCAGCTCATCGATGGTGACTGCAGGATCGGATGTCCACGCAGGAGACAGTCTAAAGGTTAAAAAAGGAGAAAGGCAAAGGTTCATCTTATCTGTACATCCTATAGGTACATCAGTCTAAAGGCATATCCTATGGTAGTATATAGTCTACAGGTAAAGGTAAAGTCACGTCCTTAGACCAATCTCAATAGACCGTGAATACAGTCTACAGTGAATATCCGAATCACGAATAATTCCAAATTTAATTTCTCATGAATTTTCTACGCTCTCGATTGTGCGTTACATTTGCTTAAAAATGATTTAAAATCAATTAGAATTACTTGAATTTCTGCTGAATAGTCGCTCGTCCCTCCGGATCCTGGGTCAGCTTGTACAGGGTCTCGAATGCCTCTTTCGTTCGATCATAGCACTTCTGAGAGTGCCTCTTGATGACGTCCTCGACCACCTCGAGGTATTCTGAAGGTGCACGTCAATCGATAATAGATCAATCAATCGAAAAAAAAGAGATATGCTAATTCTATACATGCTATCGCCACTTATCCGGCAGAATGATTGCATAAATAAAAAAACTGTGGCACGAATTGCGTATTTTCTATTTTCAAGGTTACCATAGAAATCGTCCTTGGCCAATACGGGACCTGAAGATCCGACGGCTCCGGCAATTAGCTCAGGGAACCACTCGCGAGACCATGCGGCTAGTGCTCCTGAATTGGATAGCTAACCTGATGGGAAATATTACTATCATATTTCCCCTGTTCGAGGCGTGACGCTACGACGCATGCCTAAGCGAGAAATGACTGCACATGCTTGATGAAAGTTCGACTCTCGAGTCATTTCAGAGAGGTGCTTTACTATGAGGTGCTTTCCAATTGACATTATAACGCTACTGAACGGACCAGGATAGGATCCTCCGAATGTGATCCAGGGTCCGGTGCGACCCTTCGTCACTTGCTGAGATCGAATGAACGTTGCCACGTCGTACAGCATTTGCGCAGAAGTGAGATACTGGAGATCGTTTGTGCTGTAATCGAACGGAAGGCTCGTAGTTTTTTTTCAATAGTTTAGCACGCAATATAATAGAAACTGATGTTTGAGGGCCACGTTAGGCGAAGGGTTGGCTGTTTGATGTTGAATGGCGCTAATCTCATCCCATATTGCGAAAACCGAGAAAAGATTGCGAAAAGATTCGAAACGAAATGGCAAAATGTAGTTAGGCGTAGCTTTCCAGCGACTTAAATTAATTGATTCACCCCAATTTGCTCTCTCCATAATAACGATGTTCGAGAAGGAAGACGTTGGCTCCGACCGCCTTAGCATACGTCATCCAAGCCACGTCCTCATTTCGAGTCCAACTACCAGACTCTGGTCCTGTGTAATGTTAAAATTAATAATAAATATTAATTAATTATATTTTTTAAATTCATAATTGCTTGTACCTTCTCCTCCAATCATCAGGAAATTCGGGCCTTTGTCGGAACCAAATTTGTAGTTGTAGTACCACTTCTAAAAAGGATTACGATGGTGACGGATGGACACATTTTACAATTACATTCCTCAATGCAGTTGATTCAATTAGCAGAGCAGCTGTTCACATACCACGACTACTATTACATACTATTATTTGCTATTTCTTAAAATTTTATTTATTAATTTACTTATTTTATTTACATACTATTGTTTACATATTTTTTTTGAAAACCATGATTGGAACGCAAACCTGTCTGAAAGTGTGCTCCTCATAAACATTGAAATGATCCCAAGTCTGCTCGATCCAGTCCTGTCCTTGGTCTGCTGTATCCAGCTGTTGAATCTGAAATGGAGTATGAGCAATATTTTCCTCTACGTTTTCTTAGATTTGCAATCGAAACAACGATTTTCAGAACAGAATCGGAAAGACGGCTTGGAAAAGCCTCCATTCATCTTTTACCGTCGATTTGCGTTATTTCGAGAACATCAGGTTTGCAATCGCTAATGCTAACGCTTTCGGACACGGGAGGAGGCAGCAGAACGTGCTCTCCTTTGCCAGTGAATTTGTTCCACTTCTTGAAATCGATCTTCTTCGATGAGGTTGATGGTTTAGATCGTGATGAGCGGAGCTTCTGAATAAAACAAACCAATGTTTCTTACGTATAGCAAATGCCACGATATGAACATGTAAAATGAATATAAAAATATAAAGATTAAAGATCAAAAAGTAAATACTCACGACAGCATTCGAAGACTTTACGCTCATATGCAGGGAATTACTGACGGTCGGATTGTAGAACTGGGGTCTCTTGCCCACATTGTCGGTGATTTCCACTGAGAAAGATTGTACTTTAGAAACCGTCTGATGTTTTCACTATCACATGCTCTCTGGTTTTGATTATTCGATTAGAGACTGTAGTCGCGAACCTATTTTAGGCATGAATTGAATTATAATTCTGAATTATATAAATATATTATATAAATATAGTGTATGCATTATATAAATGAAATATATAAATATAGTGTAACCTCTATCTGGCACAGGGAAGACTGGGTTGATCCACCTCTGCATGTTCTGAAGCGTGAGACTTTGAATCTGCTTCATCTGAAATCAATATTGCATTGTCTGGTGAAATTTCGAAGGGATTGGATGGATGAAACACTCAGTTTGAGAAACAATACAACGATGCATTCGTGCGATACGATTTCTCGAGTGTGATCAGAATTTCGAACAATTTCGAAATCAACTTGCATTATCCGTGCATGTATTAGCAGGATGGAAGCATGATGCATGTAGATCTGAGCAATGGGAGCCGCCTGCAACGAATTACAATAATAATATTAGGTTGAACAGAAAGTCTTTATAAACTTTTTATTTCAATTCTTCTGACAATAAAGCGCAAGAGCGAAATCAAACGTATGCACCATTGTTATCTACGACAAATCTCCAACGTTCAGGCAACTTATGGATTCCCTCCTTATAGAACCCATCTCGGCGCGAATCAAAATATTGCTTGAGTGCAGCCTCGATCGCCCCACGGGAAGTGAAGGATCTCTGATCGAGATGACGGGTCAGATCCGAGAACAACCAATCATCCGAAGGGGCCAAGCCAGGAGAATACGGTGTATGAGGGAGAACCATCCAGCCATATTTGGACAGCTCCTGCTTGACCTGCCGTGCAACATGGGGTCGGGCGTTATCGTGTTGATAGTACACTTTCTTGCCGTTCAGGGCAGATTGTGCGGATTTCTTCTTGAGATTCCGTAGTTGTTTAGTGTAGACATATCCAGTAATTATCCGCTTCTCGGGTAGGAGCTCCCAGTAAATCGGGCCATCCACTCCCCACCAGGCAGAGAGCAAGATTTTCATAGGGTGAAGGTCAGGCTTTGCGACGTCCTGTGGGGTCTCATTGGCATCCACCCACTGTGCCTTCCTATGGTGATTCTCATAGCAGACCCACTTATCGACCCCTGTTATGAGACGGTCCACCCATCGATCTCCAGCGTGAAGAGTGAGTAGAGAAAGGGAATCATCGACACGGTGGTCAAACTGGTCTTGGGTCAATTTGTGGGGTATGAAACGGCCTAGCTTCTTCTTCTTGCCAATGGAGACCAATTATTTTACGATGGTGCTTTGCGATACCCCAAGTGTGGCTGCCATGTCGCGGGTATTTGGAAAGGATCCAATTCCACTACGATCCGTAGCGCATCCAAATCCAGCTCGGGTGGCCTCCCAGACCGGTCATGATCATCCATGGAAAAGTCCCCCTTCTCGAAGAGTTGGTACCAATTGCGCATGGTCTGGTAGTGAGTGGCATATGAATCGTACACTTCAGCCAACTGACGTTCCTATTCCTTCATTGTAGTGTGAGAGAGGAATACGAATAACAGAACGTTACGGATGTGCAAGGCCGTGTGAACAAACATCGTGATCTTACTAGTAGCAGAATGAAAGGCGTGGAATGGGGAGTTGTTGACCACATAGTCCCTTTGTCATGTGTTATTCACTAGAGGCGAGGGAACACCAAAGGTCTCCTGCACTGAGCAGTGATCGAGCAAAACAGTTTATAAAGACTTTCTGTTCAACCTAATAATTAATATTTTTGTTATTATTTGTTGGTTTTATTATCAAAGTAGTGGGTGGCGCAGTGGTGTGAGGCGCCGCTCGTCATACGAGGGTCCTGATTTCGATCCCCCGCCGGGGCAGACCAAGCCCTCTATCCCTCCGGGGTCGGTAAATTGGTAGTGACCTCGGTCGCGAAAAGTAACGTTCCCTAGAAGCACTTTGAACAGCAGGGTTAAGCCTAGCAGTAGTCGGCCTCACCGCACTACACCACCTAGCGTAGTCGTTTACGACTGTAAAATCGCTTGACGTGGCGGCAGCTTTACCTTTTTTGCCTTTTATATTATTAAGCAACAGTGAATGTTTCCACTATTAGAACTGCTACTATTACTACTTCTAAAAATAATAAAGACGAACCTTCGATCTCAACAATAAGGACACTCCAGTGATTCGGATCGCTGTTCTTAGTGAGAAAACTCCACGGGTCTTGAGTTCCATGGGAGAATACGACGTTAGTTCCCTGAAATCATCACCGTTTTATAATACACATTACCGATTAAATATTAGAGATTTATGCATTAGGGAGGCATTAGGTGCACGGCGTTTTCGTTTGAACATTATTGAAAAGTCGTTTGAACATTATTGCCGGGAACCAACCCCGTTTTCAGGGTTGGCAAACTGCCAAACACGAATTTCTAATACCGTAGTTATTGCCGTTCTCTCTCTTTCTCTGCCCTCTCTTTCTCTCGCTACCCCCTGTAGAACGCCGTAGGTGCATTCGCTTAAAAATTAAAATAAATTTAAATAAATTTAAAAAAATTAGCTTAGTCGTTACCGCGTAGTAATCTCGTTCTCCCCAGTACGCATTCGTCGCGTCGATATTCTTCCGAATCTGATCCGCGTTGATTCCGAAGAGCTGGTCGCACATCTCGATGTAAGTACTGAAGATTCCATTTTCAGCTATTCTAGCAATAATCAGTACAATAACAACAACAACAACATAATAATAATAATAACTGTATATTTTACTTGGATGACTGCGTCTGTCCGAAGACGTTCTTTCCCATATTTGTGGATTGGAAATAGCCGAACTCGGCGCAGGTCTGGTAGATCCAGAGACGAGTACTGTCTGCAATTTCGAATAAAAACACTTGCAAAAACCAACTACCACGTCACTTTCTGCATTAGTGAGTGCCTATCCAGATCTTCAAACGCAATCCGCAATAGTCCAATAGCCATACACTAATTTCCCGGTTGAGATACAACTGAGTGTATAGAATGAAAATGCAGAAATATATCGTCGACCTCTTTTCAATATCAATATCCACATAGTGGATATTGATACCGAAATTCAAATATCGTGCCAATCTCAACGATGATTTGACTCACCCTCTGGGTTGAACTTCGTTCCCTTTAGCAGTTCTACGCTTGCGGTGAAGTTAACGTTGATCTGAAATGCAATTATTTTTTAATAGCATGTTTCTAAGTGGCATTTTCTAAAGTCCATGACAACTTTCCGACGCATTGGTCACTACGAAGTGAACTTTGAAATGTATTCTCTATTTTATAAAAATCAGTTTAAAGGAGGAGCAAAGGAAAAACTGAAAAATGAATCATTCATTACTAAAAAAAAGAATCATGCCTTGCTTTCCCCAATGATGAAAGATTCTGAAATTTTCACGCTTCTATCTCAGATCTGGACTGAGTTAACCTTACAAAAAAAACGTCACGAACATCAGGGGAAATTGCGCAGGGAACGATCGAGAGATCGCGCGAGGCAGGAGAACGACCCGCTCGTCTCTCTAACCGCGCGCGGTTGCAGTGACACCTCCTTTAAAAAAGGGTTCCCACGAGTCTCGCCGACAACAAACTGGCACCATGGGGTTATATAGGGCGCTTTTCCGATCAGAAATCACTTGGTTTCAAGTAAAATAAATGTCTACAAGCTGCACAATTAATTTCTAAAGTTCATTGAAAATGCAGGCAAATTGAAAATACTGTAGGAATTCATGCGATTGATTGAGAAAACGATCGTTGGATTCGGAAAAGACGGAATTTCGAAATGCACGCTGCGTTACACCACGTTGCTTAGCATAGGTTTTCTTCCTTATTATTGAGTTTAATGGATTTTTATTGTGAAAACATGGAATGTGCGATCCAGTTTAATGCAATTTTCATAAAAATATAGTAGAATTATGCAAATAGTGCTATGCGCAGAATTTAGCGAAAACCACCGTACAGTACTCAGCATGCAGTACAGTCGTTGTGAGAGTCCATGATTCTGTTTCATGGGAACCCTTTTTTAAGAACCTACCCTGCCATCGATAAGTAGCTCTAACGCCTTCAGAGGATCGTAATTGGGTCCATTGGCAGTGAATTTCTGCAATTAAGCCATTGATCTGTTGTGAGTCACGTCACCCCCCCCCCCCAGCGAAAATGTCATTTTTGAAGCCAATTTAACTTTTAATAGCATTTATATAATTTTTAAACTTATTAAGTTGTTGTTCGAAAGATGCATACTTACCTCGCACAGGTCATCAATCGGTGGATTATTGTATTGCGACGACAGTTCAAACGGTTGCTTAAGAAGTTCATATTAGAGCTCAAAGTTCAAAGTTCAAAATGCGTTCACTGACAGTAAGATAGCCGAAGAATACATCTACATCGAGAGTTGTGAGCGGATCGTAGGCAGAGAGAGGAGGAGTGATTCTGAATATCAGAATGTGGAATACACTTAATTATCATGTGTCTTTAATTGTCATTTGACAATTGCCGAAGAAAGCCCAATCAATGGAAATACCTATCCTTTAAAAGAAGGAGTAAATGCATACGCGCGCTCGGTTGGAATATGATTCACCTAGGGACGCACTCTCTTCCAGTCGCGTGCTGTCTCGCCCCCTTCCCTGAGCTTTCTCTGATCTGGCTCCCAGCCAACTAACTATAACTCTGTTTGGAATGAAGATATCAATGTGAAAATTTCGGAACTTATTATCGTTGTGGAGCTCTAGGCAGTGCATATGATAGCTTCAAAAATTGAATTTTGAGTTTACTCCTCCTTTAACAGGATGCAGCCGTGAGGCTTGAATAAATGTTGATTGATATTGATATCATGTGCCTCAAAGTTTGGAGTTCTGTTCTACTCGTCTCCATTGCCGTTTTTCACTTCTTAGACTTTGTATTGAATTTATAAGTCATCCTTATCAGTACTCGAAATCTCTTCGTTTGTCGTTTACAAAATCTAAAAAAAGTGTTGCTTAAAAGGTTAAAAAGTAGTTTTAAATGTTTGAAAAGTCAAAAGCAAAGTTTTGCAAAATCGCTTGCTGTAAGTACGCAGATTGAAGTTAATCATTTTTTGCTATGTAATCCCGAGCATTCACTGAATCTCATAAAGAGCAATCATCTGACTCTCTCATATTTGAATGCTCTTTCGCTCACTCTGGCAGACGAGATATAGTGGGAAATGAGAATAGTCAGGCCATTGCCCTATAAAACATTCTTATCAGCATCACGGAACTGAACAAATCTCGGAAGCGGTGGAAAAGTGTAGTGTGCGAAAAAATTATGTTCCATATATTTCTCATCAGAGCTCGAAAATGCGGTAGGAAAGTGTAGCATGCGCAAATAGTATATTTACCCATCAGCTCAACAGAGGGAAGGGCAACGAAAACCGTACGTGTATGTTTCAGGAGAGAAAGATAGATGAGAATGTGCTGCGTTTACATCTACATTTTTTCATCTACAGCTTAATATTAGGATAATAGTCACGTATTTCGCACACATGGTGGAGCTGAAATTGAAATGCGGAAAGCGTAGAGACGATCATCCGAATTTCAAAATATTCAATATTGTACTAACTTGAAGGAGCAATGGTCTCGCTCTCTCCATATCATACACTCTATCGCTCCTCTGAGAGACGAGAAAGCGTGTGGTTTGGAGAGAGTCAGACGATTCCTCACTTAAAGATATCCGAGAGCGTCTTCCGTCCATCCGCCGACTGCAGCAGTTTCTCTGCCGAATCCATTCCCTCTCCGAGCTGCAAGGTCGAGTTCGAGAGATGATATCACGGTCTTTTCATTTTACACACTCTCTCACCGCTCGACTGGTCAAGAGAGCGCGCAAAATGAACAGACAAAGGTAGTGTCCGATGCTAGGATATTCCTCGAAAAAAAGTGTGCATAGCTAGAAAATATTTGCATATAAAGACTGCTTTTTCATATTTCGAAGATTAGATTTAGCTCTTCATAAATTGCAAATAGATAGCATTGTCATCTTCCTTCTGACATCTAGGCGTGACATAAAAAATGCACGTTTTAGAAAGAAATTGTATTCTTTAATCGATTACACGCCTGCCAAGATAATAATTACCTGTGTGTAGCATCTTCCAGCGGTTTTCTTGAAATTCTCATCGACAGTTGCCAGATACCCTAAATAGAAATATTGAGAAATTTAGCATCAGCTGATACGGAATTCTAAGTAAAGTTAGTAATTCGGGCATTTGTCTCCTCTTCATTTCTCACACTCTCTAGACCGCTCGAGCGTTGAGAAAGTGTGTAAAATGAAGAGACCCATTTCTCGAACTCAAATGCTAAGGGGAAGCATAGAGGAGAGAGAGAGAGTGCAAAGATATCGGAACGCTTCCAGAACAAATATTGCTGGAATTGAAATTAGCAGGACTAAATTTGCGATCCCGCTTCGCCCTTTAATTGCGCATGGGAGGAATAGGCTTAACGACTCAGCTACCTCGTCCTCTGTAGCCCGTATTGCACTGCCAAAAAGTCAAGCGCTCACCGTAGAAGTCCATCTCGGCGAGAACGGGCCCCGAGGAGGCGAGCGATCCAGCAATGAGTTCGGGATGCGTTAGTCGGGCCCACGCGGATAGCGCGCCTTCAATGGTACCGGATGATAACCGGTAAAAGTATAATTCCGATGACTATTTTCCCTTTGTCATCTTGATATGACATCACAATAATCATGCTCCTAATTTTCCCTGTAACATTGTCACATGATAAAGAATTATTATTATTATTATTATTATTATTATTATTATTATTATTATTATTATTATTATTATTATTATTATTCCGGAATACGTTCGGAAAAACATAGCTGCCAGGGACTCACAGGGAAATAAGTCTACGACTTTAAAAGTCTAATCTCGTTAGGCTTCGAAAGTCTAAATATTAGACTTTCGAAGTTACGATATTAGACTTTCCAAGTCGAGATCCAATCAGTTTTCGATTCACTTGCGCGTCTACAGTACGCTGCCCATATTCGAAATTCATTTGATCAATACTCACTACGTTGATTGATCACTACGTTGTTTCTTCTGAGTTATTTACTGTTTTGTTGCTTCTTTGTTTTTGCATTATCATGTATTCTCACATCAGGTTACTTTAATTCATCTGTTACCACTCTATCCAATCTATGTACACAATCAAGGAGGAGGAGCAGGAACAATATCAGATAAGTACTTTTCGGCTATTCAGGTTTGCTTGTGCGAAGATTCCAGGTCGCTCGGGACGATTCATAGTTTTCTTTCAAGTAATGATAATTAAATACTGAACTACACTCGCCAAAAGGTTTGCTTTTGTTTACTGTGAGAATAGAAAGCGTAGCAAGTTGGTGTGCCTCGGTGCACAAAGGAATCAACAGAACGGAACGGAACGCTAAATGTACGGCAGCTGCCTGTCGTGATGTGCCTTGTGTTGTGCGTGCAGGCATAGCATGACAGGCAGCTACCGTACATTTAACTTCCCGTTCCGTTCTGCTGATTCATTTGTGCACCGAGGCACACCAACTTGCTACGCTTCCTATTCTCACAGTACTCAGTCCAAATTTATTTTTCAGATTCGTTGTGTGGTTATTCTATTATCAAGTTACTACTCTGCGTTTGAAATAAATCTCTCAAATTTCAAGAAGAACTATTCAACAAGAATCGGACTTTGATTGTCTAGTTCGCTCCAGTTTACCCTTTGATTATTTATGAATAATGCTATTATAAATCGCCAATCGTTGTTCTCAGTACATTATCTGATGTGATAAAAATACTTTGTACGCAATCTGGCTCATTACTGCAACAATTAGCAAAAGTCTATGAAAAATCTGCTCCACCATGCGCTCTGTTTGAACTGGTTACTGTAGTTTTCCAAGGCTACTCTGTGAAGATTTCAAAGTCTAATTATTAGACTTTGAAATCAGTGAATTAGACTTTGAGTATGAAGTCACACCAGAGGAGTTGTAAAGTCTACACATAAGTCTAATATCGTAGACTTATTTCCCTGTGAGGAAGGGCTATTTCTTGCTTCTTATCCAGTAGGTTCCTAGTCGTCCGTATGCAGAATCAATTAACCATTGTTTACCCTGCTTCCTATCACGCTTCAAGATGATTACCCAAATTTCGAACGCTTGCATGTAACCATCCTCCTCACCTGCGTATGATCCTCCAATAACGATCCACTTCTGGTTTCCTCCCTTTTCTTGATTCTTCTGTCTGACGAACTCAGCCACGTCTTCGATTGCTTGCTGTGACGAGAGATACTTCAGATTCGCGACGGAAGTGTCTCTGAAATTGTAAATGAATATCACGGAGAAACTATTGAAAACATCAATTTGTTTTGCACCACGGAACAAGTATTGGGGTGTCCGGAAAGTTCGTATAATGCTTCGGAAAAAAGTCAGTTCGCGATCAAATGCAGTGATTGCGCAATCTGTTTGCCAACAATATATTGCATCATTCTGACGTTGAGTAGTGAGAGGATTTAATCAGTCTCCTAGTTGCTACATTGATTCTTGTGATGGACTCCCATCTCTACCTCCGAGCAGTTCTACTTCATTACTACCGTCTTGGCCGATCCGTGAAGGAGGCCTTCTCTGCCCTGGCCCAGTCGGAAGGAGCTGACGCCCCCTCCATACCCTTCTGCTATAAGTGGTTCTCCCGCTTCAGGAAAGGGGAGTTTGGTCTCGATGATCAACCCCGCTCTGGACGCCCTCCCTCCCTCGATCAGCCTCTCGTTCTCCGCACACTGAAGCGCAAGCCCATGGCCAGTGTGCGTGAGTTGAAGAAGGATACTGGTACTCCCAGATCAACGGTGTCCGATATCCTTCATCGATCTGGGAAGAAGCCGAAACTCCCACAAGTGATTCCCCATGACTTCTCCCCCGAACAGCTGAAAAATAGTGTTCAAGTCTGTCGGGAATTACTCCATCGTAGATCCAATCTTCGATGGGTCAATTCCATCATAGCTACAGATGAGAAGTGGATCACGTACGATCACCCTGTGAGGAGACTGCAATGGGTGGATGCAGATGAGAAGCCCACGCCCGTCCCGAAGAAGGAAGAGCACGGAAAGAAGGAACTCCTCTGCTTCTTCTTCTCAGTGCTCGGTCCCATCTACTGGGAGATCCTCGCCCCTGGCACCAGCATCAATGCCGACCTCTTCTCTGAACAACTGCAAGATGTCGCGATCAGAGTCCCTCCCAGACTCCTGAACCAGGGAAAATTCTTCATCTGATGGACAATGCTCGCCCACATCGAGCGAAGATGACCCAGAAGAAAATGGACGAGCTGAAGATCGAGAGGATTCCCCATCCACCGTATTCCCCAGATCTCTCCCCATGCGACTACCACTGCTTCCGCTCTCTCTCTGACTTCTGCAAAGGAAAGAAGTTCAAGAATCGAGATGAAGTTGTGATGGCTTTCGTGAACTGTTCGGTCTCGAAGAAACCCGCATTCTGGAAGAGAGGAATCGAGACCCTGCCCAATCGCTGGAGGGAGGTAGTGAGAAAGAAGGGGGCATACATTGGTTACTGAGAATTGTAAAGCATCGAATAAAAAATAAAAACAAAAAAATATACGAACTTTCCGGACACCCCAATACAACAGGCGCTTATTAAGTTGTCAGCCACCAAGCATCGTATGACCCTGGACCCAAATGTTTTTTTCGTGATCAGGGTTTCAACTTAGAACCAGGAAATTAAGCATACCCTAAACGTGCACATAAAAGTGTTATTAGACAAATTGACCGCACTCATCTCTACTAAACACCAAAACCTTCTACTTTTGAAAACAACAAGTTGTTTTGATGAAAATCAGTAAATTTGTATCGATTTGTTGGATTCGGTGATCGTACTCTGTGGGATGGGATCGTCCATAGAATCGGTGCTCGAGATTGAAGAGGTCCGCATTGAGCTGCTTCGCGTAGTTGACGTACGATTTGTCCTCGCCGGTGACGACGTCCTCAGTGTCCCATTGCTGTGAATAACAAAAATAATGATAATAATAACAATAACAACAATAACAATATAATAACAACAGTGAACGAACCTCTCCGGCCAGGTAGAGAATGTTGACATTGGAGTCCGGCTTGATGTAGTCGTGGTTGAAGAAGTATCGCTCAAAATGGCAGAATGTCAAGCCTATTAGTTCGACATTCAGGAAATCGCTGCTTCAGTGACTTTTTTTCGCATTCTCACATCGATCGATTGGTTGAGAAAGTGTGAAAAGGTAGATTATTGAATTTCGAATTCTGCATTTACCTGATTCCATGTTTTCGTATTCGATGCATCGAAATGGTCGAGTTTCTGCGTCGCATTCGCTCTGCCGTAATTGGCGTTAGCGAGAATCGCCGGATCGAGCGCCTTGAAAGGGAGAAAATCATCGGACGTACTCTTGCAAAACTCGACCTTATCGGCGAATCCTCTGGTTCTCCTTCCCAGGAACAGCTCTGGCAGGGCCGTCGCCAGCGTGGCTAACGCCTGATTTTTTTTTACTTTTAGGAATGTTGGTATACGGTAGGTGGGCAGCATAACAGTAATCGCAAACTGACCACAATCGCGAGGAGCCGCGTCATTGTGCGGATCATAGATTCAAGATTCGAGGATGGATGTGAGATTTTTGTTCTCTCTTCGACTATTTGTAATAATGCAAAGTAATAAAGATAAGGGGGAGCTCTCAAGTCGGGCGTGAACCGCCGTTTCGATGAATGGATGGCAAAGTACGCGTGCGATTTTTGTTGCGACAAGCGATGGCTTCGCTAGAAAGCTCTCTTCATTCCGCGTACTATCTCTCCGGTCAGACAGGTTAGAGAGCAGGCAGAATGGAGAGACAGTGGAGAGACCCTAGTTACGACCTGCTCTTTAGTGGAGCAAGTGATGGTGAAGATCTAATTTAGCAATAGCACAAAATTAGTCATCAAATTGATGACTAATTTTTGATGTCACAGCGTGCAAAATCTAGATCCCCATTTTTTACCCAAACAAAAATGACAAAAATGGGCAAGCATCGTCAAAACCATTAATCCTAAGAATCCGGGAAAACATGGTTTAAGGAAATGAAGGATTAATTAGGATTCCTTTTTGATCTGACATATTGTTAGGGATTTGTTTATTGATCATATATTATGGGCAAGTATTCATCAGCTTTTGTAATTTTGAAGTTTAAATAAGACGGTTCATGCTTGATGCATTGTATGCCAAGCTTTCATTTACCGGAATAAGACGCCGGTTGCGTAAGAGCAAACTCATGAAGGCGTTGACACATCTAATTTTCGAAAATTTGTGAAATGGGGTCTCAAGGCAGCTGATCATGATGGTCAACTTCATTGTGCACGACCGGTTGAGCCATTATTTTTGTCGGAAATGAACAACTAGGAACATGAAATTAAGCCCGAAAGTTTTGGAAATTTTCGCTCGTTGATTCCATATTTGAAATGGAAAAATCGATACTTGAGAGGGAGATGCTTGCAAAGGATGCTATCGGCATAGTCAGTAGTCTGATGGTTTCCGAACTCGTTGCAAGTCTGCAAACTTGTGCGGCTTACAAAATGGAGTCGTTACCATTGACTTGTTAAGACTTGTTAAGACTTTTTTAGTTCTTTAGAGCACTGAAAAAAATAAAATGCTAAGTGTACAGGCTTTTCAGCACATTTTATTTGTTCGCAAAATTCCTAGCTTTTCTTTGCTGAGTAATAGGGTTCACAATTCATATAAATATTTATTATATATTGGGGTGTCCCTAAAGTTCGTGGATTATTTTTTCAAAAATTTATTTCTTTGAAGCGATGAATCTCACTGCCTAATATTACGCAGTATTGAGTAGAGCAATCAGTGCTCTACAATCCCCGAGCTGCACTAATTAGAAATGTTCAAGAAAAATTGAAAAAAATTGAAAATTTCAACATACACATAATATAAAACGAATTTACATTGCAAAATTAGGCGATTGACTAGCAAACTGCCATCAAAATTTGAAAAACTCGGAAATCGGCCTTCCCTCGACAAGATAAAAAAATCACAAGTTTTGATGTTTTAAATATGTTTTAAAGCCGCCAATAAAGAAAGATACAATGTTATAGGTTTAATATTGAAAGTATGATAGCTGCTTCTTATTCACAATTAACTAGAGTTTTGAAACTTAAAAGAAAATGAAATTTTTTTTAAAACAGTGTCCTAAAAACACAAATTTTGGACTATTTCATCATCACTTGGTAATCATTTAATGAAATAACCTATGCAAAAAATATTGCAGGTCCAGCTATAATAGATATGAACGATAACTAGTTTTCTTTACTTATACTTCGCGAGAAAATGTAATCAGAAAAAATTTCACGAACTTTTGGGGCACCCCAATAACTTCAAACACTCCCTCGCCACACCACCGGGCAAGAGAGTGTGTTGCAAAAAGTGTTCCCCGAATTGCGAACATCTATGACTGTGATTAAGTCTCATTATTCATTGTCGAACTACCAGAAAACCAACCTGAGAGCGGCCAAGCTGTCCACAAATGCGTCGGTTTCGAAGAAAGCACAAACATCAGCCGTTATCTTCAATAAAATATCATAATATACATTAGACTAGGGATTGCAAATCAGCGTGCGCACTCCTAATTTCGTGTGTTCGCTCGCTGGTCAGACAGTTTTTCATCACTGTCTTCGACTGCTAGATTTTGTGCCTGCTAGAGTAGGCTATTAGAGCACTACGGGCCCGCATTTCGGCTATCGTTTAGCCAACCATAGTACTTGCCACGCGACGTCGTTGAACTGGACGACGTCTGGGAACGGTCCATACAGATGATAGCAGGCATTGCGTCGAGGGCGGCGATCGTTTCGTTCGGATCCGAAGTCCATTCAGGGTCCAGGCTGCAATACGATAATTAGCGAACCCTTAATTCGCAATCTTAATTGGCGATTGCAATGACTAACCGACAGACTGCGCGGGTTATTAATTTGGCGTCCTCATGGAACGAAGGAGTGCGAGATTGGTGATAAAGAGAGAGGAAACTCCCTCAAATTCTCGGAGGGAGTGATTCCCTGAGTGAATGGTACTCGCATTATGATGACAAAGGATGTGTACTTGAATAGTTGAGTTTTGATATTGGTGTGAACCATTGTTCACAATGAGCTCAAACTAAAAAGCGATGGTACAATGATATGATACAGGGTTTATCAGTTTATCGGAAACAATCATAAACACGACAAGATAATTGACAGAAGGACCGGTAGGAGAAGGGAGAAATATGAGGCAGGAGAAGTAGTAGTCGGAGAGACTGAAATTAAACTGCTCTATCTCATTGCGTGGAAATTTTCAAAGGAGAACTTGACGGAGAAAAAAGTTCTCCTTGCTGCCGTTTCTGTTCTAGATGAGCTAGCGACTTGAAATTTGGATACAGGGGTGGTTTTTTATTCAGGAACATGTGCACTTCGTTAGGAGCCACAATATTGAGTTTGAGCCGAGTTATAATTTGGATACAGGGGTGGTTTTTTATTCAGGAACATGTGCACTTCGTTAGGAGCCACAATATTGAGTTTGAGCCGAGTTATTCAAAGTTCTCCCGAGTTCTCCCGCGATATCGAAGGAAGGAGAACTTTTTTCTTCGTCAAGTTCTCGTTTGAAAATTTCCACGCCATCACTCTATGTTAAATTTAATGTATACGTTATTAAACAGAATAATTGGCTTATTGCGGGTTGAAAAAAACAATTTTTTCCCTCAAATCTCACCTGTCGACGTGGGTTGCGAAGAGGGAGGAGGCGCACCTAAAAACAAAAAGTGATATTTGAAAAAAAAAGAAAAATATTTGACAAATTGTAAAAATGACGCAGATTTCGATCTCTTCGGCGATGTTTACCGCCACGTAAGATATATGTTTCACTCACTCAGCCACTTCTGAATGTTGTCGAGAATGGTCTTCCTTGCTTGTGTCAACTCGGGAGGATCAGCGGGATCCGCAGCGTACATATCAGCACAATGAGAAGTTCCTGAATTCGGTTTGATTAAGAATTTTAATAAAATCACAGACTTGAACACATATTCAGTACAATCCAGGTTTATAATGGTCATTGTCTTCTCAGTTTAACACTGTATTTCGTAACTAATTTTAATGATAAACGAACTAGTTGACTTACCCTTGATGAGAAGAGGAACGACGCTCTTGTCGAGATTGCCCTGCTCCGTGATGCCGAGTGCGTGCCACGGATCTGCATCGCCATTGGGAAGAACGACGTTCGTCGTCTGAGAATAATTGATGTTATAATGATATTTCCTTCAAGGATATTGTTATATATCTTGTTTAAGGGCGATCGAACTCTACAATTTCGCAATTTGGGTCAGCGGCTATTCATTTAAAACAATCGGTGTTCGACAATTTCACCAATTTCGATCAATGCTCTATGAATTCCCTCACATTGAATCTGGTTCTTCCTCCGTACTGGTAGTTTGTGGTGGAGACTCCCTTCTCGACTTGGTCCCTTCCCAGTCCGAAGACTCGCTCACACATGACGATGTCGAAACTGAAGATTTGGGGCGTTTGGTTGTTTAGGAGTGCAATTGATTTGAACGCCATCTCACAACGAATTCGCTACTAGGGAATTCGCGCACTTCGAAGCATTTTTAGGTCCTTTTTTGTTTTAGTTTTGCTTTTTTTCAATGTCAAAATCAGTGTAGGGGATTCTGTGAAAATCTTAAGACGACTTTTTATTGTTCAATCATATCTGCGATTCATACAAGGAAAGGCCGCGGGGTAAGGTAGAGTTTTTGGATGAGACAAATCGCGATCACTAGCGGATAAAATTATAAGAACTTCTATTTTTTCCATATCTGCTGGGGACAAGGAACGCCCTGCTAATGACGTTTATGACCGACTAACTTGATGGGTACGGGCGTTCCGAAGATGCCAGTTCCGTAGTCAGTAGTTTGATAGAAGCCAAACTCATTACACGTTTGCCACATCCACAAAAGTCCTGCATTTATTATTATTTTTGTTATTATTATTTTTTTTAAAATTATTATTTCATAACAATATTAATATTAATGCAAAAATTACTCACCAGCCAGTTCGCTATCTTTGTACGTGTTATCATGTCCATCTGCAATTATGTTAGTAGCAATATTATACATCCTTGGGAGCGAAGCCCCGCCCATTTTTTGAATTTTTTCGTGCTTGGCCCCCAGGATGTATAATATTACTATAGTTTTGTTCTTCTTACTTGATTCTTAGCAACGGTATCACTTGATCAAATGCACAATGTTGCCACTAAATCGGACTAGAGATTGTGGAACCGTGGTATCGTTGTTTGAACAAAACTTAAAACGCCTACCGACAAAGTTCTTCATATGAATGATAGACTGCATATCCGCATCATAGCTGCTGGGAATAGCTGCATCTCCATACTTGTCCATTCGAAGAGCGCTGGAATATTTTATTTATTTTTTATTCCACTGCTAATTGTATATCCTCCCTCATCTATGAAGCAAAACAAAACCTATTTTTGATATATTAAAAAATTGTGACATTCGTATTTTTTTTTATTTATGCCGTTCTTCTAATCAGAAAACGAACCTGAGCGCATCTATGCTGGTCAACTTGTCGTCTTCGAAATGTGCGCACAGCTCTTTCATGTCCTGCAAAACGAACGAAACGTATTCAATTTGCGTAAACCGATAATTCAACAATTTTTTATCACAAGATTACCATTGACATTATTATGACATTTATTAATACATTCAATAGTTATTACAAATACTCACCTTCCCATCGACTCCATTGTGCTCCACGGTGCCCTGATACATTCCGTACAGAGCCTCGAACACATCGTTCATATCCAGTGCATCGATAGTGACTGCCGGATCGGCCGTCCACGCAGGAGACAGTCTAAAGGCAAATGTAAACTCCTCTCTACGCATCCTCCCTAGAGACGAGAACACGACACTAGGTCAGATGAGAACTGTCATGCATCCTTTATATCAAGGGCGGCATGACGTTATAGTTCTCATCCAACCTAGTGCCAGAGAACACTGTTAGGTCAGTGTCAATAGACAGCTGAGATTAGAGTTCGTAATTCGTGTAATCGCCTCTTCGTCTCATCGTTTGACCGGTCTAGCAAGAAGAGACGATTAAACGAAATACAAACTATATCTAAGGGTAAACGTAAACGTATATTTGCCTTCGGGAATGAAATGCAATGCCATTGTCAACATACAGTGCAGGCAATCTACATACGCAAAGCATACACTTTACAAGGGGTTTGACAGAACTGCAATGACAAAAGCAGAAAGTGCCAAAAACAACAAAAGCGCAAGATCGCCAGCGAAAAAGCGCAACTCGATTTTTTAGACCTAGTTGCGCTTTTGTCGTTGCGGTTCTGTCATACCCCCCTTTACAAGTATACATTGTTCATGAATTCTCGCTCTTCAGTACTGATTTTGAGGCAAATTTCGAAGAAAATTATTATTATTATCTAAGTATCACAGTATTGATCAGACCGAGCAGGAGACGGTCTAATGTAGTATTAGTTGTCATGGAAATGTCTTCAAATTTGAATTCCCATCTCCGTTCTCCGTGGGCAGAGAGACTTGAAATTTAGTTTATAAGGTGTTCCGACCCCTTGGAACTTATATTCCAAATTCGAACTCTCTAGCCATACGGAGAACGGAGATACGCGATGGCGGGAATTCAAATCTGGAGCCATTTCCATGAGGTCTAACAGGGTATAAAGGTACACCCTATCTTCGAGACTGGACACTCTGGATAACACTATTGGACCATTTTTACTCAACCATATGAAAAGTCTTGCATAAGTTCGCGAACATGCCCCAATGAATTTCTAACGAATTATAGATCTTTGCGCTTGATTTTAAAGAAGAAGTATCAGCAAAATTGACTCTAACACCAGCCAAGACACTTTTCTGGCTAGCCAAAATCTCACTGGAATCCCCAAAACCGAATTTTCGCATTTTTTATTTGAAGTTACAAGTTACAACTATTTGGCTGAGTGCCAGGTGACCCTGAAGGTCAGGCAACAAGCGAGAGACTACACTACTTGGAGAGAGTTGCCTCCATATTTGAAACATATTTCAACCAGGCGCGTGGTTGCTGAGAGTCCTTCTTTAAACCAAACGTTGACAAAATTATCATACAAATAATTATAATCACTTGAATTTCTGCTGAATAGTCGCTCTTCCCTCCGGGTCCTGGGTCAACTTGTAAAGGGTCTCGAATGCCTCTTTCGTCCGATCATAGCACTTCTGAGATTGTCTCTTGATCACGTCCTCGACCACCTCGAGGTATTCTGAAGGATCACTTTAATCGATATTCTACCGTATCCTAGATTTCCAAACACAGTCTCTTCATATTACACGCTCTATCGCTCGGAACATTTTAATCGATAATGTACAATATGAAAAGTAACTTCCACGATTTATTCATTATGCACAATCGATCGCCATTCGATCAATCAAAAGATCATAGAGAACTCTCCCAAGTTGTGGTGTGACCGTAGTACCCACTTCCCGAACTCTTCTACTTGCAATATGTTGACTCAAAAAGGGTAAAATCCACGAGCCGGGATCGAACCGGCGACCTTTAGATCTTCAGTCTAACGCTCTCCCAACTGAGCTATCATGGCGGATGGTCGTACACTATAGTCTGCTCTACTACAAAGTGAGCGCCGTAATGATGCTCGGTCATATTTTTTTCGAATGATCTCAATTTAAATCGCGAGTAATAAATATAAATTAGTGTATCCGACTCTTGTTCATTTTCATTATGAAATTGTGGCTCTTGTGCTGAAACCAAGATCGCATATCCGGCCAGTAGTTGGGTATAGGTAGTCGAGTAGTAAGGGTACACTAATTCCAAGAATAATCTCTTAAGATCAACATTACGAACGGACCGGTTAAAGGGCATTGAAACACTAATAATGGGAGTTGTAAAGGTTTCGGTCTGGGCTCCAGCTAAAGAGCCGAAATTGTACATACATACAAAATTAAGAGCGTGAGACTTCGACATGCAAACTCGCGATAATTTGAAATTGTCAAGCTAACCGTAGAAATCGTCCTTGGCCAGAAGAGGGCCGGAAGATCCGACGGCTCCGGCAATTAGCTCAGGGAACCACTCGCGAGACCATGCGGCTAGCGCTCCTGAGATGAATATTTAGAATTAGAATAATCAGGAAAATCGGGATTTCGTCGGAATCAAATTTGTAGTTACGTACATAACTAAGGCCATTTCGATGAAAATTTATTGTGCCCGTTTGAAAAAAACATCATGTCTATCTATCTATCTATATCTATCTATTTATCTGTATCTAATTTCATGATGAACGTTTGGAAAAACGTACCCGGGTAATCGCCTCCGAATGTGACCCACGGTCCTGTGCGACCCTGCGTCGCTTGCTGAGTGCGAATGAACGTTGCAACGTCGTACAGCATTTGCGCAGAAGTGAGATATTGCAGGTCGTTGGTGCTGCAATCGAACGGAAATTTCGTAATCTTGTTCTGCCATGTTCTTCCGCATAAAAGTGTAATTACAGACATCAAGGGACTACTACGTCTGTTATGAATATATCATTCATAAAACCGCATAAAAATTATCATTCGTACGTCAATTCGTAATCATAATTAGAAGTATGATTTCGAATTATGGGTTGGATTATACCCATGAAAGTAATTGCCCAATCACTTCGCTCACCCCAATTTGCTTTCTCCATAATAGCGATGCTCGAGCAGGAACACATTGGCGCCGACTGCCTTCGCATACGTCATCCACGCTAGGTCCTCATTTCGAGTCCAACTACCAGACTCAGCGCCTGAATAAACATAAATATGACCATTAAAAATTAGTTCGTAATTCGGGCCGTTGTCTCTTCACTCTCTCGACCGATCGATCGATGAGATAGCGTATAGAATGAAGAGACCGTGATATCATTCCTCAAACTATATTAAAAATAAATAAATGGTATTCCAAATGACATGCATATGTCTTACCTTCTCCGCCAACCATCAGAAAATTCGGCCCTTTTTCGGATCCAAATTTGTAGTTGTAGTACCATTTCTAAAATAATTACGTTTGGGACAACGTAAGGATTTTCTGTGTAACCTGCATAAACGTTCGCTCCTCATTGACATTGAAGTGGTCCCAAGTCTGCTCAACCCAGTCTTGTCCTTGGTCCGCCGCATCCAGCTGTTCAATCTGAAATGGACTATCAGCAATATTTTCCTCTACGTTTTCTTAGATTTGCAATCTAATCAACGATAATCAGATCGAAATCGGAAAGACGATTTTCATAACGTAATCGATAAAAGGAAAGGAGCCTCCAAGCCGGCATCACTGTCGAAAATTCCGGATTCAATCCGGCTTCTTACATAAGTTTGGCCATCACTAACGCTTACGCTTTCCGAAACGGGAGGAGGTAGCAGAACGTGCTGTGCCTTTCCAGTGAATTTGTTCCACTTCGTGAAATCGATCTTCTTCGAGGACGTTGCTGGTTGAGATCGCTTTGATCGAAGCTTCTGTGTTGCGATCAATTGGCATTTCGTCTGAGTGAAATATCCCCAAGCTCGCAGAGATCATTGAACTTTTCATGAAGGAGCTTACTTAGGAAGATCAAGATCACACATCAAAGATAAAAGATTAAATGCGTACGATTGCATTATTTGAGTTCGCTTTGATGTGCAGCGATGAGCTGACAGTAGGATTGAAGAACTGTGGTCGTTTGCCCACGTTGTCAGTGATTTCCACTGAAAGAAATAGGTATTTTCGTTCTTCATGTATCATGGTGAGTTAATGGTTTGAACGGAAGTTCAAACTGAATAGCCTGTTTTCCTAGAGCAGTTCTTTGTCTCTTCATTGCATACACACACACTGGGCCAATCGTTCGGCGTGAGAACATATTTAAAGAAGATTTTGCACGACACAAACACATTTTCTCACCTCTATCCGGCACAGGGAAGACGGGGTTGATCCACCTCTTCATGTTCTGAAGAGTGAGAGTCTGAATCTGCCACATCTGAAATCGATATTGCTTTGTCTGGGTGAATACCGAATCATGGATGGAAAGGTCGGTCCAGAGAGTCTGGGCATTGAAGAATATCAAGTCAAGGCACCGTCACGACTAATTTCGAATTTAATGTACAAAAAAAGAAAAGAATGAGCAACTGCCTAGGTGGAGGGAAAAGAGAAAACAGTTGAGAAAACTCGCATTATCGTTGCATTTATTATCGGGATGGAAGCAGGATGCGTGGAGATCTGAGCAATGGGAGCCACCTGAAAATTATAATAATTATACAAATGATAAAATAGAAAATATTATTATTATAATTGTTTTACAAATATTCATGCACAGTGGAAATATTCGTAATATTTCTACTTACAACTAGAATAATAATATTAATCCCTAACCTTCGATCTCGACGATGACGACGCTCCAGTGCTTCGGATCGCTCTTCTTCGTGAGGAAACTCCACGGGTCTTGAGTTCCGTGGGAGAAGACGACGTTAGTTCCCTACAAATCACATATGAAATACTGCGTCGAATTACTTCACATCAGTTCAAAATTAAGTCCAATATGCTTCGATCTGCAAGTGTTGACTATTGGTTGGTGATTATGATTAGACGTCAAAGAGGTTAAAGATCAATACAATATTTTGTTGTTTTCATGGTTTTTGAATAATCAACTTTACTCCGAAGGCATAAATCAAAGATAAATCTTTACCGCGTAGTAATCTCGTTCGCCCCAGTATGCATTCGTCGCGTCGATATTCTTCCGAATCTGATCTACGTTGATTCCGAAAAGTTGCTCGCACATCTCGATGTAAGTGCTGAATATGCACGGTTTCCGCTGACTGTTAGCAGGATAACAACAAAAACAACAACAACAACACAAACAATAATAATAATAATAATAATAATAATAACGATTTACTTCGACGATTGGGTCTGTCCGAAGACATTCTTTCCCTTATTTGTGGACTGGAAATAGCCGAACTCCGCGCAAGTCTGGTAGATCCAGAGACGAGTGCTGTCTAAAACACAAGTCAACCATTATATTTCGAAATTGGATAGTGGTATATTATTTAGCACGTCACTACACAATTTTCTTTTGATCGGCTGTGTTGCACGAACCGCAATGACATTCGCTACATTCCCCTAGTTATAAATGCTTCCGAAATTCCATGTTTGCATCTCCATCGTTTTATCTACATAAAGTGTGCAAAGTGAGGAGATTCAGAGCATTACTCCAACCGCAACAATCGCTCGACGCACTAAATCGGTAGATTCAGTAGTGGAACGACCAGTCAAGACCAAGTGTTTATCATAGTCAAACCTACTCCAACAGGGAAAGAGAAGAGAGGGGAGACGAGAGATATATCTTATCATCTAGGCAGATCGACTTACCCTCTGGGTTGAACCTCGTTCCCTTCAGCAGTTCTACGCTCGCGGTGAAATTAACGTCGATCTAAAAATCAATAATTATATATTTACTATTATATACAAATAAATGCAGAATCCTACTCTTCCATCGATGAGATGAGTGAATGCCTTTAGAGGATCGAAGTCGGGTCCGTTTTCAGTGAATTTCTGAAATGAAAAAAAAAACAATATCAACAACAACAACTGTAGTAGGGTTGTCTTTTTGATATATTGTAATATCGCAATCCCCCAAACTTCGCAATATCCGACGTGGAACCGATTTCGATATCGCAATTTATCATCAAGTAGACAACCCAATTTTGCAGTAAGCCGTGCCACTCCAATGGCGTTCATGAAGCCTATTTACTTTTCTGATTTTCAGAAGAATCCTTACCTCGCACAGGTCATCAACCGGGGGATTGTTGTATTGCGAAGAGAACTCGAACGGTTGCTTAAGCAATTCCATTAGAGATCAAAGAACAAAGATCAAGGATCAAAAATTCAATCACTGACAGTGAGATAGCCGAAGAATACGTCGATATCACGAGGTGAGAGCGGGTCGTAGTCAGAGAGGGGAGGCATGATCCTGCAGTGCACGATGGACACAAGTCTCTTCATTACACGCACACTTTTTTCCTTTCGACAGAATTTGGGAAAACAAGAGACCCGAATTTCGATCCGAATTTCGATCACGATTTAAATTCGAAATATCATATACTATGCTATATATATGGGGTCGGATCATAACAATGTCGCCATGCAGCCTTTAATAAATCAAAGTGGCATGATATCATAGCTCATCCGAGCTAGAGATGACATCGGAGCTATAGATGATTAGAGATGACTAAGCACAGTCACCTATCTTGATTTCCCACACGCTCCCGAATGATCTTTGGTTTCTTTTAATCAGTAGGTATTTTCCCACCCTCATTTCACAGAGTCAAGTGAGTCATGTATTGCTAAATGTCATCCCTAGGACGCACCGAATACCATATCAAATATTCTTATCAGTACACGGAATTCAAAATGTAAGCGGCTTGTGAAATGCGTGATGTGTGCAAAAATTGTACTGTTTGCGATACGTGACTGTATAAGCTGGCCATAGCTTTCTCTTTTGAATCATTAACGGCTCGGCTTTTGCTGACATAATTCCTTTCTCTCTGAAGAGCTGTAAATGGAGTACAATTTTTGCACACATCACGCATTTCACAAGCCGCTTACATTTTGTTTTTTTTTTCAAAATGTAAGCGGCTTGTGAAATGCGTGATGTGTGCAAAAATTGTACTCCATTTACAGCTCTTCAGAGAGAAAGGAATTATGTCAGCAAAAGCCGAGCCGTTAATGATTCAAAAGAGAAAGCTATGGCCAGCTTATACAGTCACGTATCGCAAACAATTTGCCCTACTGTAAGAGCAAAAACGAAGATTTTCCCGAATTTCGAACTTTCAATTTTGTACTCACGTGAAGAGATCAGTGAGTGTCTTCCTTCCATCGGCTGATTGCAGTAGCTTCTCGGCCGACTCAATTCCAGCTCCCATCTAAAAAAGTGGTGTTTCAAATCTGTAAAACGTCTCTATTTTTTCGCATACGATTTCGAGCAGTTACAGTTTTCGAGTTTTCGAGTTTTCGAGCAGTGAACAGTTAGTTACCCTGACATAATATGCCATTGTTCAGAAAATAATTAAATATGCACACATAATTATCGCACACCTCTGACAAACAAATAGTGAGCAGTTACATTGCGAGAGTGTATAGAAAGAAGACACTGTGGTTCAGTTTTTTCCAACTCTACCCTTCCCTAGCCTACAAATAGAACATGTCTTTCCTTTGTCATCTATTCCTCATATGTCATTGTTCAGAAAATAATTAAATCTGCACACACAATTATCGCACACGTCTGACAAACAACTATTACCTGCTGGTAGCATATTCCTTTGGTTTTCTTGAAATTCTCATCGACAGTTTCCAGATACCCTGAATAGAAATGAATGTGTATTGAGAGCACTTATACATGCTCTCTCAGGGGATCTTCTCGGAGCAAAAGTTGTTGGCATTGCACCAAAAAAAGTCATTCGCTCACCGTAGAAGTCCATCTGGGCGAGAACAGGTCCCGAGGAGGCGAGGGATCCAGCGATGAGTTCGGGATGCTGCAGACGGGCCCATGCGGAGAGCGCACCTTCAATCAATCTGCCTCCCTCGCATGTTACATCATTCTTCGAAAACCCTATCCGTTCCCTGATGATCTCCCCGGTGATCTTCTGGTCGGTACCTGGGCCCTAACAACTTGATGCGCAAACGATAGACACAGATTGAAAAGATGGCAAAAGATGGACAAAGAAAGGTATTCCGATGAACTTTGCACTTCGTCTTCCTCACCTGCATACGATCCTCCAATAACAATCCACTTCTGCTCTCCTCCCTTCTCTTGATTCTTCTGCCTGATGAACTCAGCGACGTCTTCGATAGCTTGCTGAGACGTGAGGTACTTCAGATTGGCGACGGAAGTATCTCTGAAATGGAAACTGATCTCAAGGAATGGCCAAATGAATACGGAATATTCAATGCGACAGGTCATGTCGCGGCTGTTCGGATTGATAAATGGATACTCCATTAAGCGTACTGAATTGTCATCTCTACTGAACACCAAAAGGCGTTGCAGACAACCTTCTATTTTTGAAGAAAACAAGTTGTTTTGACGAGTAAATTTGTGTCGATTTGTTGGATTCGGCGATCTTACTCTGTGGGATGGGATCTTCCGTAGAATCGATGCTCGAGGTTGAAGAGGTCCGCGTTCAGCTGCTTTGCGTAGTTGACGTACGACTTGTCCTCGCCGGTGACGACGTCCTCAGTGTCCCATTGCTATGAACAACAATAATAAAAACAATAACAACTGTAATAACAACAAAAATAATAATAATTATAACATAAACATGTTAAAGAGATTCGATAGGTGAACGAACCTCGCCGGCCAGATAGAGAATGTTGACATTTGAGTCGGCCTTGACGTAGTCGTGGTTGAAGAAGTACCTCTGAAAATGAGACCGTTTCTCTCAGTATCGAGCAAGCATTCTCACAGCCCAAATATCTTTATTCTCTGCACCTTTGCGTTTAGGGGCAACCAAAAGTGCTAAAAATGCATATATATTTTTCCAAGGAATACGTATTTTATCCCAACTAAATACCTGATTCCAAGTTTTCGTGTTCGATGCATCGAAATGGTCAAGTTTCTGAGTGGCATTCGCTCTTCCGTAATTGGCGTTAGCGAGAATCGCCGGGTCGAGTGCCTTGAATGGGTGAATATGCTAACAATCACTCTTGTATAATTAAACCTGATCCGCGAATCCTCTGGTTCTTCTTCCCAGGAACAGCTCCGGAAGGGCCGACGCAACCGTGGCCAGCGCCTGAATTTTTACTTTTTCAACATTTAGGAATAATGGTATACGGTAGGTGGGAAAAATAAGAGTAATCGCAAACTGACCACAATCGCGAGGAGCCGCGTCATTGTCCGGATCGTAGATTCGAAGATGGAAGTGAGATTGCGATATTTCTTCGACTATTTGTTATAATGAATAGCAATAAAGATAAGGGGGAAGCTCTCAAATCATCCTTTCGGGAGTGATCCGCCGTTTCGATGAATGGGTGACAAAATATGCGTGCGATTTGTGTTGCGACATAGAATGGCTTCGCTAGAAAAGACTTCAGTTTTCGCACTATATCGCCAGACGGGTAATATCAGGTTGATGCAAACGTTTCTTTACAAATTCATTGTTTGCGTTTTAGGGATGTGTCTACCTTCTCCCTTGAACATAGATCATATGGGTTTTTTAATTATATTAGTGGGTGTTTGCTCTCGTTATCGCACACTAGTTCATATCTGATCGTTCGCGTGTACAGACGGGGTTAGACGTCAAAGTCACAAAACATAAATTTCCATCGGATTCTTTGATGCGTCAATATACTTTTCAAATAAATGATTACGCAACATTGACACAATTTTCGTAGGGCATGATCACCAGGAATTATAATGTGAGAGGTGCGTCGGATCAGCAATGATATACCTTACCAAGAGAGCGGCAAATTTCGGAAACCCGAGTTCTTGAAAATATCTAAATTTGCATATTCGAACTCTGCATTTTTCATATGGGGCCAAATTGTCTCAAATGATTCTAAATCGACAAAATCTACCATTATGAAGCTACCACAGAAAATTGGTGAATATTCGTTGTTCCTCTCAAGAGCCGCATTGTCCAAAGTTCCGATTTCGAAATTTGTATGACGAAATCTGTATGCTTCGAATCACAAGTTTTTCTAGAGGTTTCATATCTATTCTTTCAAGTGTTCCGATGGAGCAAAAACTGCTAATCTCCCAATATTCAACATAATGGAAATGGTGTGTTGTTGGCTTATATTTAATGATGGATTTTGTCGAATACCCAAAAAAGTGAATTTTGCACATTTTTTGGTTGTAAGCATTTTTCTACTAAGCGACGGCAGATCGATTCGATATAAGAGCCCGTTTGCGTAAGAATCGGACAATTGTTGGCATCGGCCAAAAAAAGTCAAATCCTTGAAACTCTGGGTTTTAGGGTTATCTGACACGCTGATGACGATAGGCATATTCATTTTGCTCAGAAATTAGCCGTTGGCTCCAGATGGCGTGACGTCGAAATCTGAATTTTTTGAATAAGTGGCATCAAGAGATCGCTAAAATTAAGCGAAAATGATATCTGGGGCAGAATTGAAAGGCGATCACGCCAGTGTGTTTCATTTTTTCATTTATTATTTAAATTAATTAATAAAAATTAACTTTTGAACGTTTTAAGTGTTCCCGGAAAGACTAGCACCAATCTGACCGCAGTGAAGAGAGGAATCCAAAACTATCTTTAAATATTCGAAAAAAGGTCGCGGAAAGATTTAAGGGATGAAATAGTGTGCGTTATAGCTGGCAAAAACGACGATACATTTGATCCTTCCCAGTGATCTACCCCCTCGTCTCTGTCTCATGACCTCTTCCCATCTTCTCTCTCCTCCGCCTCGCCTCCCTCGCCCTCTGGCTGTCTGCACTCTCTAATCTCCCCCTTGTCTCTCGCACACTCTCTAGCATCCACTAGCAGTGCATGCTAGAAGTTCACTATTTCATCCATTAAATCTTACCGCGACCTCGATTTTAAGACATTTTTGGATTCCTCTCTTCACTGCGGTCAGATTGGTGCTATTCTCTCCAGGTACAATTAAGAGACCGGCTCGGTAAGATTCCAGGGCAGGCCGGACATATACGAGAATTGAAGGCCCTACCTCGAACGGCATGGGTCAGGTCTGCGAAAAGCCCGTAATCTTACGGTGCCATGTCAGAAGAGTACGGGTGGTGAGGGAGAACCATCCATCGCTATCTAGCCAGTTCCTGCTTGATTTGATTGGAGACCTGGTGACGGGGGTCATTTTGTTGAGTATACACTTTCTTGTCCTTCAGCCTTGAATGATCGACTTCCAGCTTCAAATTATGTAGGTGTGTGACGTACTTGACCCCGGTGATTGACATGCCCTCAGGTAGTAGCTCCGATAAGATTACGCCAACCACTCCCCATCACATTGACAGCTTTTTTTTATTGACTTGCAGATCAAGTTTTGGGACACCCCGTGAAGTCTCTCCTTCTCCAACCCGTTGGGTTCTCCTGTGGTTGTTATCGTAGAGGACCCACTTCTCATTCCCCGTTATGAGCCGTTCCATCCATCGATCCCCGCCTTGGGAAATGAGGAGAGTAATGGAATCATCGACTCGACGGTCACGGCTGGCTTGGCAAAGATAATGGGATATGTATCGACCGATAAATTTCCTCATTCCAATAGATCTCAAGCCGTCTTTGACAGTGCTATGGTGGACTCTAAGTGCAATAGTCATTTCACGGGCACTTTGAAATGGGTATGTTTCCACAACTTCCTTCAACGTTTCCAAATCCAACTCACCAGGTCTTCCAGACCGATCCTGATCATTGAGGGCCAAGTCGTCTTCTTCGAAGCGATGGAACCAATTACATATGGTGTTGTAGAGGGGGCACGTGTGCCATAAAGATACTTCAGTAGGGTATCTGAATCCTTCATCGTGAAGTCAGATATTGAAATGCAAATCAGAACATGACTGAAGTGGATGGCACTTGTGACATACATCGTTCCTCTACTTGCCCCTTTCTGATGGGAAGGGAATGGGAAGTTCTTTACGTTGAAGGCCCCTCACTGCTTGTTATTCACTAGGCACGAGGAAATTTCAAAGTCCATCTGCGACGAGCAGGGGAAAACAAAACCAGTGACAAAGACTTTCATGCCAACCTAATATCACCGTTTTCGAGAAATCGGCCCTTGAAGTGAGTGATGCCGAATTACGACCCGGTGTAGGAAGCTCCAAAATGAAGTATGCACAATAAGACTTCGGGGATAACTCAGGCATGCCTTAGGATGGCCAAAACCAGTTAGCACTCAATTCACGATTTTAATCCATTCCCATGAATAGCAAATTTAGCTCGATTCTCTCGTGAGAGGCGTGATATACTATTGATTTCGAAATTCGGGTATTTGACTCTTCATTATACGCTATCGACAGAGTTTGAGAAAATTGGGGTAGTTACCGTTGAACTGAACTCGAGTACCCGATTTCTCGAGGTCTCTGGAATCTCATAATGTCTTAATCGCAGACTACAAACGTCGTTCTTCCCAACGGAGATGCTGATCCTTGGCACGCTCTCGGGATTACGGAGCAGGGAAATCTGGACAAGAGCGTCGTTCCTATTCTCATCAAGGGTAGGTCATTAGATCTACGAGACCGCTGAATCTCCATTCCATGCAATCCATAGCCAGTTGAATGGTCGAAATGTATTTGCTACATTTTCGAAATTCGGATCATGATCGCTATCGTTTTTTTTGTTGTGAGGGAGTAGTGAAAAAAGCATATATTCGACCGAATACCGAGTCAATGTCTAACTCAAGTATATCCACTTCCTTCCATTACAGGAACCTCTCACTGCGCCGACATGTACCAGGCGGATCCCGCGGATCCTCCTGAGCTTACCGCAGCAAGAAAGACGATTCTCGAGAACATCCAGAAATGGCTGGGTGAGCTACTTAGGAGTCTTTTGCAATAATTTTTTTTTATTTCTATCTCTCCTAAAATTTCCAATAAGGGATGCGTTGTTAACAGTGGATACTCGATGATGATTTTTTTATATCATATAGCAGTGTTCTCCCGCGAACCCAGTCTCGAAAATGGGATGTATCTTTACCTTTACCTTTTAGTACAAAACGTAATTTGCACACGAATCAGTAAAAACGAGTGTCTTGCAGCGCCGACTCCCGAAACGACGACTACGACCTCTACGACCTCTACGACAACTACGACAAGTACCTCTACTACCACCACTACCACAACAACGACTACCGCCCGTTCGTTAAATCGTTATTTGATTGTAATTATGCCCTTTCGTTCTATACACTCGCTCGCTTCTTCCTCCGTAGAGAGGGCACTAGTTCGGATGATCACCTTCCCGAAGTTAACCAACAATACCCTTGTGTAGTATTTTAGAAGGGTAATTCTTAATAGTATTGCAATACTGTGAAAGCCCCCAAAAAGAATCAGTTGTTGGTTATCATCAATTACATTTCACACTATATTTTAATATTTTATATTTCAGAGCCTACTACAACGTCCATCGCTACTGCATCTTCTTCAGTGCTGGCCGCGATCGCCCTTCTCTGCTTCAATATGATGCTCTAAATTGATGCAACAATGATACAGATTGTAAATATAGTACGAGGAAATAAAGCTGGGTCCTTCAATTTCATATATTCTCGTAGGATTACATAAATCTTCATCGTAATCGGCTTGAATGGCAGGGTTTCGTTTTTGATCTCTCTACCAGGGCTGGGATTTTTTGTATTTGAATTTTTTGATTTTTGATTTTTTTGACCATTTAAAAAAAATTCAAAATCAAAAATTTTTTGAATTTTTTGTCAAAAAATTTTTGAGATTGAATGTAAAAATTTAGCTAGATTTTTTCCTTTTTTTAGCCAATCTTAGGCAAAAATTTGACTAAAAATTTTTCTCGAAAAAATAGTATTCTTAAAATTATGTTTTACGTTTAGAGAACTATTTCAGAGTATGGGCAAGGGACAATGTTGCAGCATAAAAGCCAAAAATCATGAGATTTTACGATTTTGCTGCGATGTAGTTATACTTTAGATGTATGCCAAAAAACTTTTGAAAAAAAAAACTTTTCATTTTTGAGCTAGTTTTTTTTTAAATTTTTTGATCAAAACTTTTTTTTACTTTTTTTTCAAAAAATTCCAGCCCTGTTCTCTACTTCGGAATTATGGAAGTGATATATTCATATGCGCTATACTATTGATATACTATTAAGAGACTGGCTCGGTAAGATTCGAGGGTTCGCCTGTTGTGGCCGGACATCATCATCGCCGATCTTGACTAAAATTTTTTCCTGGATACCCCCATGGGTCCTCTTCACTAAATCGAGTATTAGACGGGTCATGCTTTTGAAGCTTAGAAATGCCGGGTCATCAAAATTTGGAAACTCGAAATTCAGCAAAATTCAGAGGTGGGATCTAGGTCCGAGGTTAGTGTGGTGTATTAACATACTAACCTAGGCAACAAAAACAAGCTATATTTCATTCCGAAAATTCGATCGCAAACTGGTTTTTCATGTTTTAAAATTCAGTTTTATTAATTTTTAAAATTTAAATCGAAAAACCGCAAACAAACCTACGGCGCATGTTGTAGAGCATAAAATTCTGCGTCGATTGACCCCTTAGTGAATAAAAAAGTTTGAATAAAAAAGGCGTTTTTCGATAATCGGCCGTAAAGGTAGATCAAAAAATAAAATTTATCAGAAACCCTTCATATTGATACTCCTTTTGTAGATCTCGTCGAGCTGATCAATGTTTATGTTAAACAGTTTTCATGAAAATGTGATACAGTCATTTTATGATCGCTTGAAAAGTGCATTTTCGAGAAACTGTGCTAAAACTAATGTTAAATTATTTTAAAATATTAAATCAAAAAAGCTCATGACGACATGTTAGGCACTTTGTAGAGCTCAAAATTCTGCGTCGAATGAGCCTTAAAAATGCAAACTTGGTTGCGACATGTTTTGAGATAATTGACCTCAAAGGTAGATCAACAATTTTTTTTTCAGAATTACTTCGTGATGGTGCTCATTTTGTAGATCTCGTCGAGCTGAACAATGTTCATGTTCCTTTAAAAAGCGTTCAAAAGTTAATTTTTACTTATTAATTTAAATAATTAATGAAAAATGAAACACACAGGCGTGATGGCAATTCAATTCTGCCCCAGACACCATTTTCGCTTAATTTTAGCGATCTCTGGAAGCCACTTATTCGAAAAAGTCATATTTCGACGTCAAGCCATCTGGAGGAAACGGCTAATTTCTGAGCAAAATGAATATGCCTATCGCCATCAGCGTGTCAGATAACCCCAAAACCCAGAGTTTCAAGGATTTGACTTTTTTTGGCCGATGCCAACAATTATCCGATTCTTACGCAAACGGGCTCTTATATCGAATCGATCTGCCGTCGCTTAGTAGAAAAATGCTTACAACCAAAAAATGTGCAAAATTCACTTTTTTGGGTATTCGACAAAATCCATCATTAAATATAAGCCAACAACACACCATTTCCATTATGTTGAATATTGGGAGATTAGCAGTTTTTGCTCCATCGGAACACTTGAAAGAATAGATATGAAACCTCTAGAAAAACTTGTGATTCGAAGCATACAGATTTCGTCATACAAATTTCGAAATCGGAACTTTGGATAATCGGAACTTTGGAAGAACTTTGGATCTTCAGATTTGTCCGACTCTTACGCAAAAGGGCTCATAAAGCAATGATTGTAATACCCAAATACTACCTCAAATAATCCCTGTGCAGTGTTTCAACCAACTGAAGCATTCGCGCAAAAAATTGAAAAATACCTTGTAAAGAAACGTTTTGCATCAACCTAATAGAACAGGCAGAATCGAGAGCCGATTTCTTGGGAAGCAATCCCTAGTTACGACCTCTAAAATCTAGATCCCCATTTTTTACCATCGCAAAATGGTAAAACGTTGGTAAGTATCGTCAAAACCATTGATCAAAACAGTCAGCGATAACATGGAAAACGTGGAAATGATGCATACATTAGGATTACATTTTGATCAGACATATTAATTTGCTGATCATATCATGTTAGCAAATATTTACTGATCATCTCATCTGAGCTTATCTGATTTGGTACCCAGTAGACAGTACATTCTTGATTCACTGTATGTCAGGCTTCAATTTAAGAGAAAATGTTTATCATTGTGCTTCAACTTTAGAAAAGCATATTGAAGCACATAAGTACTATCATGGCAGCTACTGGAGAAGCACACATAGCGACGGATGTCGTCGTTGGAGACACTGCAATATAATTCTTAACACACCTATTTTTTCCATTTCCATTCAAAAATGGAGCATACTAGAATTTGATTCGGCGGGGGGGGGGGTGACAAAACAGAAACAAATCACGAAGTGGAGAGTATACTGGTAGCAATGCAACAACTCCCAAGTCTCTAAGTCGATTCCCGACGGAGCTGTCATTTGTTTCTGTTTTGTCGGTTTCTATTTTGTCACCCCCCCCCCGATTCGGCGAATGTATGAATAGAAATAACAGAACGTGTTATCATTTCTCTAATTCTACCCGCTCGACCGTTGCAGCGAGAGATGGACAATAGAGTTCGGGAAACGATACCACGGTCTCTTCATTTTACACATTCTCTCAGCGCTCGACCGGTCTAGACTCTAGAGAGTGTGGGAAATGACGAGACAAAGGTTCGATTTACGAACTCTACTCTTCAAACTATAACGAACGCGTGGTTGTGGTAGTTGTCGTCTGCGTTGTAGTCTCCTCGCTCGTCTTAGTCGTTGCCTGAGGATGTGTCACTCCGCTCGTAGTGGTCACCACCGGCGCCTGAGTGCTCGTAGGTTGAGGTGCTAAAATAGGTATTGATTGTCCTTCCCACCCGTTCTCCACTATATCGTCACGCATCCATCCTTATACCCTTGTTATATACAGTGAGATAATATTAAATTTGCGAACCAATCTCAAAGAACTATAAACGCTCACCCAGCCATTTCTTAATGTTGTCCAGAGTGATCTGCCTTGCTTGCGTCAGCGTGGGAGGATCCGCAGGAGTTGCCGGGAGCATATCAGCAACATGAGAGGTTCCTGGAAAAAATAAATGAAAAGTAGGGATACGACTCTAGCGACAACATATTATATCGATTCAGGGTCCCAGTGTTTACCCTAAGTATTAACCGGGGAGGGGCCTGCATTTTTTCTTAGTCCGCCCTGGGGTAGCAGTGGTCTACGTGAGAGACCTATATGTGCACAATTAATGATACTCAATAGTGATGACATTACGGACTCAGCAAGTGGGCTTTCTAACTTCAAACCAACTTTAATAGCTGTTTGCCTCACCTCTGATGACGAATGGAACGACACTCTTATCAAGGTCGCCCTGCTCGAGCACTCCCAGTAGATGCCACGGATCGCCATCGTTATTGGTGAGCATGAGGTTTGTCGCCTTAAAAATCAATAAAAAATCAATAAAAATAAAAATTACGGAAAATGTAATTATCTGATCTCCTGTCACATGTCAATCCATGCATTGGGTGAATACTAAATAGGAATTGGAAGAAGAGCGATAGCAGTTGCAAGGAGCCTCTTCCCCCGATCAAAGTTGGGGAAGTGATATTTGGGAATTGGTAAGAATGATATCAAAAATGTGCAAATGTAGTAAAGAAAAGTAATAACTGTAAGAAGGTAATAGTAATTACAAACGCTGAGTCTGTCTCTTCCTCCGTACTGGTAGTTGGTTCTGGCCACTCGATCCGTGATTTCATCCATTCCTATTCCGAACATTCGCTCGCATACACCGATGAAGAAACTGAAACATTATTGTAATTTATGCACTCCCGAGGCGCGAAGAAATCATAAATGTAACATGAAGGGGGGATGGTGTGGGGGGATCTCCACACATGGAGGAAAAAGCGATGATTTACTCGCAATTGGTAAACAGTACATGCAATTTCCTTCTCTTTCTTCAGAAATGAATGAATAATGGAATATTGAAATGAATACCTGCTAAAAGCGTCAACATGTTGATAATATAATTTTACAATGTAAATGGAAAAAAATCGATACTTGAGAGGAAGGTGGGCGCCAAAGATGCCGTCGGCATAGTCAGTAGTCTGGTAGTATCCGAACTCGTTGCAAGTCTGCCACGTCCAGAGCACTCCTGAGATTCAGAGTTTGAAATTCTATTAATGATATATTTTTATTGCCCACACTCTCTCGCCGGGGAGGGGTGAAATTTGCACAACGGACATTTGCACAACAAATCGCCGCGCGCGTGCGATTCGAGGTAGCGACTTGGGAGTTGCTTTATTGTTACCAGTATGTGCTCCTCTACATTTGCATATATAAATCATGTTACCAGGCAAACTTGAGTTTCACTCCAAATCAGTGTATCATGGAATGTGCATTTCCGTGACCCCCTATACGTGAAAACTCATGAACGCCTGATAACATGATTTATATTAGGTTGAGTCATAAGTTTTTTCCAATTTTGGAGGTGCAATTCAAAGTCACCTAAAAAGCGCTCTTAAAATCCTATCAGTACAGATCCGTAGGATAATGTAGGGGCATAGTTCACACTTATAATCATATGTTCGAATTGTGAAGTGCTTTTAAATCATTGAAGTATTCGATCGTTAACCACGATCGAATTTTTTACGAAAATTTTGAAAGAGTTGGGCTCGCTGTTTCTTTGCAGGGAAAATAGCCTGGACATCTTCACATTATTTAGAAGCCCCTTGAATGCTCTTTCAAAAAAGTGGTTGAAAGCGGTGTTAGCTTACTCAATCCCAGGATTAGAGAATTGCAAATGAGCCATGTAGAAAATAAATCACACTTGAGTTGGCAACTTTCTTACCTTTTATGTTATAGTGACTGGCTTTTTTATAGGAGCGCTTTAATCTTACTTTATGGGGTAACTTTACCATTTGTGAAATTTCGGACCTCGCGTCATCCCTTCTCAAAATGATATTTATTGAAAAATCCGGATATTGACCTCACCGATCAAAATTTTTTACTTTTAGTGGTTATTTTTGGAGTACCATTTCTGAATTCGCAGGAATCCCATGACTATGCGAAGCTAATGAGGGATAGTATAAGGGTAGCTGATGCTGATAAACACACAAATATGGGACCTCCATCTATCATCTAATCAAGAAGCTTTGAAATACACTGATTTCGATGTGTAAATTTCATCATATAAGTGTTGATGACTGCAGCTTGTGATTGTAATGATGACAGCCCACCATAAAGCAAATATAAGCCCATCATGTAGGAAGCTTTACGATGAGATAGGTTTGATTTCGAAAGGCCGGTGTGTGCGGATGCGCAGTAAACGAAACACATTTTGGTCATGGCGAACTGAACACGACTCCGAAATTTACACCTTATTTGAACAGGTCTCCTGTGCCAAATCTAAATTACACGTGTTATTGTGATGTACGTTCATCACACTTCACGATAGTGTTTATTATTTTGCCCAATCACGACTCACTGGAAAGATCTAATCTGAGAAAGTCGCAGCTACATTCGTAGCTGCGGATACTTTGACTTCAAACTATGACCACTAGGCCCTCTCAAGAGGCCTGGACTAAAGTGCGCTAAAGAGAGCATCCATGCACTAATAATATGTAAATATCAAAATGATAATCAATTAGAACCAAAGACCAGAATATGCGAAACATTTAAAAGTAAAAATTGGAAAAAACTTATGACTCAACCTGATATATCACGAGTCTTCTGAGAGATTGCATGACCACTAGGCACTAGGAGCCGAAAGTTTGAGCAATATCTACGAGATATTTATGTCAGGGTATATTGGCGATGAAAAAACTTTTGTTGTTGGCAGTTTTACTCAGAACCGGCTTTTAGGGATTTTCCGGTTTTGCGTCCGGCTCTAGTGTATTTCAGCTCCCAGATGAGCTAGGGTGGTGGCATTGGGCTCAAAATGTGCGGAAAATTACGTCGAAAATGGAAAACCACATCTTCATATTGAAATTTTCCAGAAAACGTCAACGAAATCAGACAATAAATTCTACTGGCTCGGGAACCCCCCTGTTACCCAATTTTTCTTTTCATATTATGAATCCTCGATGTCGATATAGTCTAGGAAAAAATACTATTGAAACTCTGCGTTATGGCTTTTTGAGTTCTGATGCCCGGAAGTCGATTAAGTGAGCTATGTGGTGATATAGGCATGGCGAAATTAGTCATTATTGGACTCTATTTCTTGTGTTTTGATGAATTATCAACATTTTGAGATGGACGACAACCATTCATGCTGAAAAGACCGGATTTAAAATCATTTCTGAAAAGTCGATTTTTCGACCCCGGAAAATCGAAAATTTTCGAATTTTTATTTTTTCTTCTTTGATGCAATATTTTAATAAAACTGATCGAATTTGTCATAAAATAGATAATTTCGCGTCGAAACAAGCGATACTTTCGTAAGATAAATATGGTTCACCAACTCATCCCATGTCATTTTCAACAGCCTGTAAATGAGAAAACCGGTCAATTCCATAGGTGATATAGGCTTTGAAATAATTAATTTTGTCAGTCAAGTTGAATTTGTCGTCAAAATCTGCAATTTTCAAAGTTTGAGATTTTTCGATTTTCCGGGATCGAAAAATCGACTTTTCAGAAATGATTTTAAATCCGCACTTTTTAAGCATGAATGGTTGTCTTCCATCTCAAAACGTTGATAATTCATCAAAACACAAGAAATAGAGTCGAATAGTGACTAATTTCGCCATGCCTATATCACTACATAGCTCACTTAATCGATTTCCGGGCATCAGAACTCAAAAAGCCACAACGCAGAGTTTCAATGGTATTTTTTCCTAGACTATATCGACATCGAGTATTCATAATATGAAAAGAAAAATTGGGTAACAGGGGGGTTCCCGAGCCAGTAGAATTTATTGTCTGATTTCGTTGACGTTTTCTGGAAAATTTCAATATGAAGATGTGGTTTTTCACTTTCGACGAAAACATAAAAGTTGTTTAAAATAATTTTCCGCACATTTTGAGCCCAATGCCATCATCCTCATCTGGGAGCTGAAATACAATAGAGTCGGACGCAAAACCTGAAAATCCCTAAAAGCCGGTTCTGAGTAAAACTGTCAACATCAAAAGTTTTCTCATCGCCAATATACCCTGACATAAATATCTCGTAGATATTGCTCAAACTTTCGGCTCCTAGTGCCGCAGGGGGTCCGTTTTCATGCAATCTCTCAGAAGACGCGTGATATGCAAAAGTAGGGGAGCACATACTGGTAACAATGAAGCAACTCCCAAGTCGCTACCTCAAATCGCAAGCGCGCGGCGATTTGTTGTGCAAATGTCCGTTGTGCAAATGTCACCCCCCCCCCTCTCGCCACTTGACTGATTACCCGCAATTCGAACTCACTTAGTCTCTACTGTTTTGTTTCCACATTGTTTGCAAGAAAGAGTGCCAAATACCTGTTGATCTATTCGTCTAGTATCCCATATCGTTGGTAACTATCGGAAACGAACATGAAAAAATAACGAGTGCTAGTTTCTTACCGACGAGGTCGTCCGTACTGTATGTGTCAAGGTCATGACCATCTGAAATGCACATTTTTAAACGAAAATACAAAAGACATCGATTAATTCCACTTCTGTATTCCATCCGAAATCCAATTTTCATTTATAAAAAATGCATATATATTCCCAGCATTCTATGCGGCTTACAAATTCACATTTGAAAAAATAAGAATATCTCGTACCAACGAAAGGTATCATGTCGATCATAATTTGCACATCAGCCTCGTAGCTGCTCGAAATGGAATCATTGCCATTGATGTGGTAAGTGAGAAGACTGGAAAAAAAAGTAAAGGTAGCTTCTTCAGCCTATTGTTCATTGTTCGGAACATTCCAAGGTGTTTACTGAGTAGTACCTAGAGTTCGCACTTCTGATAAATGAATGTTAATTTTTTACACTCCCTAGAACTTCGACCGGTCAAGAGATTGTGTTGAAAAAAAATCGCAATTCGGCCTATAACCCGAATTGCGAACTCTGATTTTGAGTAAGTTGCGATATTCAATGTCGACCTACGACAAAACAAACCTCAGAGCGTCCAAGCTGTCCTCAAATGCGTCCGATTCGAAGAAAGCGCATACACTAGCCACTCTCTTCAAAGATAAGTCAAGATATACCTTTTTAGTGTTCATGCAGATCATTACCGACAAAAGCTATCTTTATTTACGGATAGAGAGCTCAGAAAATAAATAGAGTGCCCTATCTTTTATCGTGTACGAAACCAGCATACCTGCGACGCGACGTCGTTGTACTGAACGACGTCTTGGAACGGTGCATACAGATGATAGTAGACGTTGCTCATGTCGAGTGCTGCGATGGTGTCGTTCGGATCCGAAGTCCAAGCGGGCTCAAGGCTGAAATAGTTGAAAAATTTGGATAATTGTGACGATCATTCGAATTACAAACGCTGCACTTTTTAGGTAAAAAAAAACAAAATTCATACTTGAATTTCTCCTGAATTGTTGCTCTTCCCTCCGGAGTTTGAGCCAAGTTTCGGAAAGAATTGAAAGAATCGGCAACTCCGTCGGCGCATTTCTTCGATTGCCTATGGATGACGTCATCTACCACTTCGAGGTACTCTGAAAATATTATTTCCGAAAATATTGCAAAAAGTATGTTTAATGACTCATTTCGAAACCTTTGCTCAACGATGTTGGTGACCATATTTTAACAAAGTTATAAGTTAAGAGACCGGATCGGTAAGAATCGACCATAATCGCAACCCCCGGACATGATTCCTTAGGAATGAGATCCAGGGGCCCACACTGTATATGTATGGACCCCTTAGCCTCAAGTATCACATAGTACCATTAAATACCTGCTTCGGCCTCTGAGGCGTCAATTAAAGGGTCGGAAATTTGAAAAATCGAAAAATCATATTTCCTAAACGCGATAAGATAGACTCAAAATCTCTTCTGCATTGCACTAGGTATCGCCAATAATGAAAAATGAATGATTGAAATCAATTCTAACTTGACTGTAAAATAGATTTCGTACCCAAAATTTTCGGTTTTTCTGCTCTCATTTTTGAATATTGCAATAGCGCACATTCTAATTATGACAATAATGTAGCCTATTGAATTCTGCGTCGGAAAGTACCAAAGTGAATTCGAGCGGACGTTCCCGCCATTGTCTCCCAAAGCGAAATTTCCTTCGCATCTACCGAAATTGAGTTATTACCTCAAAATGCAGATTCAGATAAATGAAAATCGTGGAAAATGATGCTACAAGAACGAATACATATAATTAGGAACAAAAATCGAGGGTTTGCTTTATTTTGAAAAAGTCGATTTTCAAACCCTCGATCAGTGCTCAATTTGAGCTTGCAAAACTCAGAAATTTAAATTTCGCTGAGACGTCTACTATATGCAAGTTAAAACACACTTGTCATGGATCAAGATTATCTAAATCAAACATCTCTAGAAATTTGTTTGCCCAAAATATTTTCCTCCGAAAAATGAGAAATCGATGGTGGTGACGAAAATTTTTGAACAGATTTTCCAATGTTTGGACTATATTTAATCAAGTAACATCCAAGTTATTCCAATCATACCAAAAAATCATTAAAAAACCTTTTTAAATTTTTTTTTGAAAAAATGTTAACTCACATCGTCGATTTTATCTTCTTTGTGTTATGAAAAATTTCAAACAATGCTTCGCATATCCAACCTTAGTTAGATAAATCGAAAGTACAGCTTCGTGTGAGTAATTTTTTCAGAAAGACTCTTCAGAGTATCCCTAAATTCCGCTGATTAGTTTTCGGATTTTGGAGAAATTGAAATAGGTGAGAGATGGAAGCACGAGAATGTTAGATGTTTTCAATCAAATCACGCTAGTTTCATTATGAACCAGTTAAACTATTTAAATGCAAAAAGATAACACATATTCTTCTTAATTTTTAAAATTGTAATTATCTAAATCCTTGAAAACAATTAATTTTGAAAATTTTGAAATCGTAATAGTAGGTGATTGTTATGGGAATTTCATGAAGCACAACATCAAATTAAATTATAATTCAAGAAATTGTGAAATATTTGCAAGAAAACATAAGATTATCATGCTTCCATCTTTCACCAATCTCAATTTCTCCAAAATCCGAAAGAACTAATCAGCGGAATTTATGGAGACTTTGAAGAGTTTTTTGGAAAAAATAACTCATACGAAATTGTACTTTCGATTTATCTAACTAAGGTTGGATATGCTATGCATTGTTTGAAATTTTTCACCATACAAAGACGATAAAATCGACGATGTGAGTTAACATTTTTTCAAAAAAATTTTAACAATTTTTTTAATGATTTTTTGGCATGATTGGAATAAATTTGATGTAACTTGATTAAATATAGTCCAAACATTGGAAAATCTGTTCAAAAGTTTTCGTCACCACCATCGATTTCTCATTTTTCAGAGGAAAATATTTTGGGCAAACAAATTTCTAGAGATGTTTCATTTAGATAATCTTGATCCATGACAAGTGTATTTTAACTTGCATATAGTAGACGTCTCAGCGAAATTTAAATTTCTGAGTTTTGCAAGCTCAAATTGAGCACCAATCGAGGGTTTGAAAATCGACTTTTTCAAAATAAAGCAAACCCTCGATTTTTGTTCTTAATTATATGTATTCGTTCTTGTAGCATCATTTCCCACGATTTTCATTTATCTGAATCTGTATTTTGAGGTAATAACTCAATTTCGGTAGGAATGCGAAGGAAATTTCGCTTTGGGAAACAATGGCGGGAACGTCCGTTCGAATTCACCTTGGTACCATCCGACGCAGAATTCAATAGGCTACATTATTGTCATAATTAGAATGTGCGCTATTGCAATGTCCAAAAATTAGAGCAGAAAAACCGAAAATTTTGGGTACGAAATCTATTTTACAGTCAAGTTAGAATCGATTTCAATCATTCATTTTTCATTATTGGCGATACATAGTGCAATGCAGAAGAGATTTTGAGTCTATCTTATCGCGTTTGGGAAATATGATTTTTCGATTTTTCAAATTTCCGACCCTTTAATTGACGCCTCAGAGACCGAAGCAGGTATTTGATGGTACTTTGTGATACTTGAGGCTAAGGGGTCCCTACATATACAGTGTGGGCCCCTGGATCTCATTCCTAAGGAATCGTGTCCGGGAGGTATTCCATTCTTACCGATCCGGTCTCTTAAAAAGTTTGGATTAGGCACTCCGCGCAAGGCGGGGTTTGCCAAA